>CM073510.1:7500000-8750000 GCA_037074495.1 Acacia confusa | reverse complement strand
CCTTTTACTATTATTATTTATTATAAAATAGTATAGGTGAATTTCATATATATGCATATAATTGGTTAAAATGTCACAGGGGTAGTTCCCATAGATGTGATGAGTAAATAGAATGAGGTTTCAAATTCTCTCTATTCATTTTGCACATGATCATTTCTTCCGTAAATGTATTGATATGCATCTAACACTATTTTTTCAGCTATATCTATTACCTTAAAATATTTTGTGGCATATGTATCAAACATCCTAAAATATTTTTATGACATAATTTGATGGTTGCTAAAATTAGACCTAATAATATGTATAAATAAAATAAAACTTGGGAAAATCCCTTAAAAAGAACTTTAAAAATGTCAAAAGATAAAAAGGTACTCCAAATATTTATAATACCAAAAAGATGGTAGGGCTTGATTTGTCATTTTCAAAATTAAAAGGAAACGACAAAATTGTCTCTCAAGATTTAGTTTTCACTTTAATAGAATTAATTATGAAAACCATATCTAAACTTGTAAAACCTTGATCAGAACTTGTGAAATCCTTATCAAATCTTATGAAATTTGATTTGGAATTTATGAAATTCTTTTGAGAATTTATAAAAATCTTGTCCAAACTTGTGAAACCTTTATTAGATCTCTTGAATCAAAATTTTCAACTTGTGAAATTCTTTAAAGAAGTTGTGACATTGTTTTGAGAATTTATGAAAACTTTATTTGAACTTGTGAAACTTTTATCAGAACTTCTAAAACCTTTATCAGATAAATATTGTGAATCGAAATTTGTAACTTGTAATTTTTTTTTAAGGAAATTGCAAAATTATTTTGAGAACTTGTGAAACCTTATCAAAACTTTTGAATTTTAATTTGCAATTTCTGAAATTCTCATGAGAAATTGTGAAAACCTTTATTAGAACTTATGAAATCGTGTCTTCTTTTATATTCTTAATTTTAAATTTAGAGAGACAATTTTGTTATTTCCTTTTAATTTTAAAAAGGATAAACCGGGTTCTAGCACTTCTTTAATATTATGAATATTTGGAACACCTATTTTTAATTTTAAAATTTTTAAAGTTTTTTAAAGAGATTTTCCCATAAAACTTCCGTTGAATTTTGCAAATTATAGTTTATGATCTGTCCATTGAATTTGTACTCAAACAACGTCTCATATATGACTTTAAATACATTTTATCAATGATGTTGCTAAGCTTTGTTTGGAAGAAAGTATTTGATAATATAATGATATTATGATTTCCTTTATAATAAAAAATAAACTTATATCACATATTCAAAATTTGTTAGGCTTTGAGGGCTAACCAGAATTCAGCAACATTGAAGCTGAGTTGGGTTTCTCTTATTATCTTTTTCTCATCATCCATCATAATCTCTAAATCATGTCCATGCAATCAATATAATACTACTTTAATTTTTTTCTCCTTTTCTCAATCAATGGTCAGATGAGCTAATGAGAGAATATGAGAAAAAAGCCAATGAAAAGATCTCCTTCCCATTGAAGCTAGCTAGGGTTTTGAGCCAAAGAAAAAAAAAAAAGCTAGTTAGGGTTGGTCAAGGTGCCGGGGGAGGCATCTTAACTTTTGAATGCCTAAGTAAATGTCTAAGGGTAATAGACGACTCGCCTTGCCCAACATTAGTATCACTTAGGAGGAAGAAGGGAGATTTCGTCTTACCCTTAGTTCATGGGTGAACCAAACCCCTTTCCTAATATATATATATATTATATATATATATATATATATATATATATATATATATATATATATATTGTTGTTGTTGTTTCTAACGTATAGAGTATGTAGAAATTGAACATACAGTAAACAAAAAACAATATAAGAAGAATCTGTATTAACTGAATATAATATACAGAGAGCACACAACAGGTCTGTATCATATGAAAAAGCTATAAACAAACTCACAAGACTACCGAAATATGGTTATGAACTATGCAGAAATCCGAGCCCAACTTGCGTTGTGTCCTTAAGACAATTTTGCTCCCTCTATGGATGTTAAAGGTTTCTGAGCAATTATCTCCCAGGATAGAGCGGATTATTCGTCTCCAGAAAGATGGCTCTGTCTGTCTGAAGCCCAAGCGAATCCAACGAGTTTGCTTTTAGAACGCGCAGAATGTATATGTAGAAAGAGTGTATGCAGAAAGAAAGAACGTAATAATATTCTGTGACTAGAGGCCCCTATTTATAGACTTTGAAAAAACATGATCAGATGGACTCATTTGTTGCTGCGAACTGGTATGTTGTGCGAAAAGATACCAGAACGGAACGAACAGAGACGACCCACGTCTGTTGCCGGCGAACTGGTGCGTCTCACGAATAGAAGCACCAGACAGAGCAAACGATCCGAACGGGTCGTAATACGCAGCCGCTGAAAGTTGAAGAGACACAGCCGCCGGAAGTCGAAGAGGAATAACATAATTAATAATAAAATAATTATTTAATTCAAAAAATAATTTAATAAAGAATTATTTTTTATATTACACGCGCGGACCGGACCGGGCGGGCGGCGGCGCACGCGTGTTGTGGACCAAAGGTTGCCTAAGTCCTCATCCCTTCATAAAAGTGGGTAGGCCTAAGGGCCCATTTAGTAGGAGCAAAGTTGGGGCTTATATACCCTCCAACTTTCCTCCAACTAACCAATGTGGAACTTATTACCACACACACAATCCTTTTTATTTTTTTTCCTCTTCTTTTCCATCCTTCTTCTTATTCATAAACTATGGGATTTCTTCCTAAATTCCAACACACACAGATATATATATATATAGAAAGTCAATGCATATATCAAGCTGTATCATTTCATTTAAAATCGATGAGGCACAGATTTCAAACGCATCACTTGATGTTTGAAATTTGTGAGTTTATAGATTCATTTTAAAATTATATTACTAAAAGTCTTTATGACTGAGGCTCGACGGAAAAATTTGGTAACAGTACTCATCCCCATTTCTTTTTATTTTATTTTCACCTATCCCTTCACGCGTAAGAACTTTTAATATAATAATAATAATAATAATAATAATAATAATAACAGCAGCAGCAGCAGCAATAATAATAATTTATATCCAAAATTTTGGAATTTTGACTTGTCAATATTGCATATGGTGGTGAAAACCATGAGAACATGAGAAGAAAAGTAGTTAAGTTTTTTTTTTTAAAAAAAAGAAACTGTTCTGTGTGTTGTGCTTCCAGTGTTGAATTTTTATTTTCATGATAAAACATCCATTATATTGTGAAAAGAATTCATTCCTTACTTTGTTTGGACTTTAGTTTTGATTTCCAAAACAGTAAAAAAAAATGATGTGCAATATATATGCCTCACCTGTTATATTGGGATTCTCAAATATTAATCATATCAAACTTAAGGAATGATTTTCTTTTTCTTTTTTTTTTTTTGGAAAAAAGAGGATATACTTATCTCATCACAGTAACTTGTCTATCCACTGTGCACAGATGTCGAGTTTGGACAAATTGCCATGCTTGAGGTTCTCTCCGTACCCACCTGCTTGTGCTTGCTTTTTCAGCTACATGAAACTCTTTCATAATCACCTCTTGATTATTCAGTTAAGGAAGCAAATTTAGTAGAGGGTCGTGTTGATAACATGTTATGAAAATAAGAAAAGTACGAGAGAAGGTGAGAGAGTTGGAGAAGATAAGAGAAAATAGGAGGAGGAATATAATGGAGGGCAATTCTCCTTAATCTTAAGCTTTTCCATATACATCCAAATCTTTACATCAATCCTCAATTTATAAGTTTTCAACACTTCCAAGGGTTACAATATCATAATAAAGAGAATTAATCTACATTAATATATATTATTGTACATCATGGAATCATTGGAGGTTATAGTAATAAATAATAGATAACTTTAATTTGGGGGTTATATATATGTGATTGTGCCATTCAATATGAGATGGAAGATCAAATATCTCATTCTTGGATGTCACGTAATTATAATATTTATAACTGTATGATCACTTCAGCACTAATAATGAGTCTCTCTTCACGAAAGTATAATCTATAGCATAAGTCAAGGAGGGGAAATATTTAATTTAATTTATTCGGGCCTGCATGCTTTTTCTTTTGAAAAAAAAATGTCATATTCATACAAATTGATCATATTTCACTGGAAAAATAAAGACTTCCGTTAGTATATAAAAGCAGCAATTAGCTTGCATGTAAAATGAGACCACACGCTTGACGATTTGTTTGCTTTGTGATTATGGAGATTCAGATTCCATATTCCATCCTCTTCACCTTCTTGTGTTTGCTCATTCTGGTCCGAAAGACTTCAAAATTATTCAAGAAATCCAAAAAACCCTTGTTCCACCTACAACTCCGAGAGACTTCCAACGCCCTAGTCTTTTCCACAAAAGTGGCCAAAGAGGTTATGAAAACATGAGTGTAGATTTCATCTGTATCTTTCTCTCCTCATCTCTCATCTACACCATTGATCTCAATTAAAAGTTAATTTGAGATGGAAGAGGAGAGGAAAATGAATGGCTGGATGGAAGGATACTAAGAAAAGAGGATGGAAAGATACTAAAGGAATCCAAATCCTGAAAACACAAGACATAACCTTTGCTAATAGACCCAAATTTCTAAGCACCGAAATAATTAACTGCAACGGGGTCGATGTCGGCTTCTCTCCGTATATTATCTGTTCATTGAATTTGTAATCAAACAGCGTCTCATATATGACTTCAAATATATTTTACCAATGATGTGGCTTGAAGCTTTGTTTGGAAGATAGTATTTGATAATATAATGATATTATGATTTCTTTTATAATAAAAAGATAATCTTATACCACCTGTTCAAAATTATTTGGGCTTTGAGGGCTTATTAGAATTCAGCAACATTGAAGCTAGCTAGGCTGGGACGGAACTTGGAAAAAATATTTGGAAGGCCAAACAATGGTGGGGGATATGGGGTTTTTGCAATTTTTTTAAGGAAATTTTTTAATGTATTAAAAAATAAAAGAATATAAATAAGAAAAGAAAATAATATCAAACGTATAAGAAAAGAAAAAATATTCAGATTTGTAATAAAAATATTTTAACATCAAATATCATGAAATACATCAAATATCAAGGGAGGGCAGGAGAAAATTGTTTGTTATGTAATACATCAAATATCAAGGGAGAGTAGGAGAAAAATAGGCGTGTTCCAAGTAGAAACGATGGAGGGATTAGTGATGATTCATTGTACGCGGAAGGAATTGAAAAATAAGCATGTTCTCCTGGCAAAGACGGTGGAATTAAAAATGATTCATTGTATCTATAAAAAAAAAGAAAATGATTTATTGCTAATCTTCCAGGAAATATGCTGCCTACGCCTAAAGTGAGCGGGAGGGAATGAAAAGAAAGAGGGGAAAATGTTAAAAATAAAAATTAGGGGGGTGAAAAATAAATTTTATATTATATTAATTTTTTTTAGAAAAAAATCTGAATAATTTTTTTTTTTTTTTACCTACCAAGATCCGTCCTTGTAGCTAGGATTGCATATAACTTTTAAGTAAGAAAAGTCAATGCATATATCAAGTTGTATCATTTCATTTAAAATCGATGAGGCGCAGATTTCAAACACATCACTTGATATTTGAAATTTGTGAGTTTATAGATTCATTTTAAAATTATATTACTAAAAGTCTTTAAGACTGAGGCTCGACGGAAAAATTTGGTAACAATACTCATCCCCATTTCTTTTTCTTTTATTTTCACCTATCCCTTCACGCGTAACAACTTTTAATATAATAATAATAATTTATATCCAAAATTTTGGAATTTTGACTTGTCACTATTAATGCATACGGTGGCGAAAACCATGAGAACATGAGAAGAAAAGTAGTTAAGGTTAAAAAAAAAAACTGTTCTGTGTGTTGTGCTTCCAGTGTTGAATTTTTATTTTAATGATAAAGCATCCATTATATTGTGCAAAGAATTCATTCCTTACTTTGTTTGGACTTTAGTTTTGATTTCCAAAACAGTAAAAAAAATGATGTGCAATATATATGCCTCACCTGTTATATTGGGATTCTCAAATATTAATCATATCAAACTTAAGTAATGATTTTCTTTTTCTTTTTCTTTTTTTTTTTTTGGAAAAAAGAGGATATACTTTTCTCATCACAGTAACTTGTCTCTCCACTGTGTACAGATGTCGAGTTTGGACAAATTGCCATGCTTGAGGTTCTCCCGTACCCACCTACTTGTGCTTGCTTTTTCAGCTACATGAAACTCTTCCATAATCACCTCTTAATTATTCAGTTAAGGAAGCACATTTAGTAGAGTGTCATGTTGATAACATGTTATGAAAATAAGAAAAGTAGGAGAGAATGAAGGTGAGAGAGATGGAGAAAATAAGAGAAAATAGGAGGAGGAATCGAGGGAAAATCTCCTTTATCTTAAGCTTTTCCATATACATCCAAATCTTTATATCAAGCCTCAATTTATAGGTTTTTCAACACTTCCAAGGGTTACAATATCATAATAAAGAGAATTAATCTACTTTAATATTATTGTACATCATGGAATCATTGGAGGTTATATAGTAATAAATAATAGATAACTTTAATTTGGGGGTTATATGTGATTGTGCCATTCTATATGAGATGGAAGATCAAATGTCTCATTCTTGGATGTCATGTATATAAACACATAATTATAATATTGGGAAAATCTCCATTAGGGCCCAAATTATGAAAATTTTGTAAAAAAAAAAAAAACCTAAAGAAAAGTCACATGTCAAAAAAGATCCTAGAACCTTTTTTGATATTATTTGAGGAAAAAATATAGTTGTTAATGGGTACTGATATGGTTATTAATGGATAGTTGTTAAATGGACTGATTTAATTGTTAATGGTGTGCTGATATAGTTACGTTGCTAACGTTTCCTGAAATAATACCAGAAAATGTCTTAAGGCCTTTGTTTGACATGTGACTTTTCTTTAGGCCTTTTTAGACAATGTTTTTGTAACTTGGGCTTGAGATGAATTTTCCCTATAATATTTATGATAGTATGATCACTTCTATACTTATAAACGAGTCTCTCTTAAGGAAAATATAGTCTATATCATTAGTCATAGAGGGGAAATACTTAATTTAATTAATTTATTCGGGCTTGCACGCCTTTTCTTTTGAAAAAAATGTCATATTCATACAAATTGATCATATGTCATTGGAAAAATAGAGTTATGTTAGTACATAAAAGCAGCACTTAGCTTGCTTGTAAAATGAGACCACAGGCTTGACGGTTTGTTTGCTTTGTGATTATGGAGATTCAGATTCCATATTCAATCCTCTTCACCTTCTTGTGTTTGCTCATTCTGGTCCTAAAGCCTTCAAGATTATTCAAGAAATCCAAAAAACCCCTACCCCCAGGACCATTGAAGCTTCCTATCATAGGGAACTTAGACCAAATGTTAAGCTCCTCCCCACCTCATCACACCATGAGAGACCTCACAAAAAGATATGGACCCTTGTTCCACCTACAACTCGGAGAGACTTCCAACGTCATAGTCTCTTCCACAGAAGTAGCCAAAGAGGTTATGAAAACACATGACATAACCTTTGATAATAGACCCAAATTTCTAAGCACCGAAATAATTAACTACAACGGGGTCGATATCGGCTTCTCTCCGTATGGACACTATTGGAGGCAGCTTCGAAAGATTTGCACTTTGGAGCTTTTGTCTGTGAAGAGGATCCAATCATTCAAATCTGTAAGAGTAGAGGAGATAGCATCTCTCATGAAGCACATAACTGAACATGAAGGTTCTGTTATAAATCTCCCTAAACTATTTTTCCCACTTGCAAACTCCATTGTTGCTCGTGTTTCCGTTGGAAACACCAAGAACGTGGACGAGGTCGTGTCCATAATGAAAACTTCGATGGAGCTAGGGACCGGGCTCAGTATTTCTGATCTTTTTCCTTCCCTTAAGTTCCTTCCTGTCATCACTGGCTTCAAGGGCAAGCTTCAGAAACTGTTTGTGGACAGTGATAAAATATTGGAAGAAGTGATTAAAGAACACAGACAAAACAATGAGCATAGCCAGCAGTGTTCTGATGAGGTACAGCACGAAGATCTTGTCGATGTTCTTCTCAGGATACAAAAAGAAAATGATCTTGATGTCCACATAACTGACGACGCCATCAAGGCTCTAATTCAGGTAATCAAGTCTGATCAATCTTATTTTCCCTTTGAATACTTCAGTCTTCATACATAAAACAAATACCCAATTCATCATGATCAAGAAAAGTGGTTATGACTAGCTACTAGTTATAAACATGTTAGTGTATTTGGGAACACTTCTAAAATTATAGTTTTGGCCTAGACCATGGTTTTAGAAGTGAAGTAGCCAAACATTCATTTAAAACCTAAAATAGCTTTTACCTCTTAAAATTATGGTTTGGGTTAAACGACCCAAACACTTTCAAATTCTCCACAACCATGCATGGTTTAGAAAGAAGAACATGGTTTGAGGTTAAAAACCATCATTTTTTCAGAAGCTGTCCCCCCCCCCCCCCCTACTTTTCATAAGATATTCCAAAATCTATTCTCTAAAATCACTTTCTTCACTTTTTTTCCTAGAAGAAATTATTAGCTAGTACAGACATTTGAAATATAAATTTATTTCTAAAAATACCCTTTATGGATAATTATATGTAAGCCCTCATAGTTTCAATTAAATTTTAATTAGGTTCCTGTATTTTTTTTTTCTTCTTTTTAATTATCATGATATAATTTCACATGTTTTAATGATCCCCTATATATAATTTTTGCTCTTTTTATCATATCCTTGTATAGTTTCACTTGATTTTTAATCAGATCAGATCGTTGTAGTTTCCTATAGTTTCAAATAACTGATTAAAAAAACTTTAAAAATCAGGTGAAACTATAAGAACCAGATAAAAAGAATTTTTTTTTAATTATAAATAAGAGCAGAGAAAGCAAACCATAAGTGTTTTACTTCATAAATATTGGGGTTTCACTAAAGAAAATCTACTCATTCTCAGGACATGTTCTTTGGCGCAACTGAAACAACAGCAACAATCTTAGAGTGGGCAATGTGTGAATTGCTTAGGAACCCGGAGACAATGAAAGAGGCTCAAGCAGAGGTAAGGAAGGTGTTTGGAAGCAAAGGCTATGTAGAAGAATCAGAATTGCACAAGTGTGCATATATAGATGCTGTGATCAAAGAAACCTTAAGGCTTCACCCACCTCTTCCATTAGTTCCAAGAGAGAACAGTGAAACAATTGAAATCTGTGGTTATGAGATACCTTACAAATCTAGGGTTATGGTTAATGCTTGGGCTCTTGGAAGAGATCCAAAGTATTGGAAAGAAGCCGAAAAGTTTCAGCCCCGGAGATTCCTTGATCCCTCAACTGACTACAATTTTAGGGGAATGGATCATGAGTATATTCCATTTGGTTCTGGAAGAAGGATCTGTTCTGGAATCTCATTTGGCTATGCTGTTCTTGATTTGACCATCGCCAATTTGCTTTTCCATTTTGATTGGAAGCTTCCAAATGGGATGAAACCTGAGGTATTGGACATGGAGGAAATCTTCACTAACAATGCCACTAGGAAAAACAATTTGTGTGTGGTTCCCACCGTCTATTGCCGTTAATTATATAGTTTTGTTGTAATGCCACTTGCAAAATAATAAGGGATTATGTTTAATTTTCAGAATAAAGTAGTTGTATTAGTGAATAATGGTGCTTATTGTATTTGTTTGCTCATTAATTGGTCGCGTTTACACATATAGGCGGGGCTGATTTGAAATAAAATTGCAATACACACACACGCACACCCATTTCTTTTTATTTCATTTCCACCTATCCCTTCATGCGTAAGAACTTTTAATATAATAATAATAATAATTTATATCCAAAATTTGGAATTTTGTGACTTGTCAATATTGCTTGCGAAGGGAGCATGTATGGTGGCGAAAACCATGAGAACATGAGAAGAAAAGTAGTTGAGGTAAAAAAAAAACATACAGTTCAGTGTGCTGTTCTTCCAGTGTTGAATTTTCTTTTAATGATAAAACATTTTAATAACAAAATAATTTTACATGTTTTCCAAATTAGAAGCTTTTGCACAAAACTGAAGATTGCTGTTGATGCAAAGTTAATAGATTAGATGAGGAAAACAAATAATTACAATTATATAAAAGAGAAATATTACAATATGAAAAAAAAAAAATAGAGTGCGCATAATGTTGTTTTCAAAATTTAGTATTGGTATACGATAATATTAGTATAACTAATTAAACACGAAGTTATTCGATCAGTTTGATTAAAGTTTAACATCGATCTATCAACTAGCTTGGAGTGAGCAGTAATAAGACTCTTGTCTCTGAACAAATGATTGAAAATTTAATTCTAAATTCTTATTTACAAGGTAGACCTAATTGGAAATGATCTTTTTTTCTTTCTTTCTTTTTTGTTTTTTTTATACAGGAAATAATCTATTTTCTACCTCTCAACATCTCAAGGGTAGATTAATTAGTCTCTCCTGAGTCTTGGCATCAGTTATTCTTTTCCCATCCCAAAAGAAAAACAAACAAACACACACACACACACTATAATTCTTTTATACTTGGAAAAACAATGTAAACCTAGTAAACTTTTCCACGATCGAGTGAGTTATTATTTCTTAGGTCAAGTAAATTTCTTATGTTTGGTTAAATGAACGTCGAACAAAGAAATTCAAAAAGAAACAAACAATTAAACACACACTAGAATGGATCATTGCAAGATTAAAAAAATAATAATTAGGCAAACCATAAATATTTCTACAATTAAAATATGTGTCCAAATACGGCCGGTTTCTTCATTGGATTAATTTATAACAATAGTCAAAGCAGGGCAAAAATTTAGTCGTAAGTGGCTGCGCGAGCTTCTTCAAGTCCATTGTCCTTACTTACAAATTGGCCTTATTCACTGGAAGAGGATTATTACTATAATAATCATCAATTAGTCAGAATTTAAATAACGCCTACATAAATAATTATTAAGTATGATCTCTTCTGTACCAATAACGAGGTTATTCTTTATCCATGCCCAAGGTTGTTAAAATTGTAATGTAGCAAAATCGTAAAAATTTAAAAATATTTAAAAAATTAGTAAAAATGTTTTAATAAAAAAAAATCATAAAAACATAATGATAAAACGAGTTTTTAATAACCATGGCCATGCCCCACAAAAATAAAGCAATAGAAATACAGGCGGGTTTTTCATTGGAATAATCTATGGCATTAGTCAAGGAGGGGAAAGATTTAATTTATTCGGGCCTGCATGCTTTTTCCGAGTCCATTAGTTGTCCTTATAAATGGACACCGCCACTACCTAAAAGGAAACACATTGGTTGTAGTGGTATATGAAGAGAGTGCTCGTACTTAACAAAAGCTGGACCCAAAATTCTTCCACTTCTGGGTTTTGGTGTTGTCTTCTTTTCACCTCATTCTTTCTATTAAAGTTATTCTACGTATTTTTTTTTTCTAATAAGAGTAATGTTATACTAATTTGTGAAAAATTTGAGGTTATTATTTTGGAGTATTAAGTTTTGACAATAAATGACTATATATATAGAGGATGATTAAAGGCTAATTTTAATCAATTTAGATTTATTATTTAGTTGTCTTATGATTTTGATCGGTTTAGAAAGTAAAAATTTTGTTTAAGATATCTATTGAAAAGGTCATGTCATCTTATATTTTATTATGATTTATAATTGTCGGTTATTATTTATTTACATTTTTAATGTTATGCGATATTATTTAGTAAATAGTTCAATATATTTATTTTTTGACCCGGTTAAAAATATTTTCTGGTTCCGCCACTAGCTGAACCCATTAATTAATTCAACTTAATAGGGTAACATTGCTATGTTTTGAAATTTTCGAAACAACATTGAAATAAGAAAAACTTTTAGGGTAACATTGTTCTTGTGCCTACACTTTTGAAGTGAATTTGCTACTTAACCCAAATATATATGAATTGTCACTGGATTTAAGTTTGCTTTATCATTATTGCATTTTCGACACTTAATTTTGCTTAGTCAACATTTTTCGTTAATAATATATTAACAATGTTAAGTTTTAAGGACTAAAAATACATTTTAAAAATTTAATGGATTATTTAATATCCTATGTAAACTTAAAGAACTAAAAGAATAGTTTAGCCAAAAATAATCTATTGTTTCATTTCGAGATATTTTTGGCCAACTAGTTTGAAATTTGTAAGTTGGTCTTTTTTACTGTTTACTTTTTTTAAAAAAAAAATACATATTTGATCTGTATTCAATAACTTAAATTAAATTATTGTAAGAATAATTAAATAAAGTTATTCTTTCACTAGTTCAATAAATTATGTTTTTTCATTAGAAATAAATGTATGCAATTAACTTTGAATTACATATGGATCTAGATTGGCCTGGAGAAAGTAAGAAATTATACGTCAATAATAATAAATTTTGCGAAAAACCATGATGGCGCAATGCTGATGAATGGTTCTTGTTTAATAATTGTGTGTGCCATGTTTACTAGGGGTGTTCATGAACAGGGTTGGTTGGACAGGGCGAGACTCTTGCCCGATGCCCTGCCCGAAAGATCAATGGACAGCAAAATGAGGCCCAGTGTCCGGCTCTACCCGATAAAAGCCTTAACATTTTTGGGCAAGGCGATAATGGGTAGGGCAGTAATGGGTAGGGCAGGGCAGGGCCGGCTTTCCATACCCAAGTACCCTATCACACCTTATATAAAAAAAGAAGAAACTTTAATCATGCCTAATAATTAATATTACAAACTACAAATAAAATCCATAATTCTACAATTTGGGTCTTGAAATTAAAAAGACAATCATATGTCTTAACAAGTAGTCAATATCCATAAGTGAACAATTAAATAACATCCATAATCCACTAATACAAGGCATCAAAAATTGTAATCAAAGCCTTTGTAGTCATCCAAAATTTAAAGAGGTTGCATCCAGGCCCCAAATTGTCAAAATAAAGAAGCATATGAAATTAGAAAATGGAAGGATCAAAAAATTAAAGATAATAGATTATAAAAAATATTATATATATATATAGTATTAGGCAGGGCCACATACCCTGCCCGATGCCCAGCCCTGCCTAGATAGACCAATTTGAGAAGTTTTGAATTCCATGAAATTCCTCTTATTTGATGGATCAACCCAAAATACTGTTATTTCAACTATATTAAATGTTCTTTTAAATTGGTCAAGACTATCTAGTTTATGACCGGTTCTTTATGGTACCAATCATTAAAATATTTTAAAGAATATTAATTTATAAATATTTAAAATCTTCTAATAATATCTAATAGATTAATAAATATTTCTATTTCATTTTTCAATTTATTATAATATTTAATTATATTTTTTAGTTTAAATTGAACTAAAAATATTTTTTTTTTCCAAAAAAAAAATTCTTTTTGGCAACGTGAAAGAATTTATTCGTCAGCTTTCCGATTGTTTTACAGATTAAATGGAAATAAAAGTATGCATAGTGATCTATCTTGATTGTGTGTGTGTGTGTGGTGTGTATATATATATATATATAATATTTTTAGACAACAAAATTAAAATAAAACACAAGCCTTATCATTCCTACCTGTTAGTTACTAAAATTCATTCACTTAATTCTTAAAACGACTTCTACAGAAATCCGGTTTCCAGCAGAACTATTCTATCCATCAGTACTGTACCAACTACCAACTGTAATCAAGAGATGCCTACAGGAGTTGTATACTGGAATTCAAGTATTCAACATCAAAATCAAATGGATGTTCAATAAAAAAAAAAAAACTCACCATTTAACATAAGTTCAGAGGAATTTATAACACTACATAGCACATACTGCTTCATAAAATCAATCAAATTCGTCGCTTCTTTGGGCGCCGGCAGCCATTGTGGGGGATTCGAGTGGTATCTTCGACGCATATAATAGGAGACTTACCTGCTCGAGAATTAGTAAATCCCTCTCTCCAGCTCTCTATTGCTTGCCTCTTCTTCTTAAAATAAGTAAATCCCTTCACTTTAACAACAACAGATTTCAATCCCAACGTCCTAGACCTTCTTCCTACTTCTTCAGCAGTAGCTTCAGCAGCATACCTGGCAAGCTTTTGCCCTCCTTTCATGTCTTTCAAACACCCAACTGAGGACTTAAGTTTAACATTTCCTTTAGAATCCGTCACCGTAACAAAGGTATTGTTGCGCAACAGCTTTATATGAACAACATCATGTTCACGATCTATATCATACCCAGAGAGTTCAGCACCCCCCATAACACCCTTTCCATCCGTCTCTATAATTCTTCTCACAAAGTCCATAGGCGTGGAACTCATCTTCGACTCAGAATCATTCTGACTGAGGGGGTTTCCACTTCTTTGATACTCTGGATTAAAACCTTGGGAAGGGTTAACACTTCTGTTCAAAGTGTTCCACCCTGAATTCATACTTGAAAATCCTCTGGTATGAAGTTCTGTGGTTTCAAAAGATCAAGTAACCCCCATCAGCCAATCATGTTCAAAACAAACTTATGTTGTGGATAGATGATTCACAAGCAAAACAACATTATGTGTGTAACAAACTTTCTATTATCCGAATTTCACACTTTTAGAAATCTGAATGAACCACTACATGAAGGTGAATTGAATGTAAAAAGAAGAATGAAAACTTGAACAGATTCAAGACACAATTTAAACATCATGACACCATTCAATCTATAACTTTTTCTGCCAAAAAAATATGGTGTTTAAAAGTGATTTGAAATGTTGTGTCATAGTGGAGGCATAACCATCTATGGTTCATAGAGGTCAATCACAAATAGTTAAATCCAGAATTAAACAGAAAAATTTTTTATCAAGAATTTAAACAGTCAAATCAAGCAAATGAAAAATATGAAGGTACCATAAAATAATCAACGAGTATACCACTATCGTCCCAAACCCCTGTCCTCATTTCTAACACTTTCCAGAAAAGAGACATCAATAATACCAACTAAAGGCAATACTCAAATGTTTGTTACCAAGTCTACAAATTTCTAAGTTATAGCCTTATCCCAGGCCCCAAAATAAAAATCATCTCCTCACAAAGGCCAACATTCATTAGAAAACAAAAGGTAAGCTCCTAGACAAGCGAGGTGCAGCTATAAACGTAAAAAACAACTCGTAAATTTTCTTAATTTCCTATAATTCCTCATTTCCTCAACTTCTCGGCAGTCACGTAGGGTAACTTTCAGCTAATCCGTGCAAGTCTCAAAGTTCATGTCGACAATTCGCTTACAGAACATTTTCCATAAACTAAACAGGAATAAAAAAAAAATTACCATTGCTTTGCGGTAACCCTGAGAAGCACTTGTACATGCTTGCAGATTCCGGGCATCCAAGAGATCTCAGAGTTCCTGAACTGATAGAGCTTTGAAATGAAAGATTGGCCTCAAAAAGAGAAGGCAGAGACGAAGAAGAAGAGGATCGACTAGCATGGCGAACGATAGAGAGAAAACGATGCATGTTCCTTCTAGGGTTGCTCGTGTCACTGATTTGATTCTACAGAGTTGTGACGCTTTGACGCTTCGCTTTTCACTGGCACATGATCGTTCACAAACGAGGTCCGTGACGGAACTCCGATATTCTTTTCGGGTATTCCGATGGCCCAATAAAGCCTATCTGGGTTATTATGTTGGGCTTTATTAGGCCCAAAAAAGCGCTTCCTAGCTCATGACAAACGGACAAATGACAATGACAGTGCCTATTTTAGGGAGATACTTATGCTAAGGAAAAAATTGTAATTTAATTTCAGTAATTTTAAAAGGGTTATGGTTTGATCAAATTCCAGTTTTGGTTCTTATATTTTTAAATTTTTTGTTTTAGTCTTTGTAGTTTTATAAAAATTTAATGTAAATGTAAGTGTAGAGGACAAAACCAAAATTTCAAAGTATAGAGATCATTTATTAAACTTAGACCAAAATCTTATTAAATTATTGAGATCAAACCCAACAATTGAAAACTACAATAACAAAAATATTATATTTAAACTTAGACTAAAATGTTATTAAATTATAAAGATCAAAGCCAATGATTAAAAACTACAATAACAAAAATCAAAATTCAATTAAACTTTAAAGATTAACAAGGCAAAAGTACAAAAAAAACCCTAATTAATTAATTAATTATCAAAATGACACTATGACAAAACTATTAACCCATCTGCCCCTGTAACCGATTACATGCCTTATGTAATCGATTACAGAGGGTCAGATATATATTTTTTTTCAATTTTTACACTATGTAATCGATTACGCACTGTAGCGTAATCGATTACATAAAATTATACACTATGTAATTGATTACGCCACTGTGGCGTAATCGATTACATAGTGTAAAATGACATGTAATCGATTACGCTATAATGCGTAATCGATTACATAGCATCAAAAGGCAAATTTGACAGTTACACGATATGTAATCGATTACGCCATAGGCCGTAATTGATTACATCACGCAATTTCAGTTTTTTAAAAGGTCCAAACCACCCGAAACCCTTCATTTTCATTTTGCATAACCGATTAGGGCTCCCCACTTTCCTCCATTGTGATTTTCAGCCAGAAAGCTTCGGATTCAAGCTGTGGGTTGAGGAAAAATCAAAGATTTGCTCTCATTTGAGTTGATTTCGGTAGGTTTTCGGTACCCATTGCGAATTTGTCCCTATTTTCTCCGTTTTTATGAACATATGGTGCATGTAATCGATTAGGGTTTGTTTTTTTGGGTATATAGTGTTTTGATCATTGATTTGAATTGTTAGTTGTTGTTTTTGAACAAATGAGAGATTAAATATATGTTTTTGTGCGTTTTGGAAATGAGCAGTAGCTATTTTTATGTGAAATTGAAGCAAACAGTGGGGTTAAAGCATGAATTACATGTTATTGTATGTATGGACGTTGACGGTTATTGATTGCGTTTGTTTTGATTGTTGATTGTGCATTTTACAGACAATGACATTGTGACCGTTGACGAATATTAACATTTGCATTGTGATTATGTCATTAATTGTGTTTGTTGATGATTTATGTGTTCTCTTTATAAGTATTTGTAGTCATCATGCCTCCACGCAGATGAGTTCACAATAAGGTTGAGATTGAGAGACGTTCGAAGCAGCGGAGGGAGGGTGATACTTCCGGCTCTCAAGCACAACCGGAAGATCTCCGGTATGGATACCTGTTGAAGCATCATGCAGCATCCCACAGAGTATTCGTGGAGAAGTTTGCCTACAGAACCGTGATCAAGCCCAAGTCACTGGACATGACATTTTTCATAAAGGAGGGATTTAATATAGTCCCACTGCTGGACGCTTCGCATCCGTGTGTCTTGGCGGAGTTCGTCAGTTCCTATTCAGAGGATATGGTTAGAGCTTTCTACCACAACCTCAGCTACATTCATGGAGACCTGAAGTCGCGCATATGTGGCATTGGCATAGTTATGATAGCTCCCATATGGGCCCACATACTGGGATGGGGCGGGCACCATTCTGTATGTCAACCTGCCTAGATATGACCGAGCCGGCGGCGTCTATGACATTAGGAGGCCATTGGGTCAGAGAGCCCTTTTTACTATGGGGCAGCTAACTGTGGATGCACGGATCCTCTTCTACGTGTTGACCCATATTGTGTTCCCTCGGGCCTACAACCATTCTAGGGTGTTAGAGGTTGATATACCGGTCATGTGGGTCATCCGTCACGCCCGATCGATGAATTGGAGACATTATATTTGTTGGATAATGTCCAAGGTGAAACATAAGGAGAACACTGCACTCTAATTCGCCTATCTAGTCCATCGTATTTTGACCCATTTTGGTGTTCCGATGGAAAATGAGGACATGGTGGACTAGACTCATTGGAACGTTGTCTTCGAGAGGCGCCTACTCGAGCAGTGCAAGATCTCAAAGAATGCATATGGTGTCTGGATATGCATTGCTACTGACGAGGACGATGCACCGACTGTTCATCCTGTGGTTGATCCTGAGGTCCCTATGTCGGACGATGACGAGGTTGAGGACATGGATGAGCCGGATGGAGGATTCTCCCTGTGTGACGTGATGCTGCAGATGAGGAAGATGGAGCTTCGACAGAAGAAGTGACGTAAACAAGGAGAACGAGCGGTGGCGGTGGATCCAGAGCTGGATGCATGGCTTGGAGGAAGGACTACGACGTTTATGGGCAAGAATGCATACGATTCCTTCCAATCACCAAACAACTTCACAATTGCCTTCATTTTTACCCTCCAGGCTTTCCTGTATGTTACATTATATCCATACAAACGTTGTATCCTCTCTTGTATCAACGCTGGCTTTACAGCCGGATCTTCTCTTAACATACCTAGTGAAAGCGAATCATAGTCCATTAATGTGCTGTCAATAAACAAACTGAATGACACTGCAACAAAATAGAAAACATACCGATAATGGATGAACATATAACGTTTGAATCCAACTGTCTGTGATCCCGAACAAGAGCTTAGTTATGGCAGGTGTGGTCTTGAACCCACTTACGAATCACCCAACAATTTACATTTTTGGGGACCATTGCCCTCATGTACCAAGAAAAACTATCGGCATGGTTTTGACACCTTATGACAAACCTATGGTCATCGCTTTTCTTAACTATGCCTGTGCGACGAGACTTCACGCAATATAATTTAAAGGCATGTTGCATTTCAGACTTCGAAGGAAATTGTTGATACAAATATAGTGGATCACCTAAATGCCAATCAGCTTGCATGTCATCATCACCTTACAACATCTCCGACTCATCATCACATTGCGCCCAATTAATGCTAGAATAGTGTGGGTTTTCATTCCAAAATGACTCAATATCAGTCCCAACAGCTGTATAAATGATTTTTTTGTCAAAACCACTGAATAAGAATTACAATTACATCAACAAATGGGTATTTACTAACTTACCACTGCTAACTGGGTCAATACGAAGCGGTGACAGTGACGTTCCCAATGTACTCAGCTGCACAGTGTTCGTGTCATCATCAAAATCACCCTCGACATCAGTATCTGACGAGTCACCTAGTGGAACCACACTATCAGGTTCTCCCTCCTCGCTGTGAATATCCTCCTCTTCCTCACCCTCGTCTTCCTGATCCTCGTCTTCTTTCGTCAATCTTAGCTGACTTAATACTTGTAACGATGCGGATAAACTGACCGCTCTGTCTTCTTGATCATAATATTATGGAGATCTTGTATGCATGGGAACAAACAATGCTTCACCGGATTCAACCTCAACATAAATCTCAATAAAATTTTGTGGTTTTCGATTGTCAAAGGCATCTATCATGCACTCTACGTCTTTATCATCACACACATCGTTACTAATGTAGTATACACTATCAAAACCGACAATAGTCTCCACTTTGGCAATCAACCAATGAATGCAATGGCTGTCATGTAGCCCCAATTTTCGACAAATCCTTTCTTTGAGCTGGTTGTACGTAGTGTCCCGATTGATTTTCAGCATCCTCGTTTTTCCTTCGAATTGCACACCATCGAGCCCTTCAAAATGCCTCCCACTATGGTATATTACGACAACGTAGGCGTTAGAACTTGAACTCATCCTCCACAACAAAAAATGGGAGCTGCAAGGGGGTGGGTTTCAGATTCTACACAAAAACAAAGGTGGATGGAGTTAAACTACAAAGATTGCACAACAATACTACATTCAAAGAGGAGAATGGCCTTACACTTTGATGGGTCGCACAAAAACCGACCAAAACACGACCAACTAGAGAGCTTTAAGGCAGAAATGTTGAAATGGTCCCGAATAAGCTCAATTTGCCTTTTAAAAAACTCATCTGTCGAAATGTAATCGTTTACGCACTGTAGCATAATCGATTACATGTCATTTTATACTATGTAATCGATTACATAGTGTATAATTTTATGTAATCGATTACGCTACAATGCGTAATCGATTACATAGTGTAAAAATTGAAAAACAATATATTTGACCCTCTGTAATCGTTTACATAAGGTATATAATCGATTATAGGGGGCAGATGGGTTAATAGTTTTGCCACAGTGGCATTTTTGTAATTAATTAATTAATTGAGATTTTTTTCTGTACTTTTGCAGATTAACAATGATATTAACTCTTAATTTTTTTTTAAAAAAATTGTTATAAATAATTGTATAAAGCCATTTAATCATCCATTTATATTTATAAACTTTATTATCCCCTTTTACGTGTAAGTTTTTGCTACAGTAATTTATTTATATGGAATTATGGAATGAGAAAAGAAGAACCTGTTTATTGTGTCCAGCATTCTATCTTCTCTATGGTTGTATTGTTTTTCTTCCTTTATTTTACAACATAACTGAAATTTTAAAACTTTGTTTCTTTATCCCAAATTATATTAATACGTGTACATTAGTCTCAACTCTCAAAGTGTCATTTTCTTAATGATCAATCCGTTTTACAAATAGAAGAAAAAGATGAATATTACTCTAACTTATGTTTGGTATGATATACTTTTTTTGGGTACATGTTTGGTATAATATTAGGAAAGGAAGAATAAGCTGGTAAAGAGAAAACAATTAATATCAAATTAAAATTGGGCCAAATTAAATCAGATAAAATGTAAAATTTATAATAAATCAGAATATAATTTATTTCGGTTTTGTATAATATATGAAAAAATAAAATTAGTTTAAATTATTTTGGATATGATACCATTTTTAATAATATAAAATAAATTAAAATCTTATAACCGAAATTATATTCTTATCTCACATTAAGTTCAGCCCAAAATAAAAACAACAAAGACCGAAAGCATATAAACACCAAATAGCCAAAAAAAAAAAAAAACAAAAAACAAAAACGGAGCTTCCAAACTTGGATCGGGGCTTAAAAACCAACAAGCCTCCGGACAGGAACGCCGGGAATACCCAAAAATTCGATATTTCACATAGATTCAGAACATAATTTGTTCCGGTCCTCGGATTCCGGGGAGTTAGCACTCTGTTCTTTCAAAATTGAGCAGAGTGCAAGCATATCAGAATCATCGCCGAGTTTCCGTATAATTTGTACTTTGATGGGTAGAATTATCTTCAAAGCTATTTTCGGTTGATAGAAAAATGGCCAAAGCTGAACCTCGAAGTCGCATCGTCATCGGGCCATTGGCGCAGTTTGACCTTTCCAATCACTCTCGAAGTTCAGTTCGATCAGTCGCCGTATTTAGGGAAGCCGATTCTCGAGCTATATTCTATGTTGGCACTCAGTCTGGAACGGTCCTTTCACTCACTACAGATCTTAACAATGCCGCAACTACTGCCCCCGATGCTACAACTGAGTTGGAATTTTCCAAAAACGCTTCCTTTTTGAAGAAGCTTTCTTTGCTTAGAAGCGTTTCAGTGAGTAATTCCCCTGTGGATTCCATATTGGTGCTCGGCGAGGTAGAAAAGCTTTTGTTGCTTTCCGATGGGTCATTATTTATGGTCGATTCTGCTCTGACCCAGCCGCCGAAAAGATTGAGTTTTTCGAAGGGCATTTCTTTAGTTACACGGAGAAGGAGTAATGAATCAGATAGTTCCAAGTTTTTAGGGACTGTAAATAGTTCTTCTGAATACTCGAGTACAGGTCAACGACTAATGCAAAGATTGGGAGGTGGGTCCAGAGTTAACGGTTTGAGAACTAAGGAACCTGAACTCCACAGCGAAGAGAATTTTGGTTTTGCCATTGTCATTGGCAAAAGAATAATGCTTGTAGAGCTTGTTTTTGGCCATGGGGCTAGTAGAAGCGACAAAGACATCAGTGGAGTAACTGGGTCTCTTGTGGTTTTGAAAGAGATTCAGTGTGTTGATGGAATTATGACCATGGTATGGCTCAATGATTCAATTATTGTTGGCACTATCAATGGGTATAACTTGATTTCCTGTGTTACTGGACAAAGTGGTGTGATATTTTCCTCGCCAGATGTATCTCATCCCCCACGTTTAAAGTTGTTGCAGAAAGAATTCAAAGTGCTTTTGCTGGTGGAAAATGTGGGCATCATTGTTGATACTCAGGGACAGCCAGTGGGTGGTAGTTTGGTCTTCCACCATGGCTTGGATTCTGTAGGAGAGATATCTTCTTATGTGGTTATTGTAAACGATGGGAAAATGGAATTGTATCATAAAAGATCTGGTACTTGTATTCAGACATTACCATTTGGTGGTGAAGGGATCGGGCGTTGCATTGTTGCCTCCGATGAAGAAGGGGATGGAGATTTTGTTGCTGTTGCCACAGTCAGCAAGGTACGTTCTTTTGATAATACGGGGGTTCCACTATTTGACATGCATTTTTATCTTTATTATCATTGTTAGTGTATATGTTCCAAAAGGGTCATAAACAATTCCAAAGGGAACAGTCGCCCGAATGAAGGCTTCCACCCATATCTGTAGAAATTAAGTAGTTTGTAGAGTTCTAAGTTGGTGCTTTGGTATCAATTAAAGTGTTTCACTGGCCAACCTCTGATGTGATGGCACCAACCTCATCGTCAAGCTCATATCAAAGCAGGATGTTTATCCTTCTTGAAGTTATTATTGGAAAACAAGTTATTTAATATATTCTTGCAATCTGGGTACTTCTGAAATGGATCCTAGGTTTGTATTTCAACATTTGAACTGCTGGAAATACGTGCCAAACTTGTGTATCTACGTGCTTTAGTGACACTGATGACCCTTTTCTTTCTTTTTTTTTTTTTTTGCTCAGAAGATGACCCTTTTCTATTGGTAGATAATATTGAGGTTATTGAGAGAGATCCCAAAGTATTTCCCTGAATACTATACAATTAGCTCTCAGTGCTGACAAACTACCAAGCTATCTACGACTTATGATCAAACATTAATGTTTTTGGTGAAGGAGGGAATATTCATATAAAGTCCTACTTGCAGTGAACTTTCTTCTGCTAATTGATGAAGTTATTTTTATTTTGTTTTTTGTTTTTCCTGAAAAATGAATTTCTTATGTATTTCTGCTCAACAAGGCCTAATTATGTTTATATGAATATCCAAGGTTAAGATTTTTTTTTTTTGGCTTGTTCAACTTCTTTTTTGACCTCCTTTTTGTGCATTGTTTGTAGTGGAATAAACTGGCCCAAGCCAGGCATCTGTGCACCTATGTTATTTGATAAAAGTATATATATTGAGTTATTTTGGTCCCTTCATTTTGAATGTTATTTAAAACTAGCATCTGGTTGGATAGTACATATAAATGAAGCCTCCAGGACTAATTGATTGCAAAATATTATTATGTATGATGTATCTAATCTAAATCACACATAACTTGAGTTGAATCCAATTGAGAATGTTGTTTGACTGATATTGGACGATATTTGATCCTATAAAGACTTTTTAGATTCTTGTCCCGTATGACTGAACAATATAATTTTAACTTGATATTGTACAAGAACTTAACTGATTTACTTTTTGATATATTATTAGGTGATTTGCTATCAAAAATTACCTTTGGAAGAACAAATAAAAGACCTGCTTAGGAAAAAGAACTATAATGAAGCCATATCATTGGTTGAAGAGCTCGAGGCTGAAGGTGAAATATCAAAGGATTTTCTATCCTTCGTTCATGCACAAGTGGGATTTCTCTTGCTTTTTGACTTGCATTTTGAGGAAGCAGTTGACCACTTTCTGCTTTCTGAGACAATGCAGCCTTCTGAAGTATTTTCATTTATAATGCGAGATCCAAATCGCTGGTCCTTGCTGGTACTGTTATGCTTGTATATCTCACTGCATCTTTTATTGTTATATTTAGAGGTTAAGCCATGTGAATGTGGTACAGATGTTCAAACCGACTTTTGTAGGTTCCTCGGAATCGGTATTGGGGTTTGCATCCTCCACCAGCCCCACTTGAAGATGTGGTGGATGATGGCTTGATGACGATCCAAAGAGCTTCTTTCCTGAGGAAAGCAGGTGTTGAAACTATAGTAGATAATGATTTTTTTCTGAATCCTCCGAATAGAGCTGATTTGTTGGAGTCAGCAATCAAGAATATCAGCAGGTTTTACATTCTTTACAGTTGTTACTTGTTGTCTCCATTATTAGGTTGCTGCAACCATTGTCTCTGTCGTTGAGTCTGAGTTTCCTGTAAATGCTACTTGCTTCCTCATATTGAACCTGTAATTCTTTTCATTGTGAAAGAGAGATTTGGGTTGGAGAACAGAAATACATTTCTGGAATATGTAGGTCTCATTATTGTAGTATGATAATGTTGCAAAATGTAAAAAATGATCTACTTGGAAGCTTTCTCATAGCTGTAGGCGTTGTGAATTTGTATAGGTATTTGGAGGCTTGTCGAGAAAAGGACTTAATGCAATCAGTGAGGGAGGGAGTTGACACTCTATTAATGTATCTCTATAGAGCCCTAAATCGCGCTGATGATATGGAAAGACTGGCATCTTCTACAAACTGGTGTGTTGTGGTATGTGCAATGTTATTAATGCCTAGTCAAGTCACAAATACTATTGTATTGTGTTTATTCCATTGATCCAAAAAGTTTTGAATGAAAATTTTTTATTTTTGGAAAATAGATGTTTTTAGTGAATGGCATGCGTTTTTTGTTTTCTCTTGATGATTTTAAATATCCGAATGGATTAAAATATACATGAAAGCCAAAGAAACAATAAACTCAATGGTAAACATTGTGAAAAGTCTGCTAAATCAAATATCTCTTCTCATTTGATGGCCTGAATGATGATCTAATAAATATACATGGATGTTGCAGGAGGAGCTGGAACAAATTTTAGAAGGATCAGGACACTTAAGGACACTCGCCTTTCTATATGCAAGCAAAGGAATGAGCTCAAAGGCTGTGGCTATTTGGCGCATCCTTGCAAGGAATTACTCTTCAGGCCTCTGGAAAGACCCTGCTTTAGAGAATTCTCCTCAAAATAATGAAGCAAAGGTTATCTCTGGTAAGGAAGTTGCTGCAGCGGAAGCTTCAAAGATTCTTGAGGAGTCATCTGACCAAGATTTGATTCTACAGAATCTAGGATGGGTATGTATGGTTTTTAATAAGTCTGGTATTCATGCAGGTATAATTTGTTCAGCTTCATTATTTTGATGATCATTATATGATCCCTCCCCCCTTTGACCATTTTCATATCAGATTGCAGATATCAGTCAGGTACTTGCAGTTGAAATTTTAACTTCAGAGAGACGAGAGATCCAGCTTTCTCCTGGTTGGCCTTAACTTTCTAAGAAGCATGTCTATACTTGATAATTTCTATCACCATTACTTTTTGGCTTCTTGTCTCTTAACCAATGGGTTCCTTACATTCATTGTCATTAACGAGGAAGAAAATCTTGAATGCATTGTCAAATGCTGCCTTATTTGGAGTTTATACTTCTGGTTGTCCAGTACAAGCCAATCTGGTGTGCCATTTGGTTCAGTGACACCAGAGAATTAAACAACAGCAGTTGCCCCATTTAAGATTTTCTTTTTAAATTTTCAGCAGAGCTTGATGGTGCGTGCCACCACATGTTCTACATTTTCGGTGGTTAGAGTGTAGTGGTGTTTCAATGTCCTGTCACATCTGTGAGGGAGTAGCTGTATTAGATATTACAATGGTATTATGATCATGTCATGCGTCTGACATAATGAAAATTTCAGTTGTCATTATGAACATCGTGGCTTATTTATAGTTGAATATATATCCATGGCTTATTTATGGTCAAATATATATCCGTGAACAAGATGCCTATGCGTGACAAAAAAGAAGAGCATGCAAGAGATTAACTCTCCACCTGTGCAATTATCTCATAGACTGCCCTGCATATATTTTTGGTGGCAAGGTCTTGTAAAACTGATTGTCAGTTACGATGATGTACTTTCCTAAATGGCTCTCCATTGTCATAGTAATAAATATGTTTTCACTGCATCATATTGTATCTCTGGTATTGATGTACAATTATTTTATTTATTGCAGATGCTGTAATTACAGCTATTGATCCACATAAGGTAGACATTTTACAAAGGTATACTATATGCCATCTGCTGGCACTTGGCAGTATGTCCATTTCTTTTAAATTGCTCTTAATATCTGAGGATTTTTTTCCTTAAAACTGTCAATCGTCCTCATTTTATAGTGGCTTTTCCTTTTCTCTCTAAAAAATGAATTGTTCCTGTGATCAGCCGGCTTATTATGATTATGGTTGCTTAATTCCTAAGTTTTACTGTTGCTTATTATCTTTAGTCATGTTTCTGTATAGAAAGCAATCAATAAAGGATGGAGGATAACATTTCCTCCTCCATTAGCATAAAAAAGTAACTATACAAAATGATGGTTAAGTAAGAAAGCCTTCCAATTTTGTTCAGTCTATGTAATGGAAATTTCCTGAAGTACCATTAGCAGTACATATCCTGATATAAACTGAAATCTATTCCAACGTAAATGTAATGGCACAATTGGTCCTCGAATGACATTATATGTATTTTATTTATTTCCATAACTTTTTTATAATTTAATACGATTGTCATTTATGCCTTTGGTTTCTTAGAATTTCTCCCCATTTTATATAAATCCCTCCTTTCTTGTTGAAGCTCTGCTTCCTTCTTTCACCCTGGCTTCCTTGTTATTCTAGGTATCTCCAGTGGTTGATCGAAGAACAAGATTGTAATGATACCCAGTTGCATACATTGTATGCCCTCTCACTTGCCAAATCAACAATTGAAGTATTTGAGTCTGAAAATCCTGATAGTGGAAATTTGGATGTTAAAAATTTGTCTACTACGACAAACTCTATCTTTCAGAGTCCTGTCAGAGAAAGATTGCAGATATTTTTGCAATCCTCTGACTTGTATGATCCAGAAGAAGTTCTTGACTTGATTGAAGGATCAGAGTTATGGTTGGAAAAGGTCAATTTAATTGTTTCTGATTCCTTTTTCTGTCTCTGGTGATTTGTTGCTTATTATACATTATGATGATAGCCATTTTTTAATAATTCCTTTCTGTTGAGGTACCTTGGTTACGTCTGACAAAGTAGGGATTATTAACTTGATTAGGAATCTCTTGTTATGTAGGAGTCTCAATGTCAGATTGTTTTATAATTCATCTCTATCATTAGAATTTACCTTGTAGTTGAAAGATATATTTTTTTGTATGTTGTAAACAAGGCGAGGTACAATAGCTGTATATAGTGTTTTTCTCTGGCTTAGTTCTGCCTACCATTCCTTTGATTTAACCTTATTTCAGTACTTCCATTTCTTCTGTCTATAAAATATTACCTTCCTATTATCATTGGGTTGGGGGAGGGGCTCATCTCTCTGATTTTGTATGTTTTCTACAATTTTTGGTGATATTTTAATTATGTTACAGATATATAAAATTTGGAAAATAATAAATTTGGCCTGTAAGGTCAATGTATTCTTTTGAGTTGAAGAGAGATGAAAGAACACATTATTTCTCACTAACAAGGAAGTTTTTCTTTTTATTTTCTTTTCTTTTTTTAAATTCCCAGTTTTGATGGCATTTGACATGTATTTAACTTAAAACATGGGATAAGTCCCCTCACTTTCCTCCTTAAAGATCCAAAAGTTGTAGATTTCCTTCTTTTCTAATGAAAACATAGGGCGTGTCTCCTTCCTTTGGGTACCATCCCTTCCCTTTTCCTATGAAATTCCAAACATAGCCTCAGGGAAAAAAATATTTTGAACTTACAGTTTATTCTGGCTCACTTTACAGGCAATACTATACAGAAGACTTGGGCAAGAGACTTTGGTCCTCCAAATTTTGGCTTTGTAAGATTCAAACTAACTTAACATTTCTCTTGTTTTTATCTAGATTTTCATGAACTTATTTCACCAATTGCTGATAAAAATGCACGCATGTGATAGAGTAGTTGACAGATACTGATCTCTGGCGTTGGCGATGTCTGTGCGAGGCTTGATGTGTGATGCTTGTTTCTGCGTTAATTATATCTCTAAATTTGATAGGCTTCTTTATTCCTCTGGTTTATGTGCATCTTCTCTTTATTGTAATGAAAATAAATGGAAATATCATGTGCAATGAAGTATGTCTTCTCGGAAGTTTTCTAATGACGTTTTTTCTGACACCCCCATCTAGTCGACTTCCCACAGTTTAAAATATATATGAATAGCTTTGCGAAGTTTGAGTGAGATATAAAATTTGTGTACTTTATGTGTCTAAGTCATTGTGACAAAATGGGAATTTGATCATCACTTGGGATTCATAAGACTGGATATATCATGAATCTTTGAGATTTGAGTTTGTTGGTGATCTTTTTTATTTTTAAAAAAATTATATTAGGAAGATTTGATCTTTAAACATTACTCACGCCTTGTCTCGCTCTTATCACTTGAACTAGACCTTGGTGGCCTTTTCAGAGTATATATTGGTTAAATATTTGGAAATATTTTAATGATTGTTTATAATATTTCATTCTATCTAAACTGAGGTCATTCACCTTCCTATTGAACCATAATCATTTAATAAATGAGGCCTAAGATGACATTTAGTTAGTCATTTGAGTGCTTTTTTTGGGATAAAATTTGAGTGCTATTTAATGTCATTTATATTGAAGTTTAATGATAGGGTTTTAATTAAAATTTTTATAATTAGAGATCTAATTGCATGCTTTTGAACTAGAGATTAAATTAAAAATTGTTTGAAATTATGAGGACCAAAAATTTTATTTCTAGTTATAGAACACTTGAGTGCAAGTGGTTTGACAATTGTGATTAATCATAAACGTGTAGATTTGTGTTTACTATTTATGTGTTTTTTTGGTTCCCAGGAAACTGGAAGACAGTGAAGCTGCCGAGCAGTATTGTGCCGAAATTGGCAGAGCTGACGCATACATGCAGTTAGTCTTCCTTTTACCCACTGAATGCTCTCTGAATGCAAAACTTTTTAGAAAGTGCACGTCTTATAACAGTATTCTGCCTTTTCCTTAATGTTGTAATGACATCAGATTGCTTGAAATGTATTTGGATCCACAAGACGGCAAGGATCCAATGTTTACGGCTGCTGTTCGCCTTCTCCATAATCATGGAGAAGCTCTGGACCCATTTCAAGTTCTAGAGGTATTTGAATTCATTCTTTTCCAATAACATTAAAGACTGTTATTTTGAATATTTTCGTTCCATTTTCAATCCTCCAAAAAAAAAAAAAAACAAAAACAAAAGATTTGGCAACTTGAGAACAAAAGGAGCGGGAATGTTTCAGCATCAAGATTGGGGGAAGGACAGATTAAGCAGTATTATACAAACAAATAAATAAACCCCCTATAAATGCAAGTATGCATCAAGCCTTAAACTCATGAATAGGATGTTATTTTTGAGATAAAAGGTTTTAACAGATGTAAAATCACTTGCAGTATTTCACTCGCTCATCTTCTGTATTGTTTAGTTTGGGTTTATAGTCTTAACAAAAGCTTGGCCTTGACAGAAACTGTCACCAGATATGCCTCTTCAACTTGCTTCTGAGACTTTATTAAGAACGTTAAGGGCTCGAGTTCATCATCATCGTCAGGGGCAGGTACTTCCATGTGTTCCCTCTTGCCTTAATGGGCTTTTCATTTTCACTTGGTGACATTCAAACTTTTCTTATTAAAGAAGGCATATTATCAAAGAGAAAAGGGAAGAAATATACTTACTCCAATTCTAAATATAAGAGCTAGTGCAGAGGTTTGCTTTGGTTCTCAATATAAGCCTTAAGCCCTTAATCCACTATGTTTCCCAAATTCATAATTTTTTTCTTAAGCTCTCTATTGATGACACAGATTAAGGAGGTTTTCAATCAAAAGAGTAGTTCCAATGAGAATAATTAAAAGGGTGCTTTAGGAAAGATAACACATTTTTTTTACAAATAACTAAATTTTCTTAATCTTTGCAAATCAGTTATCAAGTTGCTATATTAAGAACTGAAGGGAGTAACTAGGGGAAGAACTGAGAGTATGGAAAATATGTCATTTTTTCAGTCCTCTAGTTTTGTACTCCCTCTAGTTCTATTTACAAGAGCTCGATAACCGAATTACGCTGTTTAAGAAAATAGTTAGAATTAGTTAAAAGCAATAAGTGTGTCTAAGATAAACCTCTTTTTTCCAAGTATGCCTTTATTTATAAGTGGTAAGTAAGAAAGAGAAATAGAGTGAATATAGTTACCAACAACCTTTTAATTAATGCAATATATGTAATCAATGAGGGGCTAAAATGGAAAAAACTCATTAATAATGGCCAAGACAATTCAAATTTTGGGCTCTTATAAAAGGACCGGAGGGAGTATTTTCTATTGATACCTGCATGCCATGCACTTTTTCCTATCAACAAATGTTATGATCCAATAGTTTTGTAACTTAAAAGTTTCTTTGCCAGATTGTGCATAGCCTTTCCCGTGCTGTAGACATAGATGCAAGGTTGTCAAGATTGGAGGAGAGATCAAGGCATGTACAGATCAATGATGAGAGTCTCTGTGATTCCTGTCATGCACGCCTCGGCACTAAGTTATTTGCAATGTACCCTGACGATACTGTTGTATGTTACAAGGTTTGTGCATTTTTTACCTCATTTTACAATCATGCAGCTATGTGAAATTTTAGAAATTTTGTGCATGTTTATTCAAAAAAGTAAATGATTGAGGTGTTACCTTTGAAGTTGATCATCCAGAAAGGGATTGTTGTTTTTACTCTATTGTTGCTTCCTTTATGAACTTTGGTCCTTTGGGTATAATAGAACTGCTGTTGATTTTTCTTCAACGTTCTTAAATCTTAACCCATTACTTGAGTGTTTCCCAAAACTTGTAAGTTCAATCAGAGTTACTACCAGAAAGAAGAAGTTATTTGGTAAAAGGATAGTTTCTTAATGGTTATCTGCTCAGTTGTAAGTGCTTTTTTGACCTTTGGTCTCTGATGGCATAATGAGGTTGATCTGTTATTTTCTCTCATGATGATGGATTGAGGAACAAAAATGAACAGGAATTAAAAGTTCAAGTTAGAATTTGAAGTTTAGCGTATGTATGGAGTTGAAGGGCTTCATTTGTATTTTGTCTTCCTCAATGGATTAAGTTGGGTAAATTCTGATTGGTGGTTTGACCAAATTCTTGTTACTCTCAATTGAAAAGATTATGTGGGAGCATACATTGGACCTTGTTATGAGCTCTTCTTTTGTTAAGCATTGTTGTGCAAGTTTGGATTGTTTTAATCACACACTCGAAACCTTTTACAGTGTTACCGTCGACAAGGCGAGTCAGTATCTGTCTCGGGCCGTAATTTCAAGGAAGACATCATAATTAAACCAGGGTGGCTTGTGGGCCGGTGATACGGAATCCAAATGCTGCTACTATTGGCCAAGATGAACCAGAGGAATTGCTATTCCATGCCATGTTCAGATTTGGTGAAGATAATTGATTTCAAGGTTCAAGAGTATCATCAGCACCTAACCTCCAACATTTAGAAGATGTAAAGCTCTCAGTATGTTGCTAACGATCACATGATGTTACTGTACATAGATTTTTTTTTTAGTTCTTCATTCTGCCAAATGGCATTGTAAATTAGAGATATGGTAATTAAGTTGTAAATTTTTGGCTTTTAAATCATTACTACTCTATTACATACATTCTTTCATTTTGGTTGATAAATGGATGGTTAGCTTTGAGTCCTTCGAAATTGGAACTGGTTGCTGAGAATGGACACTATTTGTGTCATGTAACGGGAATAATACTTTTTTGTTTTTCTTTTTATGACAGGAATAATACATTTTTAAGATGATGTTGATGATGATGACAGTATTATTTATAATAAGTCCTTTGGTTACTTTGTTTTTACTTGGTTGCTCCCCCTGCTCCTTGTTTTGAATGTGTTGGGAACTTGTAAGAGTCAAAGGGTTCGCAGCTTAAAGATGTTTAAACAAAATTCAAGAATTTAAATGAGTTGAGTTACAAATGTTCATTAAGGCATACCTCAAGACTTAAAAAAATACATTACTTATAGAATTAGCTACTAAGTGGAGCACCTGCCAATAAGGTAATATTAGATAGAATTCAAATAATGTATTCTATGTATCCTAGGGTTTTACAAGCAATGTTATGAAATCTGGATTAGACCGGTCGAATTTACCTGGAACTCGACAAATCGGGCAATTGGCTGGTTCGGTTGAGTTCTCAACTCGAGGGGAGGTCTGGGTTTGATCTTTTTTTAAGTTGGACAAACACAACTTTGAGAAATAAGAGAATGTAAGTGAAGGAGATGGAGAGGGAGAGGGAGAGATCAGAATTGAAGGAGGGCTGAGCAAGAAGAAAAATGAAAGAAGACAAGAAAGAAAATGGAAGAGAGAACAAATATAAAGAAAACCGAAGAGCTTTTCCACACCTCCGATAATTGGCATATACTTCTAAGAGCTCAATTGTTGGCTGTCAGCATCTGCACCAGATCAGAACTGAAAATCGGAAATATAAAGATGAAACTGAAGGAAGATTTTAAAGAAACCACCAGGTATTTGAGGGTAATGAAAAATGAACGTTGGATTTTGGCATTTGGGAGAACAAAAAGTTGTTTCTATTTCTTGCATGCTACTAGCTAAGAGCCTAGGATATAGATATCTAGTTTCAACAGCCAGGTTTGCAGACGAAAAGCATTGGGGCTAGGCAAGGTTGCACTTTTCTCAATGGTAGTAAAATAAGCATTTAAGTTTTATCTTCTTTATGATCTTCACTTTCTCGTTTAGCCCTTAGTTACTTCCTGTTTGATTCGGTTCAATTATGTTATATTGACATTTGATTCTGTACTTCGATCAATTCAATGACCGGTTCAGATTTAATAACCTTGTATATAGTGTCCTACACCCCTATCTTGCTCGAGCCATTCAAGTAATTTAAGTTGAGAATTAGGTTAGGATCAAACATTATTCTACTGAGGCCCAAAAGCATACGATTTTGTTTTTTTTGTAAAACATGTTTGATATTATTAATGTGTTGTTTTATGATTATGAAGGATATTTTTATTCTATTTTTTCAACATACTTCATATTTCCAAATTTATTTTTTAACTTAATATTATGTAAAAATAAAGAATAATGTTTATAGGATGTGTACTATAAATATATAAAATCCATATACTTTTTTAAAACTTGTAACAATTTCATTAGTCTAAAGGAGGATTTTTTTTTTTTTTTTTTTAGAAATAAAAATTTTAGGAGGATTAGTACATGTAACAATTTCATTAGTCTAAAGGAGGATTATTACATGTAAGATAATGTAGTTACAAGTAACCAGGAAAGCCCCAGTGGAGTATTACAAACCCAACAGTAGCGTACAAAAAAGTAAAAAGCATAGGTTTACAGATAGCAGAGACCAAAATTGTCTAGATATAGTAATTGCTTGAATCCCAACCAGTCATTGCGCCTAGATCTCGGAAAATATGACAAAATGATTTCTTAAAATCTCAAAATTACGGTGAAGTCTTAAGAGACTTTTTTACAATATTTTTTCATATGTGAAAAGACAAAAGGCTTATAGAATTGTCAACACACATATGGACTTACCAAAATAAGCCTATGGACTTGTCAACATAGACATATATTCTTATTAAAACATGCTCATAGACTTGTTAAAATAAGCTCATGAACTTACCAACACAACACAAGGCATATGAGGATCAACCCTTTCGAAAATATCATCATCTGGTACTAAGCATTTAACACTACTCCACACCCAAAACCCCTCAAACACCACCATCCTTGTAAATTTTTCACCCAAACTGAGATTGAATCCTTGGAGAAATTAGGAACGTGGCAGTGAAGATTAAACCTCCCTATTATAGTAATGTGATTTGAAATCTCATTAGCTGTTAGACAAACAAATATCTTCTCCGTTTAATCCTCACTTCGCATGCAATAGGCTCCTAATTAATCCGCGTCTTTTTAGCAGCAGGAGTGAGGGAGCTGATTACTGTGAATGGGATCCTCTAAAGTAAAAAAGAAAGTACACAATTTTGAGTATTTTAAAATTATTGTAAAGAATTGAAAATTGCACCATTTTTAATCTATAATATATAAAATCACACTCATTTTATGTAAAATATAATGATATAAAGAAACTAGAAGAACAAATATTTGAAAATTTGGAAAATTTTGAGGGACATTAGGCACCCCGAATGCAGAGCACATACCTCCAGCCGAGCATGAAAAGAAATGCGGATCTTTTTTTTATGCACCAAAAGTAAAGACAAATCTAACTACAAAAAAAAAAAAAATTATGAACCTGCAGCTTCAAAGGCTAAAATATCTGTCAATAGCTTCATTTAGTGACCTTTTCATAACAATATATGCCGTGACATTGGTATGTCTACTTATTTGTTGGATTTCCGTCTGTCCAGCATGTTCCATCATGCTTTTGATTTCAAATATCACTCCCTGTCTGTCTTCATGGTTTTCGAGACCTCATTTAAAATAAGTGAAACAGGAGTCACTCCTTAGAGTTATGTTAGAGAGGGGTTTTTTATATATATATGAAATTTTTAGGAAAAGAGTTGAGTTCACCTATAATTCAAGGGGAAGGTAAAATCTTCCTTCTTCCTAGGTGATACTAATGTTGGGCAGAGCGAGCAGTCTATTACCTTCAAGCGTTTATTTAAGCACCCAGGAACTAAGATACCTCCCTCAGCGTCTTGATCAACTCTAGGATCGAACCCTCTCCCTTTAGTGAGAGTATTCAACCTCTTTGCCAATTGAGTCCAAGGACAAGGGGTTATGTTAGAAAGGGTTGATCTTCAATGCCTATGATTTGGAGAAGTGTCATATGATGGACCTGGTCGCTTGTGAGACGTTAACCCAAGAGCATGAACTTTAGATACTCATGATTGCTCACATCCATAGAACATGCAGAAGCCCAAAGAAGGAGTCCAAGCTTGTCGGAGGTCCCTCCCAATTATAAGATTCAAATTTATCAACAAGTATCAACATTCAGTGAGAATAAGCAGTAAGAGACTTACTCTCTTTTAACAACATTCTCAGTTTGAAGTGTAAGAATGAAGAAAATGAAGTTGGGAGTTCTCCCCCATGATTATGAGCCAACTCGAGACAAATTTAGATTAGTTGAAACCTTGTGAATGAGGTGAACAAAACAAAATATATATATATATATATATATATATATATATATATAAAAGATTCGTTTTAGATTTTAGATTTGTCTAAAAATTTATTTACCCCTTTTTTACTGCGAATTTATAGCTTCATTTTAGGTTTATTTAAATATTTATCAAATTTTTTCCAACTTTACCACTGTTAACCATAAATTTGTGAGTGAGGTGTCCCAAAATATATGTTTCATTTAGGTTTGTTTAAACATTTATTACATTTTTTTAAACTTTACTTTTTGTTGGCCGTGTTTATTGCATTTGATCTCTTTCACTTGTGTCTTTTACATAAAAGGGGCATAATTGAAAAAACAATGACCAATTTTAACTGTGGATTTTTTCTTTCTTTCTTTTTTTTTCCCCTCGAAACTGTGGATTAAACTCTTATAAAGGATATAAAGGACGGAGAGAGTATTTCCCTAATTGGTATGTGCCGATTGAGCGCTTAAAACACGTGTCTAAAAAAGAGGGGTGTGTTGGCCCAATGATCAGAGATAATATGACACCTGTCCTAAGAATGGCACGATTTATCCTCACGTTTTATCAAACCTTTGGGAAATTAAATTCTCATTGTTGCAGTATATAAATTCTGTATTGAATAGGAAGAGAGGGAAAGAATCAGGGTTAGAGGGTTAGAAGAAGAAGACAAGAGGTTAAGAGAGATGAAGAGTGAGAGGCAGGGAAGAGAGGCCGAGAGCAATCATTGATGCATAATACTTCAGGTTTATTTATAATCTGGTTTACAATAAGGATTAGGCCCTTATTTCTAGGCTAGAGTGATTTAATGACCAAGTTAAGGCTAAACTAACTAACTAACTTTTTAACAGATATATTTTCTAACAACCCCTAACTAACTTTTTAATTTTTATTATCTTTACATATCACTCATCATTATTGATTTATGAGAAAAGACATTAAGCTAAAGATTTATAATGAAACTGAGATTTCTGTGTCATTTTATCAGCCAACAGTTGCTGCAATAGAAGCAGGGAAAGACATTGCTTTGGCCAACAAAGAGACAATGATTGCGGGAGCACCTTTTATTCTTCCTCTTGCTCAAAAGCATAATATAAAAATTCTTCCTGCTGATTCAGAACATTCTGCCATTTTTCAGGTATGATGCCACGTCATCTATTTATATAACTTGGATACTCTGCACATGTTGAGGGAGTGTGCGCATTTCCATTGGTCCTTCTAGATCTAATTTAGATGATCCATATTTTAATATTTTTCCTACTTGACACCGAAAGGATTGATTATTTAAGTTTTTATTTAAAAAAAGGATTAGAGTCTAGATTGTCCAAATCAGATGAAGACAGACTAGAGGTATCCACGTCATTCATATCTCTCCTCAAAGTGCAGAGGATCCGAGCTCCTATCTGTAACTAATAACGATGCATGTCTGACTAGGTCAATCTCATTTAGTACTCATGTTGCACTTTGCCAGAACACAATGGCGTTGTGCAATCCATGTAGCCGACTCCACCTAGTTGAATAAGCCTTGTTGTTTTTCTTGTTTTGCACTTTGCCACATTCCATCTCTTTTCATTGCATTAAGTCAATTTATTTATGTTCCTGCTCCATTTTCTTTTGCTTTATAACTCATGCTTAATGTCTTCTGTACACAGTGCATTCAGGGGTTGCCAGAAGGTGCCCTCAGGCGAATAATTTTAACTGGATCTGGAGGTGCTTTCAGGTGAGGAAATACAATGATTTATTCGCTCCCCTCAGACGAAACTAATATGAAGCATGCTAAAATCATTGACTTTATCAGATAAATTCAAACTGCCATTTCTTTTGTATACATTCGTTGAAGATTATAATGTAGTGATAAGCCTTCACTAAATGACTTATATAAGATCATAAAAAATTTATTAAGAAAAGGGTTGAAAGTTTCCATCTTGGTGCTGTTTCCAGGCTCTACGAAATGAATCTGAGTTTAGTTATTTGTAAATCATAATCTGAAAGGTGATAATGATTGACAGAACTTGGCCTGTTGAGAAAATGAAAGACATAAAAGTTGCTGATGCATTGAAGCATCCCATCTGGTCTTTGGGTAGAAAGATAACAATTGACTCTGCTACCCAATTCAATAAGGTTAGTTCCCATCTGGTGCTCATCTTTTTTATGAAACCTGATCCCGCATGAATCTATCTAATAGTTACATTTAAATCTCTTCTGCTTCTTGGCAGGGTCTAGAAGTAATTGAAGCACATTACTTGTTTGGACTTGACTATGATCATATTGAGATCCTCATTTATCCACAATCTATCATACATTCTCTGATTGAAACTCAGGTGTTACCTTCAAACTGATGTTTTATTCATGAAGGACTCATTTATTATAAATGCAATAATAACCTATCTTGAATACCATAGTTAAGATATCTTTGTATTTAAGATTTTCATTTTAAGTGTGAGAAAGTAAAGTTACAAAAACAGTGATATAATTGGTATTTGCAAAACTTAGTAAAGCTAAAAACTCAGGGGGTGTGAGATTCTTACGATATTTTTGTGCCATGGTGGGATTTTATGCATCAAAGTTACATTTGATGTCTCTTGATATTCAAGGTGAAGATCATGATGTATCCAATGGCTTCGTACACTTCGAGTTTACACTTATTTGCTGAATGATAATTGAAGTTCTGGCCCCGTCTAATTTAAACTAGCAAATAGATTTGGTGCATAAACTAGCAAATAGATTTGGTGCATAAACTAGCAAATTGAAATATTCTAATATGAAAAGAATAATAATTGGAACAAGGATATATATAATGAAAACACATTCTTTATCTTTTCCTTATATTAATTTATTTGTTATTTCCAGGATTCATCTGTTATTGCACAACTAGGAGTGCCTGACATGCGCATCCCACTCCTCTATACGTTGTCCTGGCCAGATAGAATTTATTGCTCTGAACTCGCTTGGCCCCGCCTTGATCTTGCCGAGTACTATTCATTTTCCCTTAAACTTGCGCATTTCAATTGCGTCAGACTTTCTTTAGTTCAAACATGACTAATTTTGTTTTTGGGCCACTAAACTTGAATTAGTTAAGCCAAAACTAATGGGTTAAACGATGTATTTTGAATCCTATCATATGAGATGATCACACGAATATTAATATAGACTTAGAGTGAGACTTCCTTGAGTGATAGACCTCTGAGAATCTGTTTCATACATTTTATATCTGTTTCTCTCCTGATTTAGATACTCTCATGTGATTCACTCACTTGAGAACATCCAAGGATCCAAGTTCATAAATCATAATCACGTTCAGCTTTTAGTGATCATCCCACTTTGATGCTATTTCTTTTAATTAAATAAATGGAGTTTTATAGGAAGTCAGAATTGAATTATCAGTTTTTACTGTCATAGCCAGATAGTTCCCTTTTTCATAAAAATATCTTCCATCCGTTCAAGATACAGTGAATTATGAACTCCATCATGCAAGTGAAAACTTTGGTTAAATCCAAATTAGCATACAGAGCAAAATTTGTTGTCAGTTTTCTGACATGGCAATAACTGAGATGTGATCTTGCAGGCTTGCTTCACTAACATTCCAACCTTCAGACCCCGTTAAGTTCCCATCCTTGAGACTCTGCTATGCTGCTGGACGTGCTGGAGGCACTATGACAGGAGTTCTCAGCGAAGCAAACGAGAAAGCTGTAGAATTGTTTGTCGATGAAAAGTAAGTACTGTTATACATATACACGTGCTTGTGTGCTCATATCTGGCAAGAATTGTTAGCTTCTTCTCAGGATCAGATAATCTATCTGTTGAATTAAAAGTCATCTCTATGTAGTATGTTTATCTTACATGCCACATCATGGTAAAACTGGTTGACAATTATCTATACGAGTGAATGCTAATAACACACTAGCTAGGGAAAGGTTTCAATATCTGTATTGGGTGATTGGACCAACCTACCCTCCCTTATATATACTAAAGAAATATATACTCCTCTGGTCCCTTTTATAAGTTGTCTTCTGGAAGTTACTTTTGGTCCTTTTTATAAGATGTTCTGATAGTTTCAATGAGTATTAAATATTTTTTCCTCTGAGTATTATTATTTTTTCCATATGTTCATATTTAATAAGGATAGTGAGATAGTAGAAATTAATATGATGGTGGAGTTTAGTGTGGCTGACAAGGATTTCACATAAGAACTGACCTAAATTTCCCGGATCAAATGTCTTATGAGAAAAAAAATGTACTGTCTTCTCTAAGTTTGATAAACTAGTGGGGTTATTTTGATAATGCACTCTGGATATTGTATTATTGTTAACCTTCACAACTAGGATAGAGGTGCTCTCTGTCTCTCTCACATTGAGTGCTTGTTATATTTACAGGATTAGCTATGTGGATATTTTCAAGATTGTGGAGCTAACATGTGAGGAGCACCAAAAAGAATTGGTAGCATCACCATCACTTGAGGAAATCCTTCATTATGACGAGTGAGCAAGAAACTATGCTGCTGGTTTGACCAAATCTTTGGCTGTTGTTGCATGATGATGAGGTCACTGACATGTAACTATAATATTCAATAATTGTCTTGTGTTGGCAATGGCACTGAGTCATTTTATTATTTCAACACTTGGGGAATGAGTAGGTATATTTTTTAAGCATGAGACATCTACTATTGAATCTTGGTTTTTGAAAGGTGTAAAGAAATCTTAATAATAGAGAAGTTAAAGATTTTTATAAATGTGGAGTTTGTTTTTCTTCATAAATGAGTTAGATCATATATTTACAAATTACTCTATCAACAAAAAATTTATATTGAGAGGGAATTTGAATCTTTTTTTTTTTTTTAGAAAATAAGTTGCATAATTATTGATTAGATTAGTCCTCATTGGTAAATGAGCTTTTCTTCTTTGTCCAAATTAGACTCCATTTAAGACGGGCATTAATCCTAGTACAAATCGAATTCAAACGTGAAAAATTTTATGATGCTTGTTTAGATTTATAAAAATAATCAGAATATATAGAAAACAAATTCTTAATTATCTTTTAATGGAAAATAAAAACTATCCTAAAGATCTAAATGTCAAATACTCATTTACTTAGTACCCTACAGTAACTCTCTCTCTCTCTGTTTTTTTTTTTTTAATTGACTTGTTTCCTTTTATAATTTTTATAAGGTTCTATTGGAGTTTGTTTGACTAATAAAGGGTTAAGGTGTGAAAATAAATATAAGATTTTACCAAAAGTACACATAACACCAAATACTTTTTAAATAGACAAAAATAATCATAAACTTTGAAAATGAGGGGCAAAAGTTACATAACCAATACATCGGATTTAACGGTGTTAGTTTTTGGGAGCGGGACCCACACTGTTCTAAAAAAACCAAAGTGCTCCCAACTCAAACAAATAAAAAACCTCCCCCTCACCCTTCCCACCTCTTGAAATTATTAAAATACCATTTGGAAGATGAAAAAAAAAATCCCTCCTCATAAGAACCTGAGAGGCCACACCATTGGGGAATGCTTTGCTGCCATCAAAATCATATTCAGATAATCATTAAAGTATAGGAAAGAAAAGTAAATAGGGTAGGTAATTTGTGTAATAGTGGCATGTATAGCCAGCGTTTTGTATTGATATTTATAGTAGGGTTGCTAGCCCTAGAATACACGAAATCATGACAGTTGTTACATGTACTACACTGAATAATATCTTAAACAAAGAATATGTTATCTGGGGTTACAAATACAAGTAGGCTCAAAACTCTAACAATTTGGGCTTTGTGTGATTTGTCTTTATAGCCCCCCCAAATGAGGAATGGAAGACCTAGTGATTCCAAGTTTGTCCCAAAAAGTCCAAAACTTTGAATGAGACAAAGCCTTAGTAAAAAGATTAGCAATTTATTCGGATGAAGGCACATATTTGATTGATAGATCTTTTCCAAGTACCCCTATCTTTGACAAAGGGCAAAAGTACGGAAAAAAAACCTTAATTAATTAATTAATTATCAAAATGCCACTGAGGCAAAAGTATTAACTCATCTGTCCCCTGTAATCGATTACATATCTTATGTAATCGATTACAAGGGGTCAAATCTCTTTTTTTCATTTTTTTGCACTATGTAATCGATTACGGTACTGTTTAGTAATCGATTACATAAAATTGGCACCCTGTAATCGATTACGATGAGTGTTGTAATCGATTACGTAATGTAATTTTTACATAACCGATTACGATACAGTACCGTAATCAATTACATTTCGACAGATGTATTTTTTAAAAGCCAAGTTGAGCTCATTGTGGTCATTTCTCCATTTCTGCCCTATAGCTTCTGGTTGCTCGTGTTTTGGACTGTTTTTGTGTGACCCATCAAAGTGTAAGGCCATTCTCCTCTTTGAATGTGGTATTGTTGTGTAATCTTTGTAGTTTAACTTCATCCACCTTTATTTTTGTGTAGAATCTAAAACCCACTCCCTTCTAGCTCCCAATTTCTGTTGTGAAGGATGAGTTCAAGTTGTAACGACTATGTTGCCGTAATCTACCATAGTGGGAGGCATTTTGAAGGACCCGATGGTGTTCAATTTGAAGGAAAAACCAAAATGATGAAAATCAATCGGGCCACCACGTACAACCAGCTCAAAGAAAGGATTTGCCGAAAATTGGGGCTACATAGCAGCCACTTAATTCATCGGTTGATTGCCAAAGTGGAGACTGTTGTCGGTTTTGATAGTGTATACTACATTAGTAATGATGTGTGTGATGATGAAGACGTAGAGTGCATTATAGATGCCTTTGACAATCGGAAATCACAAAATTTCATTGAGATTTATGTTGAGGTTGAATCCGGTGAAGCATCGTCTATTCCCATGCGTACAAGATCTCCACAATATTATGGTCAAGAAGACAGAGCCGTCAGTTTATTTGCACCGTTACAAGCATTAAGTCAACTGAGATTGACGGAGGAGGGGGAGGATCACGAAGACGAGTGTGAGGAAGACGAGGATATTCACAGCGAGGAGGGAGAACCTAACAGTGTGGTTCCACTAGGTGACTTGTCAGACACTGATGTTGAGGGTGATTCACCGTCACCGCTTCGTGTGGACCCAGTTAGCAGTGGTAAGTTAGTAAATTTGTATTTGTATCTGTAATTCGTATTCAGTGGTTTTGACAAAGAATCGTTTGTACAGCTGTCGGGACTGATATTGAGCCATTCTGGAACGAAAGCCCGCACTATTCTAGCATTAATTGGGCGCATCCTGATGATGAGACGAAGATGTTGTATGGTGATGATGACATGCAAGGTGGTTGGCATTTAGGTGATCCATGCTATTTATATCAACAGTTTCCTTCGAAGTCGGAAATGCAACATGCCGTGAAATTATATTGCGTGAAGTCTCGTCGCACAGGCATAGTTGAGAAAAGCGATGACCATAGGTTTGTCATGAGGTGTCAAAACCACGCCGACGGTTGTCTTTGGTACATGAAGGCAATGGTCCCCAAGAATGGAAACTGTTGGGTGATTCGTAAGTGGGGTCAAGATCACACCTGCCATAACCAGGCTCTCGTCCGGGACCATAGACAGTTGGATTCAGACGTTATATGTACAACCATCATCAGTATGTTTTCTCTGTTGTTGCAGTGTCATTCGTCATGTTTATTGATAGCACATTAATGGACTATACGGTGTTTTCATTAGGTATGTTAAGAGAAGATCCAGCTGTTAAACCAGCGCTGATACAAGAGAGGATACAACGTGTGTATGGATATAACGTAACATACAAGAAGGCCCGGAGGGCAAAAATGAAGGCAATTGTGAAGTGTTTGGTGATTGGGAGGAATCGTACGCATTCCTACCCAATTGGTTAACATACATGACGTAGTGTTATGTGGGTTCGGTGTTCAGGCTTGATACCTTTGAAGCTTTCGATGGACAGCGTGTCCACATCGACATGCGCATATTCCGTAGGGTATTTTGGACATTTCACCAGATCGTTAAGGCCTTCAAATACTGTAAGCCCGTACTGCAAATTGATGGCACCCACCTGTATGGAAAATATAGAGGGACTTTGTTGATTGCAACTTCACAGGACGGGGATGGGAAGCTACTGCCCATTGCCTTTGCGGTCGTTCCTCCTGGTGAGAAGTACGATGATTGGTTGTGGTTCCTTGATCTCCTGCGTGTTCATGTGACCCAGAGGCAGGGCACTTGTCTGATATCTGACCGCCATGCCAGTATCAAAAAGGCGGTTAAAGATCACCATGGATGACAGCCTCCAAATGCCTATCATGTGTATTGTCTGCGTCATTTCGGGAGCAACTTTCACACCAGGTTTAAGGATGTTGAATTGAAGAAAACTGTTATGACACTAGGTATGAAATTTCACCTTCCATTTACTTGTTGTAATCATTGATTATGTTTCCATTGTGATGAGTTTGCATTCACTGTCATGCAGCGTACATGAGTTCAAAAATTCAGTTTGACATAAAGTTTCGGGAGTTCATTGAGGCAAACCCACATGTTTCGTCCTGGTTTGATAGGGTTCCAAAGGAGAAATGGTGCATGTCGTACGATGAAGACGGAAGGAGGTTTGGTCACATGACGACTACCCTATCAGAGTGCGTCAACAAGGTCCTCAGGGGGCACGTAATCTACCGATCACCGCATTGGTCAAGATCACATGTAGTAGACTTGTCGAATATTTCGTCACGAGGCGTGTTGAGATTACCAAACACATGACTGAAGGTAGGATAATGTCTAAGAAGGTTGAAGACCGCATACAAAAGATGGACGAACAGATAGTCACGTATCGGGTGGTGCTATATGACAGAGAATTATGGTTATTTGAGGTCGAGGACGCACATGTCGGGGACACAATGCGGGTTGACTTGATCAACCGCAAATGTCAATGTGGGAGGTTTAGAGCAAGACGGTATCTGTGCGTCCACGTGTTAGCCGTGTGCAGGGCCAAAAATTTGAACCATTACGATTATGTTGACCCGGCGTTCACCTTGCAATACATTAGTTAGGTATATGTTGCACATTGGTACCCGATAGGCAATGAATGATTGATTCAACAAGTAGATGGCCCAATCGTTATCCCGGATGCAAGTTTGTCCCGCAGAAAGGGAAGACCAAAGTCTACAAGGATACAGAATGAGATGAATTGGGTGGAATCTCAACCGTCAAGCAGTCAGTCCTGTTGTCGGCATTGCAAGCAAGTTGGTCATAATATACGTACGTGTCCGTTGAGGAATAGGCAAGGTTAAAGAGGACAAGTTCTGTAATTGTATTGCATTTATGATGACACTGGTGAACTTATGTGTATTAGTATTTGTTGATGTATTGTGACGTTCAGTTTATAATTAGGTGTTTTAGAAAACCATAAATGCAAACGTCCAAATAGTTATGTAAACGGATATAGGTACATCGATGGACTAGGTATAGAGCAGAAGGTTAATTGTTGGCAAAAAGACCTTCCCCAAGTCACATTTGTAGGTAAAAAGAAGTTGGAAATCAGTTTCGTCATGCACCAATTCGAAATCTCTTCTTCTTTGTGCTTCTGCGGCTGGTGTAATCGATTACACCATGCAAATTTTGTGTAATCGATTACTAAACAGTACTGTAATCGATTACATAGTGCAAAAATTGAAAAAAAAGAGATTTGACCCCCTGTAATCGATTACATAAGGCATGTAATCGATTACAGGGGGCAGATGGGTTAATACTTTTGCCTCAATGATATTTTGGTAATTAATTAATTAATTAAGGTTTTTTCTGTACTTTTTCCCTGACAAAGTGAATGACAAGTTTTGTGTTTAGAACGGGCATGAAAGACATGGTTGGAGGCAAGAGCATTAACACTAAGGTTATCACACTAAGCAATCGGTGATTCTTTGAGATGGAGACCGATTTCTTGCACAAGTGACTGGATCCAAGCAAGTTTAAATGAAATATTAGAAAGTGAGCAATATTCTGACTCAGTACTCTATATCAACACTACTCTCTATTTGTTGGCCGACCACAAAATTAAAGAGTCACCAAAGTACACACAATAGCCGCCTATGGATCTCCTATCATTTGGATATACTGCCCAATCAGCATCCAAGAACCCTTGCAAAATAAGATAAGTGCTTGGTTTGATGTGTAGGGCCTGATCCATTGTTCCTTTTTTATATCTAAGCAATCGTTTTAGAGCTTGCGAGTTAATATTTGGCGTACAACTTAAGAACTTGCTCAATTTGTTTACTGCAAACATAATATCAAGTCGAGTGTTTGTCATATATTATAAAGTGCCAATGATTTTCTTGTAGCATGTAGGGTCTTTGATTGGAGTACTTTCATCTTTAAGAAATGTTTGTTCACTATCATAAGAGTAAGAACAGGAGAAGAATTGTGTCTACCACATTTCAACAGAATACTACGTATGTCGGCTTCTTGTTTCCAATATAGTCTAGTTTCGTTTCTGTATGCTACAATTCCTAGAAAATGATGCCACTGTCCTAGGTGTTTTAGAGAAAACTAATTATTCAGTTGTAGGACAAACATATTTATCATCTCCATTGAGTTTCCGGTGACAATGATGTCATCCACATATATTAGGACAAACATGACATATTTCTAAAATTTTAGGAAGAACAATGAAGAATTAGACTTTGAGTGTAGAAATCCCTAAGGTAGATTTTAGCTTTTCAAACCATGCTTTAGGTGCTTGTTTAAGGCCATATAAAGCCTCGTTTAGAAGATAGACATGATTGGGAAATTTTGGGTCTACAAAACCTTTAGGTTGTTTTATGAGAATTGTCTCTTCTAATTAACCATTCATAAAAGAGTTATTTATATCAATTTGTCTAATTTGTAAGTTGAATGTCACAATAAGATAGAGTACAAATCGAAGTGTGGAAGCTTAAAGTACAGGGGCTGAATGTTTCCTCGGAATCAATACCTGGACTCTGCTTAAAACCTTTGGCTACAGGTATGCCTTTATATTTTTGAAGTGTACCATCAGAATTAAACTTGTTTTTTAATACCAATTTGTAGTCAATTAGGTTGCCTTGACCATTGTAGGATATTAGTTTTCATGTTCTGTTTTTAATCGATATTGGACTCTTCTTGCATAGCTTTTCTTCAATCAGCACTTCTTAATGCTTCTTGTATGGTGTGAGGCACAACATGTTTAGCTTCTTCAGTAGTAGCCATACCAATAGAAGGAGCCTTTGGTTTAAAAATCCCTGCTTTGCTTTTGGTTACCATTGAATGTTGATTCCTTAATGCAAGTTGTTGACTCTTTAAGCTAGTCTCCTCTGTTTGTGTGTTGTTAGATTGTTGAGAGGGTGATTGAGTAGAATGTTCATGTTGAATTTCATCAACTTGTTCTATGTGATCATCAGGATTATTACTGCTTAAAGGAGATAAAAGAGATGGAGAAGGCTGAGAGAAAGCAGTAACTAGAAATTCTGAAGTTGAATTCTCTCCTTCTCGAGCCTGAGTTATTTGGTGAGATGGCTACAGGAGTTTGAGAAATTGACTTGGTGTTAGACAATGCTAGTTGGAAGAAAGCTCCAGGATAAATTTTCTCCTCTAGTATGTTCTTTTTGTTAAGGTGAGATTCCATTCAAAACAATAGATGGTAATTGATTTATCAATGTTGCATACATGTGAAAAGTCTTGCACCAATAATGAAAAGGCATTTTAGCTTGAGTTAGTAATGTTAACACTCATCTTAACTATATATATATATGCTTCCTTTTAGCACTTCTATTTTGAGAGGATGTATGAAGACATGAATGTCTAAAGTGAATCCCAACATCTTGCAAAACTTTAGAAAAACTTATGTATTCTCTTCCCCAATCACTTTGCATAATCTTTATCTTGCTATCAAATTGATTTTCAACAAATTTGTTGCATTGAACAAACATATTAAGTGCTTCATCTTTAGTTTCAACGGAAAAATCCATGAAAATTGATTGTGGTCATCAAAAAACAATATGTAATATGAAAATCCATTAAGAGAGGCTATGGGAGTAGGTCCCCACAAATCTGTGTGAATTAACTTGAGTGGTTTAGAGGCATGTGAGTTAGAGGCTTTAAATGGAAGAGAATGAGACTTTCCAAACTTGCAAGAGTCACAAAAGATGGCTTCATTCTTACTAATTTTCACGTTACAATTACTAATGGTTTGATTTAATGCCCTATCACTAGAATGTCTAAGTCTACAATGCAACAAAAATGAAATCTTCTATGCTGAAGAAACAACTTCTTGAGTAGCAAAAATGAAATCAACACTCTTGTTGCCATTACTACCACCTTCTTTAGCCTTTGAAACTTTAAACATGCCTCCTTTATTTGGTGTGCCTAACAACATTGTCTCCCCTGTTTCTTGTTCTTTCACACAAAATCCATGTTTATTAAACACAACATTTGCATTATTGTCATTAGCTATTTTGTATACACTCAACAGGTTCTTTTGAATGCCAGGAGAATAAATAATGTTATTCAAATGAATTGTTTTATCTGGAACATTAGATATTATGGATGAACCAATTTTTTTTACCTTTTATTCGGTTTCCATTTCCAACAATAATATTTATCGTACCCTTAGGATTGTTTCGATTATCAATTCAAGTGAGATCATGAGTAACATGGCTTGTTGCTCCACTATCCTAGTACCAAGCATAATCATTCACACATTCAGATGAAGCCCAATATGCATATCCAGAATTGTCTGAGCTAGAGGCACCAGAAAAGCCTTTCTTTATGCTAACCTTGACAAATGATTTGTCACAAGTTTTAACAATGTGATTGACCCAATCACATAATTGACATTTGGGAACTTCATCATCATTATTTCCATTCTTGCTGGGACCAGCATATCTTCCCCAACATCGTTGGCCTTTTCCACGATAACAATGAGATCCACGGTGGCCATGCTAGTTATTGCATGGGTAAGAATACTCAGTTCTAGCTTAGTTGACAAAATTATTGTTGATAGATAGCTATGAAAATTAACTTAGTTGATTCATGTGATTTTCATAGGTAAGCAAAGAGGATTGAAATTCAATCTAGCTCAGTTCATCAACTTATTTTCTAAGTTACATAACAACATGATTATAATTAGCACTAGTCAGCACTTAAATAAACAAATCAAGTAAAGTAACAGAACAACCAACAAGAGTAAATTGCTCATAAAGACTTTTCATCTTAGATAAATATTCAACCATTCTCATGTTTCCCTTTTTTGTGCGTTGGAAATCATATTTCAACATCAGCACTCTTGATTTTGTTTGAGCACTGACATTTTTACGAGCAACTTCCCAAAGACCAGCAACTATTGACACAAAGACCATTTACGAGGACACTTCAGGTTGTATTGTCTTCAAAAGCCAGATGAAAACCAATTGATCAACAGCTACCTAGTCTTTAAAAGCTAGATTAAGTTTGGTTTTGTCATTTTCAGTGACAAATTGTGGTGGACAAGGTCTGGTTCCATAAAGAAAACCTTAAAGTTTGTTCCCCTTGATTATGGTTAGAACATGAAGTTGCTATACTAGGTAGTTGGTTCCATCCAACTTAATGGAACACACTTGGTTAATACTATTGCTTGATGATCCTTTTGATAAGGCTTCTATAGTAGAAAAAAAGGTTAAAGATTCAGACCTAGTTTCAAAGGATGGCATCTTAATGGTAGTACTATTTAGATTCTTGTTTGCCATGGCTATTTGCCTTTCGCTCTAATTCTAGGAAAAAGTAAATAGGGTAGGTAATTTGTATAATAGTTGTATGTACATTCAATGTATTGTATTGATATTTATAATAGGGTTGCTAACCTTGCAAGAAACCATGATAGTTGTTACATGAACTATACTGAATAATATCTACAACAAAGAATATGTTATCTGGGCTAAAAATACAAGTGGGCTTACAACTTAAAGGCTATGTTTGGTTTGAAGGGAGGAGAGAGGAAGGATATTTTTTTCACAAACTACCCTTAAGAAACAAAAGCAGATCGCGCATTGAGGAAGGACCCGGATCATGCACTGAGGAAGGAGATCACACATTGAGGGGAAAAAAAAGTAGATCACGCACTGAGGAAGTAGATCACACATAAGAGATTCATGAAGAGAGGGACTCCGCCAAGTAAATCGTGCGAGCAGTGAGGCGAAGGTGTCGGATCTACGGCAAAGCCATGCACAGCGGGTGACGACGATGAGGCCAAGAGAATTGAGGAAGCAGAGAGTTGGTAGAGCGAGAGCAAATGCGTTGGATGACATCGGAGATGAAGCAAAGATGGAGGAGTACTAACGCGACGACCCTTAAAAAGATGAAAAAGAAGGTCATGACAGGATGAGGAAATTGCAAGAGAAAGCTAACAAAAAAAAGGGTTTTTTGTTGTTGTGAGGTTAATTATGGAATATTGACAAATTTCCATGGGTAATTTAGTCAAAATTTTTGCTCCCCCCACCTTCTCTACCTTCAAACTAAACACAACCTAAAGCAAGGGGCATTATTGTCTTTTTACCTGCAAAACTTATTTTCATTTTGTCTTTTTATATGTAAATAATAATATAAAAGCTAAAATAAAAGGAGAAAAGGAAGGTTTTAAAAAAATTAATATAGAAAATAGTTGTGGGTCACATGACAAGAGTCGAGAAATCAAGCCGAGCCCATCGGGCCGGCCCGTTTAGACTCTGGTCCTTCAAAGGTCGGGTTTGAAAATTAGAGGAGCTAAATAAAATAAGCCCTGTAAGACCTCAGGCTTAAAAGGGTCAGCCTTGTAGGGCCTTAGGCTAACCCTACAGACCTTTTTAATGGATATGTTCATGATACAAGAAAAGAAATTCATGATATTCTTACTCATGAAGTAGAACCTACTACTCAAAGTGAAGCACAATCAAATGTCTTTAAAATTCATGATAGTAGCGAAGAAAATGTTAATGATAGTCATCGTACTAATGTTGTTTAATGATATGCTTGTTATGTTTTATGTGAGATATTTATGGACAATAGTTTACTTTTGATTACGACTTAATGAATGTATTTATTTTTTGGATGATTTGTATTGTTTGGATATTAATGTTGACAATATTTATTTGATAAATTAGAACTTTAATTGTTGTAATTTACTAATTATATTTATTTAAAAAAATAAAGGAAAAATAGTTACATTTTGGAATAGCAACTTCTGGGCCCACCAGGGCCAGCCCTGGCCTTGGTGCTCTCAGGCTGAGCTTTCAAAAACAGATGTTTCTCTTACTCCGAGCCCTATTTAGCCCTGGCACTTCAAGGCCAACGCTGTAGAGCCAGGCCAGTCTTGATTCCCAGCTCTAGGTGACACACCCCAACTATTGATTCAATATATATTTAATCCCCTAGCCCATTATGCATATTATGCATTAGCAGCCTCGATGCTTCCTCTATTCCTTCGTTTCTTTTAACTCTCCTAGCTCTTATGCCCACGACGTAGAGAGTTAAAGAGAGAAAGTGAGTGAGAGGGAGACATAGTTGCCTAGCTTTTCTTTTCTTGTAGTACATTTGAATAAGTTATCTACCTTCTATTTCTAAGCTTTCTTCTTTCTTGTTTTTTCTCAATTTTGATATAGGAAAATTTTAGGATTTGTTGTATTTCGAATTTTTGAGGTGTGTAGTTGATTATTTTGCTTTTATTGGAGCTAGTAAGTTTGAATATGAGTTGTATGGCTTTAAATTTGTTTCTTGAGTGATTGATTTGAGGAAGTTAGAGTTAGGGTTTGATTGGGAAAATGTGTGATTGATGATATTGGGGCTCTTAGATTTGAAATTTATGATATATTTTAACTTATTGGGGTTTATATTGATAATTGAAATGATTGATTTTGAGCATTACTGTCAAATTCATGAGTTGATCGTTTTTATGTTTCTAGTTCACCGAATCAAGTCGGGTCACTAGTAAACTTGTGATCATTGTAAACTTTTTTAAACTTAGAGTTTATACACTGATTTTACTAATTTTATGTTTCAAACTTACAAAATCAAGTTAACTCACCTTTAAACTCGTGTTAACTTTTTTTATTTGATCATGCTCAGCGGTTTTATATGTGAGTTTTATAGAATTTTCTTTGTTAAATATGGTAAATTTTGAATATTAATGGTTTTAGTTTCAATTATTTGGATTTAAAATATATTTAAATTAACTTTTTAATGATTTATTATACACTATCAATACCTATTTAATAGTGAAAGTAAACTCTTACGAGTTCACGATACGAGTTCAAGCTATCATGAGTTTACTTAAATTCGAGAGTTTGACAACCTTGATTTTGAGTTTTATGATTATATATAAATATTGGAACTTTTGAGTGAAACTTTAAATATTGAAATTGGGTGTTTTTGAAGAAATTGAGGAGGTAATTATGAGTGAATGATTTTCATTTTTCAAAAAGAATTAATGGAAGGAAGAAATGAAATTGGAAAGATGACTTTGAGAAATAGTTATTTATGTGATTTTTCTTAAGAATTTAAAGTGAGTTGATTTTTGGGGATTTAAGGATGAATAGAGGAGATTATTACTATCAATAATTTTAATGGGTGAAATAAAGTTATTGTATGATGGAAATATTGTTGGGGTAGAGAAGTTGAGTCATGATAGCAAATTGAGAATTTTTAACATTTATATTTAAGTGAACCGTTTGAAGTTTATAAGAAGATTTGAAATAGATTTTGGTTTTTGGAGTTAAATTTTGAGTTGATATTGATAATGTGATTATGAGAAATGAGGTTTGGTAATAGGGTTGATTAGGAATTATCAAAGATGAGAGTTGGTACTTCTAGAGAGGTTTTAAGTCTCTTAATTGTTTTTGTTAAACCCTCAAGTAGTTTGAATACCAAATTGTGGTTCTAATTGATTGTTATAAATTGATTTGTGAATTGTGATTGATTGAGCTTAGACCTTAGATTCTTGTGGTAAACTTAACTTTGGCAAGGGATAACCTTCCACTTATTATATGTGTTGATATGTTATTTGTGAGTATTTAGTGAAATGATTATAAGAATGAAAATGATATATTGATATTGATTAGCTATTTCAATGACTACTTTGAAATGTCTATTGAGATTGAGAAAGTATCATAATGTTGATGAGTATTTTGATAGAAATTGCCTTGTGGAACCTAATTGTGAAAGGATAGTTGATTTTTGTTAATTTAATATGTTTGTGAAAGGATATTGTTAAAAAATGAGGTTATCCCTGGGCTTATGGCTCAATACTATATTATGAGCTCCGCTCTAGGCCTACGGCCTACCTGTTAATTGGAATTGCTTTGGAAATGTCTAGATTTGAAATTGTCTAGAGTACAACTACCTAGAAAAGGTCTCATTATCCATGATAAGTTCTCAACTCCTCATATATGTATCCTCACATATAGGGACTTCTTTTAAAGTTTTTATTCTAATGCTACTCTCATATATTTCAAATCATTTCCTTCTCCATTTAGAAATTGTCCCTATGTATACAAGAATTATAATATATGCTTTCCAGATGTGCTCACCATCTTTTTTGCCACTATGCACAACAAAGTTGTTATTGGCAACTACATGGGCAACATTAACAACTTTAGAGTATTTTATTGACAACATGTTTTGAAATCACATAACAAAGTTATAAACACATAAAGCTTCATCTGTCCTTTCCATTCATCTATTTCTAAGCACACGAAAATATAGCACAACCTCCAAAGAAACATAACAAAAATTAAAATTGTCCCTCGCTCTCAATGAAACAACAATATAAATCATAAAGACATCATACAATTAACAATCTTTGCATATCTATGGTATTTATTTATGAAATATATGTTGTTGCCATGTAATTTGTCACTAGTTGCTTTAAACTTGTCATTGGGGGCAAAATTGTACTTTCACATTTAGAATTATAGCACACAAGTCCCTTGAGACTTCATTGCAATTTGATGAATTTAAGTGACCTGATTGTAATTAATTATATTTATCAGGACCTAGTTGCTATTTTCTCTTTTTTCTTACTCTTTTATTTTACATATTTTCTTTGTTAAAATTTTGCAGGCCCATTTTTCCACTTTTTTTTTCTTAAAAAAAATTCAACTCATAAAAATTTTACGTCTCCTTCCCTTCCATCCAAATCCCTTGTACCAAATAGACCGTTCATTCTTTTCAAATTCTTACCATAGGTATTGAAGATATGTGCCGTGAACAATAGAAATGAGTTAACAGAAGTCCTTTTGGTTATGAATCACAAGAGTCCACCAATTAAGTTGCACACATGTTGTTTAGTCTGCCTTTTGCTAATCATATGACATCATATGCTATATGAATTTAGGAATCCCTTTAATTCTTTTTTCATTTTTTTGTATGCATATTCTCATGATCTCTTTAGACATCATATGCCTTTTGTGCTATCTTTAAAGCACAAATATAACTGATTTCAAGAATCTAGCAAGCGGCTACAAGAGAAATATTCTATGAAGGAAAATGTTTAAATATATTCTTCTTCTTCATAACCAATAAAAAAAAATGTTGTCTTATATTTTTAATCTATTTATAAGTTCTTAACCAAATAATTCAAATGAGATAATTCTAAATTTTTTGTAATATTTAAAACTAGGGAAAATTGAAATAAATGACCTAGCATAAATCATATTTATTAAGAATGACTATAAAAATGAAAATTATTTTGAAGGACTAGAAGTTAAAATGTTAAAATAAATAGACTAAATAGCCCCTATGTTATCTCCAGATCCTCTTCTTCCTAGTCTTTCCCTTTCAGTGGTCAGGTTTTTTAGGTGCGAGGTTCTCACTGATACGGAGCAACCATCAAAGAGAATCAACTATTGAAGTATTATCTTAGAGTAATCCAAACACTATTTAAGTATTTCCTTCATGCATATAATGCAGAATCAAACAGGCACATAATGCTTATTGCTTTCTTCATATCATATGAAAAAAATATATTGACCTTGGGATACAATAACAAATGTAAAAATATGCCTATTGAAGATTATAAAAGAAACGAAAAAAAAAATTAAGATCAACAAAAATGAGAATGTTACTAGGAAGAACTTTTGGAGGTGAAGAATTGGGAGTCACACACTTAGATGCAAGTCATCAACAAAAATGAAAATGTTAATGCGTATTTCCTTACAAAAAGGCCCATTTCTTTGTGATATAGTTTTACAGATTATTCTAGTGAACCACTAGTCTGTCGAAGGTGAAGTCACCTTGTTTTGCAAGAATGAAGTAAATTGAATTGGTATCGATTTGTTATTAATCATCAATCACTCCAGATCCTTAGTAAAAAAAAACATCACTTCAGATTCGGTTAGAGAGAAGATAGGAAATCTGGGTAAGGGCAATATAGTTTTTCTATTTTAATATTTTAATTTCTGGTCCTTTAAAATAATTACTATTTTTATTGCCATTTTTAATAAATATTATTTATCCTAAATCCTTTATTATAATTTTCCCTTAAAACTATTCTAATTATGTTTTTCCCCCTATATTCCATGAGAAAAGTTCAGAAAATTGACATAACTGAAAATATGTTTTTTAAAAAGATATACTATAACTCTTTTTTATTGGGAAGATTACAACTAGGTTCCAATTAACAAACTTAATGGCAATCATGTCACTTAAAATCATTAAATTGCAATGAAGTCCCAAAAGATATGGGTGTTATTAATTTCAAACGTGAAAGTATCATTTTGCCCTTCTTTCCTGTCATCCAATGGAATAAACTTTTTATTGACAATTAAATGAGTAACATTAACGACTTTAGAGCATTGTTGTCATAAATAGTTGTTAATGTTGCTCATATAGTTGCAGTAACAACTTTGTTCATCCTTTTTTACTGAATAATATGAAACATTCATATTATGGTATGAAATTGATTGGATTGGTGCTTTTAGGCATAGATGATATCTTACTATGGGAAAATTGTTATTTGTATGCTATCTTTATAATTTATGTTGTTGTTTCATTGAGTGTGGGAAGTGGTTTGGATTTTTGCTCTGTTTTTGAGGAGAGTATACTTTGTTTTCACTTGCTTAGATAGAGATAAATGCAAATGATGAAACTTTATGTATTTTATAACCTCTGTTATGCGATTTTAATACGTGTCGTCAATACATACTGAATAGTCGTTGACAATGCTCATATAGTTGTCAATAACAACTTTGTTCATCCCTTTTAGCTGGACAATATGAAAAGTTTTTATCTTTGTATGAAACAAATTTGATTAGGGTTTTGGGCATAGAGAATATCCTACTATGGGAAGATTATTACTTATATGATGCCTTTATGATTTATATATGTTATTGTTTCATTGAGAGTCTCGGTTGGTATGAATTTCCGCTATAGAGATTATTATGCTATGTTTTCATGTGCTTATACAAAAGTAAATGGAAAGAATGAAGTTTTATGTGTTTATATTCCATGTTATGAGATTTCAAAACGTGTCCACACGGTGTTTTAAAATTGTTAATTAACGACTTTACTTCACAGGGTGACAAAAAATAGGGGCAAACTATAATTTCACGTTTGAAATTAATAGCACTTAGGTTTTTTAGGATATCACTACAATTTGATGATTTCAAGGTACCTAGTTGCCATTAAATTGGTTAATTGAGACTTGATTGCAATTTTTCCTTTTTTTATTTTCCTTGGTCTTTGAATATCTAATATAAATCAATGGGATTGATTCAAAACTTAAAAAAGAAAAATTAATCTTAAAATTTAGATATCCATTAAGAATTTATTTAATAGCTAAAACTTTGACAAATATCAAATACATAAGTAATATCATTTAAATTTCAACATATTACATCCACAAATTAAACTATTTAATTTATTATTGTTGTTATTATAGGGGCGGAACTAGAGGGGGCTAAGGGTCTCCCTTAAAATTATAGAAGAGACCTAAATTTTTTAGTGAATTATTTTTCAACCTATAAAAATTTTATAATTTTCAATTTAGTCCCTCAATGTAAAGTGACGTGGATGGACTAAAATGAAAATATTAAAATATTTATAGGGTTTAAATATATTTTTATGAATGTTTAGATTCTATTCTATAATTTTGCATTCCTAAAATAAAGTTTCATAAACATCTAAATTTTATATAAACATCTAAATTTTATTATGTAATTTCCACCTTGAAATTTCTGACCCTGCCCTTGTTATTATTATTATGCTTGATAACTTCTCGAGATATGTGGCCTCTCCCCGTGATAGTACCTACATGACCATGATTTATATAATTCCCATGCGTTTTATTTTTAACTTGCCTAATCTTTTAACAGTCCTAATAAATAAATTTTATATAGATAATTATCTAATCTCTATTTTTGCTCTTTATGGTTATCATAACTTCCCATCTATTATGTAAAACTCAAATAAAAAATTCTATAAAAATAATTTCTATATTCAGACCTCATATTTTATCTTATATTGTTTTGCCAACTATCTCATATAATCATAGAATATAATATTTTACTATTTAATTATTCAATTAAATCTGTTAGTGAAGATGGAATATCACCTAGAGGGGGGTGAATAGGTGATTTAAAAATCTAACTGCTTAATCAAAATTTTCACAAATTAATGAACTAACTGATCAAGAGTTTAAAGGAGAAGGAACACAAGAGAATTTATCCTGGTTCGGTTTATCCTGACCTACGTCCAGTCCCCAAGAACACCTTGAGATTTTTCACTATCTTCAGAATACAATTACACAACTCGGAATGATCCCTCAGACTCACTCCCCCTTACTATTTGTAATTGTACACCTTTACTTAAGGTTCCACAACCTTAAGATTTTACAAACGAATGAAAATTGAATGTTTAAGTAACTCCTCACGAGTTGAATAATAAATGATCACTGAAGTACAAGTTGAGAGCAATGAAACTGATAAGATAATAACTCAGAGTAAATGCGCAGAGTTTCGGTAGGTGGCCGAATTGTATGCTTGTGTATTTATACTCTTTCGCCATTAATGCCGTTGGGAGGAACTTGAGAGTTACCGTTGTGACTTATTTAATTTTCCGTTAGACACAGCTTGCTCTGTTCCTTGTGCAGCCAAATGGACCGTTGAGGCCTCATTAAATGAAATCCGTTCTTTCATTAAATGCGCTGATCGTTGAGAGTGCTTTTGCAGAAGAATGTCTTGATTAAGTAATCCTTGGAAGAATGTTTCTTCCTGCTGCTCTGGGCTTCTTTCTATTTGCTGCTCTGTTTCCTGCTTCAGCATTAAATGTTGTGACGTGAGCATCAGCTTTATGTTGATTTTGAATAATAACCCGTTGTAAGTTCCTGAAATCACTAGTAAACATATTAGAAATACTTTAAACATCATTCCTAGTGATTCTGGAGGTTACAAACCAAAAGCTCAATTTTTCGCAAAATAAGATATCAGTGACAGCGACAAGAACTCAAGTTTTCAAAGTAGAACTCGAGTTCTAGAACTTGAATTCTTATCCAATAAACTCGAGTTCTTTTGTTTTTCCATTTTAGTATCTCAGTGCTAAGGAAAGAACTCGAGTTGACAAACTAGAACTCGAGTTCTAGAACTTGAGTTCTTATACAAGAACTCGAGTTCTTTTAGTTACTTTTCTGGGCACGTGGTCTGCGTGATGAGAACTTGAGTTGATCCTGGAGAACTCGAGTTCTTCATTTTTCCTTCAAATTCATTTTCAAAGAACTTGAGTTCTCAGATATGAACTCAAGTTCATGAACTCGAGTCCTATTATAGGAACTCGAGTTCTTAAACTTGTTCATCAGGCGATAGAGTGTCGTGCAGAGAGAACTCGAGTTCTTAATTATGAACTCGAGTTGATGAACTCGAGTTTGTCACTAATGAACTCGAGGTCTTTCAGACTTGAGAATATTTCCATGACCTGAGCCGCGAACTCGAGTTCTTAACCCAAGAACTCGAGTTCTTCATCTATTAACTCGAGTTCTATGACCAGGAACTCGAGTTCTTCATTTTGCTGAGATGAGAACTGGAGTTTTAAAGCTTGAAATCGAGTTCTTATGTAAACCATTGATTCACAAGTGTTTAGTTATCATCAAAACTTGGTTGAGAACTAACATTCTCCCCCTTTTTGATGATGACAACACTTGTAGCTTTTTGAAAACATTAGCTGGTATAAGATGGTATCAGTATTAGCTTGTAATTCATGAAATTAAAAATTTCTGCTACAAATTCATGTCAATAAGATCATCTCAGTAAAATGAAGCAATATATAACTTTGAAGCAATGGTCAGCTATAACAATGAGATCATATCAGCAATTGCATTAAAAACATCAGAGTCAATAATACTGTATCACAAACATCAGCACAAGATTTACATATCAGTCAGATCACAAGGTTTAGCACAGAATAAAATTAGACAAACAAAACAACTAAAAAAAACTAATCAGCAACTATCAACTCAGCAACTATCAACTCAACAACTATTAGCTATTCTCTTCCCAGCTACTTTCTTTCTTCTCCCCCTTTGTCATCATCAACTGGAGGAAGCATGGAGATAGGGGTGATTGACAAAGGAGTCTGGAGAAAAGGTAGGGCTTCTGCAAAAGTTGATGGAGTCACATGAGGACGAGAGGAGGAAGAAGGAATGGAAGTGGAGGGAGATGGAGGAACTGAGACATGGACATGAAGAGAAGTGGAAAAGGCTGGAGCAAATGGGGATAGGGCAAGAGTGAGGATTGGAGATGAGGAAGAAGCAGGATGGGTGATTGGAGAGTGAGATGGAGATACATGAGGGGAAATGTGTGGGGTGGAGTGAAAGATAGGATCAGGCATGGTAGCATGTGGAGGAGAGAAAGGTAGAGGTGATGAGCTAGAATGACCTATAGGATTTGTCTGCTTCAGTAGCTTCTCAACCTTTTTGTCCAGTCTGTCATAAGCAACATGTGTGGCTTCAAATCTAGGACCAAGATCTTCAAAATGACCAGCAACAGCTTCAAGCTTCTCATTGATCCCTGCTAACTGATCAGTCAGATCCTCTTGAAATTCATCCTCGGACTTGGACTTGGACTTAAAGCATTTTATGACCTCATTGACACCTTTCTTCACCTCTGCCTCAAACTTCTTAGATAGTTCAGTAATGATATTGTCTTTGAGGGAAGATATGGCTGCTGAGATAGCTTTATCAACCATGGTCTGAATAGAAGTTCCAAACATGGAAACTGGCTCAAGAGCCTGAGGTGGAGCAGAGGTGGATGGCCGAGTGGGGGATGTCTGTCCTTCCTCAGCTCTGGTTCTGGTCCTAGATGGAGCTCTGGATTGGCCAGATTCCTCAGCAAATTCCAATCTCATGTAGTTCAGTTGGTTTTGACAGAACTTAATAGGCTTGATAGGTTTAAAATCCAGCTCCAGATGCCACACTTTGTGATGAAAAAGAAGGACAGATATCAAATGAGCATAAGGTAAGTGTGCCTTCTTTTGACCCTCAAATATGAATTTTCGAATCTCATGATAGAGCCAGTAGCCAAGATTGAAGGTTGTTTTGGACATAATTGCAGCTAGTAGACTATAGTCTCTACTGGCAAAATGTGTGCAATTTTTGCCCTTAGGTACTAGACTCCTAGTGTAAATATACTAGATGACTCTGTGGAGGGAAGGCATATCTCTAGGATTGAAGGTCAGTGGCCCAATTTCCTCCCCTGGTCGGAGAATTTCAAAAATTTCAGCATCTGAGAGTTCTATAATAGGCAGAGAAGGGGGGTCTATAATTCCTAACATATTATTCAGGATTTTGGGGGTCACAATAATGCGTTTGCCTCTAACATGTGAAATAATTCTCTCTTCCTCTAGACTTCCATCAGGGGCAATCACATTAGAAATTCGCAAAAAGAAATAGAAGGCCTTAATCACAGAAGGACAATAAGGGGTTTGGATACCTAGAAGTGGCTTGAAGCTAGTCAGATATGGTGATAAGTCTAAACCACATTCAGACAGAAAGCTTGGGAAATCAAGATAGACATTTGACATATATTTCTAATCCCATAATTAGAGAGATATGTACGGCGGTCAGATTCAAGAATTAAAACAGGGTTACAGATAAAATCCTTCGGTGGGATAGGGTTTCTAGTTATAGCTAGAACAGAAGGAGTACTAATGCATGGCTGGGACTGAGATGGAGCTGCTCTAGATGGTGTACTTTGACCCCGAGACCAAGATAGAGTGGAGTTTTGAGGAGGCTCACCCACTTTTTCTTTTCCTCGACCCTTAACCGGAGTAGCAGTAGATTTTGATTGTTGTTGGGACTCCGTTGGCTCACGGATGACTACTCCTCTTGTTCGAGGACGAGATGGTGGAGAATTAGGAGACTCAGGAGGAGGAGGAATAGTGTCCTTTGCTACTTTGGGTCGGTAGCGAAGAGGTGGAATCTTCTCTCGACGAGATCTTTTCAGTGGTGGAGGCTTGGGTGGTGAAGCGGAGTTGCTAGTTTCGAATGAAGAGGAGGTTGCATCTCGTAGTTCTGGGTTTTTCGTTCTCATTGTGAAGTTTTCAGAGAGTTCTGAGAGTTAGGGTTTTGTTTATAGGAGGGTGAGGGTTTAAACAAATGAAGAGCACACGTAATGTGGCAATATGGCAAGAGTTTTAGAGAAAGTGTGTATATATGTCCGCTATGAACTCGAGTTCATGTAGTGAAGAACTCGAGTTCTTCCAGTGACTGTTCAGGCTTTAGACATGAGAACTCGAGTTTTTAGTTAAGAACTCGAGTTCTTGAACTTGAGTTGTTGATAAGAAACTCGAGTTCTTGTGTTTCATGGAGCTGGCACACGAAGAACTCTAGTTCTTGTTTATGAACTCGAGTTCTTTCCCAAGAACTGGAGTTGATATCATCAAAACGTGCATGAACTCGAGTTCTTCCTGATGAACTCGAATTCTTAACCTATTGCCTTTAGAAGAACTTGAGTTTTTGGATCTGAACTCGAGTTTTAATCTCCCCTGATTATAGCGATGAAAACAGAGACCTGCAAAACAGTATTTATAAACTCCGAAGCTTAAGTTAGTCAATGTTTAAGTGAATTAAACTTAAATATATGAAATGAAATTCTTACAACTCATTGGGATTCACCATTCCTAATTCTCTTCTGATAAACAGAAATTGTTCCTTGGCCAGGGGCTTTGTAAAAATGTCAGCAAGCTGCAAATGTGTCGGAATGAACATCACTTTGACATCTTTTCTCTGCACATGATCTCTGATAAAGTGATGTCTGACATCAATATGCTTAGTCCTTGTGTGTTGAACTGGATTCTTCGCCAGACTTATGGTACTTGTGTTATCACATAAAATTGGAATATCTTTCAGGTGAATTCCTAAGTCTGATAATTGTTGTTTCAACCACAGGACTTGGGCACAACAGCTAGAGGCTGCAACATACTCAACTTCAATAGATGAGACAGCCACAGTAGTTTGTTTCTTGCTGAACCACGATACCAGAGAGCCACCAAGGAACTCACATTGCCCACTGGTACTTTTTCTATCAGTTTTGTAGCCAGGGTGATCTGAATCAGAATACGCAACCAGATATTCTTGTCCTCCTTTTGGAAACCATAGTCCTAGCTCTTTTGTATCAGTTAGATATCGAAATATTCTCTTCACGTGTTCTGCATGTGATTCCTTTGGGGCAGCTTGGAATCTAGCACACATGTCCACACTAAATTGAATATCTGGTCTACTGGCTGTTAGGTACAATAGGGATCCGATCATTCCTCTATATTTGGTGATGTTAAAATCCTTTCCCTTTTCTGTATCAGCATCAAGAGAGGCAGTTGAACTCATTAGAGTATCTGTACCATTGCAATTCTCCATTCCAAATCTCTTGAGCAGATCCCGTAGGTACTTGGTCTGAGAGATAAATATCTCATCCTTTCGTTGTTTAATTTGCAGACCAAGGAAGTAGTTCAGCTCACCCATCATAGACATCTTGAATTCATTCTGCATTTTCTTCGAGAATTTCTCACATAAAGATTCATTAGTGGATCCAAAAAGGATATCGTCAACATATATTTGCACAATTAATAGTTCATTAAGCTTATTGTTTTTAATGAAAAGTGTAGTGTCTGCTTTTCCTCTAACAAAACCTTGATCAAGTAGAAATTTACTTAGTCTCTTATACCAGGCTCTAGGAGCTTGCTTAAGACCATATAGAGCTTTCTTTAGGCGGTAGACATGATCAAGGTATCGGTCATTTTCAAAACCAGGAGGTTGTTCTACATATACCTCATCTTGTATGAAACCATTTAGAAAAGTACTCTTAACATCCATCTGATAGAGCTTGATCCCCTTGATGCAAACAAAGGCTAGAAGAACACGTATTGCTTCCAATCTAGCCACAGGAGCATACGTTTCTTCATAATCAATTCCTTCTTCTTGATTATAGCCTTTAGCAACAAGTCTAGCCTTGTTTCTGACTATAATTGCAGATTCATCTCGTTTGTTCTTGAATACCCATTTAGTGCCAATGACTGGATGGTCTTTAGGCCTTGGTACCAAGTCCCAAACTTGATTTCTATCAAATTGATGTAGCTCCTCTTGCATTGCGATGACCCAATCATTGTCTGATAAGGCTTCATCAATTTTTGAGGGCTCAATTTCAGATATGAAAGCAGAGAACGTGACCTCATTTAATACACTACTTCAAGAGGATGATTCCTGATGAATTTCCAAGCTCTAGGCTGAGATTGGTCAGGGTGATTTTGTGAATCATTTTCAAAAATATTTTCAGAATTTTCAATAGAGGCAGGGGTAGATTTCGAGAAAAATTGGTTTTTCTGCATAGGTTCATCATCTTTATCCACAGAATTTGATGGTTTTGACTCACAAAACACTACATGAATTGACTCTTCAACTATACGGGTACATTTATTGAAAATTCTAAATGCTTTACTCCTATTAGAATAGCTAAGAAAAATACCTTCATCTGATTTAGAGTCAAACTTACCCAGATTATCCTTACCATTGTTATGTACAAAACATTTACAACCAAAGATGTGTAAGTGAGCCAAGTTTGGTTTTCTCCCTTTGTAGAGTTCATAGGGTGTCTTGTTCAACTTCTTTCGCACATAGGCTCTGTTTGAGATGTAGCTGGCAGTGCTCATGGCATCTGCCCAGAAGACTTGTGAAGTCTGATGCTCATTCAACATTGCACGGGCCATCTCAGTCAGTACTCGATTTTTCCTTTCTACCACACCATTTTGTTGAGGTGTTCTTGGTGCTGAAAGATTGTGGTCTATGCCATGATCCTCACAGAACCTTTCAAAGAAATGATTCTCAAATTCACCACCATGATCAGTTCGAATAGCTGCAATGCATATACCTTTCTCGTTTTGCACTTTCTTAGCAAACACACAAAACAGATCAAATGTTTCATCTTTTGAAGATAAGAATATTGTCCATGTAAAACGGGAATAATCATCTACTATAACTAAGGTGTATAAGTTTCCCCCCAAGCTTTTCACTCTGGCAGGTCCAACCAAATCCATGTGAAGTAGCTGAAGGGGTCTATTTGTTGAAATCTCATTTTTGTTTTTGAAAGAAGATTTAGTTTGTTTGCCCTTTTGACATGCATCACAAATCATATCGTTTCTAAAATGAATTTTGGGCAAACCAATTACTAGATCCTTTTTGAGCAACTTGTCCAGCTGATGCATATTCACATGTGCAAGTCGTTTATGCCATAGCCAGCTCTCATCCAAGTTACTAACAAAACATTTTTCTGAAATGGTTTTTGGAAGATCTAAGGTATAACAATTACCTTCTCTAGGAGCTTTGAATAAAACCTTGAGTTTTCCTTTGTCAATTGCAAGGTCGTCTTTATTTACAATGAGACATTCTTCTGAGTCAAATATGATCCAATTGTTCTTATCGACACTTTGACTCACACTTAGAAGGTTATGGCATAGTCCTTCTACTAGATAAACATCCTTGATGAGATGTCCTTCTTTAGTTCCAATTTCACCTATGCCAGTGATTTTCCCAAATTGATTTCCTCCGAAGGTGACTTTACCACCATCTCTTGAATTTAAGGCAATGAACTTCTCTTCATCACCCGTCATGTGTCTTGAACATCCGCTGTCAATGTACTATTTGTTTATTCTGGATGCTTTTAGACACACCTACAAGACAAAAGACATTAAGTTTTAGGTACCCATCTTTTCTTGGGTCCTTTGGGGTTAGTATAAGGTATAGGAACATAGGTTCCTTTGGGTACCCACTGATAATTTCCTGCAGGTCTATCTCTTCTTTCCTTTTTATGAAAACATGATGATGTGCTATGACCCTTCCGATTACAATAATTACAATGAGCAAAAGGATTTGATGAATGCACTAACTTTTGAAAATAATATAAGTATGATTTTCCACCAGTTTTCTTTTTGCCCTTCTTCTTGTCAAAAACAGGATTATATCCTATACCTGATCTATCATTTGTAAAACGGTGGGCATTTAAAATCACATTGAGCATTTCACTTCCTCTGGTGAATTTCTCCAGGGTTTTTGTAAGATATGAATTCTTTTTCTCCAAATCAAGACAGTCCTCACAAAGTATGTTTTTGTCAGTAAAATTCTTAACTTGCATTTCAAGAGAAATATTTTTCCTTTTCATATCAAAATATTTATCAGCAAGTTTTTCAAATTCAGATTGTATTTCATTGTATTCATCAAATAGCTCATCATAACTAGGTAATGAATCATTTACCTCAGGTTGTTCTTCTTCTGCAACTAAGCACACATTAGCTGTCTTAGCTTCTTCTTCACTTTCCTCTTCTGAAGAGTCATCTCCCTAGATAGCTGAAACATACGCCTTCTTCTTGAAGTTGTTGAACTTCTTCTTTTTGTCCTTCTCATTGCCCTTTAGCTGAGGACACTCCGATTTGTAGTGACCAGGCTTTTCACACCCATAGCAGATGATTTGATCTTTCTCTTTGGATTCGCGTCTGCTGCTACTGGAACCTCCCTTTTGGAATCGATTTCTGAAACCTTGATCCCTTCTGTAAAATTTCTTGAATTTCCTCACGAACATACCCATTTCATCGTCCTCGTCATCTTCATCATTTTCTTCCTTTTCTTTAACTGCATTAAGAGCAACTCCTTTATTCTTGTTGTTGCCATTGATTTCGTCCAAATCTTTCTTGAATTTCAGTTTGCTTTTATACTCAGACAAGCTTCCGAATAAGGCTGCCACTGAAGCCATTGACTCACCTCGAGCCTCTTCTATAGCTGTGACCTTGGCTTCCCAGTCTTTGGTTAGTACGTTGAGAATTTTTCTGACTTGGGCACATTGTTCATAGCTCTTACCCAATGCAGCTAGCTGGTTTATCAGATGAGTATAACGAAGTTGAAATTCAGCAATTGACTCTCCGTTCTTCATTCTCAGCAGATCATACTCTGTTGTGAGAATATTGACTCTGTTTTCCTTTATAGCTGCTGTTCCTTCATAAGCAACCTCCAAGGCCACCTACATTTCTCTAGCTGTCTCCAGATTACAAATACGAAAGTATTCTCGTTGACTGAGTGCACTCTGAAGCAAGAGTATGGCCTTGCTGTTTAGAGTAACATTTCGTCTATCATTATCATTGTAATCTTCTTCCGGCTTTGGCAATCTGAGACCATTGTCGAGAATGGTTGGCTCGTAGTTTCCTCTTTGGAAGACTCTCCACAATCCGAACTCCGTAGCCATCACAAACACTTTGAACTTGTTTTTCCAGAATGAATAATGTTGTCCGTTGAAATCGGGAGGCCGGTTAATTGATGCACCATCAGGCAATATTCCGTCCATGATCAAACTCTGGATGTTAATCCAAACTGAGCAACCAGCCTCTGATACCAAATGAAGATGGAATATCACCTAGAGGGGGGTGAATAGGTGATTTAAAAATTTAACTGCTTAATTAAAATTTTCACAAATTAATGAACTAACTGATCAAGAGTTTAAAGGAGAAGGAACACGAGAGAATTTATCCTGGTTCGGTCTATCCTGACCTACGTCCAGTCCCCAAGAACACCTTGAGATTTTTCACTATCTTCAGAATACAATTACACAACTCGGAATGATCCCTCAGACTCACTCCCCCTTACTATTTGTAATTGTACACCTTTACTTGAGGTTCCACAACCTTAAGATTTTACAAACGAATGAAAATTGAATGTTTAAGTAACTCCTCACGAGTTGAATAATAAATGATCACTGAAGTACAAGTTGAGAGCAATGAAACTGATAAGATAATAACTCAGAGTAAATGCGCAGAGTTTCGGTAGGTGGCCGAATTGTATGCTTGGGTATTTATACTCTTTCGCCATTAATGCCGTTGGGAGGAACTTGAGAGTTACCGTTGTGACTTATTTAATTTTCCGTTAGACACAGCTTGCTCTGTTCCTTGCGCAGCCAAATGGACCGTTGAGGCCTCATTAAATGAAATCCGTTCTTTCATTAAATGCGCTGATCGTTGAGAGTGCTTTTGCAGAAGAATGTCTTGATTAAGTAATCCTTGGAAGAATGTTTCTTCCTGCTGCTCTGGGCTTCTTTCTATTTGCTGCTCTGTTTCCTGCTTCAGCATTAAATGTTGTGACGTGAGCATCAGCTTTATGTTGATTTTGAATAATAACCCGTTGTAAGTTCCTGAAATCACTAGTAAACATATTAGAAATACTTTAAACATCATTCCTAGTGATTCTGGAGGTTACAAACCAAAAGCTCAATTTTTCGCAAAATAAGATATTAGTGACAGTGACAAGAACTCGAGTTTTCAAAGTAGAACTCGAGTTCTAGAACTTGAGTTCTTATCCAATAAACTCGAGTTCTTTTGTTTTTCCATTTTAGTATCTCAGTGCTAAGGAAAGAACTCGAGTTGACAAACTAGAACTCGAGTTCTAGAACTTGAGTTCTTATACAAGAACTCGAGTTCTTTTGGTTACTTTTCTGGGCACGTGGTCTGCGTGATGAGAACTTGAGTTGATCTTGGAGAACTCGAGTTCTTCATTTTTCCTTCAACTTCATTTTCAAAGAACTTGAGTTCTCAGATATGAACTCAATTTCATGAACTCGAGTTCTTAAACTTGTTCATCAGGCGATAGAGTGTCGTGCAGAGAGAACTCGAGTTCTTAATTATGAACTCGAGTTGATGAACTCGAGTTTGTCACTAATGAACTCGAGGTCTTTCAAACTTGAGAATATTTCCATGACCTGAGCCGCGAACTCGAGTTCTTAACCCAAGAACTCGAGTTCTTCATCTATTAACCCGAGTTCTATGACCAGGAACTCGAGTTCTTCATTTTGTTGAGATGAGAATTGGAGTTTTAAAGCTTGAAATCGAGTTCTTATGTAAACCATTGATTCACAAGTGTTTAGTTATCATCAAAACTTGGTTGAGAACTAACAGTTAGAATATCATATGTTTTCCCGTGGATTGCGCTGGTTTCTAAACTCGTTGTAACTAAATATAAATAATTTTTGTTTTTTTATAATAAGAATCATATATATGACAATATTTAATTATATAATTGGACCAAATATGCATAAGTAAATATACTAGTATGTTTTATCCTTTTATAATTGTAACTAAATATAAAATTAAATTTTTTATTTTTATTAAATCGTTATACTATAAATCACTAATACTACTATATGGAATTTTCCTATCCAATGTAAAATTATTAGAAAATCCCATAATAAAATCATTACTCAAACAAAAAATGTCATATGGAGTTTGTCCTACTCAGGGGTGTTCGTGGGTAGGGCTGGGCAAGGCGAGACCCTTGCCCAATGCCCTACCCGGAAGATCAATGGGCAACAAAATGCGGCCTGATGCCCGACCCTGCCCGATAAAAGCCCGAACTTTTTGGGCGGGGCGATAATGGGCAGGGCAGGGCGAGCCTTACATGCCCAAGTGGCCATAACCTATCACACTTATTAAAAAAAAAAACTTCAATGTTTATATGAGACATATCCACCCATGTCATGACGTCACCTTCATTTGTTCTTCTATGTTCTGAGAAGAGCTATCAGGCTATCAGCCATTATTTAAAAAATAAAGATTAATTAAGGAGCATAAATTAAAGTTCAAAGATGGTCCTCAATTAATTTTAACCCACAATCAATGTACTCTATTCAAATATGAACTAGGGGATCGAGATATTTAATGGATTGTACAAGGAAAAATATCATCCAGCCAGATATTTCGGATCAGAAAATATCAAGTTATTGATTATATCATCATATAGACATCCATATAAATAAATATGCATGTATAAAATAAAAAATTTTAAGAAACCTAGAATTTTAAAAAAATATATATGAAAAACAAAAGAAGGAAAATACGATTTCATATCCCTGGCTAATAAAATCATTCATCATTATTAAATATAAATTCAATTACAAGAAAGGTAATTCAACCTCATCCCTAAAGACAAAAAAGTTTATACCGATTCAGCTGGAAATCCTGTAATTAAAGTATTAAAATAAACATACCAATAGATTTTTTTTAAAAAAAAATATATGCACAATATGACAATATATATATATATATATATATATATATATATATATATATATATATATATATATATATAGAGTACCGAGCAGGGCCAAATGGGCAGGGCAGCATACCCTGCCCGATGCCCGGCCCTGCCCGCAAAATGTCCAGCACAAATGTGTCCAAAATTTTTCAGGCTGGGCAGGGCATTTTTTTGCCGGGCTTGGACGGGCGCACCAGGCCTCGGGCTTCTTGAACACCCCTAGTCCTACTCCTACCTACTAAGTGTTGTATGTATCTTGTCATGATATTTTGTTGCTTATGATTTTTCTTCATAAATGCAAAATTATATTTCATAAAAAATAAATAAATCACTAATATTTAAAATAATAAAAATCACAAACAAATGGCCCTAAAATAGTGTTGATTTTGTCACCTTGGATGGATACACGTGTCATGGACTTTTTACTGAGCAACTATTTACAGTGAGATCATGCTACTCAGTCGCGCAGTTGGCAACAACCTCTTGTATTAAAAAAATTCCATTTTCTTACCCGCGAAGTATCGTTTGGCAGGTTGACTTTCCTTGATCGAGGCAGTATAGAATCCATAGAAATGCTTTCAGCTCCACAGAAGCAGAAGGCATCATCATTGAGTAAAAACAAGCACACTATGGGTGGTGGTTCGGTTTCGTCGTCTCAAGGTAGCGTTCTCGAGCCTCTCTAAATATTCTGTTCTGATTCCCGGAAAGTGAGACTTCCAGTTCCATCTAATTTCTGTTCGATGTCTTGCTATGACAAAGTGCTCTGTGTTTTTGTGTTTGTGTGTTAGTGTTGCGTGGTATTTTCCCTCCCTCTTTATCTACTAGGTTTAAATGGATGCAAAGCATATGAGGTTCTTGTTGTGCGCTTATTATTTATAAGCTCGATGACTGTGTTCAGGTGAAGGTTCTTGTTCGGATGTCGATTTTTCCACCCTTTCTTCCGATTCTCTTATAAGGTACAGTCTGATCAGAGTCTCATTTTCTTCTATAAACCATGAATTATCAAACTTCTCTGTACCTGTGAGCTAAGCGGTGATACTGTCTCAGATAGAATACGAAAGTGTATGGTTATAGGGGCACTGCAAGATGTACAATGCTTGAGTATAGGTGCTTAATGAGTTACGAGGTAGAGCTGGGGATTTGAGGAGAGAATTGAGAGTTTCTCCTGGGGGCTCATATTTGTGAAAATGGGTCTGCAATAATAGTAGGCGCACTACAATAAATGTCTAAAGCTGATGTCGGTTCCTTTGTTTTAACTATGTCGTTTTTATGTCATCTTCTTATGTTTCAGGGATAATTTGAGCTTGAAGGTTGAAAATGATACAGTGAATGGGGAAAATGAGCTGGCACAAGTAGAAACTGGGGAAAGAAATATCGTGCCTTCTTCTTTTGATCTTGAAGTCAATAACAGAAGGAAACAACGCATCTACCAAGAAATCTTGCAGAATTATGATGAACGGAGAATTCGTTGCAAGACTTTGAAAGAGGAAAGAGAAAAAATTTTGAGGTATTGACTTGAAGTCAAGATTCTCATGTTTTATCTGTTGTATTCATATTTGTTTTAATATTACGACAAGATAATAGTTAATCCATTGAAGTTTGTAGTGAAAACCTTGGAAAATCAAACTCTGCTCTGAGGGGGGAAAATATAAACATTGACTGGTCAGCATCAAGGGAGTGGCATTCATTGTTGTTTCTTTCAATGCTGTAACATTTACTTCTTGGCAAATGGATGTAGGACCTTAACCACTGGAATCAACATGAGGTCAAATATTTGCGTGGCATACCATTAAGCATACCAAACTGCTAATTCATTACTTATTTTCACGTTTGCTTGTTCAATATAGGTATTCATTATTATTTTAGAATATCTGTCATTTAAAACACGCAGCTCCAGCTTCACATTATATAGTATGCATGGATGTCTTTCTTCATTTATGGCTCACCATTAAAATACTTTATTTTTATTACTGTGAAATTAAGACTAATTTCAATTTTCTGCATCGTAGGGTAAGTGCAGTTAAACAGCATGTTAAGCTAACACAAACATGACATGAAATCTCAAAATTTTCTTGCTGATTATGCTATATATGCTGGTTTAATTGTTACAGCTATAGGCCGGGATTATGGACAGAGAATTTGGGTGGGTCAAAATTAAGTGATTATGATGTGCCAAAGACAACATGCCTCCTATTGATTGGTCCAAGAGGGTCTGGAAAAAGTCGGCTCATAAATAGAATCTCCGAAGTATTTGAAGTTGACAAATATGCGCCAGCAAGAGCACAAGTATCATGTATGATTCATGTTTTATTGAAGTTTAAATTTGATTGCAGAAGATACAATTTGGGGATATCTTTGACTCGGGACAAATGGATATTGAGCTGCCTGAATAAATTTTTGCCAATTTATCTTTTGATACCAGGTAATTCATCTACAGGAGATGGGACATACTTCCTCCAGGAGTATATGATTCCAAGAGACTCAACTTCTATCTGTCTGTATGATACACGTTGTTTGTCTGGCAATCCAAATGATGATGGTAGAAATCTATATCAATGGATGACAAAAGGTGTTTTTCATGGAGAGCTTGTTCTCAAGTATGAACGGTCTATTTACATAGCCTTTTTGATTCATTCTCCGTTTTAAATCATCTAATGGGGATTTCTTAGCAGGAGGACCGATGATCAGAGTTTGAAGAAACTTTTAAAGCAAAGGGCTCGCAATAGTGGTTGCTTTTTCAGTAAAAGAATGAAAGTTAATTTTGTTATTTACGTTGTTAATGGCCTTTCAGTTTTAAAATCACTAGAGAATACTGGTGCTTCGGATACAGGATATACTGATATGGTTGCTTCTACTTTCAATTGCCCATACCTTCCATTTAAAGGTAATAAGATTATGGTGTAATTTTTCCTACATATGCTTCTAGTAACTGTTTATATTTCTTTTCCATGCATATTGAACCATGGCGTGTTGACACGTCAAACTTAAGAAAATATAGAAATGACTGGACACAGCTAAATTAAAAGATTGTGAGTGATATATTTGTACCTCATATCTGAGTCTGTTGTTGAGGTGGCCATAACTTGGCTGCTTCTGGTATGTTCCAACCATGAGATGTGGATTTTAAGGCTTTGTGATTAACTTGTTTTCCCCTTAATATGCTGAAGTCAGCAAAGGCTGGGAAGGAAAATGTAGACTTAGCCCTATTTGCAATATGAAGTCCACCTTGATAGAAAGAAATACTTCCATATCTAGCATAGTATTGCAAGAAATGAGTAGTTCACAACTCTCACTTAAGACATAAACAATTTTGTTTCCTTTTTTCTAGGCGTTAAATCTCATTCTTCTTGTCCTTTTTAAACTTGGATGTGGTAAACATCTTTTAATTCCAAGTGAATTCTTCTTGTAAGTAGCTTGTAAATAGCATTTTGTGGTGTTCATTTTCTTAATTCTTAATGGAGATGTCATTTTCTTTTGAGATACTATGCCAAATGAAAGTTAATTGAGAATTTCCCATGAACTTGTCCCACTTAAAGCTAATGGAATTTGGTTGAAAATTTGAAACAAGCCATCACTAATAACATCGGCAGGCAACCTAAGTTCAATAAAATTTACCTGCCTTGACGTTTCTTTTCTTTGTCCTTTTCCTTTCAGTAGTTAAAATGCTAAATTGCTGATATATAGCTTCTGGCACTTGGAACTCTTGCATTGTTTTTGTTTTTCCATGCCTTAGTGCCATTCCAGCATGTCATCTAAATGGGAAGCACTTGCTTCTCTTTTGTTTCCTGTGTATAATAGGCTGGAACAGATGTTGATGAATCACTTATTTCTGAAAATCTGGAGGGAGAATTGATGTTGCATTCATAAATGACAATGTCTTTGCATAATTTAAACTTTTATATATTATGCAAATTGGACTTCTTTTCAACCATTTAGTTTTCCCCCTCGTTGACAAGGGTTCGCTCATCTCTCTGCTATTGATCATATTTTTCCCTCAACTAATTGAAAATGGTATGGTTAGTTCAATAATTATCTCTATTACTTGCAGATGACAAACCGGTGCTTGTAGTTACACATGGGGATCTTCTTTCACTATCCGATCGTGCTCGTGTTTGTGCATATTTGGTAGAGCTGCTTGGAATTCCGCCAACACAAATTTTCGATATCCCAGGTAGTCTTTTGAGCTCTCATTCAGTTCAATATTATTTTATATTGATGTAAAATTTAACAATTTCTTGTTATTATTATTATTCCAGCAGAATGCGATGATCAGGTTACTGAGTTTACCATAATTGAAATGTTGAGCTATACTCTTGGGCATGCTGACAGAAATTATCCGCCAAAAATCAGGGGCATGGATAAGGTTGGTGACATAACTGTAATGTCCTTTTTTTTTTCCTTTTCTTTTGAAATTTATACTTAACCATATGAATGTCTTCCAATTTTGGAGTTTTAATAAATAGATCCTTCTTTCTGGCCCAAAAAAAAGAAATTAAGAGACTTTTCCTGTTTAGGTGATTAAGCCCTTTCATTTTTTAAAAATGTCTCTAATACTTATTTGTATTTCTAGTGTATAACTAAATTTAAAGATTTTGGTTTCTATCTAACAATTATTCCACTAATGAATCGATCAATGGTCTAGGCCTAAACTTGAGGGAGATTTTATTCATTTTTCTACCTTGTCAGTATTTAACTATGCTTAAAGAATTCCAAGTGTGTCTTAAATTTCTATGCTATCTTTCTATGGCTCTAAGTATTCTGAAATATTTGTTAGTGTTTTTCTTTTTCATATTTTATATCTTATTTTTTCAAATATTCTACCTACTTAAGGAGAGACATGGTTCACTCTTTACCTTAAAGAATGGCCTAACTGCGATTGATGCACCCCAAAAAAAAAAAATCTGGTCCCTCTAATTTGCTTATTCGATGAAGATTAACCCATCTAGTGATGATTGTCTCTAATTAGCTAAGCTAAAGAGATTAATAGTTATATTAATCAATAGCTCAATTTCATGAAGCCACAAGAATAATTTCATCTTTCTGTTAACTACTCCTTTCTTCTTTTTCAAATAATTTAAGTATTTGATTGATGTGACTGAATTAGAGAAACAGATTGAGGATACTTGTGAGACTCATTTGTTTTCTTAGTGAGAGTCAAGGTAAGCCTAAAATATAGGAAGTTTGAACTCACAAAAATAAAATTTATTGATTGCAGGTTCTTAAAGCTTCTCTATCACTATATGTGATTCTGCTGATCTTCGTGCTAGGAATAGCCATTGCCTTAGCCTGTAATAAATTTATACGTCCTGGTCCTCTTGATGCTTATAGCTGGAAAATCATTGCCCCTGGTTCAAAGCACAAGGTTCCTGGATCGCTACCCAAAATTGAATGGCACAAAATTCGGCACATTTGGTAGACATGTTTAGTGTCTGGTTGTATTGTACATAGCTAATCTTGTTCCTCTGTTGCATGTGTAGGATTCACATTATATATTATTTAAATAATATCAACTAGACATGTTTTTATAGATTTGATGGGGATGCTACTCATAGAATTCAAGTTGGGTGATTTAAACGGAAAAAGGCTACTAGAGTTATTTGTGATTGAAAGTGTCGAATAAGGTAAAAGTAATTTAATCATATTATTATAAGACCAGCCGTGTTATGCTCTAAGCTTATGAAAGAAGAGATTCCTAGTTGCATGTTTATTGCTGATGATATCGTGCTTTTGGTTGAATTAAGGGAGGAGAGTAGTTCCAAATTTAAGATATGGAGGATGACTCAGTTGAGAGGTTTTTGTTTAAGGAGGAATAAAATAGAATATATACATTGTAATTTTGATAAGAGGCTAATGGGAAATAATATGGAGGCGAAAATGGGGGAGCAAGTCGATCAACAAGTGGTAAAGCGTAGATATTTGGAATTAATTATAAAACAAGATGATAAAAATGATTTGACATATTAATAATAAAAATGTAAAATTCAAGTTGGGTGGTATAAAAAGAGAATAATTATTAGAGTTATTTGTGACTGGAAAGTATCTAATAAAGTAAAAAGAAAGTTATATTGCACTGCTATAAAACTAAAAGTGTTATATGGTAGTGAATGTTAGGCTGTAGCTTTGATAAGGATGCTAAGGTGGATTTGTAATCATGCAAGAAAATAAAAGATTCATAATGACCATATAAGGGAACGAGTTGGAGTGATATCTATCAAAAGAAAATATGGTAGAAAATCATCTTAGGTGGTTTGAATATATTCAAAGGCGGCTATTGGGTGCGTCAATGAGAATGACCAATCAAGTAGTATGAAGTCCTCTAAAAAGAGTTATAGGAAGATCAAAGTGAATACTCAATAAAGTTATAAAGTGAGATGTACTAGTTAATAATATATTTAAATAACTAGTTTTCGATAGAGCACAACAATATCATGCAATCTATGTAGTTAACCCCACCTAGTGAGATAAAACTTTGTTGTTGTTGTTATAAACCTAGTCATGCTTATTTAATTTTCAACTGTTAATTTAATGGATATAATATTTTTGAGTCAACATTAATATAAAATTTATATTAAGCATTATTTATTGAGTTATGAACAATGAAACTTATTTTTAAACTTTGTATAAAATATATAAAAGCCACATTAGTTTTGAGTAATTAGAAAGGATATAAGAATAACATATTAGCATTCGGCTTTACGTCGTTCCGGAGGTAATGGCTCCCAAACAACATGCTCAAGATTCCCGTCACCCTCAAGCTTAGCCAAACAACTAATGCACAAATTGCAACATTTGAAGGAAAAATGATTCTCGTCACACTCAGCTTAGCCAAACAACCAAAGGCAACATTTATAAGCTTGTTTAGGGTCATGTTTATGATCTAAAAGTGTTTATTGATGTAAATTGAGACAAAATTCCCATCATATACTGTTAGAATATTATGAAATTAGGAAATAAATCATCTATTTATTAGGATCTCTTGATTAATGCCTTGATTATGAGATTTGATTATAGGATCCTAATTAGTGAGTTATTAGTCTTTATTATTATCATTTAATGTAATTGCATGATTCTCTCGTCTAATGGTTCACTCTTGAGCCTATATAATGTAATGCTTTCTACATAATAAAATACACAATACAGAAAGTGTGATACCTCTGATTTGAACATATACTTAACTCATATATCATAAATTACGATTGAAAAACTATTTTTAAAGGCTTCAATCGCTATTCCAAACAAGCATATAATGAATTGGATGCTTGACCACTAAAAAGCCAAGGAATTTAATACATGAGAGGGTTATTTGTGTGAATACAAACGAGAATGATGAGGACCCGTACCCGTGTCTGTGCCCGAGAGCACAGGGACTACACATGATTTTCACAAGAGAATATGGCACTTCCATGGGAAAAAAGTATTGGGTCTCATTTGTTATGAATATACTTATTATGTGGATGTCCATTGACTCCCGGTCTCAAAATACTACAAGATGACATGGGACTCACGCATAGTACCATGTATAGTGATTTACTATTTGGTGGGACCCGCACACAATTATACACACACCCACGGGAAGGAAATCCGTGAGTGTACAGTTTATGTTTAGGGGAAAACTATACCAAATGACCCTGAGGTGTAAATTACACTAAAGACCTATTTTCCTTCTATAAATAGAGGTCTTCTGTAACTATTCAATATACATTTGAAATAAGAATTTCTCTCTCTATAATCTCTTCCCTTATTACTATTAGTTTTATAATACATTATCAGCACGAAGCTCTAACCAATTGAGTCTTCAGTGTTGTTCATCGTCTTCATCGAACACCATGATTATTTTCTTTTCCTCTGAAAATCCCACCACAATATGGCGTCAAGCTTCTCTGGTTCAACCTCCTTTCAGATCTGTCGAATTTGCTAAAAGAAGCAGCAGCAACGACGCCTCCTCCTTCTTCAGTTCGTCCCTCGCGTCTTCAGCTGCTTCTTCGCGTCAGCCTCCCCTTTTCCTTCGCGTTTCTTCTCTTTTCTCAAATTTTCGCCCCCTCTACTTTTAATTCGTCCAGCACCTTTTGTTTTTAAGTCTGTCATTCATTAATTGAATGAATTATTTGTGGGCCCCCCAAGTCAAAGTTCAACACCCTCTTTGCTTTTTCCCTTTTTCTCTCCCCGTCCAGCTTTCACTCTTTTCTTTTCTTTCAATGATCAATTCAACCTGTGGGCCCAATTCCATTTGCCTTCTATAGCCCAATTCATTCCATCAATACTTCAACGTAATCTGATTGTGAAAGTAATACTAATAATAATGAATAATAAAAATAAAAATAATAATAATGATGATGATGATGATGCTTCTACAGACACTTAAAAGGAAGGTTATGACAGCCAACATTCAAACTAGTTGATTTTTCAACTATGATATCTTATATAATTTTTATTATTGTTATTTATTTGACTCCATATTGAAAGTCTAGATTTAAATTTCCTTTTAATTGTTTTAATTTATTATTGTTACTAACTTTACTAATATTTAATTTTATTATTACTAATATTTATTTATCTTCCATGGAGGCACACTACTATATATATTAGTGGGCTCTATTTATTTATTTTATTTAGCGTTTATTTATCTTTTATGGTGGTGACACTTTGTGGGCACCATTTGTTTTATTATTTACTGTTTTATTTATCTTTCATGATAGCAACACTAGTATAGTGGGCACCATTTATTTTATTCTTTACTGCTTTATTTTTCATGGTAGCAACACTAGTATAGTGGACACCATTTATTTTATTATTTACTGCTTTATTTATCTTTCATGGTAGTTGATCGATGGTACTTTTGTCGTTAAAGTGATCAATTAAACTAGGTCCTAACTAATTATGCAGTTCAGGGTCAACCTAGGTCATTCTCCCAAGGAGCAAGCTGTGGGTTTTCTTTAGGACTAATTTTCAAGTGATAAAAGATGCAGTAGAATGTAAACGGACCTAAACTAGAATGCAAAATACTACTACCTATATGCAATTAACTAACTAAATGGACTAATGCAATTGACTCTAAAACCTATATGAAAATGAGACTAATTTGTATGAATTTGAATGCAATTTTTGGGGGGTTTTCTTATGAGAAAATAATTAAAATCCTACTAAAAAGATTGATTAAAAGCAAATAAAATAATAAGATTTAATTCAGTGATGATGATGAAGGGGACAACTTAGGAATTGCATGGAGTCAACTTTCTTAGCCTAAATCAATTAATTAGACCAAAAGGAGATTAATGAATTTAATTACCCAATCGAACATGGGAAACCCTCTAGCTCAATAACACCTATTCCACTAGAAAACTCATAATGGAATAAGCGGTGGCTAATTAAACCCGTTAAAAACCAAACACAAAATAATCTTGGAAATCTTGTTTACAATTATCTAATTGAACAACCAGATAATTTATCAACCTAATTAAACAATTAAGATGATAAACCAAATTAACAATTAAATTAATAACGAAAACTCAATTACTAATTTAATTGACAATCCAAAGGTTGCAAACAAGAGTCCAACAATAAGCATAAAACTTCGAATTACCAGTCTAATCCAAAAGAAATAAGTTTACAATCTAAAACTAGATTGTTCTCAATTAACACAACTCGGAATTATTTAAAACTAAATAATCTCAAATTTGAATTAAAAAGATAAAAAGAACAACACTCCCTTATAGTCTTCAAGTGTAAGCCCTAGGCTTTAGCCTCCTCCATGCTCCTCCCAAGTTGCCTCCCAAAGAATTTAAGCTTCCATAGAATTTCCTTCTTCAAGCTTCCTGTTAAAAGTGACGTTCATGGTGACACGAATAATGTAGATGGAGATTAAATGGTTTTCCAGGATTGGCGGTGTTGTGCGTGAGTGGGAGGAATTGGATGTGGGGCCCGTAGGAGATCAATGATAATTGAATGATGCCAAATGTTTGCTACAGTGCAATTATGTGGGTCTATGAGTGAATTGTGGATATTGGAGACTAAGAAATCTCTGTGCGTGAGAGGAATAGGATCAATTAATGGATATTGTTGACTGAGAACCTCCACGCAAATATCCCTGTGTCTCTGCGTCTTCAATCTCTTCCACCGTGTTGATCTCTTGCGGCGTGATGTCTCTGCGTGCCCCTTAAACCTAGCGGCTAGGTTTCTTAAAGGGAGGAAGATAGGGCTTTTTAGGGTATTAACTTGAGCCCAATAAAATCTGAGAAGCCCAATAAGTTCTACCATTGGGTTTCTTTTTAGCTTCCCTGAAAAATTCTGCACTTATAGGATATTATAAAATCACAATCTATCATATATCAAGAGATATTATTTAATCAGAATATTAATAATTTAAGCCCAATATCTTATAATTAATTTATATTTATATTATTTCTTAAAATAGGCTAACAATCTAAATATTATCTAATAATTCCAAATTAGCCTAAAATAATCCCCAAAATAAATGAAATAAGGTGGGATAAAATATATAAAATTGGGATTTATCAGTAGTAACACTAGTATAGTGGGCACCATTTATTTTATTTTGTACTGCTTTATTTTTCATGGTGGCAACACTAGTATAGTGGGCACTATTTATTTTATTATTTACTGTTTTATTTATCATGGTAGTAACACTAGTATAGTGAGCTCCATTTATTTATAATTCATTTACTGCTTCATATCCCCTTCCCTTTTATCTTTTATCTTTTATTTTATTTATCGCTTTATATATATCCTCCTCCCTTTTATTATTTATGGCAACGACACTAATATATACATATTAGTGGGTTCCATCTATTTATTTTATTATGCTTATATTTATATTTATCCTGACGAAAAATTGTTAAAGGCTATATGTATCATGAGATCAAAATGTCATGAAGATATGAGGCATTAATTGGCCTAAGATTATGAGGAGGCATAAATTGACTAAGAGATAAATTAGCCTGAAGCTAAGAGGCAAGTTAGCCTGAAGCTAAGAGGAAAGTTGGCCTGAAGCCAAAGAGACAAATTATGAAACAAGGTTTGATCCACAAATTTTGTATGCCATCAGTTGTATAAAGGCCTCAAAATTGTGTATTTGGCATTAAATACTCCCTCAAATTATGAGACAAGGGATTGTATAATCATGATTGTTATTATATATCCAATTTGCTATTGCAATAGCAATATTGAGATAAAGTCAAGAAATATTATGGATTAATTTCTTGTCATGATCAAATAGATCATTGAGTTATGGATCATGAATTTTATCCAACTTCATTCCCAAAAGTGAATGAAGTAATAAATAAATTTGTTATTATGAAAATATGATTGTTTTACTATTATGATTGATTTTCTATAATTATAACAATTTTTGTTAATACAAGAGAAAGAATATTTATAAATAAAACAATTAAACAAAAGGCAATATTATTTCAACAAAGTTTAATAGTGAGTGGCTCAACTCCATTACAAATCTTAATCATCTCATTTTGAAGATATTTAATGTCTTCTTCTTTTGCTTCTCTTGAGATGGGATCCAGATGAGGCAAAGCTCTTCGTAATATCGATATTTGCATCATAAGTTTCTTAAGCTTTTTGTGTGGCCACTCAGTTAACCCTCCTTTTTGATAGATCTTTTGTATGGTCTGAGTAGACATATTTAATTGTTTACTCGCATCATCTAAGGTTAAGTGAAAATAATCACTTAAATCATGATGCGTTGTTTTCTTTATTCTTTCTCGTTGCTCCATTGTTAATATATATAATTCACCCTGATTAAGGGATGATATATCATATGGAATATTAACCGCGGGCTGTTTACTTTTATCTAATGAATTTTCAATGTTGGTTTGAAATGAACTCCGCGGTAGTTCATTTGGATTTTTAGCCCATTCCGAACCAACACAAAGGACCTCATGATAGTCCAATACAGGATCACGCATCAAGTTATATCCTGATGCTTGTAAATCTATACAATATTGTGTCAGAAAATGTTTGATTTCTTCAAAATTTTTATTACTAAAATCAAACATTGGAAGCCTGTCAGTATTGTAAGATTTATCCTATACATTTTCAAATAAAACAACATGGGAAATCATACATATCTTCCTTCCGTGAACTTCAAGTTTATGATATTGAAGTCCGTTGGTATGTATAATTTCCTGTAAAACATTACAACAACTACATTCCAATAAGCTAGTAGTTGCTAATTGGCTTGTAGTTGTTGGCTGGATGATTGTTGCTGGCTGGCTGGTTGTTGATGGCTGGCTGGTGGTTGTTTGCTGGCTTGTGAGTGCTGACTCATTGATTGTTGTGACTATTGGTTGAACTTGACTGGTAGACTCCATCAGTTCGGGCATAGTTCTACACCTTTTAACAGGCCTTCTTGATGAACCTGCTTTAGTTGTACCTTCAATCCTTGTAGATTGAGGAAGAACACTTGTTCTTGGGGGAGAAGTAGGTACATTTGAAGCAGAAAGAGGAATAGTAGAAGGAGGAATAAACATCTCAAAAGGATTAAGAGATAACAAAGAAGTAAATGACATGTTGGGCTGATCATCATACAACAAAGCATCAAGTAATGCTGTTTCAGATGTATCAGAAACTGTGCTAAAATTGCTAGGTCCTGCCATGGCAATAGAATTTAGAGAAATATGTACGTATCTGGTAATTGATATTATCAGATGCTTGTGTGTTTGTGAGGCATGTTCGTTTGCCTTCTTTTATTTATAGCCGAATTAAATCCTATTGAATCTTTGCAGATTTGCGCAGTCCTGTTAAATCTCTACAGATCTGCTCCCTATAAAGCACGAGGTTAGAACCTTTTTGACTTTAAATGCATACGACAATTCGAGTTGTTGCACCTGTGATTCTACAGTGATGCATCTATGATTACACAGTATTGCACTCGTGAATCTGCAGTGATCCATTTGATGATTTTGTATTTAATATATATTTGTTTGTCGATTCTGGAAAATGAAATTTTTTTTACCAGAAGTAACATAATTATGCATTGATAATGCATTAAGAAATCTGTGGAATTTTAATGAAATAGATATCATATATGCTATTATTATGGAATATTGTATGAAAATTCCATGAATTAATTTTTAAGGTCTCACACTTGAGGGGGAGAATGATATATATCAAGTGTGAATATTTATGTGATAATTCTTTGTGAATGTTTCTGTGTTGATTCCCCCAAAATGAATATTAGATTTGATGATAAATCATATGGAAAGTTGGCATGACTTGTTTGATCATCCGAGTCATATATTATGTGCTGCTTGTTCTCAAATAGTAATAATTATTGGAAATGGATCTCTGGAAATATATCAAATTGAAAGATTAGATGTGAGATTATAAGTCTGCAAAGTTTACAGTGATGTTTGCAACTAGAAATTTACAATATATTATGCGCGCAATTTTCCAGATTGAATGATCCAGAAATCATATATGAGTAGATCAATGATTATGAGAACATTGTTTATATATATTTGCAGCAATTATATAAGCCAACAAAATTCTCCCTGTAAAATTGGTTTTTGTCAGGAGCCAGATAAATTCCATCTTAATAGTTTTGAATGTGTAATGATCCACTATAATGCACACAGATAGATATATACTGCATGATTTGATTAGGGGGAGAAAAATAAACAGATTGGGTAAAAGAGATAAAGTGGAATGAATTATCATTGACTCATGTTGATCCTCGTACAAATAAATGTATACTAAAAGTTCAAAATGATAATTCATTTGCAGAGTTCAGCTAATTAAATGCTAGAAGCATTTACTAACCTAAAGAAAGTGACAAAGTCATATGTCCCAACTGCAAATGCTCCTATATGAATTGTTATAAAGCACGCCTGAAGCGTCGCTGGTCCATCGGTTTTAAATAAAAATCCTCGAATGAGAAAAGGAGTATAAGAATATAGATGATCAAATCGAGGATAATTAAGAAAAGCTTCAGAAGAGTCATCTCCTGAAGAGATGTTATCTCCAGAAGAGACGTTATTTTCATAATTGAATATTATGGTCCTAGAAGAGACCTAGGTACCTAATATATGTGAATATGAAGAGATCTCAATAAATGAAACCCGATGAGACCGAAAAATAAAGTCGACATTGATGATATTTATGTTTATATGATAATATATGCTATAATGAATGATAATGAGGATCATGAGCCACAATATATTTGTGTGTGCCAAAAGCACATAAGGCGCCAAAAATACAAAAGTCCCAGAAGGACTCAAGATGCTATGAGTATCAAATTCTCAATAATAATCAATTAAATAAATTCATGAAGCTATAATAGTACATATAGTATTATTATGAACATTTATTAAAAGTTCTATATACACATATATGTTTATGAAAAGATCTAGATGTATTTTATTATGATTTTACTTGAAAGATTTAGATTTTGCAGGTATACAATGAACTGTCAGACTGGGCGTTTCTATTGTTCCAAAGCGAACCAATTTTTGATGACAGAATGAAAGATATACACAGAAAGACATTAAAGCAATGCAGTCATCAGGGGGAGCAACACTAATATAATCAAGAGGGGGAGACTATACACGCTGTACTCTTTTTCCCTTATCTAGGTTTTGTCCCACTGGATTTTCCTAAAAAGGTTTTTAATGAGGCAGCACTGGATAGTGTATCAATGAATGATGTACTCTTTTCTTTGGCTAGGTTTTTATCCCACTAAGTTTTTCCTAGTTAAAGTTTTTAACGAGGTACATTCATAAATGGACATCCAAGGGGGAGTGTTATGAATATACTTATTATGTGGCTGTCCATTGACTCCCGGTCTCAAAATACTACAAGATGACATAAGACCCACGCATAGTACCATGTATAGTGATTTACTATTTGGTGAGACCCGCACACAATTATACACACACCTACGGGAAGGAAATCCGTGAGTGTACAGTTTACGTTTAGGGGAAAACTACACCAAATGACCCTGAGGTGTAAATTACACTAAAGACCCATTTTCCTTCTATAAATAGAGGTCTTCTGTAACTATTCAATATACATTTGAAATAAGAATTTCTCTCTCTACTTTCTCTCTCTATAATCTCTTCCCTTATTTCCATTAGTTTTATAACATCATTCAATATTTGCAGGAATAAAACCATCTTGGAAAAATTACACAAACAAAAAATATTGGAATAGTAAAACTTGTTTAGTAAATCCATGGTCAAATTTTCATCTAACCATGTTTACCATTTCTCTATATGAACGGTTCCGAATTATATCCAAACAATAGGGTTAGAATTCATCACCGGAACTTGCCACCATAGGGAAAGGAATATAATCATATGTTCACAGTGAATAAAAAATCTCATCCTGAAAAAACCTCAGCCACAAAATTCTCAAGCTAGAAAAAAGGCCACAATCTACCTCTTCTTTTTAATTGAGCTTCTCCTTTCAGCCTCTTTTTCGGCAGCCAGAACACAGAACTCAGAACCCAGCATTTCATGCGTGTCAAGATTCAAACTAAGGCTGAGATTAACCGTTTCCTTGATAATGTCCAATGTCATATTGAACCCCAAGTTGGATAATACTCTAATAGCATTAGCAGTCCTGCATATGTATTTTCTTGTCTCTAATGCTGTGAAATTTTGCTCTTGCCCCTCAGATTGGTTCGCTTGATCCACCATCATCTCGTCATCTTTTGCTTCAATGTGTTCCCCAATCCATATGAATCCATTACAACCAAGTATCAGATCAATGCCGTACTGCTCTATATGATGGATATGCTGCTTCTGCTTCTTCACTAAATAAGGAGTGACAGTAAGCAGTTGACCTCTCTTAAGCTGGCACGCAATCAAACACCGCGATAAGTCACAAAGTGCTTCAAAAAATAATCCCAACAAATTTCAAGCAGTAAGAACATGAAGTGCACAATCATAATGATAGTACACCAGTGCTTTTTGTTTTGTCCTGTGCTTGGTAGTTTTCATATACCTCTGTTATAAACAGGCATTTTGGAGATGAAGATACGTATTTCTATTTCTGCTAGCAACAGAGCATGCATTGCAAAACATTTCCAGAACATTTAGTATTTTGGAAGTGATTTTACGGTGTAAGGGGAAAGTATGAGAGTTTTGTCTCAACTTATATGAAAGTGCTTCTAAGAAGCTAATCCAAACAAACTTGATCATACAAGCATACGTTTATTTCTTTAAAGTTCAAAATAAAATCAAAGACTAAATACACACTTTTCCATATTTCTGACTTCTTGCTTGAAGGTGTAAACCATCATTCTGGAACCCACGAACTTCAGCCTAAAGCAAGAAAATAACATAGAACAAATAAATTTCTGTCTTTTCATCCAATTCAGAAAACTAGGACATAATTTTACTTACACAAACAACGTCATTCTCTTCAAAAATACTACGCATGTTGAGTTCATCCAGAGCAGTCCTTCGTCTCTAGCAGTGAAAACAATAATCAGACTCAGGGTTTGCAAGCTCAATTGGGAAAAATTAGAAAAGAAAGAAGCCAGGCCATAAAGAAAAAAAAAAAAATATAGGTGAAGAAATATAACAGTACTTTCAGAATTGCACGTAGTTGTGTATGAAACTACTCTCTTTCTCAGTACTATTCATAATTTGAGGACTTCACAGTAAACGATATCGATAAATATTTTACTATTGGCTCTTGAATAACCACACTTTCATTCTGAGCAAAAACAGATGACCACACTTTCATTTACTATTTTCTTTAAGTGTGATTTCTTGATTAGCGTTTCTTTAAGATTAAACCCCATTCACTTGGAATAACAAAACATCCCCAACCAACACTTGACCTGGGCTAAATATAGGCCACAAGCCATAAAAGACACTTGCAATCCAACAAACTTACAATTCAGTTTAGGCTGCACCAAAAGCAAGATAATCAAAATTATTCTTGGCTCTAATTTAAGAACTGCCTGGACATATCCAAATACACCATACTCCACCAGGACCAGGCTGACATAGCAAAATATCCCTGCCAAAGACATTACGAACTCCTTATACCTAAATGGCAGAGACTACAGCATCAGTAACAATTTCAACACAGCTGCATCTAGAATATGTCTCCTCTTGATAGTTCATTCACTCTTCCACCTGCCAGTGTCTAGATCGCTGACGTTTGGCTCAATAAAACATTGTACGACCATTTAATATAGAATCCAAACCAATCAATTCTTCAAGTTATACATATGCCTTTATCTTTAAGAAATGTCTATTTTTCTTCTCCTTCAAATTCTACATGTTTCCTACTGAAGAAAAGTTTTTATGCATAAACTTACAAATATTCTTCTGATAAAGAATCGCAAGAGATTCCGAAAATTATCAAATACCTGGATGCCATCAGGCAAATTCATTGAAGAAAGCATCAAAATGGCATCTTGACTGTAATTTATCTCCAATTTCCAACGCTTTTGAGCAACCTACACAAAATTTAACGATGAAGAAGCTAAAAGAACAGGAATTAAAGGGGACATAATTTCACTTGATCAAGATGTTTATGAGCAACTGAATAGATTTTACACATTCTGATTTCTTGTGACATACAATACCTAAATTCCTGAGCAGACTTTTCACTCTACTCAAAAGAAAACAAGAAGTGCATTCAGACAGGAAGTTGTGCAAATCTCACAAAGTAAAGATTTTGACCACTATTTGTGCTGAACCAAACCACTGTCTAGCTTAAATAGGAATGGTGTCAAATAAGATCAACATAATCATAAACCCCTCGAGCACTTTTACAGTCATTACTAACTTTCAAATGTCACAGAATGTTTCACATGGCCAAAAGCCACCCCTGTCAACAAGTATACTTCAAATTCACTTAATACACACAGAGGATTCAACTTCTAACAAACTGAAGGAGTAGTTGACACTTGACAATAGAAAAGAGTAATTTCTGTACCTCAACAACACGGCCTACCACAATGTCTCCAACTTCAGGTTTGTACCTACGAAAATCAAAATCCATCAACCAAGGGAAAGAATAAAAACGGGAATACAAAATCTTTTTTGTACTGCAAATTCTATCTGCCTAATAAAGTCAAGCATACCTGGAACGTAATGCACGGACATACACGAGCTTGTTAACACGCTCAACCACACCGCATACAGTGGCAACCACTTCCCCTTTGAGGTCAGTGGTCCCATGTCCCCTAGAGTGAAGGAGAAACAAACATAAACATGAATCAGATGTCTTTGGAAACAAAGGACTATAGCATCGCTCTATCAAAGAAATAGTTTGAAAGACAAGATGAGAGAAAATAGAGGATACTTGAGGAAGCTATCTTCGTGGTTAACAGATATGGAATCAGCTATGGTGACAGAAGCATCAGAATTGACCTTGGAAGATAGAGACTCAAGCTGTTGCAGAGCTTTCTGCAATCGAACCTTCTGAGTTTGGCTCAACGGTATCTGTAGCCCTCTCATCTCTCTTCACAAAATTGGAAGAAACAGGTTGAGGCTGAGGCAAGAAGGAGTGTTGGTCTTTGAACGCGAGTATAAGACGGCAACAAGTTGAGGCTGAGGCGGCGACGGCGAGCGGAGAGACTGAGAACCTCAGCTGAGCGGCAGCGGCGCGAGGAGTTATGGAATATGGATCTTTGAGCTTGAGGGAGTGAGGTAAAACTTTACATTTTGAAAAGTATTAGTACTAGTAATAAAAAACAAACTTGAGTTAACTGATATGGTTCAGCATCTTGTCCCTTAAATAAATGGTTGGGGGTTCAATCTCTAACCTTTGTGAATGAAAAGTATCCTGCGGCCAGCCTTTACCGCTTTGTGCCCTGACCAGGGGCGGAGGATTATTCTCATGACTATAAAAAAAAAAACTAACTTGAGTTAAATCATAATATTTTTAAATCATAATATTCGGCCAAAAATTGAAATCAAAATATAATATATAATGAACATTATATCATTATATCTGTTTTAATAAATGTAAATAGGCCATTAAATAAATAGACTTAAGTAGTATGATTAATTCATTTTAAATGATTTCACATTATACAAATAAACATGTTTTGTAAAATATATTAAAAAAATTGATTGATTCTCTTATTTTCCACATTTTCACTTTGTATTTTCTTTTACTTGAAGGCACTATGTTGGAGTAAACAAGTCTTTAAATTGGTCAGGTCAAGCGAAGACCTCTTGGTAAATGTCTATTCTTTTTTCGTTTGTTTTTTTTTTGCTCATAATTAAGATATTTAGGACCCATTTGATACAGGAAAAATTTGAGGAGGGAAAGGAATTTAGAAGAGATAAATAAAGGAAAAGGAAGGGAAAGGAAAGATGAGAGAAGATAAGCTGTTTGATAAGAAAGAAAATGAAATGGTAGTATTTGGTAAAAAATTAAGAAATTTTTATTTTACCCTCAAAAGTAATTAATTCAAAATAAAAAAAATATTTTTTTTTTTTTGCTAAAATATATTTTTAAAAATTATGTTTGTATGAAGTTCAAACTTCTAAAAAAATATTTCTTACTATGTTCGAACTTTCCCGTCAAGTTTAAATTTGAGGGATAAATTTGTCAAAAAATATAAATAGTAACGTGAAAACTTGAGATCCCTCCCATTTTGGTGGGATCTGATCTTCCCACATGTAAAGGAAGATTGGTGAGCAGGGAAACCTAGGTCATTGGGAAGATTTATCCAAAATACATATCAAACGGAGGAATTTGCTAATATTCTTTTTCCTTCCCATCGAATCTTGTACCAGGTCCCTAGTTTCCATCTTAGCACCAATGTCTGGCTTTATTAATTTTTAATGGGTTAAAGTCCAAATTTGCCACCGAAGTTGTACAAATGGAGCGTTCAGCACTCGGAAGTATTTGTGGTACCAAATTTACCCTGGAAGTATTAAAATGGTACCAAAATTACCCCCGAAGTTTTCAAAAGGGACCAAATATACCCAAGACTGACGGAACGTCAAACGTCCGTTGGCCATGTCGGAAATGTTTTTTTTGGGTTCAAGTCCAAATTTGCCACAGAAGTTTTTCGAAAGGAGCGTCTAGCACCCGGAAGCTTTTTTTGGGTACCAAATTTACCTCGGATTTTTGCCACATCATATAGACACGTCAGATTTTTGTTTTTTTGTTTTTAACAAGCTTCATTTTCTCTGGATCCAAGCACCATTCTTCTCGGCCCATACATCCAATCCATATACTTACTGATCTTCTGTCATCCTCACTCCCTCTCGTTTTGACCCAGCAGCTTTATGTAAACATATCCAACGACATTACATGAAGCAGATCCAGCGCCATTATGTGAAGCAGAGTAGATCGCGTATTAGTAACTAAATCAACAAAGATCACGGAGAAACACAAACCAACCAAATGCGCAAGAGCAGTTGATCTGCGATGAGTCATACCTCTCGAGCCCTGTGCTCTTTATTTGAAAGTTCATGCGTCTGGACCCTTGTGTTTTATCTGGCCGATGAATTTCTATTTAAAGGGGTCTCTCTCTCGTCTCTGTGCCATTTGTTAGGCATTGAAAATGAATCCGAAAGCAAAGCTGAAAACTGAAATTAAAACAGAGGGTTGTTTGTGAGCTATGTTTTTGGCATCTGTTTGCTGGGTCTGTTAATGGTACCAAATTTATCCCGCAAGTATTAAAATGGTACCAAAATTACCTCCGGAAGTATTAAAAAGGGACCAAATATACCCAAAACTAATGGAACGTCAAACATCCGTTTGTCACGTTGGTGCCACGTCGGTTTTGGGTATATTTGGTACCATTTTAATACTTCCGGGGTAAATTTAGTACCACGAATACTTCCGGGTGCTGAATGCTCCATTTGCACAACTTCCGTGACAAATTTGATATTTAACCCATTTTTAATCACATGTCATGTTTTTAAACCGGAATATTTTCATTATAAGGGAAAAGGATTACAAACACCAATCAAGCAATTAGGACCAACAAAAAAAAAACACCTAAGAAACTTCTAAACCAAGAGATAACAATCTAAAAATAAAATAGAAAGAAAGCAAAAACAAGTGGAGTCTATACCTTGTAGATTGGAAAGAGCAATAACGAATAACTAACTTTTGTTTGTTATGATAGGAGAAAAGGCAATAGAGGGTGGTAGTTTAATGACTCACTTCAATGAAACCCAGCCTCTTTGGTGCATAATTAGAAGCAGTTTCAAATATCCTTTCAGGAAAAGAAGAGGAAAACAACAAAAAGATAATGACAAATATTGATTTAAAACAGATCATTGCACAGATAAACCAGTCACCAACATAAGCAAAATCAAATTGAAGAGCAAGGTTATTGTCAAACCAAAGAAAGATACCCATGAGAAACAAAGAAAACACCTTACAAATTATGGTTTAAACAAGTTGGAATCGTTTGAACATGTTATTGAGTTTTTTGAGGCTTTTTAGCTTTTTCAACATGTTTCATATAAAACTAGTCTAATTGTGCTTTTAAGTTAAAAGTGGTTTTATTCTTGTAAGCTGATTTTCAGAGCTTCTCCAAATTATATAATATTATTTGATCAAATTATATATTTTGTTCCAAATTATGTATTTCCGCTAAATTAATTAGGATGCAAAGAAAAAGAGAGTAGTGTTAAGACTTTGCATAATGCAAACATGTATGTGTAGTTTTTCTTCTAAAAATGACAAATAGCACATGGTCTTGAAACAAAGAACATGTGCTATTTGTCATTTTTGGAAGAAAAACTATACATACTGCATTCTATAAACTTGATGTTGGTTTTGTTCAATTTAAGAATAACAATATTGTAACCAACAAAAAATGATTTGAGGATTACAATTTATAAATGTTGGTTTTGAGGATTACACATCATATCTGCATTCTACAATCCATGCATATATTTCCTTCCTGCTCGTTGCTTTCAAAAAGTTATAAATTTCTAACAAATGAACCAACAATAGTTTTCTTCATTCAACCTGCTAAAGATAACCATTGTGAAAGAATTTGAGGATTGAACCTTAATTATTATCTCATATATATATATATATATATATATATATATATCAGTTTTTCCCCCTTTTGCAAGGCTATTTTTCCTCCTGGAGTTTAGAGGAATTTAGATCAGATGCCCTCAAAGATTTACATTCGCAAGTCTTGGTCACTCAACTTTCTTTTAGAAGCATAGATACTGACACTAAAAAAGTATTGGAAAATTTTTACTGGGAATAAATATTAAAATTTTGAATTCATAATAGATATTGATTAATTCATATTAAGTCGGGTTAGATCATATAATCATCGAGAACAATTTCGCCCCCCAATAAACATAAGGATTACTTGCTTCATGGAATATAAAAATTATATAAAGAAAATGAGAGGAAAAGTGAGTGATTTTAATTATCCCTTATTTGGTTTTTTAAAAAAGTATTTTATTTTAATGACCCTTATTATCATTCATCAGAATAAATAGGTTAACCATTATGTCTTTATTGAATTTGAATTATTTGTTTGTTCACCTTTGAATTATTTGTTTATTTGAAGCTTTTACAATTGAACAATATATAAAGCAAAGAAAATGCATGGACAGAGAGTGAAAGTAGCATTAACAAGATACGTAGGGCAGCACCAACGACATTTTTATTTTTGACAGACACATCACGGTATTTTAAATCTTCTGATAGGACACTGGAAACATCATATTTAAAACTTAGTAATCACTCGTATTAAAAGACGATCAGACACTATAACCATCAAACAATTGCTACTTATAAACCAAAGGCACAACAACAAAACTATGAGAAACTTGTAAAATTTATTCCTTCAGCAAATTCATGGAAGGATCTCTCCAGAATTAATCCGTGTAGGGCTGTTGCACTGTTGCCAGATGAACCTTCACTTGGAACTCTATTCATATCATAAGAAAGACATGTAAACAGATCAGATATGGATCACAATGAAATAACATCTCTAAGCATATTCACATGTCTCTTTATGATCCTGCTCCTGCTCCTGCTACTTATTCTTGTTGTAAGTTTAGATTTACCTGACAAATTAAAGCTGGGTTTGTCTCCTGATTTATTGTTTCTCGGCCTGGACAATCCTTGATGATAAAATCTTGGGAGATAACGGAGATCATAAGCCTCCGGAGAATGTAAAGCTTGGGATGCTCTGCATGAACTTCACCCTCGTGGAAGAATCTGTAGAGAAATGTCCTAATGCGGCAATGGTGGCCGTGCTACTTCCGAACTTCTGGATTCCCCTGGAGATCATACAGGTGTGGCCTGCCTCTACAACTACTATCACATCTCCACCTAACAGTGGTGAAATGGTTTCTGCTATCTGTCTGGTGAGTCTTTCCTGAACTTGCAGCTTGAAACCATAAAAGTGTACTATCGACTGCAAGAGGGATTTCCCAATGGGGTTGAATCCTTCGGAGCTAAGAAATCCGACGTGAACAACCCCATGAAATGGAAGTAGGTGATGCTCACACTGAGACCAAAATGGCAAGTTCAGTTCAGAGCATATTTGTTTCTCATTCAAGTTAACCTTCCCATTGGTGTTTGAAGAATTCATACCATTACGATGGAAACTGTTCAGCCTCATCTCCATGTTGCAGGTCCGGAAGTTCATTAACCATTTCACAAACCGACCCGGAGTCCCTGCAAGCTCCTTCCTTAAAGGATCTTCTCCTAAAGATTTGAGAATTGAGGCAACTGCGGTGACACTTGCCAGGTTGGGTGCTTCAATCTTGGAGGAAGCTTCAGTAGAAAGGAAAGACAGAGAGGGACACCAGCACTGATCAGATGGGACTCTAAGCTGTATTTTTTCCCGATTGATGCCTCTAAATTTAAGGAGATTAAGAAAATCATCCCATACATCTGCACTCTTGTTCTCAAAAACCCCTGAACCTGAAGATACAAGTATGTTCACCCACCCTTGGTGTTTGGAGTCAAGAAGAACTGATTCTATGTTTGGAAAGTGAATATGGTAACACTGGATAACGACAGCAACACCTGCTGGCTTTATTTCCTGATGCAAAGCTGTACAGATCTCATCTGCCAAACGCTGAGGCTCTTGGAGCCGTTTTGCAAATACATCAGTCACACGAGAGAGCTTGCTTAAACCAACAACTCTTTGACCAGAAGAGATATAGCCTACATGACATTTGACTTGGAACGGAAGCAAGCAAGACTCGCAATAAGAGAAGTGATCCAGATCGCGAACAAGCACAAGTCCACCCGCTCCCCCTGCATGTCCAACTCTATCATCCAGACCAGCTTCAGGAAAAAGAGCACCCTGAACAATGTCCTTCACCTTTTGTCTGTAACCTGTGGGAAGATAGGAATCCTTATAATGAAATATTTATCATTTCAGGAAAAGGTGATAATGTTAGATTTTTAGAAAAACAAAGTAAAGTGTCACTTGGACATTACTCAAGCGAGATAATGCATGGACCAAGCCGAAGCATTTCTGAAAAAGATACCACAAATGAACAAATAAAGAAGGAAAACATGTTGAGCCACAGAACATCAAATCACTATGATATCTTGGAAATGGCTCTGCAGTCCAGCAATCAACATTGAAGGAAAAGCCCTTCATAAATTACAGTACTAATGAAAAAACTAAAAAGGAGCTTTGAGAGCAAGCTACATATACCATATTATATTAAAGTGACACCAAAAAGCTATTATATACAAAAAGAAGAACTTCACTCTTCCTCCAGCATAATCAAGAACAAAAAAAATGAGAAAACATAAAATGCCTCTAGTAATAGCTACTATAGGATTAAATACAAACTGAAATTTCTTTCCTCCAAACAAATAAATAAACAAAAGACAAGGGCAGCCCACTGCACAAAGCTTCCACAAGGTGGGGTCTAGGGAGGATTAGATGTACACAATCTTGCCTCCACAAGACGAGAGGTATAAATAAACAGATAATGTGATTAAGAAAATCATTAACCTCCAATCTGATGCAGCTTCAATATATAGTTATTGAAGAAGTAAAGGTCTCTTCAGTCACGAAATTTTGAGCAGGATATAATGAATAAATTATCTCTAATTTTTCAAATGAGATTGAAGATCAAACACATTGTCCAACCAATGCAAAAGTTTGACTCCCTAAAGTAAAGGGTAAACACTTGATTGAAAGTTTTAAAGAATTAAGTAAGGCAACAAACATTTTTCAGTTAACAATTCAAACCCTATATCTATTAATGCTCAACAGCACAAAATGTCATGAAAACAGCAGCATACCAGGACTAACCAATATCAAACCTCAGTATGGAACTGAGGAATGCTCATAGAGGTTCAAGAAATACCTTTCGTTTGAGGTGATCAGGAACAAATTTGAAAATATAAAACTTATAATCAAGAATCTCTAACAAGGCCCGTGAACCCAAAGAAAATTATAAACTTACTTAACAAAATGTCAAAAATCCACGATGTGGTGATGTTAAAGGTGATTGGGGAAATAAAAAGACTTGCAAATATCACATATGTTTACTAGTTCGTAAAATAAAATTTTCTCCCCTGTATTTATATTAGTTCCCCAAACTAACTAAAGGAATCAATAATCAGGTAATTGCTTCAGCTAACTATAAAAATTGCCTGACATGCAAATCGTAAGAAAACACCACTACACCAGAGGGCAGAGGCCAAAAGAATGTTTTGCACTTTTGCTTCAAAAACAATGTAAAGCAGAGATAAACCGGTATAATAGCCCTCACTACAAATAATTTTGGGACAGCAAGTATTGAAAAGAGAAATTCTATTGATAGAAGATGATGATAGTAAATGTAAAAGTTGGTACAAGGCAGTTTCAGATAATTCAAGAAAATTAAGACGTTGAGCTGTTAAAAACACTACGGTTCTAGAGTACGAGTCCTAAACACCACAGCCAGATCCTAAGAGAAACATTGTTAATAACGCTTAAAATCAAAACCACCTTCCTGAAATGATACAAGTCTTCCAATCTTAAAGAGGTTAAAAAAAAAAAGGTACATCTTACAAAACAATTTTTATCACTCTTTCCGTACAAAGAATTCCTTTTTTGTCGCTTCTACAGAAACAAAGGATAGGTCGCTTTAGAGAGACTTCATTTGGCACTGAGAATGAAATCACATCAAACATAGCATAAAGTAAGACAACAACCTATACCAAAGTGGTTTTGGGATTAGATAGTAGTTACCTCTGGTTCCTTCATGAAGGGCTTTGGCAACACGAAGTGGCGTCTTTCTGATGCCTTCCCTGTTTACATCTTCCCCAAGACCAAGCAACAGAACTTTCACAGCATCTTCAATGGCAATTGTATTTGCCTCATCTTCTAAACCCAATTCAACAAACCCATTACTCACAACACTCTCAACGTCAACATTGAGATGCCCCTCATCCAAACAACCCATTGAAGACCACAAATGAAGGCGAATCCCCAGACTCAACTGTAAAATCAACCACCTCCCCAACCAACCGAATCCCCAAAAAAGAAAATCAAACAGAAACTTCAAATTCAAGTATTAAATTTTAGGCACAACTTAACAAGGGTATCAGGAAAATAACCGAAAGCGAATCCGAATTTTCCTGAAACAAATCTCGGGTTCGGAATGTAAAACGACGAGTAACGAAGAGGAAGCGGAAATGATTCAAATGGATCAAACAATCCAAGTAGAACCACAACCAGAAACGAAAAAACCAGAAAGATAACAGAAATGGATAGAAGCAAGTACGAAACGACCGAGGGAAGAGAGAGGATTGATGTGGGAATGAGTGGATCGACGTTTCGGAGGAAGATACAATCAGAATAAGAAGGGGGTCCCACTGAAGAGGACGATAAAGCGAAAGTTATCGTCTTTCGCGGGACTCCGAAGCAGAGAGAAGAGACCGAGAGGGACGTGGGACAGAACCCAAGCACGCCTCGTTTTCGTTATCTGCACTTTGTTCTGACTCTCGTTATTGCATTGATTCACACAACATTCATATATATAGAGATGGAGGCGGGGGTTTCGCTCACGCAGGGTTGGTGGCGAACAGTTGCTTGGTTTTTTGTTTTTGTTTTTGTTTTTTGACCTCGGAAAGAAAAAGTAATACTTGGAGACGAAGCTTTTGTAGAAATGCAGATTTCTTTTAACGGTTAACGTGTGGAGGAACAGGGTTTAAGAAAACAAAATAACTGTTGAATTTAATCTTTTTTTTCTAAAAAAAATCAATTTTATTGTCTTTAAGAGAATAAGTATTAGTATTATAGCAATTGATACTGAAGAATCAATTTAGTATATTCTTTTGTCTTTTTCCCAAAGTAATAAAGATAATCACAATGAAATTTTATAAAAATAATGTAATCACTAAAAGGTCCTAGTAATAAGTAAGCGCTCACCTCTAATCAGGATTATATATTGTAGCAAAGTAATTAATTCTACTATAGTTAAACCCTTTTAATTTAAGACAAAATCTCAAAGAATGATTTATTGAGGGAGCACAATTAAGGTAAATTAGAAAAATACTTAAAAATATGAAAACTACTCTCTTAAATCTTACATGTATAATAGAGTTGACTTTTTTTTTTTAGAGAAATTAGGAAAGCTACATAATTACTTAATCATATCATATGTTATATATTTTTAAATTATATATCAGTTTATAAATTTAGAAAAATATATAGTTTGAAAAAACAAAATTATAAATATAAATATTTTACTGTAATTTAATTAACTATCTTAATATCTCTACAAAAATGGGTCATTTTCCCTCAAGATTGCACTATATCCCTTCTGGTGAACTACATAACCAAAGGCTCTAGCTTTCTTAATTACTCTTGGCTTGCGTAAATTAAAAGGAAAATTAAAATAAATGACCTAAATAAAATAATATTTAGTTAGAAGGACCATAAAAATTGTAATTATTAAGAAAGATCAAATAAACTTAAAAGTACTAAATTACCTTTAACTTCCCCAACGTAGAAAACAAAGAAGCAAACGCCTTCTTCTGTCCTCTCGTGAATATCAAGGTGAGGTCATATGAAAATCTAGTATTGGAAATTAAAAATGACAATATTTGTTTAAAGTGTATGCATAGTAATGAAGTTCAAAAACAACTTTGTTCTAATTAACTTCTTGTTTTCACGGGATTATAAAAAATCGTTGTTTTTAACTTCTAATACTGGACTTTTAAATAGCCCCACCTTAATATTAAGGGGATGACGAAAAAAAATACTTCGTTCTATGTTTTTTGCGTTAGAGAAACAAAAGGGTAAGTTAGTACATTTAAGCTTATTCGGTCATTTTTTATAATTACAATTTTTATGGTCCTTCTAATTAAATATTATTTTATTTTGATCCTTTATTTTAATTTTCCCTAAATTAAAGTCCTGGCTATGTCATTGATGTTTTAATATCTGAGAAATATTGGAGACCTAATATGAAAAAGTTGAGAAATACCATTAATGTTTTAACAGATGAGAAAGAGGGAAAAAAAAAAGATGTGAAAGAGCAAAATCAGGAGAGAGAGAAAGACCCGCGTGAACGTTTTCTCCTCTCGCCTGCATCCATTGATCACTATGGTTCTGCTACAGCTTCAATCTCTCAGTGAAGGCTAGCGAGGGAGGTAAGTTGTCTCGACACCTTATGGGTATTTCAGTGTTTAGTGAAGGTGTTTAGCGAGGGAGGTAAGTTGTCTCTATTCATTATTGCATATATATGACGAATGCTTATTTGCAAATGGATATATTCTTGCTGTATGCTATTGTATATGATGGACGCTCATTGCATATAATGGTTGCTATTTGCAAATTTTTTGGGTTGCCACCTGATTTACCAGAACTTTCAATTTCGACTAATTCGGATTCATCCCAAGTCAGACCTAGCAGTTGTGGGAGAAGAGTTCCCAACACCATTTTCTCCATTTACATGACTCGAACCGAGGACGTGGTTGAGACTTGAGAGAGAGCAAATCTTACCACTTACTCCTAATAAATGTTAGTGGTTTCTATTTACAAATGATAAATGCTTGCTTGGTCTAAATATGGTGGTGGCAATCAAATCTTTATAAGAAGCCTTATAAGAATCTATCTGGTATAGCACCAAAACACTATTAAAACACTAGTGCCATTGAGGAGAAGCCCAACAAAAGGGGAAAAAATTTAAAAGGGGAAATCCTCTCCAGGGCTCAATTAAACAAAATAATTTAAAAAAAGACCCCAACAACTTCCGCATATCAAAAAAGGCCCTAGGGTCTTTTCTGACATGTGAATGTGTAATGAAAAAATAAAAAAACCCCTCACACTACCCCTTCTCTCATTTGTCAGATTACATGTGGGCGTTTTTGTCATTTTACTACACTTTCACATGTCAGAATTCTGACATGTGAAAGTTATTGGGGTATTTTTTGAAACTATTTTGTTTAATTGGGCCCTGGAGAGGATTTTCCCAAAAAAAAAAAGTTAATCTGAATCATTTGTGATAACTTCAAAGACTAATGGGCTTTTGTAAAAAAAAAAAAAACCACATTTGATAGAAGTCACTTTTTTAAACTTCCAACGTGGCCTTTTTCAATTTCTAGAGAAAAATGTTAGGGATATGTAATCTAATAAACAATGTATTATTAAATATATATTTGTATACATTATAATTTATCTATCAGAATATATTTAATTAAATACTTTATATTTTTTTAATTTTTAATAATAATTTAATTTTTTATATTCAATTATCACGATATGTGTGTGTATTTAATATTAATATTCATATCATTTTTCATTTCAATAGACTTTTTAAAGAATATTCTAAACAATAGTTGTGGTGTTGCACTCACCATCAATGGCAACTTGTTTGTGTCTGCAATGAGTATGGTTTCTAGTTTACAAATCCCACTTGTAGCTTCTGACTTGACAATGTTTTTCTACATGCAGGATGGCTGAGTTATGAGTTGGACTGAGCCATCAATGACTAGGATTTTTTTTTTTATAAAAAAAATAAAAAGATAAAGGACCGGGCTATATGTGTCATTAAAAAGTTAGGGATTGAGTTACACTATTCATATTTGAGAGGTTGAATTATGAGTTGAAGGACAAAAATATTATTTTTCCTAAAAAGATTACTAATGTCTGTTGGACTCTTAAAGTTGAGAATATTGTAAGTAGGAAAAAGAAATAATCTGTGTGAAAAAGTAACAATTTATCTACCTGGTGATAAACTAAAAATAGATATTATGAAGTGTGTGCATTGATAAAAGTGAAGCACAAGCCAATCTGGATTGGTATTATTTGATTATGAGTAATATAATAATATAAAATATGTAACTTAATTAATAATTACCCCAATTAATATCCATTGGTTTTGATTATGTCACAAGAAAACGACTAATATATGTTGGATTTTAAATGTTGGAGGTATTGAAAGGAGGAAAATCTATTGTTGGGCGTGAAAAAGTAACAATGTGTGTGCTTACCTCATGAGTGAGAGTAACGGCGGATCCAAGAAATTAATGAAGGGTGAATGTCAATGAGGGTATACAGGGGCAGTGCCCTCGATTTTTTTTTTAAGGAAAGTTTTAAAGAAAAGGAAAAAATATCAAAAAAATATTCATGAAATCAAACAAATTTTGATGATGTTATAAGAAAAGCAGTTATATTATATATGATGGATGCTAATTGTATATGGCAGTTTCTATTTGCATATATGATAAATGCTTACTTGGTCTAAATATGGTGGCTTCAATCGAAGTCTTATAAGAATCTGAATACCTAAGTTTGTGAGATGTGGTGTTGGACTCAACATCGACAACAACTTGATTGTGACTGCAATAATTGTGGTTTCTAGTTTGTAAATCCTAGCCCAATGCCAACTTTTTTTTTTATAGTCTATTTAGATTAGTTGTAGAATTTTTTTTTAACGTGATTTACAATTTACGAGGTAAGTGTGTAAGAAGAGTTTTATATATCTCGACTTATATAAATGTATTTTTCTAATGCTAACTCAAACAGACAAGTTTTATATAAATTCCACTTGTAGCTACTGACTTGGCAGTTTTTTTTCTACATGTAGGATGGCTGAGTTATGAGTTAGACTGACTCATCAATGATTAGGATTTTTTTTTTCAAGGAAAAGTAAAAAGATAAAAGACAAAGTCATATGTGAGTTAAAAATTTAGGGATTGAGTTATATATATTAAGTCAAATGAGAGATTGAGTTACAAGTTGAACGACAAAAATATTATTTTCCCCATAATATTGCTAATATATGTTGGACTTTTAAAGTTGAGAATATTGTAAGTAGGAAAAATAAATAATCTGTGTGAAAAAGTGATAATTTATCTACCTGGTGACAAACTAAAAATAGATTAGGTTAAGGTGGAAAAATACATATAAGCTTTTTCTCCAGGAACAAAAATACGCATATGCTTTTTTGAAGAGCAAAAATACATATGTAATTACTATTTTGGTGCAAAAGTCAAATCTCACTGTTAAGTCACTGTTCACCGTCGTTATGTTACTGTTCACCTCATCTCTTTCTCTCTCATCACGGTGAACGATGACTTAACAGTGAGATGTGACTTTTGCACTAAAATGGTAATCACATGTGTATTTTTGCTCCTAAAAAAACATATGTGTATTTTTACTTATAGAGAAAAAACTCATGTGTATTTTTACACCTTAACCCAATAAATTATATGAAGCATGTGCATTGATAAAAGTGAAGCACAAGCCAATCTGGATTGTTATTATTTGAATGAGTAATATAATAATATAAAATATGTAACTTAATTTTAGAGAATAATTATCCCCAATTAATATCCATCGGTTTTGGATATGTCACAAGAAAACTACTAATATATGTTGGATTTTAAATGTTGTAGGTATTGAAAGGAGGAAAAGCTATTGATGAGCGTAAAAAAGTATAATGTGTGTGCTTATCTCACGGGTGAGAGTGAAAAACTAAAAATAGATATTGAGAAGTGTGTGTATGTTTTTTTTTTAAATAGAGATAGAAGTGATTTCTTTTTTTAATCTAACTTTTATAAATGTAAGATATCGTAATAATCAAATTGTGTAATGTAATTTATTTCTAGATTAGCTTTTGTGCAAAAGTCAGTTTGACAAATTGTAACTTGTTTGGATAACTATTAATTTGTTTATTCAATTAATTATTGAATATTAAATAATTGATTTCATGTTTAAAATTTGGGGAAAAAATTACTACAAGAAGGAGTCAGAAAGAAAGAATGATGTCATGTACAAGTGAAATATAAGCCAAGTTGAATTGTTGTTACTCCCTCTATATATAAATATAAGTTTCAAATAACTGATTTTATGTTTAACAACAAAATAGTTAAAATTAGTGTTGATCAATAAATATGTATTTTTTTAACTATGCCCTTATGTGTAAAGAGGATCAGTGAGAGAGACAATAAATATAAGAACTATAGTTAAAGAGTAAAATTGAGAAGAAAAAAAACAATAAATGTTGAGACAAAACTGAAACGAAGCTTATATTTTGAGATTGACCTATTCTCATATTTAAAACTTATATTAGGGACTAAGGGAGTATTAAATATGAGAAATATAATAATATAAAATATGTAACTTAAATATAGAGTCATTAGCTTGACTAATATGCATGGGTATGGCCATAAAAAACTGTTAATATCAGTTGGATTTTCAATGTTAGAGATATTAAAATTAAGAAAAAACATAGTTAGTAAACCGGGTTGATTGGTTGATTTGAGCCGAAAACTGGCAAACTAGTCAACTATCAGATCATATAATATGAAATATGTAACTTATTTTTAGAGAATAATTACCCCAATTAATATCCATTGGTTTTGGTTATGTCACAAGAAAACTACTAGTATATGTTGGATTTTAAATGTTGGAGGTATTGAAAGGAGGAAAAACTTTTGATGCGCGTGAAAAAATAACAATGTGAGTGCTTACCTCATGGGTGGGAGTGAAAATTTGAAAATAGATATTGAGAAGTATGTGTTTATTTGAATTAATAGCGATAAAATTGTATTTTTTTAATTTGATTTTTATAAACGTAAGATATGATAAAAATCAAATTCTACAGTGTAATATATTTTTGGAGTAGCTTTTGTGAAAAACCTAGTTTGACTAATTGTAACTTATTTGGATAATTATTAATTTTTTTATTCAATTAATTATCGAATATTAAATAATTTTATTAACAGATCATATATACATATTGATTTTCTTATTTTTTATTCATTATTATTTTTATGTTTAAAATTTTGCAAAAAAAAAATAAAGGAAAAAAATTACTACAAGAAGGAGTTAGAAAAGAAAGAATGATATACATGACCAATGGCTTTTTCTAATTAGTGACACCACCATAAGCTAAAAGCATTAAAAAAAAAAAAAAGTACTCCCTTCAGTCCTGTATTATAGGACCGGAGGTAGCAGGTTATTTTCAATTGTGGCTTTTGATGATTTTTAGAGGAAAAGTACTTACTTTGAAAGGCATCACTTTATGCCTATTTGAATTAGCAGTATAAGTTGTTTTTCCAATATTATTTTTAGTATACGAGATAAGTTTAAAAGGGGTTTTGTCTCGATTTATATAATGAACGTACCTTTACTATACCAACTCAAACATACAAGTATTATTAATGTGTGGAAAAAAGTATTTGACCAAAAAAAAGTGCGAAAAAAGTAATAACGTGTTTACATATGTCGTGGGTGAGAGTGAAATCATAAAATAGGTATTGGAAAGTATGAATATTGGTATAAAGTTAAATATAATACAACCTGGATTGTTGATATTTGAATATCAGTCTCTTATATATAATCATGTCTTGGAAATGATTGATAGTCGGACTACTGCATGGAAGTCTAAATTACTTTCTTAGGCTTCTAGATTACAGTTAATTAAATCAGTTCTATTTTCTGTGAATGTTTATAAAATGTCATGTGTGGCATTACCAAAGTACATATGTGAAAAAATTGATGCTCGATGCATTAACTATAACTTCTTTTGGGGCTCCTCTGGCGATAGAAACAAAATGCACTTGCTCATTAGTTACTAAACAGATTTGTGAGATGAGTCGAGGTTGGTTTTGATACCGCTTGTCACTTTCGGAACGCCTCAGCATGAGGAACTTCTTAGGAGGTCACTCACTTAAATATTTCCCTCGCCTGAGCACATTTAACCTTGTGAGGCATTAACCATTATGTCAAAAGCATATGCTGTTAATTAGCAGAGACATAACACATATTATTTATGCCCAAGAAACCTTATTCATCGTCCCCAACTCATAACGGTGAGAACGTCACACTTAGCTAGCTTCCTATTTCTTGGAATCACTGGCTAGTCAAGTCCATCTATAGCTCTACCGTTGTAGGACAAATTATTTCTATTCCAATATCTTTTATAGGTACCGAGGACAAAATTGTCTGGGAGGTGCAATTCTGGACAATATTCGGTTAAAGAAGGATTCTTAATTTGCTTATCACAATCGAATCCAGGAACTAAAGACGATTTTTTGGAAATTTCCTTGGTCCATCTCACTATGCTTTTGAAGTATTTGTTGTTGAATTACTTGGATAATGTTGTTCCAAACGCTTCTTTCATGTGATATTCTTAGAAATCATCACCTAAATGTTTTATTTAGGTGTCTATTTGGCTGTGATAGTGAGGAAACTCTCCATCATTTATTCTATTCATGTCCCTTTTTAGGAGCAGTGTGTTATGAACGTTTATCACTCCATATGGATGGTAGAATTCTCAGAGTTCTTAATCTAATTCAAGAGAACAATAATGCAATTAAAACAGGATGGCCATGAACATATCATGAAAGGGATGATTATTCTGATAAATTTCATCAGGATGAAGATAAATTCTATCCTTTATGATGGTGTAAAACTGGATCCTCTTCCATCTTTCTCAGTCAATCAAATCAATGATCCAATTTTGTGACCTAGTATTCTTAACAGACAAGGAGGACTCTTCAAGCTCCTTATTAAGAACAAACTGCTTACCCTCTTTGATTTTCCAGGGATATGAATTTCTCGTCCATTGGCTGGGTTATATTTCTGATTAACAAGGTAAAGCCTTCTTCTGGTCAAGTCTGAATATATTTTCAAGGTTAGCTAATTCAAGAATTCAGTAGGTAAAAGCAATCAAGGGTTAAGGTGTTTTCTGGTATAAATGCCTGAGAGAAACCCTATTGTGAATTGCATCTTCTCCTTTATATAGACCTTCAATTCCTTTGGAAATATGGTCTGATAAAAAAGCTCCCACCTGGCGGAAGAAGATCTTAAGCATCCTCAAACATTATCATTCAAGAATGTTGTGGTCTTCTTACTTCCTTTTAGCTCGGTTAATTTGTTTTTGTTTATTTATTTGGAACATATGAAAAACAACTTGTTTAGGTCTTCTAACTTTTCTTGTTCTACATTTTATTTATAAATTGTATATCCATGGAAATTGATCATTTTACCCAAAAAAAACTATTAGAAAAAAAAAGGTCTTTTAGACAAGTTGAAATTAGCTTAATTTTAGACCAAATTTTGTTCCAATCTTGTATCGACTAATTTAAAATATTTATCCTAACTAATCTTAAAAAATACTTTTTCAAACCGGTTGTTTAAACAATTGGTCTTAAAAAGTTTCAATTTATAATAAAAAATATATACTCTTTAGACCAAGTAATTTAATACCCAAATAAAAAGTGGGTAATTTTTTTTAAAGAAAATATATGTTTTATTTTATTTCACAGAAGCCTTGTTAAATATCATTATATCTAAAAGTTATATTACGCAATATAACTTCTACAAACAGGCCTTAAAATACAAATACAATCGATATAAAAGATAATTACAACTAATTAATAATCATGAATCTATCTTTATATTATTATATAGTTATTGAATCTTAATTATGACATTTTTTTTTTCAAGGTTTCCTTTCTTTTTGTTTTCATTTCCCCATCTCCAAAAGAATTAAATGTTTTTTTAGTGATGAATTTAGTGGATGCAATTTTAAGTCTAAAAACTGCATAATATTGATGCATATATGATTCGTATTATGAGCATCCTTAAAGTTGAATGCTACTACCCATGGATTGGGTTTTAGATTTCCATCCCTATGCATTTGGATTCTTATGGACATCAAATATGAAACATATATGACTCTGCCCTACCTCAATCTAAGAGGATATATAAAGGAGAAGATTCTTATTACTAAACTTAGATATAACAGAGTTAATATACAAATATGAAAATTTGATTTTATATGAGAGAATTTGATAATGATCAAGTTTTGAATGAGATGGAAAACAAATTGAATCTCAATAATAATGAAGTAATCGACTATGCATAAATACTAGTGGCCATGTGAGGATTAATGACTCTAAATTGGATGCTAAAAAACATTGACCGGATGATCATCACGTTTAGGGACAAATTTGTTGGATTGAGTGGTAATCCAAGTCAACGATTTTTTCTTTGCAAGCATAGATTATTGCCTATATTTTTCATCGTCTAATTTAGACATATTAATCATCAACCTATCACTAGTATATCCACCTAGTTGGGTAGTTCCTAGTTCTTAGAATTCACTTTGGTTTCCCTCTCAATCAAAACCTCATCACACAACCATGTTCAACCATATAAAATACAATTCTCAAGTTCGCATATCAATAATGTTTGACTCAACTTCATTAGATAACATACTTCACTTTATCACTTGAGAATGAGATAGGGCATAGCCATATTCTGTCAAAAGTCTCAAAAGACCCAAAATGCCTGAAGTTAGTAAAATTAGCACCCAATCTAAGGGTTGTTACGTTTAGCTATAAGAATGGCCCACAACATGAACCACACATTGACGGCTCCAACACGTCAGAGTTAAAATTACAATCAAGGCTCCTACCCAATACTCAATAATGATCTAAACCCTTTTATGGATGGGGCATCTAATAAAAAACTTGAAAAAGAAGAAAGCCATGACGAAAAAGAATCAATTAAATAACCACATAAACATATAAATATGAAGAGCACAATACAATTTCATAAAAAAATGAACATATCAATTTGATGCTTCTAATTATATAATATAACATGAGATAACATTTTATTTGATACCGATATTGTTAGAACCGGTTGACACCCAAGAGGGGCTAAATTAGGTGTATATAAAAACTTATAAACTTTATAAATCTTTTCTCATTTTAGTAAAAACAATAAGTATGAGAGTAATGAGCCTTAATCAACATTCAGATATTCAAATAATATATGATGAAAATATAAGAGTTTAAAGAAGATAACATGCAAACTGTGATTTATCTTAGTTCAGTCTAATCCATAATGACCTACGTCCAATCCCAGACTCCTCCTGAGACTTCAATCCACTATCTTCCTCAAGTTTTAACCGAGTATTTGAGAACCAATACAATCCCACAAGTTTAGTTGGGCGCTTGTGGAACTATTTACAAATCCCTCACCGAGATACTCTCCCTTACACATCGTAAGGATACAACCTTTGTGATGAAGGATTACAATCAATCTTCTCTCTCAAAAGTGAATAAGATAAACATTGAAATACATTACAAATAATCTCACTCTCTAGTAAATTATATTATCATTGAAAAAATAGAGAGAAAATGAGAAAAACATAACAGTGAAGATTTTTTTTATAGTGAAGGAGCAAACTCTCAATTTTGTTTTCATTGATGTTCATCGTGCTTCTGTTTAGCATGCCTTTTCTATTTATAAGTAGTTATATTTTATCCGTTCGAAGCATAGGTGAGTTGGAGAAGTATGGCCATTGAGAACTTTCTTATGTTGAAGCATTGACCATTGTGAACATTGGAATATTTCCGTCGGAGAGAAATAGCTGTTGTGAGCATTCAACTATTTTGCCATTTTTTTCATGCTTCGTTGTTTCCTCTTTTTTTTAGCACTATTTTCCCAATTTAGAATATGATCGTTGTGAGTGATTCTTCTGTGCCATCTCTTTGTTTTGTTTGCCACTTGTCTTTGCTAAATGTTCGTTGTGATTAACACGTTTGTATGCCGGAACATTCAAATATTACTGTTGTAGCATTCAACTTCATTTTTTCAAGTGCTTTGTTGCATTCTATCTTCTCTACCATTCACATATGTCTGTAACAAAGTTCATCAAATTGCATTCTGATTTCGCTGCATTTTGTCTTCACTACATTTTGGCTTTTGTGTAGCTTGAACTTAATATGAGTTCTAATCACCTGTAACTTATACATAAATGAGATAAGTAATGTTAAGAAGTAGTATAATTGATTTTAGTGTTCATCTAGAAGTTTAGCATAAGCATCAAGATTTCTGGACACGATGATTTTCCATAAACGATGAACAGTAATTCGTGACAGCTTCTTTTAGAACAAAGAAATTCTAGTGACCATAACTCTTAGAATATAACTCCAAATTTAGAAAATGACATATTTCCATAACGCTCTTTAAGTTTTATTTTCAATGCAAAAAGAATCAGCTCTAAACTCATTGTATTTTGATTGTTATGATCAAATGAATGACGATTGTTCAGAAAACAGAGTGTGACCATCAGAATACTGATGTCAATTTTTGAGAACCATATCTCTTTTGTTTAAATCTCTTTTAGCTTGTTTCCAAATTTTGAGAAACTAATTTTGAGTCTAGTTTCATATGGAATTGGTTTCAGTTCAATTGGATATGTATTATGGGAGGTATATCCAAACCGAACCTCTTTTGAAATGACACAAGAATTTCTAGTGTCAACTTGTAAAAGCCATATATCTTTGGTCCAAATTCCTTTGAGCCTTACCTTGGTCTTTATGTGACACATTAGAAGTCTAGTTTTATATGAAATAAGTTTCACCCCATTTGGACATGTAGTTTGTGAGATACGCCCAGATTATTGAACCTGTGTTTGATATGTCATGAGATTCCATTTTGCTTTATTTTGGTGTTTATGTGACGCATTAGAAGTCTAGTTTCATATGTAACAAGTTTCACTTCAATCGGATATCAGGTTTTGGAGATATCATTGAATAATCAAACTTTGTACATGAAGAACACTGAACAAGGGAGCTAGAATAGTGTTCACACTCGAGTGCAATCACTATAGTGCTCGTAGGGCACACTCAAGTGCGCACTTCAAGTATGGACTAAATTGGAATTTTGGAAACTTGTGGTATCAAACTTCATTTATGAAATTTTTGGTACCAAATTGTCATTTCTGAAATTTGAGCCCCAACCAATTTCTTTATTCTTTTTCCTCTTGATCAATCCAATTCAATAACTTCTTTATTGATATTTTTCTTGATCATTCTCCAAAATTGAACTTCATATATTTTAATCTTTGAATCTACATTAAATATAAGAATTAGTCCACGTAAAAGATAAATATACTATACAAACATTTTACTCTTAATATTTGAATTATTAAGACTAAATATCGTGTTATATCATGAGAAGTACTAAGACATGTTCATGTTAAATGCAATTGTATGATTTTCATAATGACAAGTTTAGATTTTTGTCCACACTGTATTATATATTTATATATGGGGAAGAAAGGAAACAACCACAAAGAATGCAACAACCCTTGGCTTTTCACAACAACCCATGTTTTTAATTACATGACATATTACATTTTAATTATATAATGATATACACATATCTTTTCACAACTCAGATGAATATGTAATGAGCATAATAATATGGATGGTAAATGAAGTAGAAAAACCTAATTGATAGCTATCAACACCACCACATATACAAATATTGGACACTTCTCAAGCTCTTCATATTCTTTCCTATACATTATGCAATCAACAATGAGGAGGACTCAGATACGAATGCTAAATTTTTTGAGAACTCAACGAGAGGATGCCGCTACGACTACACTGCCAATCTCCCTAACTAACAATTTCTTGGCTAGTATTTGCCATTTCCTCGATGGTGATGATCAGAAAAGGTGCTCCCTTGTGTGCCGACGGTGTCTACACGTCGACGGCAAGAACATGGCTCTACCTTTTCTCTCTGGCCAAAGCACGAAAAGGGAATGCCAATTCCTAAAGAATAGACCAAGGAAGGGATGTTAGGGTCAAAAAGGATTGTGCTACCTGGACACTAAATGAGCGTTAGGTTGAAGTTAATGGGATTGTGCTACTTGCCTCATTTTAAATTGTTCATTGGTATTTTTGTCCCCTTTAAAACTTTTTTATGCTAGGTTTGGGTAAAACTTCTTTGACCAATATCCACCTTAAGCTTTTAATATATTCTCAAACCATTTGTATATATAGGAGGTTATTTCATTAAAAACTTCATATATTATGATGTCATTATATTCACCATTAGAATACTATAAATTTATTTCTTATATAGTTATATATGTGAATATATTTATTATTTTTAATTAATTCATTTTTATTTAATTATTATATGATCGATCCAACCACCGCTTTAATGTTTAACCATAATAATATAATTTTAAAACATTGCTAAATTTATATAATATACATGATTGTTTTCTAAGTTGTACTCCTTCCAACCCTCAACAAAAGACATATTTATCTATTTTTATTTGATTAAGAAAATTATTTAAGTTACTTAACATGTATTTTCTAAAATACATCATAATCATCTTCTTAAATTAATTCTCTCTCATGCTTAATTTGTTTATATTCATTTCTAGTTTGAAGTTTGTGGCTACCTATCCCAACATAAGTCTCTCCTCTAAAACTCAAACTTAAGATTAAGATTCAAAAGGGTTTAACTGGGCCTTACATTGATAGAGATAAATTAGAAATTTCTTACTAATATTATAAATAGGTCTTATATTTAGAACTGTTATTAACTCTTTAAATATGTTTTATATTAAAAACTAAGGAGTACTAATTAAGTAATTGATTGGTTAGATATCGAAACATATCTGAATGTCAGGAAAAGTATTTCAATCCTTATAGCAAATCCCCGCAAACATTATAAGTTTTTAATTTAATCAATCGATTGATTGCTTGAACCAAGTTCAATCACGCAAATCTCAACAACCCAAAGAGGAAATAAAAGTAGATGATAAGATGAAAGAAACATACAACTAAAAAACTGAATAAATTAAATAAAATTGAGAGATATGATCCCAGACATAATCAGTAGATCATGTTTTATGTTACTTTCGCTTCAAATATATAAATACATAGATAGAGAAAACCAAATTATTTGGTGACCCAACATTATTCATTTTTTTTTATCTTTCCCATTCATTTTTTAATTTCTCAATTTTTTATTGTCGTGTATATATTTTTCTATATCTCTTCATTATATTACTATAGTAATTAAACTTAATCAACTTAACTTTGGGTCTGCTACTAAATACACATTGTTTCAAAATGGTTATTTCATTTGGACTCCTTTTATCAAAAAGTTTATTTCATGACTAATTTTCAAAAGTTTGGCTAATTACTTGGCTTAAAAATAATGAATCTTCCAAATGAGTGATATCATTGCCTTTTTTTGGGACCAAAAGAAAATCACGATTAAATTAAGCATGAATTGAGTGATAAAGATTCAGACAGTATACGCAGATCTATTATACAATTATATAATGGCACACGATTAATTTAGTAATGACGTTATGTATTGTTTGAAATAATTAGAAATATTGCAATTTTTCCTTTATAACTTTTTGTTTAATCAATTTATAGGAAAAATAATTTTTCCATCAAAATAAGTCCAAATTGAACTATATATGAGCAGCTTAAGTGGTGTTTTGTTCACATAGCAATAAAGTTCAGATGAATTGGTTTAGGGGGCTTATCAGAGTTAGGTATGCCTTTGGCCTCAACCAACATTTACAAAAGTACTTATAAATTTCTCACTAATATAAAGTTTTCATATCGATACTGGTGTTTCCTCCTCTCATGAGGTTGAGTGATGGATGAAAATTGCAAGATTTAAAGCTCGTGATACATGGGTTGAGTTTGCAAGCTCAACCCTTGCCGTCAACTTGCCAAAAGGTGGTGATGAGTTGGGATGACAAAATCATGTGCGTTTGCAACTTGTCCCAGAAAGTCTATTTTTCATATAAATATTCTTATTGTCATTGTGACAGCTAGAGTTGGTAAAACGTATATTCTTATTGTCATTGTGACAGCTAGAGTTGGCAAAACGTGCTCGCACGTTGGCTTGCATTAACCCATGGGTTATACGACGGTGTATAGGTATAGGACTAGAATAAACATATTAGGTTTTGGTTAAATAGATCTCAGCTTGTAATGAGAATCTAAAGCCTAAGCTTAAATGTGAGCTTACATGGAGGCTTATTTTACACTCAGACCTAAACCTACATGAGTCCTAACCAAGCTTGAAGACTTTTTATATGCGTATATACAATGTAGGCCTTTAAAAATACCTTATATTATAGATTTTGAAGACCATAAGTAGGCTTTAAACCTACTAAAACCTAAATAAACAAAGGTTTTTGATAGATTTCAAAGCTAACATATTTACAAATTGCAGGCTTTAAATATGTTTAAATTGTGTTTGTCTATATATATATGATATAAATAAAATTATAGTTTCAATATAAACAGGCCAAGCCTTGAAAAAAAAAAGGCTTATATGTTAGGCCTTAATAAAATAGATCTGACCTATTTACATATTTAGGCCTTTAAAAATAGGCCTTGACTTAACTTTTTTAATAAATAGGCCAAGCCATGCCCTAGCAAGCCACCTGATAAGGGTTAGCCCTATTTCCACTCCTAATGATACTTTTGTGAGTGGACCAGCTTGAGAACTTGCCTTTCTCTCATTTTTTTTAATTATTTTCTTAAGATAGCCCAAAAAATTGAAACATATCATCAAATTTACCTTCATACCTAAATCTAAAAACTTAAAAGCATAGTCCACAATTTAAGAGATAAAGTCATCCAATTTGTCATAGTTTACAAACCAAAAATATCAAATCATTTTCAAGCAATCAAAATATAATAATTTGGATTAAAAGAGGAATGAGGCTGCGATTTTTTTCCTTTAAGAGTGGGAAATACCTAGGTGGAAGTGTGAGACTTTAGAGTTTTATAATATTAACATTTTTTTAAAATAATTTGCGAACCAACCCATGGGTTACATGTTGCAGGCATGCCCACAATTTTGCAGCTTGCAAGAGTGCCAATCCTAACCCACACCAAACATGTGGGTTGTGAGTTGAACCCGCATTACTAGCTCTCGACAGTAGTAATTAACTTGTCTTTCTTTCATGTTTTCTCTTATTCATATATTTTGAATATAAGAAAAGAAAACACTCTCATTTTTGTTATCATCTTTTTGTATTTGTTATCTATCTTTTATATTCTATTGTTATATATTTTCTTTCCTCCCATTGTTACTTGTATTTTGAAAAAAAATAAAATAAAGATGTAGTTGGACGCCGGACAACTTTCTTTTTCTTCTTTTATTACAAATTAAAGACCACATGAATTTTTTCATGCAAAAAGCTAGTTAGCTATGAGAAGCATATTTTAATAATCTTTCCAAGGCAAAGACCATACTTATTGGGAAGGCTAATTAATTAGGTGTAATAGCTTTATCATCCATATAAGGTCCTTTCGAACACAATTGTGATCGTTTTGTTGTTGACGAGTTTTAAGGCTTCAACAGATCGAATCATTGAATATATGGAGGTAATAAAATATATCATCAAACTTTTAAGTGGCAAAATATAGCTAAATAATATTGACAAATTTTTTCAGGTAAGGGGAAAAAACAGAAGATGCGAATTTGGCATGTCAAAAGAAAAGTTCATCTTGATAAAGTAATTAGTATGAAAATGTTTGAATTTTAAATCAATACTTCAAAGTGATATGGAGAAATTAACTACAAAACTAAGTTTTCTAATTATAGCTTGGAATATTGTAGAGAAAAAAATTAATAATAAAAAGCATTAATTAAAAAATATTGCATGTATCATAAAATATACTACACGCATTAAGCATTATATTTTTAATGCGTGCGTGCGTGGCTAGAATATATTCCTCTTGATACGGTAGTTTAATCAAAACATTATAAGTTTTAATCATTTGATTTGGTAGCTGCTACCCCTACTAGCTACTAGTTCAATAAATGTAGGAAAAATATGAGAGAGATATATTACTAAAAAAATTAATAAATAAAATTATGAGATATGATCCCACGTACATAATCATGTTTCGTGTTACTAACTCTTTAAACATATAATTACATTAAATGAGGCAAACCTAATTATTTGGTTTGCCCATAGCATTATTATATTATATATTTTCCCATTCATTTTTCACTTCTTTTTGTTGTCGTATTCTATATATATCTTCATTATATTATTTTATTAAACCAAATAATTTAAGTCACCCTTGGATCTGCCTAGAAACACACAATATTGCATAATGGTTTTGTCATTTGGACTACTTTTATCACATTGTTTATTTCACAAGCTGGGCTAATTACGTGGCTAATAATAATTAAGATCTTCTGCATGAGTCACATCTCTGTCTTATTTTTCAGCCCAAAATAAAGTAAATTAAATCACGATTAATTAAGTCTTGGATTTGGTGATATAGATTCATACAATCATACGAGAAGATATATTATACAATTTTTAATGGCGCTCGATTAAAATAATTAGAAATATTGCAATTTTTTATAATTTTTTGCTTAACCTAATTTATAGCAAAAAGAATTTGCCATATAACTATGTCCAGATTCAAGTATATATGAGCAGCAGCGTTTTTCCACAAATCTTTTCCATATAAATATTATTATTGCCATTGTAACTGTAGTTACTTAATGTTCTTTTTCTTTCGTGTTTTCTCTTGTTCATATATTCTATTTATATATATATATATTTTTTTTTTCTTGTAATCTAAAAAAAAATTACTGTATAATTCTAATAATTTTTCTGTTGATAAGTTTTAAGGCTTCAATATAATTACCGAAGACAACATATACCTCTAATTTTCATGGCAAAATCTTGCTAAATAATGTCGGGAATTTTTTCGGGTTAGGAAAAAAACAGGAAGATTGAGAACGTGGAATCTCAAAAGAATAGTATTTGTTATGTGTAGAGCTACTCACATAGAGAGTAGTTACACTACTTTGTTCTACTCCAAACTCCTTAACCAACTACCTAAGCCATATTAGCTCATTCACTGAATTTGCCATCACCCTATACTTTGATTTTTCTGATGAAAGTGAAATTGCACTCTGTTTCTTGGTTCTCCATGATATAAGAGATCCTCCTAATTCAACAATATATCCTGTTACACACAATCGTCAATCTAGCGGACATCTTCTCCAATCTACATCACCATAGCCATTAAGTTCTAAATTTCCATCACTTCTTAATAACACAACTTGTTTAGGGGTGGACTTTAGGCATTTTATGATTCTTTCTATGGCATTCATGTGGAGCTACTTTGATTATGAACAATACTAACTTGGGACATCCACCGGGTAAACTATATTAGGTCGTGTTACTATTAGATGTATTAGTTTCTCGATGAGCTTGCAATAATGTTTCCTATATGTCAGCTTGTTCTCCTCAGTGTTCTATTCACTCTCAGCATCCTATTCATCTTCATTATTTGGCTCATTTTCATTCCTTTTCACTAGCTTACAATTTTGTTCCATCAACATGTCACTCAACCTACACCCCTCCATTCCAACTTTTCTCCACAAATCAAGGGTGTATTTCTACTAGCTCATTGCTATCCCTCTCGTACTTCTGGTCACTTTGATCCAAAGTTCTCATAGTGACTGCCAACAACGTTCTCACAAAGACTACATTAGGTTGGTGTACAAACCAACCTTTCTTAGCAGTCATTGCCAACAACGTTCTCACAATGACCAACTTGGCAACTAGGGGCAGAAGTTTCATGAAAGTCAGCACTTTCTTCTTGAGTGAAACCTCTAACAACTTATCTTGCATTATGTTTGTCCAACTTCATATGTGACTTATACTTTGTCTTATAGACACACTTTGAGTAGATGATGTTCTTGCTTAGTGGAGGGGATTCAAGTGTCCGCATTCTATTTTGTTCCAAGGCTTTGATTTCTCTTTTCATTTCTTTTCTCGAAAACACTCATGTCGCATTACCTCTTAGAAGGTTTTAGGGTCTATCGTGCGATTGACCGCTACAAGAAAAGCCTTATGACTCATCGAGAATCTTTCTTTGCTAACATAGCTCGCTATAGGGTGTTCTGTGCTACTCACGGTTGTAATTGCATTCACATCATCATACCATTATAGTGAGGGTGGAAAGTCAATTACATAATCACTTAGGTTCTTGGTAGCTATCCTAGCACGTTGTCCGTCCTTGGCTTATTATGGCTTTCTTCAGGCTCATTCATCTCATTCCCTTGATGGATTCGAGCTTCATTTCTTTCTCTCAAATCTTGAGCAAACATTTTCAATTCCTTTTACTCATTAACTTTGGTTTGATTCATAATGTTAATATTATTGCCATTATTGTTGGCTAAGTCAATGCTTGGAGATGTAATAGTGCCTTTACATCTTTAAAAGGGAAGGATTGGACAAAGAATGTCACAATTGTCATACAAAAACCTTCTTGTCTATGTCAAAAAAATTATAGCCCTTTTGTCCAAGTGGGTACCCAATGAAAACACACTTCCTTCCCCTCATGACAAACTTGTCAAAATTGGTCAAGTCTTGTGCATATGCGAAACACCCTAACACCCTTATATAACCATAACTAATCTTCTTTTCCATGATAACTTTATAAGGTATATGATTCCCAATTGTTGTGGTAGGAAATCTATTAATGATGTGCAAGATAGCCTAAATGTAGTTTCCTCAAATGTATATGTGTCTTTGCTTCTCACTACTACAAAAAAGGCTTTTAGACTACCACATTTAGACCGGCTATAAAGGATAATGTCTAAAAAGTATGACTAGTGGCAGTTTCGTAAATATGAAAAATCTTTTAGACTAACTCCCTTAATATGAGGTCTAAAATATATTATTTAGACCGGTTTCCCAAACAACTAGTCTAAAAATTTTAAGAAAAAATGTTGATTACTTTTAAGACTGATTGTTATTTTTAACCAGTCTAAAAGTGAAACTTTTAAGACCAGTTGTTAATAATAACTGGTCTAAAATGTAAGGAAAAAAAATAGAAAATCTATTACTTTTAAGACTAACTGTTAGGAAAAATTGATCTAAAATATGCACTTTTAAAACCAGTTATTGAGAATAACCAGTTTAAGAGATTAGCCCCAAATTTACATCTTGTTCACTGTATCTACTCTTCGTCGCGCCGAAAACTGAACTTGATCTCTCTGAACCTCACCGTCACCATCATCATCTATTACTCCCGCATTCCCTCAAGCATTCGCCTCTCCAACACCTCTCTAAACATCTCTTCTTGTCATGAAAATGAACGGCTAAAGCGAATCTAGTTCTTTTCAAGGCATGCCACCTACTACTACAAATCAGAGCAAGCATAGCAGATCTCAAAGTGAGCCTAGTAACCTATCTTTATGGAGTGGTATAAGAGGCACACGATTGAGAGAGATTTCCTTAAGTTGGAGTACCGTACAAAACATCTCAATTTAGTTTGATAGATATTGGAAACCTATTGGGCATAATGCAAGCCAATATAGGAGTTTTTTTGCCCCCCCAGCACACAACAATCCTAACATCTTGATAGATGAGTGAAAAAATGTAGATAAAGATGTAAAGAATCATATTTATGACATGTTGGTTGAATTCCTTTATGGGAAGTGAACTATTCGAATAAGTAATAAAATGATGAGTAGAGTATTATCCCACAAAGATTAAAAAAATTGTTTATATAGCAAGAGATTGATCAAAAGTCACGTAATAATAATGAGTATTAGCGTAAACTAATAATACTAATAAACTTAAATAAACAAGAGAGCGTGAATATGGTTGAGATATCATATTTAAAATTGACAGAGCTCAAACTTCCCCTTAATTTGTACTTCCTCCCCATATTGCTTTAATGTAATGCTACAACAATGTTGTAACAGCTTTCACCATGCTATAACAAAGCTTATAGTAAAGTTCTTCAGTTAACCCACCACTAGTGTATACAGAAACTTCCGCAATCTTGTAATTATACTCCTTATTCTACTTCTCTCATATTCTTATACAGATTTTCAAGCTCAAAATAACAATTAAAACTAGGTGTAATGGTTATATAAGGCAAACTCATTCTTGTAGTCTACATTTTAGATAGAGTTATGTACAAACTCTACTAGCACATAATGTTTAATAGAGGTGTAATCTTAACTCCTTTCCAGTAAGCTAAAATCACTACTCTTGCTTACCAGTGGCCATCTAATTCACAAGACCAATGTTAAAAACACAATTAAACAAATTAAATTATATAAATCAGAACTTAACAATCTAGTTCGAAATTACAAACTAAGGTTCCCTTGTTGCCCAGCAAAAAGAGAGTTAGTTCATGGTTGACGGACAAAACACAATTGAAACTGATAAAATATGATCCATGAAATACAAAGAAAGAAACTAAAACAAAGAGGAGTCATTGAAAGGTTTCGACAACACATGGAAGCGTCTGGCACATAACGCCTCTGTGTTCTTTGTATCAGCAACCTTCCATCTTAGTTGTTCAGTCGTGCTTCTCAGTGTTCACTGTCTCAAGCTTCTTTGGCACGCCCATGTGTTTTCACATATTGTGCGTGCCTTCTAGGGTAGGCCATCTTTTCTTTTATGGTCATCAAGGTCCTTGTGCCACATGTTGAGTTTGTCTATTAATAAGTTGGTCTTTCCTCTTTTGTCAAGCCCAACTGAAAGATTTTGTGCAATTGATTTAGTTATGATTAGTAGGATTCTGTCTTGATTTCCAATATCTTTGACTTCTGTATTCCTCAAGTCAACAACCTTCTTTTATCTTTCTTTATCTTCAAGGCCCATACAATGTCTGGCTCAAGATCCTGCAATCTATCTTCTATATTTTCTCAAGAAAAGATTTGTGTATAATAGAATATGATATTTTATATAATTTTTTGTATGATGCTACAGCATCACGACAACATTACTATGTTAGCTCGAGAATATATCAAATTCTAAGTCTTATTTTTGCCTAAATGCGGGATAACAGGTAAAATGCAACAATTCGACTTATCTACCTTGTATTTCCACAAATGCATGAATTCTGTCTTATTTTATCATATCAGCACATTTTAAGCACATAAAAGTAGTTCAAATCAGTCATAACATAATGGCTATATATAGCATAAATGCGACTTATCAGGACACTATCTTGTTCACATTCAATGTTCCTAAAAGTAAGAACTTGAAAATGAAGACATTTTCGTATTGTATTGGACGCTGGAGGAAGTTTAAGAAAGACCTATCTAACAAATCTATGCATATTAATGTTAAAGATGGTGAGTATCGTCCTAATCCTTGAAACTGTTAGTTCTCTATGTGTTTTGATAATAACTGACAATTGTAAACTTGACATGAAGCTTGTCTTTGGTAAAGTGGAAAAACTTACTGTCAAAGGCAAACTTGAGTTTAGGTATGTAAACTCGAGTTTGAGACTTGACAGAGAGCTGCTCAATTCTGCATGAAAGCTAAGCTCCAGTTTGCTTAGTCAAACTCGAGTTTGCAAAGTCACAGAAAGCAATCAAAGTTTTTCTCAACAAGCCAAACTTCAATTTGTGAAAACAAACTTGAGGTCTAGAAGATACAGAGAGCATTCAGAATCTTGAACAATGCAAACTCGAGTCTAGACCATGCAACTCGAGTTTAGATTAAATAGAAAGAATCCACAAAACTCAGTATTTTCACAAATCTTGCAAACTCCAGTCTTTGCTTCCAAACTCCAGTTTACACTTGACCTAGATAAATTTCAAAGTTTCAACTCTTACTGAAACTCGAGTTTGCTTCCTCAAACTTGAGTCTGAGTCATACAGAAAGACCATCAATATGTTTGCTTTGCAAACTCCAGTTTATCCTTCTAAACTCCAGTCTGGAAGTGCTTGAACTCAGGTTTATGCTGTTGACCTAGCTCCAAACTCGAGTTGGTCATTAATTGACTCAAGTTTGACAACATGTCCAAAGTTTCATTCCAAGACCAGAGCCCGACAGTCTTCTCTGTAAGAACCAAACTCGAGTCTAATATTTGTAAACTCCAGTCTAGGCCGTTGATCAACATTCATGCTCTCTGGTTGAACCCCAAACTGAGTCACTCGAGTTTGCATCGGTGATTTTGAAAAACCAAATGATGTTGATCTGCGAAATCTTTATGGGTCAACCTGGAATTGTTTTATCATATGATACTGTTGCTTCTAATGTCTTTGATGAAGTTTTGAGTGATTTTTAGATAAGTTCAGCTAAGATCAAGATGGAATCAGATCTGGAATAAATTGCATTAAATGAAGAACCAAGAACAGGACTGATCCTTCTCCTCTATCGCAATGGTTCAGCACAGACCGTTATGGATCAATTAAATCTCTCTCCAACGGTCAAATGAAGGTTATGGAATGACTAAATACTTGGAAGACCTTCTGCATCAACATATTCCAAGATTCCAGCTGAGAATTGAAAGAACAGAGCAAAATATGCAACTGTCATTGTCCAGATTTGTAATTGAACGTTAGAGAAGAAAATGCAACAGCTAGTTTATCTAGTTAGCCTATAAAAAGGCTATGAAGACTCAGAGCAAGATACACAACCAAGCTACTTTGATTACATTTTGCAATTTGAGTCTGTATTGTGATTTTGAATTGATCTTCAGTGTCTATCATTATCTACTTTTTTTGAGAGTCTTGATTCTTTGAAATCAAAAGTTGTTGGTGTAAACTCAAGGTTGTGGAAACCTGTGAGTGGGGTAGCTTAATTACAAAGTGTAAGGGGGAGCAAGTCCTAGGTGAATAAGATTGCTTGTAGTTTACATTGTTGTAGTTAAAGCTTGTTAAACTAGTGGAAATACCAAGACGAAATCTGGGGACTGGATGTAGGTCAAGGTTAAGACCGAACTAGTATAAATTCTGTGTGTCAAGCTTTTCTTCCCTTACTCTCTTGTTATTTACTTTTCAAGGGTTTTGAAAAAGAGTTCAAACAGAATTTTTGAAATCCCCAATTCACCCCCCCTCTTGGTGATTTCTTCCATTTTCAGAAACAAGTATATATATATTGATGAAGAGACTTAGCAACAATTTTGTCAAATTCAGACTACTCTAAAAGCTTTGGTGAGTTCATATTTAGTGTTTTTTTTTGCCTTGTTTGCTATGGTTAATAATTTGTGCAAATATGTAATATGTTATTATGTACATATATATTTGATGGGTTTTGGCTGGGGTTTGCTCTTAGCATTGTGTCATCAAAAGTGTTCAATTTATTATAGAGAACATGAATGTCGTATGAATATATGATTCCTCTACTCTGGGTTTCTGTTATGTACTTATGTTGCATTGAGTCATGAGCAAGCTGACTTAAGGAGCCAAAGATAGTGTTGAAGAACATATAATTTATTCCTTGTCTATCACAATTAATGCTTGTAAGTAGTTATGCCACTTCTTTGAACTAAGGAAGAGTCTTTTGTGGTGTAGTTAATGTCTTTACTGCCATGGTTAAATGTATAAAGTCTTTTAAATGAGCTTTCCTCATTTATTATGGTAGTGTTTGAGTGATCTAAGTAGCTAATTGTTAGTGTTATGAGGAAGGTCACTTCACCCACTGCATGGTTATTTCAAGCATTAGAGTTTGCTCCCTTGCCAATTTACTTCAACTGTTTTCTTCATTCTACAATTAAATTACATAACCAAATCAACAAATTCTTAGCCAAAAATATTTGAAATAACTCTAACAAAGATGATCAACAACCAAATCATTTAAATTACATAACCATTTAAAACCGAGTTTATAATACAAAATCAACACATTTATGAAATATCTCAAAATAAATATATTGCGGAAGTCCTAGGGTCATGGCAAATAAAAATAACATAACATTAGCCATAGAAGTACAGAAGAGCCTTCTGGGCTCACTCCATTGGTGTCTTCCCTTGCTTCTTACTATGACAATCTCTTGAAAAATGTTAATATGGGATGAGATTCCACATCTTAGTAACTACTAAAATTTTCTACCGTACACAAGTAAAATACGTATGACAAAAAGTAGGAGCTGGTTACAAAAATATAGATATGTTTGTATATACCATAATTTTTCATACAAAAATTCTTTTACAAAATTTAGCATCATCAAGTCAATCTATACATTGTAAAATTATTCAATATGCAATATGTAGCCTCCCTATATCCTCTTCCACCCTTATATCGCTGACTGGAGTCATAGGCTAACACATAGTCCAACAGAAACATATCCATTTGATTGGATTGTCTTAAGCTCACCAAAACTTAAGATACATCCGGCCAAAGGCATAGAGCTTAAGCTTGGATAATGGCTCCCCTCCTTAATCACAACTATGAAGGTGTCACATGTCTCATAGCTCCAACGCAATCCCGGCCAGAGGATAACATGGAAGAAGGGGCCCTGACAAGTACCATCCAATATACACCGAATGATGACATTAAGACATTTTATCATACAAATTCCTCCTTACTCCATCCCATCAAATACAGCCGCCATGATAAATATATATCCATTCCAAAAATAGAGCATTAAATTATATTTCCATTTAAATCAAATCAACATTTTATGATGCTTTATTAGATCAATCACTCATTTTAAAATTGGGGATTTAAATAGTAAATCACTATTCAAAAATACATATAAGTCACTATGCAAATAGTAAATTACTATTAAAAAATACGCACAAGTCACTGTGCAAATAGTAATTCACTATTCCAAATAGCAACTCAATGTGTAAATAGTAAATCACTATGCAAATCGTTGGTGCAAATAGTAAATCACTATGCAAAATAGTAAATTACTATTCCAAATAGTAAAACACTATTCCAAATAGTAACTTTCTGCATAAATAGTGCCAAGGTAAGATGTATTTCTGACAAATTTACAACTCCCATATCAGCTCTTAAAACCTTATAAACAATAAAATATTTTATTTTATATACATATAATTCTCTTAAAAATATACATATACAATCATACATAATTCACAAGTATATGGAAGAATATTCAGAGTTACCTGTTATCTCCTAGCTTACAAATAATCCTAAAAAATTACTCCAAATCTCTTGATGAGAATCTTCTAGCACCCTCAAATAATCTCCATACACTATTTCTCTCTCTTTCTCTCTCGCTCCCTCTCTATCTTTTCCTCACGCTCTGTGAACTTGTGTGTGTTGTGTGTGGTGGTGTTGTGGGGTATTTATAGCTAAAGAAATCCTCCCCCACTGAATAACTAGGGGACAACAGCGCCTCCTTTGTTGAATTAATGAGAGCGCAAATCACGACACCGCAGCACCTTGTTTTCAAAAAGGGTGGACGCCCCCTCCCCACTTTTGAAATAGGGTGGGCCCCACCTTTTTTTTCCTTATCTTTCCTTCGGTTATTCCGTCCTCCACTTACTCAATATAATATATTAATATAATAGCAATATTATTATTATATTATAATAATAAATAATATAACATTTTTTTAAAAAAATAACTCTTTATTTTATACCTCAAAATTTCCTCTAAACCTCATAATAATAAATCACACCTCACAAAAATACTTACTTATAAAAATTTAGGATGTTATAAATTATTATTCACAGAAAAATGGGAAAAATACATTACTGCCCTTTTACAATGTCTCGTGGCAGTTATGAAAATGCTAAAAAAGTGTTGATGGATGCCAAGAGAAAGAGATTGGAAGAAGAAGCTCAATTCAATCCTTTTGTTGTTCCTTCTCCACCATCTCCATCTACAATATGTTGCAAAAAAAAAAAAAATGGTTGTATGCTCACTAAAAGAGTAGTGGGTCTTATACGAGATAACAAACTTGCATAATTACTGAAAAAGTGTAAGTATCACTATTGTTATTTTCTAATTACTAAAAAAGTTTCATTACTAAGCTTTGTGTTATCTGTATCTTACGAGAAAAAATTGGAAAAAAGAAGCATATGGATCATTTTTGTTAGACGTGAAGAATGATATTCTGACTATTGCTACTAGCAAACACGATCATCCAAGCCATGTCAGGGGAATTGGAGGAGGGGTAGGCTTAAGGGATTACTTTGGAAATATGTGTAGTAATGCAAAGAAGTCAATGTACCCTGGGAATAAAAAATACCAATTGTTGAATGTAGTATTGAAATTAGTAAGCTAGAAAGTACAACATGGATGGAGTGATAAGAGATTTTCAGAAATTATTGAGGCTTTAAAGGACATGCTTCTAGATGATAATGAATTGTGGAGTCGATACTATAATGCTAAGAAAACATTGTGTCCACGAGAAAAGAAGTACAAAAAGATCCATGCATGCCTGAATGATTGCATATTGCATAAAAAAGAGTTTGAAGAGAAGCATAAGTGTTTGATATATGAAACCCTAAAGTATAAATAAAATAAGGGGCATATAAAAGTATTGTAGTATCTTCCAATCATACCAAGGTTCAAACGCTTGTTTACTAATGAAAATGATACAAAAAATTTGAGCTAGCATGTAGACAAGAGGATTTATGATGTAAAGCTTTGACATTTGGCTGATTCTTCTTGATGGAAGAAAATCGATCAATTATTTCCTAACTTCAGTGAAGAACCTAGGAACCTTAGGCTTACCCTTAGCATAGATGGCATGAATCCATAAGGTAGCCTTGATAGCATACATAGTTCAGGGCCTGTTCTCCTAATTATTTACAACTTATCTCCTCTGTTATACATGAAATGAAAGTACATCATGTTGTCTATATTGATTTTGGGACCAAAACAACCTGGAAATGATGTACTTTCATTTCATGTATAACAGAGGAGATAAGTTGTAAATAATTAGGAGAACAGGCCCTGAACTATGTATGCTAAAATGCAAGCCATGATCTTTTTTATTATAAATGACTTTCCATCATATGGAAATTTGTTAGGGTATAGTGTAAAAGGCCATAATGCAAGCCTGTTTTGTGAATAAGACACCTGCTACCATCAACTTCGACATAAAAGAAAGACGGTTCATCTTAGCTATAAGAAATTTCTTAGATCAAGCCACCCATATCGTAGATTAAAGAAAGTTTTTTTTTTAGTGGCCAAGAGTATGAAAATGCTCTAGAGGCATTGAATGTGGAGCAAGTTTATGAAAATATGAACAAAATCAATGTCATCTTTAGTAAGACTACCAAGAGTAGAAATTCAAAAATATAAGGAAAAAGATATATGCCTTCTTTGATCTTCCATTTTGATTCAATCTTGATATGAGACACTATATTGATGTCATACATGTAGAGAAAAACTTATGTGATAGTATTGTTGGGACACTTCTCAACATTCAAGGTAGTTCTAAGGATAATGTGAAGGCAAGATTAGATTTTCAAGCAATGGGAATACGAGAAGACTTACATCCTAGGCCATATGGTTAGAGAACTTATTGTTCCCTATCTTCTCATACTTTTTCTAAAGATGAGAAAAGAAGTTGTTATAATTGTTTACATGGCATAAAAGTTCCCTCAGACTATTCTTCAAATTTTAAGAAGCTTGTGTCGATAAAAGACTTGAAATTAGTAGCTAAAAAGTCTCATGATTGTCATGTTTTAATGCAACAACTACTCTCAACAGATATTCGAGACATTGTCAAATATGATCTTTAACACATTTTGACTAGACTTTGTTTCTTCTTCAATGCTATATGTAGTAAAAATTTTTAGATTGAAAAATTGGATGACTTGGAAAATGAATGATATCTTATCTTGTGTTAGCTTGAGAAGCTTTTTCTTCTTACATTTTTTGACATCATAGTACATCTAATTTTTCATCTGGTGAAGGAGAAAAAGTTATATGACCCTATCTATTTGGATGTATCCAATTGAAACAACTATGAAATTCCTAAAAGGGTATGTGAAGAATGCAAATAGGCCTAAAGCATCAATTGTTCAGAAATATATTTTTGAATAAGCCATGAAATTTTGTCAAAATTATTTGACAAAGTAAGATATATTGGGCTTCCTAAATGTCATAATGAAGAATAGGGTAGACACGAGGCTTTAGTAAAAAGTAGTGTGGATCCTAATAAATTGTTACAAGTCTACTTATACATCTTGAATAATGTTGATGAAGTTCGAGACAATATAAATGCATATAAACAAGTTGTAAGGAAATAAAATAGTCCAATGATTGAATAAAGGCTAATTAGGGAATATAACAGAACTTTTGCAAATTAGTTCAAACAAGCGGTTGAGGGAGAGAAATGTGTTTCTGATATAATAAAATGGTTAGCACGTGGCCCTAAGGTTGATATCATAACTTGGAATTCATATGTGATTAATTGTTATACCTTTTACATGAAGTCTCTAGATGATAGGAGCACCGTCAAAACAATGGTGCTATGTTAGTGATTGAATTTATGCACTTCTCAAATTCGAAAGATAAGAAGAAGCCTAGATTGGCAGTCATGTTTTATTTTAGGGTTATTGAAGAGATTTAGGTAGTGAATGTAACATCCCAAATTCCATACCATGTACATATCAGAGTAAAATGGAATGGAGAGCATATACAACGTTTGGACAATGAATAACTGATATAAAATGCCCAGGAATAAACTGGTTATATTACAATTCCCGAAAGATTATTCAAGTGATACAACTTACAGAGTCTTAAATACAGTTCTCTGCTAAACCAAGTCTTTATTAGACCTATGGCTTATAATCCAACACAGTTAATCAAACAAATTGGTCAGATCGGTGTTTAGTCTAATGGGAGTCTCCCCGTCTTTCACAACGACTTGTGACAACCCACTGACAAACCCTTTCTTAGTTTAAGCACCAATAAGTTTGAAATAACTTTATCGAATTTAGACCATGGACTAATCTTCTTCAAACTCTTATCTCGAATGGTATGGCTTCATCTACATCGTTCATGTCGCCTTCTCACATCTATGCCTCTTCTTTAAACTTTAAAATCAATCTGAGATTCAATTCCCATTAAATCTCAGATAACAGTTAACCTCATATGAAAAGTATAAACAATATATGATAGATAATCACAAGATACATACATTCAGCGTTATCATATAAATACAACCATCCACAACCAATTTTGTCAATAAACTTTTACATAATAGTTTTATATATATATATATATATATATATATATATATATATATATATATATATATCACTTTGTCAACATGTGAACTGAAAACTGAAAACTTTTTATCATGCAATATGCAGCCTCCCTTATATCCTCTTCCACCTTATACCGTTGACTGAAGCTAGAGGTTAACACATAGTCCAACAGGAATACATCCATTTGACTAAATTATCCCAAGCTCACCAAAACTTAAGATACACCCGGCCAAAGGTATAGAGCTTAAGTTTGGACTATGGCTCCCCTCCTTAATCACAACTAAAGAGGTGTCACATGTCCCACAACTCCAATGAGATCCCGGCCAAAGGATAACATAGAAGAAGGGGCCCTGACAAGTACCATTCACTGTGCACCGAGTGATGGCATTAAAACAGTTTATCATATCAATCCCTCCTATCTCCGTCCCATCAAATACAGCCGCCATGATAAACATATCTATTTCAAATTAGTAATTCAACATCGTATGTTATTTTATCGGGTTATATAGTCATTTTGAAATCTGGGACTTAAATAGTAAATCAATATTAAAAAATATGTATAAGTTACTATAGAATAGTAAATCACTATTCAAAAATACATACAAGTATAAATAGTAAATTGTTATGCATTTCATTGGTAGATTGTTGTTCCAGATAGTAATTTACACAACCAACTGAATGCAAGCACTCATGATTCAATCAATCATATCAAAGCCATACAAGACATAGGAGAGTTAAAGTTACCAGTACGCTAACGTACATTTCACCACATAGTTACCAATATGTCCGACCTTTAAATTCGACCTCGAACTTCTCAGATATCTTAACATATCACCATATTACTTAGAATAATATCCTAAGATATTTCCACCTCTATTTACCTCTCTACCCTTGGTGGCTTTGTTATTTACAATTATGCCCTTACATTTAATTAAAAACGTAGCGCAGTATTTTCTGGGCAGATTTTTCGATAACTTTGAAAACTCATAACTAATTTTACGAAACTCGAAATGAGGATCCGTAAAATTCCCTGGAATCCTTAAGATGTCTATTTTTAAGGAAAAATATTCGTGTTCACCCAGAATTAGTGAGTTATTCCCAGTTTTTATGTTTCTCAACGTTGCCCAGATTTTATTTCAATAAAAATAGCTTAACTTCAAAAATCTGTATCTCCTTCCACAGAGCTTGAAAAATTACAAATTTTAGATCAAAATAAAGCCCTGAATGTCTACTTTCTTTATTGAAAATTTCATGATTTTTAAAGATCATTTACTATTTAAAATATTTCCCACAACGTGACTGACTCCAGAAAAATTGAAATCTGGGAATTTTCTCAACTTTCACAATATTATTCCTTTGATCTAAAAAATCATTTCCTATCTTGTTTTCACTCTAATTTTCATTTCAAACTCATTAGAGACCTTAAAAACATGTATAGAAATTTACTTTACAATTTCTTGAATTAAACTAAAATTCTACCAAAAATCTATAAGCTATAGCTCAAGAACTTACCTCTTGAAGTTCCTCCTCCTTCTTCTTCTTGCTCCTATCTTGCCTTACTCTCTATCTTGATTTGAGTTTTGGTGTGAAGAATGCAGAGGAATTCAAGCTCTATTTATAGAGTTTTGGGTCTCAACTTCTTTTCAAAAATCACATGTTAATCTAACTACCCATCTACCATAAATATGTTCATCTACTAAAACTCATCTTTCAATCAAATATCACATGGAAATCTACCTCATAACCATCTACCCTTCATTTCCATCTACTAAATCTCATCTTCCAATCAAATATCACATGAAAATCTACCTCATAACTATTTACCCTTCATCTACCAATCAAATATTATATTTATATGAATTTCTTAATTAAATTTGGAAGAAAAAAATATTATTTTTCTTTGACACATATTTACCTTTGTATTTTGCTAATTTATCCATAAAATATAAAATTTACTATAAATTAATTTCTCCTAATTAAGACCTTGGACTCATAGGGGTCTAGTAGTCCTCTTATTTTAGTCTTATTTTGAAACTCTACCTCAAAATTTGGGATGTTACAGTGAACTATGTTGAAATTAAATTTCTCATTTTCAAATGCAAGTGGGTTAATGTCAATAATGGTGTTCATATCAATCAGCTAGGATTTTACATTAATAGATATCAATAGTAGAAGTTTTGAAGAAGAACCTTTTTATTATGGTAGACTAGGTGAAACAAGTGTTCTATATCACCGATCAGATGAATAAAATGTGGTCTGTAATTCTAAAAGATAATTGATATTGATGAGGAAAGTTATTCAAATTATGATCTTCTTGAAACTCATTCTTTTACAAGGGGTCTACCAAAAACAAACGAAGAAGATAAAGCAAATAATGAATACGGTATAAGAAACGATCATCATGAAAGGATATGGGAGGATATCCCTTTATAAAGGAGAGAATTCAGGTAATATTTATCTGCAGAATTATTTGAAAACTTTTAAGGTTTTATCATTATATTCTTCTTCTATTCTTAAACAATGTCATTGACATTTAAGCTTTTGTTTTTTGTTTTTTGGGCAAGATCTTCCGAAGAGACCAAATGGGCATGATAAAAGAGGAATGTTGTTGGATGAAAATATGATCAAGACATGTGATAGATATGGGAAGTGTCTTGAGCTTGTGGTCTATGATGAAATAATAGTTGTAAATTAGAGTATCAATTTTGTGACTCAATTTGTAACAAGGTAAATAATAGTGGTCAATTAGATATAGACATGGTGAATTTGTATATTCATTTTCATTAATTCAATTTGTAACTCATATTGAATTGTTCAAAGCTTATAACTTAAAATACTGTCTTTTAGGTGTAGAATGGATTATGAGTGTGAGGAAGGAATAGAGTGTATATTTGAAAAAGTATGAAAAAATTTAGACCGGATGTACTAAAAATCATGTCTAAAAAAACTTTGGATTAAAGTCCAAAAATACACATGTGTTTTTTCTCTAAGAGCAAAAATATACATATGCTTTTTTTTATGAGCAAAAATACACATGTGGTTACCATTTTGGAGCAAAAATCACATCTCATTGTTAAGTCACTGTTCACTATGATGAGAGAGAAAGAGATGAGGTGAACAGTAACATAACGGCGATGAACAGTAGCTTAACGGTGAGATGTGACTTTTGCTCCAAAATGGTAACCACATGTGTATTTTTACTCCTCAAAAAAGCATATGTGTATTTTTGCTCTTAGGGAAAAAGCTCATGTATATTTTTGCACATTAACCCAAAAACTTTTAATACTGAATATTTTTAAAATTTGGTCTTTAAAAGTGATACAAGAATAGGTCTTAAAAGTCTAACTTTTAAGATCGGTTTTATACAATAACTAGTTTTAAAAGTCAGACTTTAACACTGAATATTTTATACAAGCGGTTTTAAAAGTTAGACTTTAAGACCGGTTATTTTATTTAACCGGTCTAAGAAGTATAACTTTTTAGACTTAATATAAGTCATGTCAAGTCTAAAAAGTTTGACTTTTTAGATTGTAGCCAGTCTAAAAATATTTTGTTGAGACCAGTTGACCATCCAATCTTAAAAGTATAAGGTTTTTAAAACCAGCCGTATCAAGACCAGTTCCAGAATTGATCTCAAAGGCCATTTTTACCCGATCTCAAATCCCTTTTTTGTGGTGGTGTCTTGTCTTTCAAAGGCCAATGATACGCTACCCATACACTCACTAGGGGTCTTATGCTAATGATACGGGTTTTAACTGTAGTGAATTCTTTATCTAATACCATGAGAAACTCATACAATTTTTTCTTGTCTTTAACTTCCATTAGTTGCTTCTCAATGTCAAATTTGCACAACAATAGCTAATAATAATGATAATCGTAATAAGAATAATAAGATATGATTCTTCAATAAGTTGTAAATTTCTTATCAAGTGTTGTAAATCCCTATCAATCCTATGAAACAAATCTGATTTGAGATTTTGGAAAAAAAAAAAAAAAAATTCTAAGATTTTGCTTCCCTAAAAATAACATGCATATATCTAAAGCATATCCAAATGCTTATACTTGCATATGTGTGTCTACGAATAATGTTCTAAAAATGTTGATTTATTTAGTGCGTTAGTTGTTGTAGATAAATATTAATAATTAGAAAAATATATTAAATTGAATAAATACAATTACCTTTATATAAAAATGATAATACACAATCATAAGGATTATGAAAATAAAAGATACTTCCTTTGGCCTTAAATATAAAATAAAATTGATTTTTAAAAAAAAAATTAAGAAAGCTAATTAAATTATTTTAGAGTTTTTGTATTTTTATTTTTTCAACAAACTAATTAGTTTAACTAATAAACTTATATATAATATAAAGATATATAACATATGATATGATTAAATAATTTATTTAGCTTCCTTAATATTTCAAAAAAAAAGTGAACTCTATATTTTATATAGTAACGGAGAGTATATGGGATGAGAGAGCAAGAGATAAAATAATAGAGAAATTTAAGAGAAAAAGAAGGGAGTAATTTTCATCCACTATTTGTATTGTTATAATATAATGCTTGCACAAGAACTTTATTTATAAGCTTTCATGAGTTTTGTACTAAAAGCCATAGTTAATAAAAAACAAATTGGACAGCAAGTTGGTTTAGAGATGAGTCTTTAAATATCAACATAATTAATATTCATAACATAAATCATTTTATATAACATTTAACTTCTAATAATTTAAATACACCAATTTGAGAATACCGACACAGACAAAAATGTTTATCTTAATCACCCCAATTAGCCACTTAATAAATAAATACAACTAAATATGCGTACATATATTTTTTATTCATCAATAATTATTAGGTGAAAATTATTTGTCAATAATTAATAATTATTAACAAATTAATAATTAATAATACTACTATATATCCGTACATACATTTTTTATTAATCAATAATCATTAATCGATGACAAAAAAAAAAATAATAATAAAGAACAATTGTTTATCATCCATATACCCATACCATATCGATGTCTTTAAAAATCATTATTTCTTTTGATTGAAGATTGAAAGCAGTTTAATCATAAACTTTGTTTCTTCCTTTGTAAGCTAAAGACTAGCTATAGTTGTCATTTTCTTTCATTACAATTCCACAAATTAAGTATCACTGCCTATCTTCTTCAAGCCTATAGCGTCAATAAGTTCCCAAGATTAACCCACCATTTATGATAGGGTTGAGGTTTAAATTTATCCAAATTTTTACGTTAAGAAGCAATGTTGCCCGAAATTAAATTTTTTGAGATTCAATGTTATTTTTAAAGTTTTAAAATGTAGCAGTGTTATCCCATATTTTTAAAAAACTGACGTTGGTCGTTAAAAAATGACATTAATTGTAAATTTTTAACGGTAAAAGGAAATATTATTCTATTTGAACACTTCTAGATTAGCACTACTCCTCTACAAAAACTTTGGGGGAAAATTTGCACCTTAACCCTTTATGATATATAGAAAACAAAAAAGAAAAATTGCACATTTGATCCTTTAATAGTTTACAAAATTTCAATTTACTCCCTTAATGTTGTTAAAGTATTTTTCAATTCTCTAACCCTAATATCATTAGTCAAAAATAATATTTTTTGAAACAATCATTATAATTTTTAAAATTAAACTTAATATGTTAAACTTTAGAAAATGTTTTGACATTATTAACAATTTTGATGTCTGCATTTGTTTTTAACATAGAGGTTAGATTAACCAATAAGTTATTAGTTAAGGTAATAAATAATCACACCTCGTAAGGAAGATAATACAAAGTTTAGTTTCTACGAAGAATACTTATTGAGATAGGTGAAAAAGAAAACCTTAATCAAATTAAAAACAAACGTTGAGGTTATGTTAATATCTTTCCTCTCATAATAATAATAATTTTTTAAATTATAAAATACCTATTTTTTTTCTTATTCAAAATGGTGAAAATATTATTACAAATATTTTAAATCAATCACGACCAGCTTAATTAGTTTAGATCAATGAATTTTGAACCAATGTCTCAACCGTTCAGTACTTGAATTGATTGTTTTTTTTCTGTGGTGATTTTTAATACCTTAATTTCAAAAAAAAAAAAACATAATCTATTTGAAAATTTTAATATTTTTGATAAAAACACAAAAGTAATTTTATAAAAATGAAAGATTTTATTGAGTAAACTATTCAAGAGTAAAGGTGACTAAAGCTTGCTTGGCTCCTCTCTTTTTTAAGCTAAAAGCTACTTTTAAACTAAAGTTTAAAAAAAGAGCTTTAAAAAAAAGATGTTTGATGATTATGTAAATTGTTTGTTTAAAAGTAACTTAAAAGCTCAAATTAAATTTAAACTGTTTGGCAAAATTTTTGTTAGAGACACTTTTTCTTATAAAAAAGTATCATAAAAGCTATATTATAAAACCTTATGTGAACTTATTAACACTCTGAGATTTGTGAAAACATTATCTGAACTTATTAAAACCTTGTGTGAAATTTTAAAATTCTTATCAGAAGGGAATGAAAAAATATAAAAAGATCTTATTTATTATCAATATTCAAAACATTATTTAATATTTTTCTATTTTTAAATTTCTTTTTGTGTGGGTTTTTTTTCCTAAAAATAAAAAAAAAAAAAAGAAAGAAAGAAGTAAAGAAATTATTAGAGGTGGTCTCTCTGTAACTCAACAATCAATTCTTTGAAAATTGATTATCCTTTACCCCAAAATTTTGGCTACAAAGGGATGCGACGCTTCGTTGATTCACGAGAGACATTTGTAGGTGTGACTCATTGATCATCTCTTGCCGCCGACATGGATGAGCTTCCTTTGCACAATATTGTTTAAATCTGCATATTTAAAAGAGCTAACAAAGTAATCGTGGTTAAGTGCCCCCAAAAAATTATGGCAAATTTAAAAAAAATTATGGCATATTTATTTATTATATTTTTATTAAACATTATTTATCAACAAATAATATGATAGAAAACAAAATACCAGATAGCTCCGACCTACTGCATCCATATTTTTGGGGCGGGGGGGGGGGGGGGGGGGGGGGGGGTGGGGGACAATAATAAGTAATCTTTGAATAAAAAAAATTTGCACAATATATGATCTAGATCTGAAGATTTGATTGCATCTTTAAAATATTTTAATAATCAAGCAATGTTGGTTTGATTCTTGTATAAAGAAAATGAGTGTTTTTTAATATTATTAAGAAAATAGTAAACATAGAAACAATAAACAACAAATAAAATTTGTGGGTGGTGACAAAAAGTTGTCTAAAATGTTGCATTTTGTGGGTTCTTACATATAGAATATTATACGTAGATTTGTTTGGATCTTAATATTAATATACCTAGAATATTATATTGGATACATGTTATTTTTTATTATGAAATGTTATCCTTATGAAATAATGCCAATGAAAAATTATATTTCATACGTACTGATATTTGAGGAAGACATGAATAATTTTTAACTACCCTATTTTTTTTATGTCAAATTGATATTTGAAAAAAAAAGAAAAGAAAAGACATCCAGTTAACTTTTAAGCCTATTTTTATTTATATAATTCGGTTAAAAAAATTTAAGAGAGGAGTATTAACGTAAATAAATTTTTTTAATACAAAGGTAAGTTAACACTAGATAATTAATTAATCTCTATAAATTAGTTAACTAATTTATACTGTCTTAAATTTAGGCTACGAGAGTGAGTATTAACGTAAATTTGCATCTCATATCTTGATTCTATACAATATATAAAAAAATGTTCCTCTTGTCTAATTTGAATACATTTTTATTATTAATTATTACACAATTTTATTAATATTTGGATATAATAAAAATATTGATGAAGGGGTTTAAGTGAGGTTTTATTTTAATCCTGTATTTTAAGAAGTAAAGATATCCAGTTTTTTTTAGAATATAATTATGCATTTCAAAAAGATAAAACGTAGTACCAAGTATCTGATGTAATGATGATATCCAGTTTTTATTAGGAAAAGAAAAAAAAATGGGGTGGAACATTTACATATTTTTAAACTAATGTATATATATTTAATTTCAATTTAATCAGCAAAACATTTTTATAAACAAGGTTGTTTGTTTCTTGTTTAAAGAAGGAGAGGGGTTTCTTTCCATCGTCATCAACAAGGGAAAAAAATACACGCACACAAAACACATGCAACTTTGGATGGTGACATTTTATTTTGTAAACTACTGATCTGATTTTAGTTTGATATGATGCTGAATTAAATGGTTAAAGAAGAAAAATAATGCCAATTAAATATTCCAAGAACATTTTGTGCATACATAACTTTTATTTTATTTTATTTTTCTTGTCTGTCACTGTGATTAGATTAAGACATAATACTCAATACTGACATTTTGATCGGGGGAAATATAAACAATAATAAAGCAGAGATCCTCAAATAATTGAATAGATGAGACAGGGAGAAATAGAAAGAGAATGGTGAACACAAATAATAATGTAATACCCTAAAATCCTATCTAGCATAGTCACCATATTTTGATAAACAATACCTATTTTAAATAGGTGAATATGTGGTCTCAAATTTTGATGTTGTATTTATTTTTATTCCTAGGCAATTTTCCTAGAATTTGAAAGCCTAAAGACTAATTTTTCTAAGTCATATTAAGGATCATAAAATATCCTAAGATTATTATAATTTAGTATAATCTTAATTATACCATTTCAGCAATTAAAATCATTAGGGGATGATAAAATCAATTAGAAGAAATTAGCATCAATTATTGGGCAATTGGAGTTGCAATAATTGGGATACTTTAGTAATTTTTGAAATTAGTTAATAATTAATTTATAAAAGTCATAATTAAGGAGATATCAATTAAATTAAGGACCAAATGGTATATAGAAGTTAAGTTTAGCATACAAGAAGTTGTTAATCATCAAAATTAAATTAGAACCCTTGTCAAATTTTGGTAATCAAGTCTAGTAACCCCTAAAACACTATATTAGCAATAGTAACCAAGGATTAATTAATTCTCCCTTTAACTAATAAAAGTGACAAAAATTACCAAAGGATGAAGAGATTATATTTACCCTTGATCCTAAATCCTAAATTAGACTAATGAGAGATTTTTCTTCTAGAGATTGGGAGAACAATTAAAGCATAAATTGATAATTAAAAAATATAGGAGGGGGACGGTTTTGCTTAGGTAATAAGAAGAAGGAAGTAGACCTATAAACACATGGGATAATTAGCTTAGAGTATGGGAGAAGATTAGAATACTTAAGAAGCAAGTTGTTAAACTTAAGAAGCAAGTTGTTATTTAATTAGATAAAATTAGATGAGAATCTATAGAAAATAAATCATATCTTGAAATATTGGAACTAAGTATTGAATATAAGTACATATTTGGAATTAGTAAATTATAAACTTTAACTGGCCTATTCTCAAAGTCATTTTCGTACACTTTTAGGATTTATACCTAAGTGTTCAGGAAATTAAAAATCACCATAAATCTAGTCATAAAATTATTATTTCAAAAGTAAAATTAGATCTTGAATAAAAACACCAGCTTATACCTAACTAAATTAGCATTTGGGATAACTTGGGAATGAAGCAAAATAACTTGGAGAAGAAGGGGGAGAGAGGGGCGGTTTTTGGGAGGTGTAAGGGGAGGATTAAAACTTCTTTGCTAAGATTAATCCAATAGCTAAAATGTAAGGTGAAAGAATTACAAAAATGCCATCACAATTTGTTATAAATAGAGATCTTCCCCTTCACAAATTTCTCACCAATTCCTCAAGCTAGGAACCGAAATTTATAAAGTGAGGAGGAGTATAGAGGAGCTTCAAGAAACAAGAAGCAAGGTTCTTCAAGAGGTAAGGAAGTTTTTAGTCTTTTAGTTCTAGTTCTTAGTTTTTGTAATAGAAATGTCAGGAAATGTTATTTTGATCTTTAATCTTCCAAATATAGTTTTGTTTTCATGTTTTTATGGTTTCCATTGCCTTTATTTCGAAAAATTGATGAAGAAAGAGTATGACAAAAATTTCTGGAAGATTATGATTAAAATAGCGAAGCTCTGGCGAAATTTCATCGATTAGTAATTTCTGGAGTCAGTAGCAAAAACGTTAATATTTTATGAAGAAGATGATGTTCCAAAATTCTGAGAAAATTCATGGTGAAAGTAGACATATAGGGATTTCCAAATATGTATAGAGTATGTCATTTAAAGCTCTGTGCAAAGAGATAAAAATTTCAGAAGTTAAGCTACGTTTTCTGCGGTAAATTCTGGGCAGAGGTTTGAAACGTGGAAACTAGGAATTTATCCATGAATTCTGGGTAAGTTCCAGTATTTTTTCTTGAAAATAGAGATCTCAAGGATTCCGGGAAATTTTACGGATCCTCGTTTTGATTTTTCTGGAATTAGTTATGATTTTTCAAAGTTAGACAAAATTCTGCCCAGAAATTCTGCACCAGCGTTTTTCCAAAATTTTAAGGAAATAATTGAAAATAAATCCTCCAAGGGTAAAATTGTCATTTATGGCCAAGGTATCTCTTGGAATAATGTTTGAGAATTAATTGGGACGATATTACCCTTATAGGATATCAGAGATCATTTTTCTGACCAACGGAACGTACCAAAACTCAGGTACGGACGCGTATTGTAACCTTAACTCTTATGCTTATGATATGCTTATATATGATAGTTGTATTCATATGCTGAAACTTTGTTTTGAAAAATTGCTCTTTGAATATTGAATTGAATACGGGTTATAGTCTTGATAATGCCGTTAAGTTTTCCTAGCGCTGAGGACACGATAGGTCATCGTGGCACTGGTGAATAGTGTAGACTGGGGTAACATACATATTGCAGTGGCTGTGTTATGTTATTGTCTTATATGTTGTTATGATTTGAAATTGTGAATATGATCTATTTATGTGATACATGTCATATACTGTTTACATAAGCATGAGGTTAACCGTTACCTAAGGTCCGATGGGTATTGGACCTCAGCTCTTACCTTAGCTTCAGGGTCCCAAGGAACAGAACTACGGACAAGGGTAAGGAGCTGGCATGAGAAACCTGCGGAGGTGTTATTATTTTATTTTGTGCTTAGATGTATTAAGAACTCAGATGAATGTACTGTTGAATGTTCAACTTGATACACTACATATAATGTTATTCAATTACTCTCTTTATGTTGAAAAACATTTTCATCACTCAGCTCTAAATAGAAATACTATGGAAACATTTATAAAATGGGATGTTACAATAAGCTTTAAATTTATGCACACAATTGAAGGTCAAAATTCTTATAACAAACTTTGTCTCAAGGGAAATTTATATTTGATGTTGTTTTAAGAATATTAATTACAATTAATGTTCAGAAATGTTAGTGCTCATATTTATTTATTTTTTGATTTAACTTTGATTTTTTTAAAAAATAATACTTATAGTATTCAATTTTTTTCCCCAATACTTGACTTTGTTGTTTTAATTATTTATCTTTTCAATTGTTTATATACTACTTTGTTACCCATCTTTGATGAGAAAAACTACTTGGATTTATTCACTGCATGTGAATGATGGGGACCCCTTGACAGCTGAAATATGGTCTTGCTTTGATGGACTGAATATTGCATGGGGTCGGTGTTGATTTGATATAAAAAAGAAATAAAACAAATAAGTATTCTATTAAAAAAAAGTCAGAGCTGATTTTTGTTTTGCCAACATCAAAGTAGTTGAGTATTAAGATAACACAGAAGATGAGTAGGTTTGTTTAGATTAGCGGTAAGAGTTATGGTTTATTTTCTATCTCACTTTTGCAAAAGCCCCATTAAAAAAAAAAGTCACATGTTGTAAATATAACTTATGTTTGAATTGATGGTGAGAGAAGTGGTGGAGCCCACGTTATAAAGCTAAGAGTTTTTTTCCTAAAAGCTACCCTATAGAGTTTTTTCTTTAATTGATTTTTAAAAACTTTTTTAAAAAAAGCTCAGTGGACTTAAAACTCTACCCAAACATTCCCTTTAAGACTTTTTTTTACTGCTACTTTTTTTTTTTTTTTACTTGAAGCTCTCTCCAAACATGCCTAGTGTTAGTAAGATTTTTTTAAAAAAAATTGAGTATTCAAAAGAAAAAAATTAAGCGCTAAAAGAATTAAAATTGGTACTGAAAAACGAAAAGACAAACCACAAAAATATTAGAGACGAGTATTCAAAAAAAAAATTAAAGTTGAATATTGAATATTGAAAAGATAAGTGAACAAAAATTATGTTATGAAATCAAGAAAATATAAGAGATTAAGATGAAAAGAAAGAAAAATAATAGAGAATTGTAAAGATGAAAATGGATAAGAACTCTCATTCACATAACATTTTCATGTATATGCAATCATTTGTGATAAGCCTTTATATATAGGCATCCAATCCTCCCAAAAGTTATATAAACATAATAATAAACTCACATTAACATTATGATAGAGTTAAAATTTCATAAATATAACAATTAATCTACAACATAAAACTACATAAAACCACTGGAAGTTATTGTCATTATAAAATCCCAAGAGACTATATATGAAAATGCACTACCACAATATTTACAACACTCCCTTTTAGATGTTCATAAATAAATATTATGTCTAATTAAAACCTTACTAGAAAAACTTAATGGGACAAAAACCTACTGAAGGAAAAAGAGTACACGATACATATTGAAACTGCCTCGTTAAAAACCTTATCAAGAAAACCAATGAAACAAAACATTTGTTAAGAAAAAGAGTACAACATGGTATTTAATTCCCCTGATAATATTATCAAATTTACTCCTCGCACAGTCTTTACTCCCTTTAGTGATAATATCGTATTTACTCCCCTGATAATAACATCATTTTTACTCCCCTTATGACAATATCACTTCCAATGTATTTTTGAACATATCTTTTTTTTTAGCCGACAAACTATAAAATGATGCATTGGCACCAAAAATTCTGTTGCAATGTCATCTTTTCTAACATATCTTTTGGATATGTTAAAGTATTGATATATCATGCCTTTATCTTATTCATTGTGGAAATAATAAAAGAAAAAGTATTATGAAAATCATCAAAATATACCTTACATCCATATATTCAATCTGTTCTGAACAACATAATATCATATAATATGTTCATAAGACTATCATACGAAATCTCATTTTTGTCTCCATTGTGCACCTACAAGAACTATTTTTTATCAATAAAATTACAATAACTACAATATTAGCATGATACATAAATATTATTATAAAATGAGATACTTCTGAACCATTAAATTCAATATATCTTTACAAGAAAAATTACAGTGGCAAAAATATGTAATTTTGAAATCATTGATGCATTCGATAACTCGATCTATAAGTTAAATAAAATGTAAAAGTACTCATTTTTTGATATATTTTTCAATAAACTATATATGGTTGAATTATTTTCAAACTCGCATTATATATATATATATATATATATATATATATATATATATATATATATATATATATGTTCTCTTATAAATTTCACTATTTAATGGCTATAGGTTGTATATAACAACATCTAATAGACACATAATTTCATTTTCATATGCTGTCAGAAATACAAAATTATTGTATCCACCACAAAGTAGTATGCTTCATCATAGTCTTCATCGGGGACTACAGGCCTATAACTTTCACATATCAAAATAATATAGTCACATTTTCACTATGTCTTTTTCCTTTTACTTTTCCTTTTGACCAATCACCGTTCTATCTACTTACAAGATAGACTTATGCATAAGACACTCACTTAATTACAAGAAATTATTATAAAGAACATTGGCAACAACTTAAATTTTTCGGTTTCATTTTTACTATGACATAATTTATTGAAATTTCTTTTAAAGTTTTTGCAATTAATTATGTCTTGTCCTCTTCTGGAGTATATACCCCCTCAATATGATCATCTTAATTATTTCCTTCTTTCTCTTTTCTTTTAGAACCAATTGTTGTCCCATGCTTTGGGTATATCTCACTTTCATTATGCTGATTAGGGTTTTTTCAGCTGAAATATGAGATTTTATATTTCTCATTTAGGTCAAAATTGCATCTGGCAAACTTTATGTACTATTTCATGAATGTAAGACCCAATGAATTTATAGTTTATATTGCTATATTTGAGGATCTATACTTGATAATAATGATGCATTCCTTTTGTTCTTTTTCCAACTATTCAATTTTCCATCCTTGTTAGCAAAACTTTGTCAAATGACAAACAATTAATCATGCATTATAAGTCTACTAAATCCATTTGTTTCTATTATAAACATTCTTTTGTTTCATTTAGAGAAAAACAAGAAGAAGAAGGTTCTTACCCGACATTTATTCCAATTTCCTTTAAATATCCATTTATGTGCATTGTGATGGATCAATAGAAATGCACATTTAAACTTTTTAAGATGGAGTGTTCTAGCTCTTGACCAAAAGCCAATTTTACCAGGAGAACTTTGTTAGATATATGTATATAAGGGCCACAATTTATGAGATCAATTAAGGCAACATTGAAATAAAAAATTTATTCTAAAAAATAGTGATCTAGTTATTTATGGAGGTTTTGATAAATGATTTATGGATAATATTACATGGAAATTGAGTGCTCAATATAATGATTTATTTAAACAATCTTACAAACTTCATGTTACAAACTAATAATAATCATATATGTAACCGTCTTATATAGATACATCTATCAAATTCATTGAATACTTGTATATTTTACATGATATTTGAATGAGCCCAAATATAAGTTTGATATATCTTCAAAAATATAGAGATCCATTCCAAATTATAACTTATGATACTCTCGTAATCAAATTTCTTTGAGAATATGAGCAAATGATAATTCTCGAATTATATAATATGTTGGTTATTCATTAAGAATTTTTTAGTTCTTCAATGGATATCATACCATAATCTTTTATATATGACTCGAATATCAAATAAGTAATGCCAACAATAAATTTGTTTGGATAAGTAAATTGTTAGTTTACTGTGACATGTTACTTAACCAACAACAAACTTTTCGGTTTCCATAAGATATTTATATAAAATATCAATATGACATCCATTTTTGGGAGATCAATAGGTTTTACGAGAAATTATATGAGTAGAACATTTTAATATTAACTCACATATGTATTCCAACAATCCTCCCTTCAAGTCTGAGTCATATAAATACACTTTCTTTATTACTATATTTCAAAGTCAAATAATTATACAGTAAGCCAATAATCTATCTTTCACTTAAAAGTTCAAGTACTTTATAACTCATATACACATTTCATGATCAATTGTCCTTCCACCCATAATCTTTTTTTAAAGAAAAAAATCTATATTAGTTCTCCACGAACTATATGGATTTTGTTACATTTATGTTCTTCAAGAATTAACATATATTGTCACATTTTTATATAACTTCATTATTCATTAATAATAATATGCTTCAGTTTGCCTCTTTCGATGCATATTCAAAGTATAAATTGTTTAGAATTTTCTACTACATAAAATGAGAAGATCCATAATCAAAATACATAAAGATCTTATTGCAATGGCTTGTGATGTTTAGGAGCTAAAATTAATGAGAGAAATGTAAAGACAATGCATTATAATATAAAATAATGAATAATATGATATACATAGTCTTTTTTCAAATATTTCTTACTATTTGATCATCCCATCCATAAATTTGAATTACGCAATATATATATATATATATATATATATATATATATATATATATATATATAGCTCACGCCTATTACAAAAATGGTTTTATCTAACAAATCATAAACTATTCATAATGAATTTTTTCATAAAATTTAATAAAGTCTAATTCTCTCAATTCAAATATGATACATGATTTTTATTTTACAAATGTCACATAAAATTAATTTGATTCCAATATATATCATCATATTATATATTATATCATGATTAATGTATCAAACTTGCACATATCATGTGAAAATGCTAAGGAGTAGCAGAAATGACAATATAATGAATTGGGAGAGAAGACACCAATACTAAAATAAAACACAAATAATAGAGTATTTATATGCCTTTCAATAATTAAACGCTTGAGAACCAAGAAAAACTGCACATATGTACAAGGCAACATAATAGTGCTCGGGGTTATAATATTCAGAACATGGTCTTATTCCGAAATCTCTACTCATGCAATTGAAGACCTCCCATCCTTCATCAATCCTCCATGGCTGCACGTAGACAAAACTGACACAGATATAATAAGGTCAGGTTGTCTTAACGCCTTCATCTGATCAAATAAAAACACCGGATCTTTGGATTTATTTTTTGAGGTAAAATTTATCTTTAATATTGTCAGCATACAAGTTTGATTTTTTAATATTCATTTTTAACATTTTTAAATTCTTTTTTAAAAATTTTTAAATGCTCCTTTTCATATTTTAATACTTAATTTTCATGTATTTGGAACACATATTTTTCTTACAATTAGAATATTAAACATGAGTTCTTAAAAGTATCAAAGTTAAATATTGAAGAACTTGAAAAGGTGAGTATAGAAAATATTAAAAATGTGTAGTGAAACTGTGAAACAATAAAAGATGAGCACTGAAAAAAATTAACATTCAAATCAAGGAGTTTGATCTTTTTTTCCTTTTTTTTTTTTCAAATTTCCAATCCTAAAATCTAATTAGTATTCCTGGTCCTCAAATATAATGGCATTGCCCCTATAATTTATGTTTCGGCAATGTAATATTAATTTAGAAGATTATTGGATATATTTAGTCAGTAAAAAGTTCCTTCACTGAATATTCAAAATTCCTTTCCTTTTTTTCAGAAAAATGGGCCAGTCTGCCCAAACAAATCTTTATTCATCATCTAAACATAAGCGAGGGTACCAAATACACACTAAATCTCTGAGAAGTACATCAAAGAGCCCCTTAAGGGCCACACCAAAATGACACAGATCATCTCCACTATCCAAACTAAAGTTTGCAAGCCAATCTTCCACAAAATTACCTTACCTATAGGTATGGGAGAAATATATCAAGATGCTCCTATAAGCTTCTCTAAGCCACAAAGAAAGTATACTATTTCTTACCTTACCTCCGTTCCAAGCTTCCAACAGCATTTGGATCACCCAAGAGGAATTCGCCCTCCACAATGAGCTTTCTACTAATTTTAGTTCTTGAGCAATTTTGAGGCCATGCACTGCACCCCACAAAGTAGTCATTCTTCATCCCATCTATCCACACAATCCTGTTGAATTCATCTGCCTCGTATGGGGCCGGAAGAAACTAGTATATAAACATCCATCCACACAATCCTTTATATGTCATTATTAATAGCAGTTGGATTGCACTCAATATTGAAAAGTTGTTATTATTCACTTCCAACAATGGAATGTTAAATTTTGTGATAAAAGTGAGAACTTCAGTGAAGGTGTGAATGCCTTATCTATTGTCGTTAATAATCACAAATCGAATCATCATTAATGTACCACCTCTTTCTTGGTTTCACTATTCATTACTTTTTGCATATACCTGTTTGTAATACAAGATCTAGTTTATAGTGCAATTATATGCTAAAGATAGTATTAAACATTTTTCATTCTTCGTTATAGTGGATATTGCTATGAGTGATGATGCCTTGTTCATTCAAAATCATACAAAACTTAAACTTTTTTAAACGTGATTTTGTGAGTCTGAATCCTATTGGATATCGCGAGTGTTTGAGTCATAGAAAAAGTTGGTGGCTAGAGCTATTTATATGTCCCATACACTCTTTATCCCCTAAAGATTGATAGAGCCATATAGGAAAAATAGGAAGATGCAAGTAAGGAAAAAAAAAGATACTTTCAGATAGTCAGGAAGTTGTTTCCAAAACTCCCACCGTTTTAGAGAAAAAATCTGAGAGTTAGAGACTTACTCCCTCTATCATTTCTCGCAAACCAAGAAATGAAAATTAAGTCATTAAAGTGATCCAAAATTGATAAAAGTTTCTAACTTTACCCCTCTTTAATGATATAGATTTAAAGGAATTTGTTAAAGTAAGGGCATAATAGAAAAATAGTAATAAATGAGTTAGTTAAAGATAGTTGGTGCCTTATAAAAAATTGTTGATAGTCGATGTTTTATAATAAAGAACAAAGGGAGTATATTAGTGCACTCTAGAGGGATTTTAGACTTGTCTTTTGTTAAAAGTTATCTTGGGGACTGAGTTACTTTTTGACTTCGTTTTAGCCCGTTGGAGCATCCGGGATGGAGGAAAATACTTTAGGGCCTGTTTGGTACGCTAATAGGTCCTGTTTGGTACGCTAATAGGTGGAAAGGGAACGAAAGGAAGATTATTAAGTTTCTTTGGTATACTTTTTATGTCTAATCTTTTTGAGAACTCAAGTTCCCAAACCCACCAATCTTCCTTTAAAGATGAGAAATAAGATACCATCAAAATTGGTGGGAACTCAAATTCTAACAAACATGAACAGTGACGTTTTGGACATATTTACCCCCCTTCATAAAATATTTTTTTCTATAATGCAAAAAAAACAAGATTAAATTACATATGCATGAACAGGAATATCACCATACTGGGGATGATGCTTCGAAGCATTAAATCGCATATGCATGAACAGGAATATCACCATGCTGGGGATCATACTTCGAAACATTGGGAAAGCAAAGAAAGACATGAGAAACTACAGAAAGTTGAAATTACCTTTGTTTGACGGAGAGGATTCTCTCGGCTGGTTCATTTGTATAGAGAGATACTTCCATGTCAACACCATAGCAGAGCATGAGAAGCTAGACGCGGCGGTGAAGGGAAGGCTTTGAACTGGTTCCGATTCATCGAAACCAGAGCTCCTTTGAAAAACAAGCACCTGCAAGTGGTTTTGTTGGAAATGGATTCAGAGGAAAGCATTGGGGAGGGCGAAATCTTGACTGAATGCGAAGAAGTAGAAGAAGCGCACAGACGCTGAAAATGAGACCTCACGAATGGAATTACCTTTGAATTCTATGGCTGGATTTGAAAGTAACCATACGATAAAGGTAAGAAGCAAGACTCGCAGAAGAAGAGATTGTTATTATTTCAATTAACATTGGAGCCGCTCATAACATTATGTAAAAGGGAACTACTACTGGTTACTTATGAAATCTTATATTTGTATGATCATTGACAGACAGTAGGCAGCTAAACTCTATCTAGATCATATGTTTCTGCGTTGAACTTTGACATGTTCTTTTATTTGTTTTGATGACCTCATGAGATGAGGTTAAACAAAAAGGAGAGTGGGTAAAAACAATCAGTTGCCTTCTATCCTAAGATTTTCAAAGATAACTCAAGTCTTGAACCAATACCCAACATCAAAAAGTTTGATTCACATAAAGGTTTATCTTTATCCCATGGGTGACCCTGACTCAAGTATTGGAATTCCCTGATAACATCCATAAAGCAGCGAAGATGGTGGCAAGACTCTTAACAGATCAGAAATATAAACAGTCTTGACAATTAATGAACGGAGTTGCACAAATTCTAGCACTCCTGATCTTTTATATACAAAGTGCAATACAATAAAAAATGTTTTTGAGATATCTTCACAGTGAAGAAAAAGGTGCAGTAATTCATTAGAAGTGAACAATGACGGATAAAGCATGTCTATTGTGGAAATATACCGGCTATGCAACGTTACTAGCAACACTACCTCCTTATATGGTATATATTCCCTCTGGTCCTAAATATAAAACATGGTTGACTTTTTTGAATAGATTAAGAAAGCTAATTAAATTACTTTAGAGTATTTTTATTTTTATCTCCAAACTAATTAGTTTGACTAACAAAATGATATACAATTTAAGGATAAACAACATATTATATGATTAAGTAATTTATTTAGTTTCCTTAATTTCCTCAAAAAAAGTCAACTAAGTCTTATATTTAAGGGAGTATTAACTAAAGAGTCTAGAGGGAAAACAGAGGAGTTCAGAATTTTTAAATGAATACCTACAATCTTGTATTCCTATTTTTTAGGGAGATGTTATGAGTTTTGGTGATATCTTAAAGACACCAAACATAGGTTTTGACACATTAGACTCCACAGATTTCTTTCAAGTTCCCAAACATTAGAATAAGCGAAGAAAATTCACAACAGAGTTTCCTAATTGTAGGGAACAGTGATCAATACAAAAGCTTCTTCCATCAGATGCTGCAACCAATCCACTACAACAAACCAAAAGGCTGTCAACAGCAAGAAAAACAACTAACAAAGAGCTAACTGTGAAATCAGCATCAATCACCACATAGGAAGAAAAATAATAGTGACGACTAAAAACTTTGAAGAAAAGCCGAAATGCTGACAGAAAAAAGAGAATCGGAATGCATATGTAGTCATGGAGACATGATAGACAAAAGGGATCAGAGAAATGCAAGGAAAGACAGAAAAGAGGAGCCTACCATTAGCTATGTGCATCTTTATGAGCCTAAAATCTTTTAAGTGTGATATACCCTTTCCTTTGTCAAGTGGATTTACCATATCCACACTTTGCAAAACCTATTGCCTACACTGCGAGAATTGATGACAGATAACAATGGAGCCTATATCTTCCACGTCGAATCGCGGGGCAATGAAGCCTTCCACCAACCGAGTATGTCAGAGTAGATGTGGATAGCTCGGAAAATATCCAGAGACATACAGCTTGTAGAGAGACGATACGAGACAGTTCAGGAAACTGGATTGTTGAATTTCAAAAGTCAGAAGAAGATCGGTTATGGTTCGTCCACTGAAAATGAGATTTGTGTGATAAAATGAGACTTACAGGTATGCAAGCAGCTAGGTCTAAGGAAGATTCTACTGAAGTTCTGCACTTACTTATCACTGATTTTGGTCCTTGGCATCCGCTGACAAATGAGATGGCGGAGACACGATCACTAATTTTTTCAGACTAGGGTCTCGGGATCACTCACGCCCACAGAGAGACTCTACGCTGTGCCGACTGTCTTGCTCGATATGCACAGGACATGCATGATGATAAGGTCATCCTACATGACCCTCCAGATTAAAGTGCTAACTTACTTTTAGCTGATTTAGGACTGCCCCCACACAATGTGTTGATTTAGTCACTTATTGACATTCCAAGCTTAAAGCTTGTCTTTGTAATTCAAAAAGATGACAGATAACAGTTATAAGGTGAAGTACGGGCAACAATTTTGGAATGTTGCCCAAATTAATCCGTATGAAAAATATGTTCTGCAAATTTCCACAGTTTGCATATATCTTTGTCCCCATCATGCAGTACAGGGTCCAAGTCCGGTATGATTCCTTCTTGAAGAAATCTGCCCATTAGTTTCTTCAATTTAGCTTATATTAAATCTGCCCATTATATACCTTGTTCTTAAGTTTTAACCTCTATGCTCTATATATAGTAGTTTGCCCAGCAACTTTTCTCATCCTTCTCTGTTTCATTTGATCTCTAACCTTATCTGCTTCTAATCTTTTACCGCTAGAAGTGTAAATATTGGATAAGAGAACATATCGACCCGCGTTATTAGAGTCCAGCTCCAACATATATTTTGCAGCAAGTTCAGCCATTTCTACATTAGAATGAATTCTACAGGCGCCAAGTAATGCTCCCCATACAGCTGCACCTGCCTTTATTGGCATCTTCTGAATAAAGTCATGGGCTTCACAGAGTCTCCCGGCACGACCCAAAAGATCAACTATGCATGCATAATGTTCAGAACATGGTGTTATTCCGAAATCTCTACTCATGGAATTGAAGAGCTCCCATCCTTCCTGTATCAATCCTCCATGGCTGCACGCGGACAAAACTGACACAAATGTAATATGGTCAGGTTGTCGCAACGCCTTCATCTGATCAAATAAGTCTAAAGTTTCTCTAGCATGCCCATGTATCCCATAGCCTGAAATCATGGTGCTCCATGAGATTGCATTTTTCTCTTGCATTTGGTCAAAAACTCTTCTGGCATAAGCCAGATTTCCGCATTTCATGTAGAGATCGACTACCGAAGTTTCAAGAGACACTTGATTTTGGAAGAAGTTCCGAATTATGAAACCGTGAACAGAACGTGCCTGCTGGAAAGATGCCAAATGTGAACAAGCACAAACAACAGACAGAAGGGTCACAAAATCAGGATGAATTTTTAGTAAGATCATCTCTCTAAAGAGCCCCAAAGCCTCCAAGGGCATATCAGCCTGAGCGTAAGATTCAATCATTGATGTCCAACTCACCAGATCCTTATCAATTATCCCATCAAAGAATGCCCGAGCAACATCCATCCTCCCGCATCTCCCGTACATTCTCATGGCAGCATTTTGTATTAATCTTTCCAAGTCAAGCCCATTGTCCAACACAACCCTCCAAATTTGGTCAGCTTCCTTTTCTGTGTCCACGCATGCCATAGCGTTTAAGATGGAAGCCCTGTTTGGTACAATTTCATCGTCTAACATCTGCGAAAACAAGAACTTCCCTTGATCGTAGCACCCATTTTGGGCGTAAACACCAATCATTGAGCTCCAAGAGACTACATTCCTGTCAAGCAAATTATCAAACACGTGGCGTGCAATGTCATGACGCCCACACTTAGAATAGAAACTCAGCAGGGAGTTACACACAGTGACGTCGGAATCATACCCAAGTTGCACCAAATCAGCATGAACTGAAATCCCGAACCGATAATCTTGTAAACAAGAACAGGCCTTGAGAACAAACGGGAAGGTGAAATTGTCCGGTTGGAGGGAAAATTGCCGTCGCATTTGCGTATAGAGTTCAAGAGAGCGGTGGTAGAAGGAATTGTCGAGGAATCCACGGATCATAACGTTCCAGAGAAAAACATCGGGCGAAGAGGAGCGAGAAACAAGAGAGAATAAGGTGGAAGCGAGTGAAATGGAACCTAGCGAGAGGTAGTGAGCGATAAGGTTGGTGGAGAAGAAGAGGTTGAAGAAAAGGTGGGATCTGAACATGCAAGCATGAACACATTTCAAGGATTTGATGGTTTTTCTTTGTTTGATTATAGAAATGCAATTCTCTGCGCTAAACGCCACTGCTGCCATAGGTGAAGCAGAGGAAGAGTTTCTGGCAAAGGTGTCAAGAAGAAGATGGCGCGCTCACTTGAACTGCTTTCCTAAATTAACTAAATTATACAAACTCCCGAACTTTAATAAGGCCTTATTATTAACTTTATTTAATAATCAGCCCTATAAATTTTTTACTTTACACATATACCCCCACTATCAATCCCCATTGGTTTATAAAAGCTATTAATCAAATTAATAGTAAAAGGGCTATCATAAATATAAGAGGGTGAGAGATTTGGTGGGAATAGGAGGGAAGGGAAAATTTTTATAAGTTTAATTTTTAAAAAGTAAAGAAATAGAGTTATAAAATTTTAATAAAAGAAAGATGTAAGATAAAAGATTAAAAAAAATTAGTTAAAAACACATAATTAAAAAAATAATAATAATAAAAAGGTATAAATTTTAAACACATGTTCCAACTACATACTCCCAAAAGTAACGACATGTCCCAATTATATGTAAAACACATGGTCCAATCACTTTGCTTGAGGATCTTTAAAATGCATTTAGAAATTAATGTTTACCTAGCTTCCGATCTCAAATTCTTACTATCATAGATTGTTGGACGTTTTGAAAATATTCATTGAACGCCAATTTTGTTCTAATTTAACAGATTAGACGGTTAACAGTTAGGGTGGCTCATCCACAAAAGATAGTAATGCCTCGTATGTCGACCAGATTTAATCTTTACGGATGATTAATTCGAGACACTATTCTTACTATAAATGGTCAAAAATTATCAAAAATTATTCTTGAATCACTGCTCTTGAAGTTATGGGGTTAGTTTTCATTATTGTTCATTGAAAACAAATATTCTGGTTATAGATGCTCAAAAATTATTTTTCGCCTTAAATAAATAAATAAAGCCTTAATCTTGAATTGTCTCACTACTTTAGATATGGCAGGTTGTGATTTTCATAATGAAATTCTAATTTCAAAATTTTATTTTTTAAGGAGGGATTACTTGAGAAAAGGGCTAAAATACATCAATCAGCGCCTTAATAGTGCAGTGGTATAGGAGCTTGCCTCCCCTCCCTCATGACCAGAGTTCGAACCCTGCCCCCTCTCCTACTATGTGTATAAGAAAAAAAAGGCTAAAATACATCAGGAAGAGCACCCTTCAATAGAAAGAATCGTTTCAATTTATTAGGCTAAAATACATCAGGAAGAGCACCCTTCAATAGAAAGAATCGTTATCAGGAAGAGCACCCTTCAATAGAAAGAATCGTTTCAATTTATTAGGCTAAAATACATCAGGAAGAGCACCCTTCAATAGAAAGAATCGTTTCAATTTATTAGGCTAAAATACATCAGGAAGAGCACCCTTCAATAGAAAGAATCGTTTCAATTTATTTCTTTTGCTATTCTTTGAATCCTTTTTTTTTTTTGGCAGATTTAACACAATCCTTAATCACCTTATAACAAAACTAAGTGGCGCATGGTTGAGTTTCTATATATAATATGAAAATTTGGTCAAATTCCCTTGGGAATGTGTACTGCGGGAGAGATAAAGAGAAAGTTACATTTTCTACATATAAACAGAACTCAAAGCTATAAAAATAAGTTATTAACGGATATATAAATATTAAGATAAAAAAATATTTAAGTTTTCAATCATTCCGATTATTTATATATTATATATATGTAGAATCTCTATCTATATATTCTATAATACTCGAAGTAACACCATTAAAAACCGTTCCATATACTTGAAGTAACGCCGTTAAAAACCATTCCATGCACAACCATTTTTTGAGAAAATAATTGTATTTATATTAATGTCATTAGTGTTTTATATTCCGTTTACTTTGACATTAATAAATATCAATATTAATATTTATCACCCTCTTTTAATTTGGTTATCATAATTATTTATTGCTCTCTTTTATAATTCAACGGAAATATTTTTTATTTTATATTCATAAATATTATTAGTTGGCCCCATGATTCAAGGAGTTATCATAATAATAATTTAGCCCATAAATTAAAAAAGTTATCATAATCATAATTTAAACTAAATTTGTAAGAATCTTAATTTTCAAGAAATATAGTAGGTCTTATGAACTTATTAAGGATATCGATGACCACATGAATACCTATCAAGAAGTGGATAATGAGTAAAAAGATGTCATTTTTTTAATGAAAAGTTAGTAGATGCACTTATCTCAATCATACTTTTTCTCCTTTTGTTTGATCTTTTGTGCCTTGTAATATATTAATTTTTTAATTTAAATTTCTATTTTGTATATTCCTCTATACTTGACTTTCTTAAGATCTATGTTTAACCATAGAAAGTAGAGCTTCAAACTTTTTCAAAATAGTATTTGAAGATAAATTATTGTTAGGTTTAAAATTAAGTGGAGCAACATCAAATACCCATCCAATAATTTGAAAGTTTTGAAATTTTCTGAGGAGGGAAATATTTTACAGCGATTTACATACTCAGTGTGCCGTTGTATATTGTTCATTGTTGCAATGTGTAGCTCCTGTAGAGAGGCAAACCCAATCAACTACTAAATTTTGCACTTGGGTGGATTTTGCAGCCTCTAGGTCGATTGGTTTCTTGGTCGATAATTTTTTTGTAACTTGAAATCCCTACTATAATTAGGGTGGAAACAAGCTAGGCTTCACCCTTAAAAAGCCATGCCACTTTTGCAATATAGTGGCCTGACCCTGGCCTATGACATATTACAGGTCTATTTTTCAACCTGTGGCCTGTTAAGGAGGCCTGCTCATTTTTTTTAATTTTTTATATTATTATTATTATTATTATTATTATTATTATTATTATTATTATTATTATTATTATTATTATTATTTATTTAAGTTAATAGGCTAAAGATTGAAAACAGTCCTACTTTAAATAAGCTAAAGACAGGTCAAAATTACATAAATTAATACCAATAATATAAACAGATCAACCTGACAGGTCTAAAAGGCCTTTTATCAGGTCTGAGCCTGGTCTGTTAAGCGAAAACAGGTCTAATAAGAGGTCTTGACCTAGCCTTTTAGCCTGACAGACCAAGTCTGACCAGGCTTTTAACAGGCCTAGCCACAAGTCCCTGGCCTATTTCCACCCCTAACTACAATTAGCTGCCTTTGCTTTTAGTCACTTAAAGGCCAACATACCTCACACATATCTACCAATGACCCAAAATCACCTTAATCAATTATAAGGTAATATGAAAAAAAAAAATTAGGAAATAATCATCTATATATTGTGGACGATAATGTCACTATTTCTAAATCAAATCATAAATTCAAGAATTTGAGTCAATAATAAAATAAATATAGCAAATAAGCAAATCATTTTTAAATATGACTACTTAATCAATCAATTTTGAAGAAATATAAAAAAAATAATTATAAGATCAATAAATTATAGTTATTGATTAATTAATAGATCCAAACTGAATGCCCGTATTTATCATGTTTGTTGGCCGAGAAAAACTATTATTTATATTATGAGAGGCAAAAGTACGGAAAAAACCTTAATTAATTAATTAATTACCAAAATGCCACTGAGGCAAAAGTATTAACCCATCTGCCCCCTGTAATCGATTACATGCCTTATGTAATCAATTACAAGGGGTCAGATCTCTTTTTTTTTCATTTTTTGCACTATGTAATCGATTACGTCACTGTTCAGTAATCGATTACATGGAATTTACATGGTGTAATCGATTATACCAGTATGGTGTAATCGATTACACCAGCTGCAGAAACACAATGAAGAAGAGATTTCGAATGGATGCATGAGGAAACTTATTTCCAACTTCTTTTTACCTACAAATGCGACTTGGGGAAGGTCTTTTTGCCAACAATTAACCTTCTACCCTATGCCTAGTCCATTAATGTCCCTATATTCGTTTACATAACTATTTGGACATTTACATTCATAGTTTTCTAAAACAACTAATTATAAACTAAACATCACAATACATCAACAAATACTAATACACATAAGTTCACCAGTGTCATCATAAATGCAATACAATTACATAACTTGTTCACTTTAACCTTGCCTATTCCTCAACGGACACGTACATATATTATGACCAACTTGCTTGCAATGCCGACATTGGGACTGACTACTTGACGGTTGAGACTCCACCTAATCCATCTCATTTTGCATCCTCGTAGACTTTGGTCTTCCCTTTCTGCAAGACAAACTTGCATCCGGGATAATGATTAGGCTATCTACTTGTTGAATCAATCGTTCATTGTCTATCGGGTACCAATGTGCAGCATATACCTGACTAATGTATTGCAAGGTGAACGCCGAGTCAACATAATCGTAATGGTTCAAATTTTTGGCCCTACACACTGCTAACACGCGGATGCACGGATACCGTCTTGCTGTAAACCTTCCACATTGACATTTACGGTTGATCAAGTCAACCCGCATTGTGTCCCTGGCATGTGCGTCCTCGACCTCAAATAACCATAACTCTCTATCATATAGCACCACCCGACACGCGACTGTCTATTCGTCCATCTTTTGTATGCGGTCTTCAACCTTCTTAGACACTATCCTACCTTCAGTCATGTGTTTGGTAATCTCAACACGCCTCATGACGAAATATTCGACAATTCTACTACATGTGATCTTGACCAATGCGGTGATCAGTAGATTACGTGCCCCCCTGAGGACCTTGTTGACACACTCTGATAGGTTAGTCGTCATGTGACCAAACCTCCTTCCGTCTTCATCGTACGACATGCACCATTTCTCCTTTGGAACCCGATCAAACCAGGACGAAACATGTGGGTTTGCCTCAATAAACTCTTGAAACTTTATGTCAAACTGAATCTTTGAACTCATGTACCCTGCATGACACGCAAATGCAAACTCATCACAATGGAAACATAACCAATGATTACAACAAGTAAATGGAAGGTAAAATTTCATACCTAGTGTCATAACTGTTTTCTTCAATTCAACATCCTTAAACCTGGTGTGAAAGTTGCTCCCGAAATGACATAGGCAATACACATGATAGGCATTTGAAGGCTGCCATCCATGGTGATCTTTAATCGCCTTTTTGATACTGGTGTGACGGTCAGATTTCAGACAAATGCCCTGCCTCTGGGTCACATGAACACGCAGGAGATCAAGAAACCACAACCAATCATCGTACTTCTCAACAGAAGGAATGACTGCAAAGGCAATGGGCAGTAGCTTCCCATCCTCATCTTGTGAAGTCGCAATCAACAAAGTGCCTCTGTATTTTCCATACAAGTGGGTGCCATCAATTTGCAGTACGGGCTTACAGTATTTGAAGGCCTCAATGGTAGATTACGGCAACGTAGTCGTTAGAACTTGAACTCATCCTTCACAACAGAAATTGAGAGCTAGAAGGGAGTGAGTTTCAGATTCTACACAAAAACAAAGGTGGATGAAGTTAAACTACAAATATTACACAACAATACCACATTCAAAGAGGAGAATGGCCTTACACTTTGATGGGTCGCACAAAAACCGTCCAAAACATGAGCAACCAGAAGCTTTAGGGCAGAAACGGAGAAATGAACACGAATGAGCTCAACTTGGCTTTTAAAAAACACATCTGTCGAAAAGTAATCGATTACGCACTGTAGCGTAATCGATTACATAAAAATTACACTATGTAATCGATTATGTCACTCATCGTAATCAATTACAGGGTGCCAATTTTATGTAATCGATTACTAAACAATGACGTAATCGATTACATAGTGCAAAAAATGAAAAAAAAAAAGAGATATGACCCCATGTAATCGATTATATAAGGCATGTAATCGATTACAGGGGGCAGATGGGTTAATACTTTTGCCTCAGTGACATTTTGGTAATTAATTAATTAATTGAGGTTTTTTCCGTACTTTTATCTAGAAGTGAGAACTACTTCATTTATGGGCATAATTTTGAATCATTTTGTTATATTCACATTGGTTTGCACTAATTAAGTTTTAAATGGTTGTTTCTTTTCTTTCTTTCTATTTTTTTTTCAAGAAATGATGTTTCCCCTAGTTCACTCTCATGATAAGAGTCTAAATATTGATTATTAAATAGATTATTATAAAACAATTACATGATTAATTATTATTTAAAATAAATATTGATTATTGTGCAAACAATACAAACATTTCTCAATCATAAAAACTAAATTATATAATAAATATTACATATCTCACACAGCAATATTTTAGAACAATAAACTATCTTTTTGTATTTACAGAAGTTTTGGAAGCTCAAAAAGTCAAAATGTTATATATGACTTTCTCTATCGGACACCAATACTTGTTATATTAGATATTCTAACACCAAGTAAATAATATAATTAAAAATCGTTAAAAAAGATTTTTTTTTTAAAAAAAAAACAACATTTTCAGTTATGTGAACTTTCCAAACTTTTGTCATGGAGTATAGAATATTGAATTATCTTATTAGTATTATTTGGCTAAGGATAATAGCCCACTGGATTATTAGAAAATATATTCTAGGATATTTGGAACTTTTTGTTTAAGGGATGCTCCTGAATTTTTTTTTTTTAATGATCGTATTTTTAAGTTTGAAAAACAAGTTTCAAAATATTGATATTGATTTATTAGCTTGTGGTCAGGCTAATTGTGTCAAAAAAAAACTAAGGTTTATTATCTACAAGTGTAAAACCATTATTTCTTGATAATATTATGATGTAAGTAGAAAATATATTCTTATTTCTTAATTGAAAAGCAATAAAATCAATCCAGGTTGCGTTAGCTTCTTTTCTTTTCTTTTTTTTTTTTTTGGCTAAAGTTTGTGTTATATATTTTATTAATTTATTAAATGTATTATATTACATTTAAATATTTGAATTATACTAGGATGTTCCATAAATTTAGTTTTTAATTTTTTTTGCCAACAATTTATATTCTTATTTAAACAAAATATTCTGAAAATTTTGACTAAATTTATATCTCCAATATGATGATTTAACAGCGGTCTATCAAGATAAAAATTATATAAAAGGATTGATATTAAAATGCCAAATGCAATTAGGTTTTTTTTTTTTTCAGTTTGTTGGAAGATATCAGAAACTATATAGACAACTATTATAATGACAAAATTATCCGTTTTTTTGGGACACTAAATTATCAGTTAATAGTTTTTCTTACCAAATATTGATCAATAGTCAGTTATTTGAAAAATAAAATTTTATATTTGGGTCAAAGTCTTATATATCCCGAGTTTATATACAAAAGGAAAAGACAAAAGATTAATTAAATTAACACAGTCTCTATAAATTAACTAATCGGTGGATGACATTCATTCAAAAAAAGTTCTATTTTAACGGAAAATTCGTTTTCTTGATAAAATTAAACTAAAATATATCATTCAACTTTCATAAAAAGATATCATTTAAATATTTTGTAAGAAATTTCTGTTATCGCTTCGTCACCGCATGAGTTTTAATCTAAATCTTAGGAAAAATGTTCAATTAAAATTAAAAAAAAATAAACATAATGAAAACTTAATATGCTTTAAGATCTAAATTTAAATGGTATTAAATCAAATCTTACCTTATCTTTTATATATCGGATTTATGAATTCTTATCTTATTTGTATTAAAACTCTCAACTTCTTTTCTTGGACTCACCCTCTATAAATTACTACATAGCTAGCGATAAATGAAAAACCATACTCTAAAACCCCACTTCTCCTAGAGTGACTCTCACAATTTCTCTGTCATTATTACTTCTTCCCTACTATCTTTCTTTTCATGGCTTCCTTTGGCAAGCTTTCCTTGTTATTGGCCCTCTTCCTTGCACTGGTCATCATCCCTGTGACCTCACAACCCCGACCACAACCACAAGCTTGCCAATCATACAAGTTTCCCAATACTACAAATTTTTTAGCTTGTAACGACCTACCCGTTCTTGATTCTTCTCTTCATTGGACCTACCACTCTTCCTCGAACTCCATCGATGTCGCTTTCAAGAAGAACAACGCCAACTATAAAAGGTGGATCGCCTGGGCTATCAACCCTAGATCCACAGGCATGGTGGGCTCTCAGGCGTTTGTTGCTTTTCAGAAGTCTGACGGAACTATAGCGGCGTACACCTCTCCCGTAACATCATACGGCACAACATTAGAAGAAGGGAGTTTGAGCTTTGAGGTTCATGGAGTTTCTGCGACTTTCGAGGATGGCACAATGATCCTATATGCCAGTTTTCAACTTCCTGAGAATCTCAAGTTGGCAAATCATGTTTGGCAAGAAGGTCTTGTTTCTGATGATGATAATCTTCGCTCTCATGCCTTGTCTGGTGACAACTTGAAATCCTTTGGTAGCATAGATTTTCTCACCGGAAAAGTTTCTGATCACGTTGCCCATAAGAAAAACTCCAAGATTTTAATTCGAAAAGTAAGCCTATTCTTTTCTATTCTCTTTACTCTTGATATAGCATATGAAATATATTTTCATAATTAAGTAATTTGTATTAGTTTGGTGATTATGTAATATTTTCATACGTTTAGAGGACTTCTTACATCAATTGGATATTGTAATTATATTGTTAAGATAAATAGGCTATTAATAACGTGCTTGAAATTAAATTTATTACGTAGTCATGAAATTCAAAGATTTTATTACTATGCAACATTTTGGTACTAAGGTTCAGAGGGACTAGCTTGACACAACAATTGGATATTGCGATTATATTGTTCTTACCCTCAAGTAAGGATGCATACCCATTTATGTCTCTTAAATAGTTTTTAGTTTATGAAAGTCAAAATAAATTAGGCCCAAACTTTAGCTAATAACTAATCTAAACTTGTGACTTGCGCCTTAAGCTTGAGTTCTACATATAATTCATCTTTATTCATTCATGCATAGCTAAACCATGAATATTTTTAGAATATATTAATATTGTTAACTTCTAATTAATTAATAATAGTTTGATTGGATTTTGAATTTGGTGCGCAGGTTCATGGAATATTGAATGGAATAGGGTGGGGAATTCTGATCCCAACCGGAGTAATAATGGGACGTTATTTAAAAACATTGGAATCTACTGGTTCGATGTGGTTCCATTTACACCGAGCATGTCAGATGCTTGCTTATATCATTGGCACTATTGGTTTCGCTCTCGGCATCTTCTTGTCAAGCCCGTCTTTGTCGTCTCTATCTCCTTCTGGTTTTGTTCATGCCTCCGTTGGAATCACTGTGTTTGTCGCTGCAACTATTCAAGTCTTGGCTGCTATATTTCTTAGACCTAACAAACATCACAAGGCCAGAATCTTTTGGAACATCTTCCACTACATCTTTGGCTATGGAGTCCTCATCCTCTCCATCTTCAACATGTTTAAAGGCTTCTCCGTTTCAAACTCTTACCATAGTTGGAAGAATGCTTATTTTGGCATCGTCATTTCATTGGGTTGCGTGGCTCTCATACTAGAAGCTATTACTTGGTTCTTCTTTTGCAAAAGAAGGAACAAGAAGAAGATGAATTTGAAAGCAACATCTGCTAATGACAATATTCCACCCCAAGAGATCATATGAACCATATATTTCTAGATAGCACATATCACTTGGATTATAATTGTATATACAATGCTGAGTAATGCATTGTTTAAGATTCTATAAGTTTGAAGTATCATACTTTTGAATATTTAAAACTATTCCAATTATATTTTATCTTATATTTCTAATTTAATTAAAGAAATATAAATTACATATTTTTATAAAAAAAAATATTTAAATAATTTATATTTTCTAGTGTTCACCACAAATTATCATAATCTAAAAGTTATGTCACAGTGTATTAATTTAACATGAAGTAACCATTTTGATCTAAAATATTCCACATCCATCATCTAAGGATGTAGTGCATTTGAATATATTTCCTTTAATCGTTATCTAATCTCTAAGGATTTACTGCGTTTAAAGGCTTCAAATAGAGCTAATTTTTACATTTAGAGCTTTTTTTTTTTTTAAAAAAAAAGCGTACATAATTTGTGACACTTCAAAAATAATGGATATATAGACACACGCACATATAAGATGAAAATAAGTTAGGCCCCTATGACTTAGCCAACATAAAACCTAGCCTAACATATTCAATAAATAGGCCTGTTTACATTTTACCAAAAAAAAAAAGGCCTATTTACAATGGAAAAGTAAAAGGTAGAATCCAATTGTACCCATGGTTTGTTATGTTTGGTCGATTTCAAAAAATATTTCATTAGTCAATACACAAATAGTTTTTCTTATTCATACTTACTCAAATAATTAGTCACTAGGTAGTCCCCCCACCCTTCTTTTTTGTAAGCTCTTATATTGGGTAAGAACATATGTTAGGCTTTATTATGTAAGAACATATACTAGGCTTTCAAAACATAATGTAGAATAATAAATAGTCTTGAATGATTATATATAAATTTGGAAGCATAGGCTTTAAAGGTGTAACATCTCAGCACCTCATTTTTTATATTGTCCGCTTTAGGGCTTATCAGCCCTCATGGGGTTTAAAATGCGTCAAGAGGAGAGGTATTCAAACCCTTATAAGATGTCTTTTGTATTCCTCTCTGACTAATATGGGATATAACACTTCAATCCACTTTTGGGCCCAACGTCCTCGTTGGCACATTGACCCACATCGACCTGAGTCTAGTTCTGATACCAATTATAACATCCTAAGACGTCGCTTTTGATATTATCTGCTTTGGGACCCATCACCCCTCACGGCTTTAAAACACGTTAAGAGTTGGTATTATGTCCCACATTGGTTGGAGATGAGAACGAAAGACGCCTTATAAAGGTTTAGATACCTTCCCCTCTGTACGTGTTTTGAAGTCGTGAGGGGCGATGGACCCTAAAACAGACAATATCAAGAACGAGGTGTTGAGATCTTAAAAAGGCGATCGGCCTACATTTTAAATAGGCCAATTTAAGGCTAATTTTCCTTTAAATTGAAACTTTTGTCATGTCACATTTTACCTTGGAAATGTCATAAAGGAAATAATTTTGCTAGGAACATTGTCCGAAGACCATTTTTAAAGTTCCGACAAAAAATATATTGGCAAGTTACTCGGGCACAATTACTACTTTCGAAAAACTTCCGACGTAAAATTGTCAAGTTACCCTTTATTTACTTTTTCTTCATCCCCGTGCCTTTGTTTCTCCATCTTTCTTCATCGCATTCACGCGAATAACAAATAGTCATATATGCAATACAGCAATACCTGCCAAATGTCTTCACAAGGATTCGATAATCTCCGTCGGCACCACCACCACCACCACCACCACCACCACTGCCACGGCGTACTTTCTTATTGCGCATTCCACAACCATTACTTCCATTGTCACTGTCACCGTCAAGGATCCAATATTGTAACTCCTCAAAATCCAGAGTCTTTCGCCTCCTTTACCGTCGGAAACGATTCAACCATTGTGGCTGCTAAGCATAAAGCAGTCGATGGTGATGCCACTCAGTAAGATAGTTTTGTCTTCGTTTTCCTCTTTCAATCCTCTCAATTTTTTTGCCATAGTATGTTTCTTTGTCTATTTTCTATAATAAAATTAGTTTGTGTTCTATAGAGAACGCGGTAAAGCACTTAGGCTGATTCTACTCTGAAAAAATATTCTGTGGTGAAAGAAAACTCAATAGTAAAATCTTTTTTTCTGTCTCGGTAGAAATTTGATGCGGTAGAGTAGAAGAAAGAAGATTAGGGCTTGAAGAAGCTAGATGAACGGAATGAAGCTTTGACATTTAAGAAGTGAAGGAACCTTACGTTGGAAATTATAAATTATGGCATGCAGATGTCTAAGTTTCCTGGCCAAGTAATGATACTTCTGGATTTAAATCTGAAGTTGAGAGGAAAAAGAAATAGAAGTAGCAATGTAAAAGTCTGTCTATAATAAGGTGTAAAAGTTGCAAATTAGGGAAAACTGTGAAGACACCTTTGTCGGGCTTTGTTGACTGGTCTTTATAGGACTTTCTTGACTGGTGAGCACTACTCTGCTGCGTAATGTAATGGTTCCATTAAATCATGGTAGAAAATTTGGAGGATTAAACTCATAGGAATATGAAAATGGTCAGGATCGTATGATAGGGACCTTGATGGCACAGGGATACTCATTAATGACAACTCACAGATATTGGTGGCCATCATAAAGTGCAAAAGAAATAAAAGGATAGTCAGTAATGTTCGAGATCCCTCTTCTAGGACCCTTTTTACTATGTTGTACTGGTTTTAGATTCCTATGGAGAGGATTATGCAGGATCTCTTGTGACACATAACTTAAGTCAATCAGGAAGTTTGCTGGGAAATATGGCGAGGACATGGCCCTGGATATGATAGTGACCTGTGTTATTCAATGTCCACAGCCCTCTCCATTTTTATGCTTTGCTAAATAGAGGAATATAAGTTTGCATACTTTGGATCATATGTTTTTAATTCCTTCAATTTCTGATTTGAAATCCGGATTCCTATAGTTTTCCTATATCTAAATCTTTTTTTGGAATATCAATGCTCTCTTTGGGGTGAAGGCTGGAGTTTGGACCTGAGTACCCAATAAAACTAGTACGGATATATGTTTCAAACATGTGGCCATAAGTAGGTCATTAACATTATGTTTGCGTGATGTGTTATTGGAGTTCCAATGTAAGCTTTCATGTTTTTTATTTTCAAATGGCATGACCGATTTGTAGTGGGCAGTTTGACATCTTCAATAAGCATTGGGTCTGTTCAATTGATCTAGATTGTTCTTTAGATAATAAGTTCATTGTTTTTGGGAGCAAGGAGAATTAAAGCATATGGAAGAATACTGTTTTGGCAGATCTGTGGCGTTTATGGTTGGAATGAAACTCAAGTTTTATCAAAAAAAGATTTTGGAAAAGAATTGTTTTTTTTGCTTCCCTTCAGGTTTTAATAAGCAATTATGTTTTTTTTTTTTAAGTTGGGAGTGGGTCCCCTTATTGAGTCATGGATTGACAGGGGATTAGAGGATCTGAGTGAATGTTTGTTTAGTTTTTGCATCATCATTTGAGAGGATTCCTTTTCTTTGTTGCCAAATTGGTTTTTATTCTTGTGAAAGGTTCTTATAAAAATTGGGCCCACCCCAGAAGAGAAACAAAATCTTCAGATTGACATAACTCTTCCAAGGTTGTTCTACTCAACAGTAGAAATGGCTGATTCTGGCATACTTGCACATGAATTATGAGTCTGTTAGTTGTTTCTAAGAGTTTATGTTCGACACTGGCATTCATTTATGATGATTACAGAGGGATCCTGAAACCTGAGATGGCTCCCTTGAGCTCCCAAATCTCATTCCATGGCGTTCCAAGCTCGCCTTTGAGCCCCCTGAATATTGCTCTGGAAAAGCAACGTGGCTTTATTTGGTGTGTGGTTGGACCAGTGGGGATAGGAAATAAAGAAGGAAGGAGAAGATTGAAATAGGAAGGAGGAATTCCTTGGATTATCATAAAGTTAGAATCTAACTGTAATAAACTAAAGCCTTGGAGAATCTCCATATGATCATTTTTGTTTTTTGTTTTTTGCCAACTCCATCTGATCTGAATATTACTTCCATTCCTCATAACTAGAAGAAGGAACAAGAAGAAGATGAATTTGAAAGCATCTGCTAATGACAATATTCCACCCCAAGAGATCATATGAACCGTATATTTCTAGATAGCGCATATCACTTGGATTATAATTGTATATACAGTACTGAGTAGTGCATTGTTTAAGATTCTAGAAGTTTGAAGTATCATACTTTTGAATATTTAAAACTATTCCAATTATATTTTATCTTATATTTCTAATTTAATTAAAGAAATATAAATTACATATCTTTTTATAAAAACAAATATTTAAATAATTTATATTTTCTAGTGTTCACCACAAATTATCATAATCTAAAAGTTATGTCACAGTGTAGTAATTTAACATGAAAGAACCATTTTGATCTATAATATTCCACATCCATCGTCTAAGGATTTAGTGCATTTGAATATATTTCCTTTAATCATTATCCAATCTCTAAGGATTTAGTACGTTTAAAGGCTTCAAAATTTTTACAATTAGAGCTTCTTCTTTTTTAAGGGTACATAATTTGTAATACTTCCAAAATAAATAAATAATGAATATATAAACACACGCACAGATAAGATGCAAATATGTTAGGCCCCTAATAGGGGCCTACGGTTCAATCTACATAAAATATAGTTTAACCTATTTAGTAAATTGGCCTGCTTATAAGGGAAAAGTAAAAGGTGGAATCCAATTTTACCCGTGATTTTTTATGTTTGGTCGATTTTAAAAAATATCTCATTAGTCAATAGACAAATAGTTTTTCTTATTTATACTTACTCAAATTATTATTGTCACCGGATAGTTTTTTTCTTCTTACTAAGCCCATATATTATGTAAGAACATATGTTAGGCTTTCAAGACATAATGTAGAATTGTAAACAGACTTAAATAATTATATATAAAGTTGGAAAGATAGGCTATTGGCTTGCATTTTAAATAAGACTTTAAACAAACTGTAGGCTTTGTCATACCTTTTAAAGGCCCAGACTCATACCTAAAAAACATAGCCTACATACAAACTCAAGCCTAGGCATAGACATTAAATCTTTATGGTAGGCTCAAGCCTATAAAAGTACGGTCTAACCTATTTCCATCTTAAACAGATATATTGCATTTTATTTAAGGCTAAATATGAGTAATTTTATCTTAAAAGTTTTTCATATTCCATTTTGCCCTGGAAATGTCAGAAAAGAAGCAATTTTATTCTGACCATTGTTCCAATTAATTTTAACCATTAGTTGCCTTTTTTAAAAAAGTTATATTTAAAAGTTTTTAGAGTAATTTATAAAAATGATGTGGATAATTAAACTGTCAACTCTAGTCAACTAAAACTCGAATAACCCGGGTACAATTGAGAACGACTCCCGATGGAAAATTGTCAAGTCACCCCCTTTATTTACTTTTTCTTCCTCTCCGTGCCTTTCTTGCTCCGTCTTTCTTCTTCATCTCATTCACGCGAATAACAAGTAGTCATATGCAATACAGCAATACTTGTCAAATGTCTTCACAAGGATTCGATAACCACCACCACCTCCACCACCACCACCTCCGCCGACACCACCATCACTGCCACGGCGTACTTTCTTATTGCGCATTCCACAACCATTACTTCCACTGTCACTGTCACCGTCACCGTCACCGTCAGGGATCCAATATTGTAACTCCTCTTCCTCCTCAAAATCCTGAGTCTTTCGTCTCCTTTAACTTTGGAAACGATTCAACCATGGTGGCTTCTGAGCATAAAGCAGTCGATGGTGATGCCACTCAGTAAGATAGTTTTATCTTCGTTTTCCTCTTTAAATCCTCTCAATTTTTTTGCCATAGTATGTTTCTTTGTCTATTTTGTGTAATAAAATTAGTTTGTGTTATATAGAGAACGCGGTAAAGCACTTAGGCTGATTCTACTCTGAAAAAAATATTCGGTGGTGAAAGAAAACTCCATAGTCAAATGTTTTTACTGTCTTGGTCGAAATTTGATGCAGTAGAGTAGAGGAAAGAGGATTAGGGCTTGAAGAAGCTTGATGAATTGAATGAAGCTTTGACATTTAGGAATTGAAGGAATTTTACGTTGGAAATTATAAATTATGGCATGCAGATGTCTAAGTTTCCTGACGAAGTAATGATACGTCTGGATTTAAATCTGAAGTTGAGAGGAAAAAGAAATAGAAGTAGCAATGTAAAAGTCTGTCTATAATAAGGTCTGAAAATTACAAATTAGGGAAAACTGTGAAGACAACTTAGCGGGCTTTGTTGACTTTTCTTTATATGACTTTCTTGACTGGTGAGCACTACTCTGCTCCGTAATGTAATGGTTCCATTAAATCATAGTAGAAAATTTGGAGGATTAAACTCATAGGAATATGAAAATGGTCAGGATCGTATGATAAGGACCTTGATGGCATAGGGATATTCATTAATAACAACTCATATATTGGTGGCCATCGTAAAGTGGAAAAGAAATAAAAGGATGTTCGATATCCCTTTTCTAGGACCCTTTTACTATGTTGTACTGGTTTAGATTCCTATGGAGAGGATTATGTAGGATCTCTTGTGACACATAACTTAAGTCAATCAGGAAGTTTGCTGGGAAATATGGGGAGGACATGGCCCTGGATATGATAGAGACCTGTCTTATTTGATGTTCACAGCCCTCTCCATTTTTATACTTTGCTAAATGGAAAGAATTGAAGTTTGCATGCTTTGGATTATATGTTTTTAGTTCCTTCAATTTCTGATTTGAAATCCAGATTCCTAAAGTTTTCCTACTTCTAAATCTTTTTTTTTTTTTAATTTGGAATATCAATGCTATCTCTCAGGTGAAGGCTGGAGTTTGGACCTTAGTACGCAATAAAACTAATACAAATATATGTTTCAAACATGTGGCCCTAATTAGGTCATTAACATGATGTTCCAATGTAAAGTTTCATGTTTTTGCATTCTCAAATGGCATGACCGATTTGTAGTGGGCAGTTTGACATCTACAATAAGCATTGGGTTTGTTCAATTTATCTAGATCGTTCTCTAGATAATAAGTTCATTGTTTTTGAGAGCAAGGAGAATTAAAGCATAAGGAAGAATGCTGTTTTGTCAGATCTGTGGCGTTTATGGTTGGAATGAAACTCAAGTTTTATCAAAATAAAAATTGGAAATTTTTTTCTTCCTTACTTCCCTTCAGGTTTTAATAAGCAATTTTGGTTGGGAGGGGGCCCCCTTATTGAGTCATGGATTGACAGGGGATTAGAGGACCTGAGTGAATGTTTGTTTAGATTTTGCATCATGATTTGACAGTTTTCCTTTTCTTTGTTGCCGAATTGGTTTTTGTTCTTGTGAAAGGCTCTTATAAAAATTAGGCCAACCCCAGAAGGGAAACAAAAACTATTGACATAACTCTTCCAAGGTTGTTCTACTCAACAGTAGAAATAGCTGATTCTGGCATACTTACACATGAATTATGAGTCTGTTAGTTGTTTCTAAAAGTTTATGTGAGACACTGGCATTTGTTTATGATTAGGAAACTTACTCTGTGAGTACTGCTTCCAGATACAGACGGATCTGAAACCTGAGATGTCTCGCTTGAGCTCCCAATTCTCATTCCATGGCATTCCGAGCTCACCTTTGAGCTCCCTGAACAATTTGAGCTCACCGTTGAGCTCACCTTTGGTGTGTGATAGGAAATAAAGAAGGAAGGAGAAGATTGAAATAGAAAGAAGAGGAATTCCTTGGATTGTCATGAAGTTAGAATCTAATTCCTTGGATTATCATGAAGTTAGAATCTAACTGTAATAAACTAAAGCCTTGGAGAATCTCCATATAATCGTTTTTGTTTTTTGTTTTTGGCCAACTCCATCTGATCTGAATATTACTTCCATTCCCCATAACTTCGTCATATAATAACTACCACATAAACATATAACCGCATGTAAGGACTGTCAACACATCAAGGAGGTCAAAAGTAACTCCCTAATCCCTATAGCCCTTTTTTGGCTCTATCTGACCCTATTTTTGTCATGCTTTGCAGTTTGTACTCTAGGCCTTTTCTTCCTTATCCTGTGGTTAATAATAGGTGGATTCTTATCGGTGTGTAGCCACGGTAGGTCTCAATAGTAACTTTCAATCCATAAAACTTGCTTACAAAATCAACCCTGTACCCAAGTATAGACAGTGTGGCCTATTCACGTTCATTACTCCTTGCATGCCTATTGAAGTTAATTAATAATTTAATACGTGCTGAAACTTAATTACTTGATTTTAAGAGAATGAGAATAATAATGACTGAGGAACTGTAGATTACTTGGTTATGAGGCTTTCAACCAATTAAGAGGAGGCTCACGGATAGCATTATTGAAATCTATGAAAGATCGTTTTCTACTGGTGTTCTATTGCATTTTGGATTATGTATATAGTTAGCCTAAAATATCTCACTTCATAATTCTGATGATGACTCGTTTAAAGCTCTCTTGTTTTGTATATTTTCCCGTTATAATTCTGACTCCATGAAAGAAATAAAATCAGTAGCTTCTCAACATGATGCGTGGCAAGCCTCATAATATCACAGTAATCACGAATACTATTCCATTCATTCCATCATCTGCATATACTTTCATCTATTTATACTGATATGAGGTGTGCATTAAATTTTCAAAATACCCCCATCTGGATTTTCTTAATTTCTCTCAAATAATTCCCTTATGTACCATCGGATCATCACGTTAACACAAGCTAACTTTGAATGCTGTTGGTTGTTTTGTAGGATTTCACAAGAGCAGGAGCATCTGGAACTGGATGAGGAAGAAGATGAAGAGCCAATTTTTGTTCTGACTGATGAATGGAGGGATTTCTTTGCAGAATCTGAAGCTCGAAGGCAACAAGGTAGCTAATAACATAATATTTCCCACGGGCTCATTTGTCTAAACTTGTGAAAAGCCTACAACTTTGCATTTTTCATATGTAAAACAATTCTGTGCATGTGATTGTGTGCCTGTTTGTACCTTATTCTCCCATCCTGAACTTAATTGGCTGGTCCAAAATAGAGCATGTCGTCAAGGGACTTGAAATGTCTGGTTCTTTAATTTGATGATTAGGATAACTGAGTCAGGAACTAATCAGTGAACTATTATGTGTCTGCCATCTAAAATTTTATATAAATATCATGCAGAGAAGCTGCTCCGAAAGAAGGGAAAGAAGTAAATATAGGAGGAGATGGAAAAATTTTGACCAAGTAGAGAGAGAAACATTGGTTAGATCTGTGGGTGTTTGGATTAGTTTATCTCGAGTGATTGTGTTGTATGGGTTATAAATATGATACTAGTTTTGTATTGTAAAGTGCCAAAGTGATTTTGTGAGGTGTTCCTGAACAACCCCACAGTAACAATTCTTCCACGGCTGATCAAGAAACTTTACAAGAATGATCGATAGTCATTGATCAAGATCCTGCTGCTGATTATGTGATTTTTTTTGGTCAGTCAGAGGAGGATAAAGTATTACTTCATAGCGTTGTTTGAAAAGGTATGCTGTTAAGATTTTTCTGTGATTTTAAGATGAATGAATGCTCAGACTTATGGTCGTAGTTTATCATGTTTGTTAGATATGATCTTTTATAAATCACCATTGACCAGTTTATTAAAGTAATATAATGTTGAATTTCATTGTTTTATTGATAAGGAATGGGAAATGTGTTGAAAGCTAGATTAATTATTGAAGGAAATAAAAGCTATATTAGTTATTAAACTTGTGAAGAGTTCATAGTTTACTGATCTAAGTGTAGGTTTCTTGGCGCCAGTGATCCAATTTTGAAAATATTCATTGAAGGTCAATTTTGTTCTAATCTAACAGATTAGACGGTTAACAGTTAATTGACCCACTTATATTAAGGTGGCCCATCCACAAAAGATAGTAATAATTTAACAGATTATTATGCTACATCAACGTTATCATCATCCTCCCCTCCCCTTCATACCTTCGTCCCTGTACTATCTCAACTCGATGTCCAGTGGCGATCCAGCTTCTGGCTGGCCCAAGTTGACCTTCTAAAATTTGTTAATATATATATGTATTTATTATATGATATTTTATTTAGCCAATAGTTTAGCCCCAGTTAATTTTTTATCTTCTTTATAAGGATAATGTTTGGTTCATTACTTATTGGCTATGAGAGGAAAATAAATTCTTGTTTGAAATAACTACTGAAAAGGTTAGTATCATCTTATATATATTTTTTAATGTCATAAAATTTATGTAATTTTTAATATTATCCATACTAATTACACTACACTTTAATACATATTATTTATGACTCTCACTAACCACCCTTTTTAATTATGGGTATATATATAAAAAAATATTTAATACTTTTTGAAAACAAGTAAATGCCTTACGAAAAGGACTAAATACACTTGTTAGTTGCTATCTTATAATAAGTACCAAATGAAGTAGTTCAATATGTTTTTTTGACCCGAGCTAAAAAAAATTTCTAGTTCCACCACTGTCCATGTCCTTCTTCCATTAGCTTCCTTCCACTCCTGCATCTACCCTACCCTCCCTTCTCACGTTCATCTCTCCCTTCATGCTTGACGCCTTCTTCTCCGGCACTATAAACACGGCACCGTCAATAACCACACCTCCACAAGAACCACCGGCATCAAGCACAAATAAAGAAAGGTTTTAGTTCTTAAGAAGCAAAAATGGCAGCAGCAACGCAAATCCACCTAGCAGACAAGATCAAATGAGAAACACTAATATGGAAGAAGTAGATTTGACAACCCACGGCAACCACAATGTTAATTGGAGACACTATTCTTACTATAGATGGTCAAAAATTATTCTTGAATCATGAAGTTATCGGGTTAGTTTTCATTATTGTTGATTGAAAACAAATATTCTGGTTATAGATGCTCAAAAATTATTTTTCGCCTTAATGAAAAAATAAAGCCTTAATCTTGAATTGTCTCACTACTTTAGATATGGCAGGTTGTGATTTTCATAACAAAATTTTAATTTCAAAAATTTATTTTTTTAAGGAGGGATTACTTGAAAAAAGGGCTAAAATACATGTGGCAGAGCACCATCACGCCAGAAAGAATCGTTTCAATTTATTTCCTTTGCTATTCTTTGAATCCATTTGTTTTGTTTTTTTGGGCAGATTTAACACAATCCTTAATCACCTTATAACTTATCATGCAAATTGATTTTCCCGTCAAAAACTAAACAAAAAGTTATAAAACGTTCGATAAATTAAAACTAAGTGGCACATGGTTGAGTTTCTCTATATAATATGAAAATTTGGTTAAATTCTCCAGGGAATGCGGGAGAGATAAAGAGACAACTATATTTTCTACGTATAAACAGAACTCAAAGCTATAAAAATAGGGAGAATCTCATATAAAGACGGTTGAATTAACTAAATTCTAATTTGGGTTACTAAACTTAACAAATTATTAATTAAGTTATTCAACCCAATTAACAATTTCTATATCCCTTAGTTATTAAAAAAATAAAATTAGAAACAGAATAATATTGTTTATGCACTATGTCGACAAAAAATTCATTAGAATCTCTACACCGTCAGAAAATTGACAAATAATGCTATAATAAGTTGATTTCTGACAAATCAAAATTTTGATAGCATGTTTACTTTTCGAGATCTTTGTTAGGATCGTTTTGATCTCTCAGTTTTGTGGTGTGTCTCACATTTAGAATTGATAATCATGAGAAGATCGTTAGTTGTATTTTAATTTATCATTTGTAAGCTTTGGTATGAAGGAAAAAAAACGGAAGAAAGAAAGCCAAGAAATCTTCAGCATGCTCGGTGGCCGAAGAGGGTACGACGACGGAGGTGATTACTGCACACAAAACGATGAAACAAAAAAATTTCTTAATTCATTAAAAAAGTATTATCACTTTCTCGATGGAATAAATATATATGGATGATATACAGCCACTATAAGTCTTTGCTTGTACTTTATTTATTCTAGCTTTTCCTTCTATTATATTCTTTTTCCTTTTTTCACACTCTTCTTCTCACAGTTTGTTTCTCCATCTCTGACATGGCCAAATAGCTTTACCTAGGGCTAATCTCTCGGAGGAGTTCTAATTCCCTCCCACATTATGGTTAATCTGTCGGAGGCGTCTTCTTTTCTTTTGACTAAGTTAAGGGTATTATTGAAAAATATCTAACATTTAAATATTCTAGATTAGATCACTGACCCAATTTAAGATTTGTTGAATTTATCAACCTTATATAAACTTTTTCTATTTTAACCGTCTTTATATAAGATTCTCTTATAAAAATAAGTTATTAACGGATATCTAAATATTAAGATAAAAAAATATTTAAGTTTTCAATAAATCCGATTAATTATATATTATATACATAGAATCTCCATCTATACATTCTATAATACTCAAAGTAACGCAGTTAAAAACCGTTCCATACACAACCGTTTTTTGAGAAAATAATTGTTTATATTAATGCCATTAGTGTATTATATTCCATTTACTTAGACATTAATAAATATCAATATCAAAATATATCATCCTCTTTTAATTTGGTTATCATAATTATTTATTGCTCTCTTTTGTAATTCAATCAAAATATTTTTTATTTTATATTCATAAATTATTAGTTGACTCCATGATTCAAGAAGTTATCAAATCATAATAATAATTTAGCCGATAAATCAGGAAGTTATCATGGTCATAATTCAAACTAAATTTATAAGAATCTTAATTTTCAAGAAATATAGTGGGTTTGATGAACTCATTAGGAATATCGATGACCACATGAATACCTATCAAGAATTGGGCGATGACTAAAAAGATGTCATTTTTTTTAATGAAAAGTTAGCAGCTGCACTTGTCTCAATCAATTTATTTCTTTTTCTCCTTTTTTTTTAATCTTTTGTGCCTTGTAATATATTAATTTTTTAATTTAAATTTCTATTTTCTATATTCCTCTATACTTGACTTTCTTAATATCTATCTTTAATTGTAGAAAGTAGAGCTTCAAACTTTTTCAAAACAATTATAGTATTGTATTCGAAGATAAATTATTGTTAGGTTTAAAATTAAGTGGAGCAACATCAAATACCCATCCAATAATTTGAAAGTTTTGAAATTTTCTGAGGAGGGAAATATTTTACAACGATTTACATACTCAGTGTGCCGTTGTATATTGTTCATTGTTGCAATGTGTAGCTCCTGCAGAGAGGCAAAACCCAATCAACTACTAAATTTTGCACTTGGGTGGATTTTATAGCCTCTAGGTCGTTTGGTTTCTTGGTCGATAATTTTTGTGTAACTTGAAATCCTTACTACAATTAGCTGCCTTTGCTTTTAGTCACTTAAAGGCCAATTGATTTCACACCTATCTACCCAAAATCACCTTAATCAATCAATTATAAGGAAATATGAAAAAAAAAGGAAATAATCATCTATATATTGTGGATGATAATGTTGCTTTTTCTAAATGAAATCATAAATTCAAGAATTTGAGTCAATAATAAAATAAATATAACAAATAATCAAATCATTTTTAAATATGACTACTTAATCAATCAATTTTGAAGAAATATAAAAAAAATAAATTATAAGATCAATAAATTATAGTTATTGATTAATTAATAGATCCAAACTCCCCTAGAATTTATCATGTTTGTTGGCTGAAAAATTATTTATATTATAATAACTATTTCATTTATGGATATAATTTTAAACCTTTTTGTTATACTCACACTGGTTCGCACTAATTAAGTTTTAAATGATTGTTTCTTTTCTTTCTTTCTATTTCTTCTCAAGAAATGATGTTTCCTCTATTTCATTCTCATTATAAGAGTCTAAATATTGATTATTAAAATAGATTATTATAAAAAATTACATGATTAATTATTATTAAAAATAAATATTGATTATTGTGCAAACAATACAAACATTTCTCAATCATGTATAGTTATGTCAACTTTCCAAACTTTTGTCATGGAGTATAGAATAAGATATAATTAGAATAGTTTTAAATATTAAAAAAAATAGAATTATCGTATTAGTATCATTTTGCTAAGGATAATAGGATATTTGGGACTTTTTGTTTAGGGGGGTTTTTATTAATGATCGTAGTTTTAAGTTTGAAAAACAAGTTTTAAAAAAATTGATATTGATTTATTAGCTTGTGGTCATGCTAATTGTGTAGAAAAAAACTAAGGTTTATTATCTACACGTGTAAAACCATTATTTCTTGATAATATTATGATGTAAGTAGAAAATATATTCTTATTTCTTAATTGAAAAGCAATAAAATCAATCCAGGTTGCGTTAGCTTCTTTTTCTTTTCTTTTTTCTTTTTTTGGCTAAAGTTTGTGTTATATATTTTATTAATTTATTAAATATATTATATTACATTTAAATATTTGAATTATACTAGGATGTTCCATAAATTTAGTTTTAAATTTTTTTGGCCAACAATTTATATTCTTATTTAAATAAAATATTCTGAAAATGTTGACTAAATTTATATCTTCAATATGATGATTTAACAGCGGTCTATCAAGATAAAAATTATATAAAAGGATTGATATTAAAATGCCAAATGCAATTAGGTTTTTTTTTTGTCAATTTGTTTGAAGATATCAAAAACTATATAGACAACTATTATAATGACAAAATTATCAGGTTTTTTGGGACACTATATATCAGTTAATAGTTTTTCTTACCAAATATCGATCAATAGTCAGTTATTTGAAAATAAAATTATAAATTTGGGTTAAAGTCTTATATATCCGAGTTTATATACAAAAGGAAAAGACGATTAATTAAATTAACCTAGTCTATATAAATTAACTAATCGGTGGATGACATTCATTCAAAAAAAAAAATTTATTTTAACTGAAAATTCGTTTTCTTGATAAAATTAAACTAAAATATATCATTCAACTTTCATAAAAAGATATCGTTTAAATATTTTGTAAGAAATTTCTGTTATCGCTTAATCACCGCATGAGTTCTAATCTAAATCTTAGGAAAAATGTTCAATTAAAATTAAAAAATAAAAATAATGAAAACTTAATATGCTTTAAGATCTAAATTTAAATGGTATTAAATCAAATCTTACCTTATCTTTTATATATCCGATTTATGAATTCTTATCTTATTTTTATTAAAACTCTCAACTTCTTTTCTTGGACTCACCCTCTATAAATTACTACATAGCTAGCGATAAATGAAAAACTATACCCTAAAACCCGACTTCTCCTAGAGCGACTCTCACAATTTCTCCGTCATTATTACTTCTTCCCTACTATCTTTCTTTTCATGGCTTCCTTTGGCAAGCTTTCCTTGTTATTGGCCTTCTTCCTTGCACTGCTCATCATCCCTGTGACCTCACAACCCCGACCACAACCACAAGCTTGCCGATCATACAAGTTTCCCAATACTACAAATTTTTTAGCTTGTAACGACCTACCCGTTCTTGATTCTTCTCTTCATTGGACCTACCACTCTTCCTCGAACTCCATCGATGTCGCTTTCAAGAAGAACAATGCCAACTATAAAAGGTGGATCGCTTGGGCTATCAACCCTACATCCACAAGCATGGTGGGCTCTCAAGCGTTTGTTGCTTTCCAGAAGTCTGACGGAACTATAGCGGCGTACACCTCTCCCGTAACATCATACGGCACGACATTAGAAGAAGGGAGTTTGAGCTTTGAGGTTCATGGAGTTTCTGCGACTTTTGAGGATGGCACAATGATCTTATATGCCAGTTTTCAGCTTCCTGAGAATCTCAAGTTGGCAAATCATGTTTGGCAAGAAGGTCTTGTTTCTGATGATGATAATCTTCGCTCTCATGCCTTGTCTGGTGACAACTTGAAATCCTTTGGTAGCATAGATTTTCTCACCGGAAAAGTTTCAGATCACGATGCCCATAAGAAAAACTCCAAGATTTTAATTCGAAAAGTAAGCCTATTCTTTTCTATTCTCTCTAATCTTGATATAGCATATGAAATATATTTTCATAATTAATTTATTTATATTAGTTTGGTGATTATGTAATATTTTCATACGTTTCGAGGACTTCTTACATCAATTGGATATTGTAATTATATTGTTAAGATAAATAGGCTATTAATAACGTGCTTGAAATTTATTACGTAGTCATGAAATTCAAAGATTTTATTACTATGCAACATTTTGATACTAAGGTTCAGAGGGACTAGCTTGGCGCATCAATTGGATATTGTGATTATATTGTTCTTACCCTCAAGTAAGGATGCATGCCCATTTATGTATCTTAAATAGTTTTTAGTTTATGAAAGTCAAAATAAATCAGGCCCAAACTTTAGCTAATAACTAATCTAAACTTGTGACTTGCGCCTTAAGCTTGAGTTCTACATATAATTCATCTTTATTCATTCATGCATAGCTAAAACCATGAATATTTTTAGAATATATTAATATTGTTAACTTCTAATTAATTAATAATAGTTTGATTGGATTTTGAATTTGGTGCGCAGGTTCATGGAATATTGAATGGAGTAGGATGGGGAATTCTGATCCCAACAGGAGTAATAATGGGACGTTATTTAAAAACATTGGAATCTACTGGTTCGATGTGGTTCCATTTACATCGAGCGTGTCAGATGCTTGCTTATATCATTGGCACTATTGGTTTCGCTTTCGGCATCTTCTTGTCAAGCCCGTCTTTGTCGTCTCTATCTCCTTCTGGTTTTGTTCATGCCTCCGTTGGAATCACTGTGTTTGTCGCTGCAACTATTCAAGTCTTGGCTGCTATATTTCTTAGACCTAACAAACATCACAAGACCAGAATCTTTTGGAACATCTTCCACTACATCTTTGGCTATGGAGTCCTCATCCTCTCCATCTTCAACATGTTTAAAGGCTTCTCTGTTTCAAACTCTTACCATAGTTGGAAGAATGCTTATTTTGGCATCGTCATTTCATTGGGTTGCGTGGCTCTCATACTAGAAGCTATTACTTGGTTCTTCTTTTGCAAAAGAAGGAACAAGAAGAAGATGAATTTGAAAGCGACATCTGCTAATGACAATATTCCACCCCAAGAGATCATATGAACCGTATATTTCTAGATAGCGCATATCACTTGGATTATAATTGTATATACAGTACTGAGTAATGCATTGTTTAAGATTCTATAAGTTTGAAGTATCATACTTTTGAATATTTAAAACTATTCCAATTATATTTTATCTTATATTTCTAATTTCATTAAAGAAATATAAATTACATATTTTATAATCTTTTTATAAAAACAAATATTTAAATAATTTATATTTAAAAGTTATGTCACAGTGTATTAATTTAACATGAATTAACCATTTTGATCTAAAATATTCCACATCCATCGTCTAAGGATGTAGTGCATTTGAATACATTTCCTTTAATCGTTATGTAATCTCTAAGGATTTAGTGCGTTTAAAGGCTTCAAATAGAGCTAATTTTTACATGTAGATTTTTTTTTTTTAAAAAAAGCGTACATAATTTGTGATACTTCAAAAATAATGGATATATAGACACACGCACATATAAGATGAAATAAGTCAGGCCCCTATGACTTAGCCAACATAAAACTCAGCCTAACTTATTCAGTAAATAGGCCTGTTTACAATGGAAAAGTAAAAGATAAAATCCAATTTTACCCATGATTTATTATGTTTGGTTGATTTCAAAAAAATATTTCATTAGTTAATACACAAATAGTTTTTCTTATTCACACTTACTCAAATAATTAGTCACTAGGTAGTCCCCCCCCCCCCCCCCCCCCCAAGCTCTTATATTGGGTAAGAAGATATGTTAACATTTATTATGTAAGAACATATATTAGGCTTTCAAAACATAATGTAGAATAATAAATAGTCTTGAATGATTATATATAAATTTGGAAGCATAGACTTTAAAGGTGTAACATCTTAGCACCTCATTTTTTATATTGTCCGTTTTAGGACTTATCATCTCTCACGGGGTTTAAAATGCGTCGAGAGAGGAGGTATCCAAACCCTTATAAGGTGTTTTTTGTATTCCTCTTTGGCCAATATGGGACATAACACTCCAATCCACTTTTAGGCCTAATATCCTCGCTGGCACATTGACCCACATCGACCTAAGGCTAGCTCTGATATCAATTATAACACCCCAACATTTCGCTCTTGATATTATCTGTTTTAGGACCCATCACCCCTCACGGCTTTAAAACACGTTAAGAGTTAATGTTATGTCTCACATCGGTTGGAGATGGGAACGAAAGACGTCTTATAAAGGTCTAGATACCTCCCCTCTGTACTCGTTTTAAAGCCGTAATGGACGATGAGCCATAAAGCGAACAATATAAAAAACGAGGTGTTGGGATCTTACAAAAGATAATTGCCTTGTAGGCCTTTAAACAAACTTGAAGGCTAATTTTCCTTTAAATTGGCCTGCATTTTAAATAGGCCGCCTCCTTTAAACAAATTTCAAGCTTTTTGCGTCGAAATTTTTGTTCGTGTCACATTTTTCCTTGGAAATGTCAGAAAGGAAATAATTTTGCTAGGAACATTGTCCCAACACCATTTTTAAAAGGTTATATTTAAAATTTTTGGAGTAATACTACACCTTGACAAAAAATAAACCTGGGATAACTCGGACACAATTACTCCTCTCGAAAAACTTCCGACGTAAAATTGTCAAGTCACCCATTATTTACTTTTTCTTCCTCCCCGTGCCTTTCTTTCTCCGTCTTTCTTCTTCATCGCATTCACGCGAATAACAAGTAGTCATATGCAATACAGCAATACTTGCCAAATGTCTTCACAAGGATTCGATAATCTCCGTCGGCACCACCACCACCACCACTGCCACGGCATAATTTCTTATTGCGCATTCCACAACCATTACTTCCATTGTCACTGTCACCGTCACCGTCAAGGATCCAATATTGTAACTCCTCAAAATCCAGAGTCTTTCGCCTCCTTTACCGTCGGAAACGATTCAACCATTGTGGCTGCTAAGCATAAAGCAGTCGATGGTGATGCCACTCAGTAAGATAGTTTTGTCTTCGTTTTCCTCTTTCAATCCTCTCAATTTTTTTGCCATAGTATGTTTCTTTGTCTATTTTCTATAATAAAATTAGTTTGTGTTCTATAGAGAACGCGGTAAAGCACTTAGGCTGATTCTACTCTGAAAAAATATTCTGTGGTGAAAGAAAACTCAATAGTAAAAACTTTTTTTCTGTCTCGGTAGAAATTTGATGCGGTAGAGTAGAAGAAAGAAGATTAGGGCTTGAAGAAGCTAGATGAACGGAATGAAGCTTTGACATTTAAGAATTGAAGGAACCTTACGTTGGAAATTATAAATTATGGCATGCAGATGTCTAAGTTTCCTGGCCAAGTAATGATACTTCTGGATTTAAATCTGAAGTTGAGAGGAAAAAGAAATAGAAGTCGCAATGTAAAAGTCTGTCTATAATAAGGTGTAAAAGTTGCAAATTAGGGAAAACTGTGAAGACACCTTTGTCGGGCTTTGTTGACTGGTCTTTATAGGACTTTCTTGACTGGTAAGCACTACTCTGCTCCGTAATGTAATGGTTCCATTAAATCATGGTAGAAAATTTGGAGGATTAAACTCATAGGAATATGAAAATGGTCAGGATCGTATGATAGGGACCTTGATGGCACAGGGATACTCATTAATGACAACTCACAGATATTGGTGGCCATCATAAAGTGCAAAAGAAATAAAAGGATAGTCAGTAATGTTCGAGATCCCTCTTCTAGGACCCTTTTTACTATGTTGTACTGGTTTTAGATTCCTATGGAGAGGATTATGCAGGATCTCTTGTGACACATAACTTAAGTCAATCAGGAAGTTTGCTGGGAAATATGGGGAGGACATGGCCCTGGATATGATAGAGACCTGTGTTATTCAATGTCCACAGCCCTCTCCATTTTTATGCTTTGCTAAATAGAAGGAATATAAGTTTGCATACTTTGGATCATATGTTTTTAATTCCTTCAATTTCTGATTTGAAATCTAGATTCCTAAAGTTTTCCTATATCTAAATCTTTTTTTGGAATATCAATGCTCTCTCTCAAGTCTCAAGTGAAGGCTGGAGTTTGGACCTCAGTACCCAATAAAACTAGTACGGATATATGTTTCAAACATGTGGCCATAAGTAGGTCATTAACATGATGTTTGCGTGATGTGTTATTGGAGTTCCAATGTAAGCTTTCATGTTTTTTATTTTCAAATGGCATGACCGATTTGTAGTGGGCAGTTTGACATCTTCAATAAGCATTGGGTCTGTTCAATTAATCTAGATTGTTCTCTAGATAATAAGTTCATTGTTTTTGGGAGCAAGGAGAATTAAAGCATATGGAAGAATACTGTTTTGGCAGATGTGTGGCGTTTATGGTAGGAATGAAACTTGAGTTTTCCCTCTGCTGTCGCTGAGACTCTGCTGTCGTTGAGACTCCTTTGGTAGGTAATCTCGTAAGTCTCCAGTAAGTGCTCATAGAGCCCGAGGCCGTGCCTTGGCCTTGGTGGGGGACTGATGTCGAACCCCTCCAAAACTTTTTTATATATAAAAAAAAAAGAAACTTGAGTTTTATCAAAAAAATAAAAATTGGAAAAGAATTGTTTTTTTTTTTTTTTTTTTTTTGCTTCCCTTTAGCTTTAAATAGGCAATAGTGCTCAAAAGGAGAAAAGAGATGGAAGACAAAGCTAAAATGAAAATTAAGACTAATAATGAAAAAAAAAGTACCTTTATACTAAGGTATATGAGTGTTGAGCGTTTGATGGGAAATCCATGTAGCAATAGAGAAGCAAAAATCTCAAAATCTCAAGAAGAAAGCAAAAAAACTCCATGAATGTATAAATAATATTCAATACACCATATACTTAAAGTTACAAATAGATTGTACAATTATACTAAAAAAGAGAATTATACAACTTAATGTTTAAATTTGTAAATAAATTGGTATTATATTAAAATTTTAAAATGACTAATAATTACATTTTTGTCTATTTAATTTCATATATCACTCATAAACACTTATCAATATCACAATATCAAATAATAATTTCTCTTTCACAAATTAATCATAATAATTTTAAATTTAAACACTAATCAAAATCATATACCCTTCAGGGCTTATAATTATTTCTTTTGGCTTTACAATTTTATCATCTTTTTCCATAACTTATTGCTTTAACTATCATAACTATTTTTAGTATTTTTCACAATCTCATGGTCTTAAATATAAAACATGGTTGACTTTTTTGGATAGATTAAGAAAGCTAATTAAATTATTTTAGAGTATTTTTATTTTTATCTCCAAACTAATTAGTTTGACTAACAAAATGATATACAATTTAAGGATAGACAACATATGATATGATTAAGTAATTTATTTAGTTCCCTTAATTTCCTCAAAAAAAAAAGTAAACTATTTCTTATATTTAGAACCAAGGGAGTATTAACTAAAGAGTCTAGAGTGAAAACAGAGGAGTTCACTTTGACCAAAAAAAAAAAAAAACAGAGGAGTTCAGAATTTTCAAATGAATACCTACAATCTTGTATTCCTATTTTTTAGGGAGATGTTATGAGTTTTGGTGACATCTTAAAGACACCAAACATAGGTTTTGACACATTAAACTCCACAGATTTCTTTCAAGTTCCCAATTATTAGAATAAGCAAAGAAAATTCACAACAGAGTTTCCTAATTGTAGGGAACAGTGATCAATACAAAAGCTTCCATCAGATGCTGCAACCAATCCACTACACACAAACCAAAAGGCTGTCGACAGCAAGAAAAACAACTAACAAAGAGCTAACTGTGAAATCAGCATCAATCACCACATAGGAAGAAAAATAATAGTGACGACTAAAAACTTTGAAGAAAAGCCGAAATGCTGACAGAAAAAAGAGAATCGGAATGCATATGTAGTCATGGAGACATGATAGACAAAGGGGATCAGAGAAATGCAAGGAAAGACAGAAAAGAGGAGCCTACCATTAGCTATGTGCATCTTTATGAGCCTAAAATCTTTTAAGAGTGATATACCCTTTCCTTTGTCGAGTGGGTTTACCATATCCACACTTTGCAAAAACTATTGCCTATACTGCGAGAATAGATGACAGATAACAATGGAGCTTATATCTTCCACGTCGAATCGCGGAGCAATGAAGCCTTCCACCAACCGAGTATGTCAGAGTAGATGTGGATAGCTCGAAAAATATCCAGAGACATACAGCTTGTAGAGAGACGATACGAGACAGTTCAGGAAACTGGATTGTTGAATTTCGAAAGTGAAAAGAAGATCGGTTATGGTTCGTCCACTGAAAATGAGATTTGTGTGATAAAATGAGACTCACAGGTATGCAAGCAGCTAGGTCTAAGGAAGATTCTACTGAAGCTCTGCACTTACTTCTCACTGATTTTGGTCCTTGGCATCCGCTGACAAATGAGATGGCGGAGACACGATCACTAATTTTTTCAGACTAGGATCTCGGGATTACTCGCGCACACAGAGAGACTCAACGCTGTGCCGACTGTCTTGCTCCATATGCACAGGAGATGCATGATGATATGGTCATCCTACATGACCCTCCAGATTACAGTGCTAACTTACTTTTAATTGATTTGGCACTGCCCCCACACAATGTGCTGATTTAGTCACTTGTTGACATTCCAAGCTTAAAGTTTGTCTTTTTAATTCAAAAAGATGACAGATAACAGTTATAAGGTGAAGTACGGGCAACAATTTTGGAATGTTACCCAAATTAATCCGTATGAAAAATATGTTCTGCAAATTTCCACAGTTTGCATATATCTTTGTCCCCATCATGCAGTACAGGGTTCAAGTCCGGTATGATTCCTTCTTGAAGAAATCTGCCCATTAGTTTCTTCAATTTAGCATATATTAAATCTGCCCATTATGTACCTTGTTCTTAACCTCTATATATAGTAGTTTGCCCAGCAACTTTTCTCACCCTTCTCTGTTTCATTTGATCTCTAACCTTATCTGCTTCTAATCTTTTACCGTTAGAAGTGTAAATATTGGATAAGAGAACATATCGACCCGCGTTATTAGAGTCCAGCTCCAATATATATTTTGCAGCAAGTTCAGCCATTTCTACATTAGAATGAATTCTACAGGCGCCAAGTAATGCTCCCCATACAGCTGCACCTGCCTTTATTGGCATCTTCTGAATAAAGTCATGAGCTTCACAGAGTCTCCCGGCACGACCCAAAAGATCAACTATGCATGCATAATGTTCAGAACATGGTGTTATTCCGAAATCTCTAGTCATGGAATTGAAGAGCTCCCATCCTTTCTGTATCAATCCTCCATGGCTGCACGCAGACAAAACTGACACAAATGTAATATGGTCAGGTTGTCGCAACGCCTTCATCTGATCAAATAAGTCTAAAGCTTCTTTAGCATGCCCATGTATCCCATAGCCTGAAATCATGGTGCTCCATGAGATTGCATTTTTCTCTTCCATTTGGCCAAAAACTCTTCTGGCATAAGCCAGATTTCCGCATTTCACGTAGAGATCAACTACAGAAGTTTCAAGAGACACTTGATTTTGGAATAAGTTCCGAATTATGAAACCGTGAACGAAACGTGCTTGCTGGAAAGATGCCAAATGTGAACAAGCACAAACTACAGACAGAAGGGTCACAAAATCAGGATGAATTTTTAGTAAGATCATCTCTCTAAAGAGCCCCAAAGCCTCCAAGGGCATATCAGCCTGAGCGTAAGATTCAATCATTGATGTACAACTCACCAGATCCTTATCAATTATCCCATCAAAGAATGCCCGAGCAACATCCATCCTCCCGCATCTCCCGTACATTCTCATGGCAGCATTTTGTATTAATCTTTCCAAGTCAAGCCCATTGTCCATCACAACCCTCCAAATATGGTCAGCTTCCTTTTCTGTGTCCACGCATGCCATAGCGTTTAAGATGGAAGCTCTGTTTGGTACAATTCCATCGTCTAACATCTGCGAAAACAAGAACTTCCCTTGATCGTAGCACCCATTTTGGGCGTACGCACCAATCATTGAGCTCCAAGAGACTACATTCCTGTCAAGCAAATTATCAAACACGTGGCGTGCAATGTCATGACGCCCACACTTAGCATAAAAACTCAGCAGAGAGTTACCCACAGTGACATCGGAATCATACCCAAGTTGCACCAAATCAGCATGAACTGAAATCCCGAACCGATAATCTTGTAAACAAGAACAGGCCTTGAGAACAAACGGGAAGGTGAAATTGTCGGGTTGGAGGGAAAATTGCCGTCGCATCTGCGTATAGACTTCAAGAGAGCGGTGGTAGAAGGAATTGTCGAGGAATCCACGGATCATAACGTTCCAGAGGAAAACATCGGGCGAAGAGGAGCGAGAAGCAAGAGAGAATAAGGTGGAAGCGAGTGAAATGGAACCTAGCGAGAGGTAGTGAGCGATAAGGTTGGTGGAGAAGAAGAGGTTGAAGAAAAGGTGGGATCTGAACATGCAAGCATGAACACATTTCAAGGATATGATGGTTTTGCTTTGTTTGATTATAGAAATGCAATTCTCTGCGCTGAACGCCACTGCTACCATAGGTGAAGCAGACGAAGAGTTTCTGGCGAAGGTGTCAAGAAGAAGATGGCGCGCTCACTTGAACTGCTCCCCTGAATTAAATAAATTATACAAACGCCCGAACTTTTATAAGACCTTATTATTTACGTTATTTAATAATCAGCCCTATAAATGTTTAAGTTTACACATATACCCCCACTATCAATCCCGTTGGTTTATAAAAGTTATTAATCAAAATAATAGTAGAAGGGCTAACATAAATGTAAGAGGGTGAGAGATTTGGAGGGAATGAGAGGGGAGGGAAATTTTTTATAAGTTGAATTTTTAAAAGGGTTAAGGTACCAAAATACACCTGAGCTTTTTCTTCATGAGCAAAAATACACATATACTTTTTTGAGGAGAGAATGTTTGGATAATGTTTAGTTTATTACCCATTGCCTATGAGAAGAAAGTAAAATTATTGTTTGAAATAACTACCGAAAAGGTTAATATCATCTTTTATCTTGTTTTAAATCTGTCCTAAAATTTAAGTAATTTTCAATATTATCCATACTAATTACATTAAACTCTAATATATATTATTTATGACTCTCACTCACCACCCTTTTTAATTATGGGTATACATGAAAAAAAATATTTAATACTTTTTGAAAACAAGCAAATGCCTTATACAGTTATCCTGAATTTACTGTCAATCGGATCATTAGTAATTACAATCCAAAAATATTGGATATCAATTTCTTCAAAATAAATCTCCTCCTTTGGGGTCTTCATCAGCTACTCCAGCTGCATAGCTTTACTTCCCTATCTAGAACATTTTATTGATTCTTTGGGTGTAATTGAAATTCAATGATCGATTAAATCTCAAGATAACAATTAATCTCATATCCAAAGCGTAAATCATACATGACAAATATTTCACATATTGCAAAATAATAATAATAAAAAAACATTCAGCAAGCATTCAGTTTTTAAGGAAATGTAAGGGTAAAATTGAAATAATAAATCTACCAGGGGTAAAAAGGTCAATAGTAGAAAGAATACCTCTTAGGATATCATTCTAAGATATATGATATTCATTATAATATCATAATGTGATAATGATATTATAGGCAGGGGCGGAGCCAGGAATTGCAGTTAGGGGGGCAAAAATTATAGAATAGAGTTCAAATGTTCAAGAAATTTTATTTCAAGGGGAGAAAATTATAGAATATGACCCATATATTCATGAAACTATATTTTAACCCTATAAATATTTCAATATTTTTATTTTAGTCCCTCCACATAACTTAACATAGAGGGACTAAAGTGAAAATTATAAAATTTTTATAGGCTAAAAGATAATTTACTAAAAAAGTTGGGTGTTTTCTGTAATTTAAGGAGGGGCGGGGGCCACCCCTAGCCCCTCCCTGATTCCGCCCCTGATTATAGGATATCGAGAAAGTTGGGAATCGGAATCGAAAGAGAATCATACCAAGCGAAAAAAGGTACGAACGCATACTGTAACTTTAACTCTTATATGTCTTGTATGATTATATATGATTGTTTGATTCATGTTGAGTAATGGATAAGACGAGGTCTTTAGCCATGCACCGTGGCTAAGACTTGGTCTTAGATCACATATCTATTTACATTTAGTGCTACGGATTCAGCTTGATGCGAGTTATAGTCTTAATAATACCGTTTGTATGTTTTTCTAGCGCTTAGGACATGTGGATTCGTGGCACTGGTTAGTGCAAACACTGTTGATATGCATTTGCTGTGTGCTATGTATTGTTGTTGTTGTTGATATACATCTGTTGTGTGCTATGTATTGTTGTTTACTGAATGTAATGAATATCTGTCATATATATATATTGTTATTACTTGAACATGAAGTTAATTGTTACCTTAAATTTAATGGGTATCGAATCTAAGACTTCACCCTAACTTCAGGATCTAGAGGATTGAAAGCCGGTATACAGGGTAAGATGCACGCTTGAAAACTCAGCTGAAGTTTTATTTTGGGATTGTATATATACTATTAGATATTCAGTATTTAAATACTCGGATTATTGTATCGTTATTATATCGACCAGATATGCCGTTGTTAGTTTAAATTTGTAGCCACGAACATGTATTAGTAGTTACTCAACACATACGCTTTATTGCTCAACTCTGATAATATTCATATATACTACATGTTTATACACATATTGAGCAGTATGGATTAGGGGTGTTACATACATAATTATTTAGATGCCTTAAATGCTAACTTATGGCGTCTAAATAATTATTTAGACACCTTAAGTCCTAACTTATGACATCCTACTTTTATTTAGACGTCGTAAGTCGTACCTACACCCCCCACCCCCAGATAGGCGTCTCGCAGAAAAGGGACATAAAAAGTATAAAATATAGGACGACGTAGCCCTATTTCGTAGTAGTGATATATTGTTGTTGTGTGCGTGAGTTTCTTTTCATTGCTGAACCTTGCAGCTATTACTATCATAAGAATATATTAAGTTGCTGCCAAGCTTTTATATATATATATATATATATATATATATATATATATATATATATTTTTTTTTTTAATGCATGACATGGCTGTCATAGGCAAAAGAAAGAGTTGCTGGTTTATATATATATATCAATTCATGCCGTGGTTGTCATATACAAAAGATGAGAGACTTTTGCTATCATATACATATAGTAAAACGCTGCTGATATATATCTAGACGTTGAAGAGGAAAAAAAAGAGAGAGAGAGAGAGAAATGAAAGCGTGGCTGTGGATAGACATTGCTTGTCGTGGCTGTATCAGTGTATGTATATATTATTGCTACTGCATCGTGGTAGATATAATACATGCTTTGGGGGAATATATATATATATATATATATATATATATATATATATATATATATATTCCTTCTGTTAAAGTTGATTCTATTGGAAATTTCTTTTCTAATACAACACATTGTGATTTTTCTTTTCTCTTATTTTTTAATATCTTACTTGCTTTTTCTATAAAATTTTCATTTTTTATATTTGCATATTAGAATAAGGATATATGATATAGAAAACTATAAAAAGGAGCTCAAAAAGAAATTAGAAATATTATCAAGAGTATGACTATGCCATTATATTATGTTTTGATAAAATTTAATTATGAAAGATATAAAGCTAGAAAAATAGCATGCTTTAATAGATACTGGAGCAAATTTAATAGTAGCTAAATATAATGTATTACCACTAGAAATGTGGAAAAGAAAAAATAGAATTATAAGAATGGAATCAACAGGAAGAGAAATACATATGATAGAATTAGAAGTAAGAAATGTAATGATACAAATAGGAAATTATGAGTTAAAAATACAAGAATTAAATTAGTATAATGAACCTCAATGTGATATAATAGTAGGATTAGATTTTCTAGAAAAATATTATCCTTTTACATCTATAGAAAAAGCTTTAGTATTGACAACACCTTATAAACATCAAGCAATAGGAGTAAGAATAACAAGTCCGTATAAAAGGAAAGATGAAAAACTTCAAAAGAAAAAACATAAAGAAGTACAATTCTTACAAAATAATGAGCCAGTAAAGATAGAACACATGTACAATGCTGCTTAAGATGTTGTGCACACTTGTGCTACACTGATTATTTAACAGGTTCACATACATTTTCAGAATATTCAACTTTGTTAAAATAGTCTGGCACGTATTACAAGTTTGATTAGATGTCATTTTTGAATTTGCACTTCTTGTATTAGATTCTATTTGCTCATAAAATCTGGAATGAGGTTATTTTTTCCAAACACATATTCAATTATATAATCATAATATTCCAAATCTCCTTACCAATTGAATAACATTTTATTAGCTAACTTCTCTATTTTTATTCCTTTATCTAACCAATATTTTACTTGTGTATTATCAGTCCTAATTATAAATTGTGCATTAACTATAAAAAGTTCAAAATTTTCTATTGCCTTTACTATAGCTAATAATTCCTCTAATTAGAATGATATTTCCATTGTGATTCTAAAAATTTTCCACTAGTGAATCTAGTTATAATTTCTTCTCCCTTTTCATTTTCATGATACAATGCTGGTCCCCAATATTTATCTAATGTACTGTACAAATTATCCATTTTATATCTTTTTGTAAAGGTATTGTTAATTTTGGAAAATTTTGACATATTTTCTTTAATTGTTATATTATTTTAATAGTTTCATTATTCCATTTCCATTCAGCTTTTTCTCTTGCCAATTTAGATATTTTTTATGTTAATTTTGCTAGATTTGGAACATAATCTCTCACTTGGTTTATTAATCCTAAAAATGCTTGTAAATTTTCTTATTTGTCATTCTATCAAATTCTAATACTTTTTTACTTATATGATCTTGTAATTATATTCTATTTGTAGTTATAATTTGTCTTAAAAAAGGTATTTCTTGTTTTCTTAATATAGATTTTTCAGTGATATGTTCAAACCTTTCTGTTCAATTAGATCTACAAATTGATTTAGAAGTTTTTCATGTTCTCTTTCATCTTTTGAAAATATTAATATATCATCTATATATATTATAGCAAAATCTCTTAAAGGTAATAATAATTTAGATACAAATTCTTGAAATATGCTAGGACTATTATGATATTCCATAGATAATACATTCCATTCATACAAACTTTCAGAGGTACTAAAAGTTGTATATTTTGTACTTTCTTCTAATTTTATTTGAAAAAATCCAGATTTATAGTCAAATTTACTAAATATTTTCTTTCCTCTTATTAAATTAAATACTAATTCCATTTTTTGTATAGGGTATGATCTATTTCTAATTGCTCTATAACAAGAGATTGTCGACCCCTTGCAAAATAACCAAGTTCAGTAAAAAGATTTGCAGTATAAGGAACCTGGATCGTTTCCCACAGAATTGCAGTAGGTTTAATGGTAACAAAAATTACAACAGTATATGATTGGGTGAGTTTTTCGAATTGCAATAAAACGAAATTAAAACATAAACAGTAAGGAAACGAGATTAACTAAACTAAAATGACTAACCTAGAACCAGGGATTCCAGAACCTTCATCAGACAAAATTAAAACAAAAAACTCGTGATCGATTTCTGGACAAACTGAAATCTCTGCGTTTGCCTAGAATTTCCCTCAACTGAACAATCGTCCAGAATGTTTTCAAAAAAGTGGAGTAACAGCGAACAATCGTATAGTAATCACTTGAACCCAGTTTGAAATATGTCCTTGGGATTAATCGATCTGAGTTTTTAATAAAAAACTCAATCCGAATCCAAAATCAAATCCGATAAAAGAAGACAGAAACGAGTTTAGATATTATCGATTAAGCGCGAGTCCTTTGGAATATGGAATCCCTAATCCGTGGGTTAATCAGAGAGGTTTAGCCAAGCATAGATGAGTAAAATAGTGAAGAATACGAAGAACAGATAAAGAACATTTCAGAGAATTTTAAAAGTCTATGTTTAATCTTCAAAAGTCTCCAAAACGAAATTACCAATATGTTTTTAGCCACCATCTGACTTAACCTAAAAGAGCAAAACGACATGGGGCTCCAAGTCATAAAATATCTAGCCCAAAAGAAAATAACCTAAAATAACAAATGGGCCCTTACAAAATTCGGGCCCAAAAAAAATCCAAAAAAAAAATCTCTGACTTTGGCTCCAAGTTTGACCATCCTCTTGACCGAATTTTCCTTTGGAGTCTGCATAACATTTGTAGCTCTTTGAATCATCTGAAATATGAGACAAAATGAGGCTAATCCGATGTTTGGTTCAAAAGTTATGGTTAAAACAGTGAAACATATCAAATCTGGAATTTTTATCATGAAAATGAATTAAATCCAAATAAAAGCCCAAAACCCAAATAAGCATTAAAGTCTATTATTTATTAGCTAACAATCCTAAATTATTACCCAAAAGATACAAAATAAGTGTGTAAAATATTCAATTATCAAATTCCCCTACACTTATCCTTCTGCACTCTTGGGCAAAATCAAAAAGAAAAGAAAATTGGAAGAAAGAAAATTCTTATTTCTAATAATTGCCAACAATGTAAAATTTGAACAAGGAACACAAGGTTTCAAAAGTCCAAGCAATCAAGACTGAAATCCTTTCATTTCAAATTACAAATTATAGCAATCTCAATCAATGATGCTAATAACACAATGTGATCTCTCAAGGGATGCCCTCAATCAATCTCTCAAGTGTATAAGAAGATAAGTGTATCACTCAAATTCTACTCAAGAAAATTGTTTTACCATAGGCTTGCTCAATTTCTATTTCTCCACTACTCACAACACATGCATGCATGAATTAAAAGAGCTTATTATGTATGGTTGTAATGGGGTTAGGGTCAAGGTATGTAGAAGTCTGGAAAAGAGAGGCTAAGCACCAAAGAAATGTAAAAGAGCACTAGTCTATATATTCTTATTCTTCTTTGTTTTTGCATTTCCTTTTCTCTTTCTTTTTGTTTCTTTCATTCTCTCTCTCTCTCTCTTTTTCTTGTTTTTTTTTTGAATGATTTATGATTTTCAATGACCAAATCAATGCCAATTAATGAAAATGGCACAAAATCAAATATCTCTCCCCCACACTTAAACTGTTGCACTCCTGAGCAACTCCCACACTTAAACACAACAAAAGTGAAACCAATGCTCAATGTAATTTCAAGGTGCGGTAAAAATTGATTTTACACTTAAGCTAGTAATGTGGTTTGTAAAAGAATGAGTCACAAAGGTATAAAGGGGCTAGCAAAGGGAATATGATGCAAGGGAAAGCTATTTAGCCAAAGTAGGGAAAAGAAAGAAAGAAAACAAGCCTCCATCATATTTACACATATAAGTGAAAATGTAGTTTCAAAAAGAAAGGGAGCAAGTTCTAGAAAACATGAATCATGAGTAGATGCACACCTAAAAGAATGGTAAAAGATGAGTTCCATTCAATTAGGCCCAAAATCTCACATAGGGAAATATCAAATCATGCAATCAGCACCATAAAATCAACTACCAAAACATATAATCCAAGAGTCCAGAATTGCAGTCCAACAGAATAATCTACCAAAACCCAAATGTCCAAGTTTGTAAGATGTGGCAATCATAGAAAGAGAAACTGTATTATTCACAAACTAATTTATTTGGAAAAAGCAAAATGTGAAATATAAGAAATAAAAGAAAAGAAAAGAAAAGAGAGGTATAGAAGGAAAGAAAGAAGAATACTCCCCAAGGGGTTTATGGAGGATAAGTGGCATCAATGAGGAGGATCTCTACTTCCTCAGGTTGTTTCACGTCTCCCTCATGAAATTGCTTGAGATGGTGTCCATTGACTTTGAAGGTCCATCTGGTGGGTAGATCACACAACTCAACAACACCAAAAGGGAAAATATTAGTAACTACAAAAGGGCCATCCCATCTAGATCGAAGCTTACCTGGCATAAACTTCAGGCGGGAATTGAATAGAAGAACTTTATGGCCCACAGAAAACTCTTTCTTCAAGATGTTTTTATCATGAAATGCCTTTGTCTTTTCCTTGTACAACTGTGAACTCTCACAGGCATCCAATCTAAGCTCATCCAACTCTTGTAGCAGTAGCTTCCGTTCCATCCCAGACTTAGCCAAATCCATATTACACTGCTTAATGGCCCAATAGGCTTGATGCTCCAACTCAACTAGAAGATGACATGCCTTACCAAAGACAAGCCGATAGGGAGACATCCCAATCGGAGTCTTATAAGCGGTGCGATATGCCCACAAAGATCATCCAATCGCTTACTACAATCTTTCTGGGTAGAGTTAACAGTCTTTTGAAGGATTTGCTTAATCTCTCTATTTGAAGCTTCAGCTTGACCATTGGTCTAGGGGTGGTATGCTGTGGAGACCTTGTGAAGCACTCCATACTTGCATAATAAGGCATCCATGCTTCGATTGCAAAAATGAGAGTCTTGGTTACTAATGATGGCTTTAGGAATGCCAAACCTGCAGAAAATGTTAGACCTAACAAAATCCACCACCACAGAAGAATCATTAGTTCGGGTGGCTTTCGCCTCAACCCATTTCGAAACATAATCCACAGCCAACAGTATATAAGTATGATCATGAGAAACAGAAAATGGACCCATGAAGTCAATACCCTAAACATCAAAAACTTTACAAAACAGTATAGGGTTATAGGGCATCTCATGCCTACGGGAAATACTTCCTGCTCTTTGATAGTTATCACACGACTTACAAAACATATAGGCATCGTGAAATAGGGTAGGCCAAAATAAGCCACAGTCTAACACTTTCCTAGCAGTTCTTTGTGGTCCAAAGTGACCACCACAAGCAGAAGCATGACAAAAATGTAAGATAGAATCAAACTCATGATCAGGCACACATCTCCTAATTACTTGGTCACTACAAAATCTCCACAAATAAGGGTCATCCCAAACATAATATTTAGAATCACTTTGCAATTTCAGAGTTTGGGCCCTAGTGGAATCAGCAGGTAAAACTCTAGCAATCAAATAATTAACCAGATCAGCATACCATGGAATCTTACCCTGCAGCTGAAGAAGTTGCTCATCAGGAAAATCATCCTCAATAGGAGAGGGGTGAGAGGGAGAATGAGAAATGCGACTTAAGTAATCAGCCACCCAGTTGTGTGCTCCACTTCTATCTCTATTCTCAACATCAAACTATTGGAGAAATAACATCCACCGAATAAGTCGGGGCTTAGCATCTACTTTTTTCAAAAGAAACTTCAATGCAACATGGTCAGAGTAAACAATAACTCTATTAGCTAATAGATATGATCAAAACTTATCAAAGGCAAACACTATAGCTAACAACTCCTTCTCAGTGGTGGTGTAATTAGACTGGGCAGAATCCAAGGTATTGGACGCATATACAATGACATGAGAAGCTTTGTCAACCCACTGAGCCAAGATAGCACCAACAACATAGTTGAAGGCATCACACATAATCTCGAATGGAAGCAGCCAATTCGGTGGTTGGACCACAGGGGTTGTAGTCAAGCACCGCTTCAAATGATCAAAGGCGAACCTGCACTCATTATCAAATACAAAGTTGATGTCTTTGTGGAAAAGGTTGGACAAAGGGCGAGCTATCTTGCTAAAATCCTGGATAAATCTTCGGTAGAAACTTGCATGACCAAGAAAAGAATGAACTTCTCGCACAGATGTGGGGTAAGGCAAAGCAGTAATAACATCAATTTTAGCAGGATCTATCTCAATACCCTTACTAGACACTATATGCCCCAAAACAATCCCTGACTCAACCATGAAGTGACATTTCTCAAAGTTCAGCACAAGATTGGACTCTATGCACCTATGCAAAACTCTAGACAAGTTAGCTAAGCATGTATCAAAACCAGACCCATATACAGTGAAATCATCCATAAACACCTCCATGCAATCCTCTAGAAACTCAGAGAAAGTACTTACCATACAACGCTATGGAAGGTGCCTGGGGCATTGTGAAGGCCAAAGGGCATCCTTCGATAGGCATATGTTCCAAAGGGGCATGTGAAGGTAGTCTTCTTCTGGTCCTCAGGAGCAATATGGATCTGGAAGTAGCCAGAGTATCCATCAAGGAAGCAATAGTGAGACTTACTAGCCAACTGCTCTAACATCTGATCAATGAATGGTAAAGGATAATGATCCTTGCGAGTGGCTTGGTTGAGTCTCGTATAATCAATACAAACCCTCCAACTGTTCTAGACTCTAGCCAAGATGAGCTCATTCTTCTGATTGGCCACCACAGTCACTCCGGACTTCTTGGGAACCACCTGAATCGGGCTAACCCACTGGCTATCAGAGATGGGATATATAATACTAGCTTGTAGAAGCTTGGTGACCTCCTTCACCACATCAAGAATAAGGGGATTAAGGCGTCTCTAGGGTTGCCTCACAGGTTTAGCCTCATCTTCTAACAAAATCCGATGCATACACATAGAGGGGCTAATACCAACAATATCAGCTAGTGTCCACCCAATCACCTTCTTGTTTGCCTTCAATAAGCTTAGCAGCTTCTCTTCTTGCTCCGGTAGAAGGTTGTTTGCCACAATGACTGGCAACTGTTCACCCACCTCCAAGTAGGCATACTTCAAATGATCTGGAAGGGATTTCAACTCCAACTTGGGTGGTTGCTCAATGGAGGGACGAAGCTTGAGTGGTTGTTCCACAAGTTCTGTAGTGTGCATACCTAAAATCTTGGAAACCATACACAAAGAAGCAGAACTGTGTCTAGGCAACTCACTGTTAGAATCAGAATCCAACACATCATACAAAGAAGAAGTCTCACAATCAACATCACAAAGAGCATCACAATCAATATTAGAATGCAAAGTGACACTCTCACAATCAAAATCAATGTCATCACACAATGCAGCATCAACCTTAGTGCATATAGGGCACCATGTGTCATCAAAGCAATCACAAATGGCACAATCACTCATAGATGTAATATCAGGAAAATCAGCATACCAATCAGCAACAACATCATCAATCACATCAATGTAGAAAATAGAGTGCTCCTCCCTTGGATATTTCATGGCATCAAAAATATTGAAATTCACATAAATATCACCAAACTCCATGGAGAGAGTACCAGAATGCACACCTATTTTGATTCTAGTTTTTTTCATGAATGGTCTACCTAATATGATTAGTGACCTACTATTAGGAGACTCATCCTCCATATCTAAGATGTAAAAATCAGCAGGAAATATCAACTCATTAACTTTGACCAATACATCTTCAAGTAAACTAGAGGGATGAGCATTACTCCTATTAGCTAACTGAACTATAACATCAGTAGGATGCAAGGGACCAAGACCAAGAGATGCATAGACAGAAGCAGACATAACATTAATTGAAGCACCTAAGTCTAGCATGCAATCATCAAACCTATAATTACCAATAATACAAGGGATAGAAAACATTCTTGGATTCTTGCACTTTCGAGGCATGGTAGGCTGGATGAGTGCTGATACATTCTGGTTCATGCTTACTCATTCATTTCCCTTCAATATCCTCTTGTTGGTGCACAACTCCTTCAGAAACTTGACATGTTTATGAATCTGCTTGATTGCATCCAAGAGAGGAATGTTGATCTCAACCTTTCTAAATGTCTCTAGAATATTAATTCTTTCATTCTATCTCTTGAGTTATCTATTGTTAATATTTTTTCATTCTTGTGATCTAATTGTATTCCTTTTCTTTTATCTTCATAAAATTGATCCAATTTTGTTAATCTATCTTTAATATATATATATATGAATGTATGTATGTATGTACAAGTATATTGTAACACCCAAAATTCCATACTACTTACTGTGTCTGTTGACATGTAGTATTAGGAATATCAACACAGTTGATGGTGTATATATCAGAATAAAGTGGAACGGAGAGCATGCATTAACGTTTGAACAGTGAATGACTTATATAAAATGCCTAGGCATAAGTTGGTGAATTAAACATCCCGAAGGAATATTCATGTGATACAATTACAAAGAGCTCAATGGCTTAGAACCTAATATAGTTAATCAAACATATTGGCCAGATCAGTGTTTAGTCTAATAGGAGTCTCCCCGTCTTTCACGGCGACTTATGACAACCCACCGATAAACCCTTTCACTTTCTTAGTTTAAGCATCAATTGGTCTGAAATAACTTTATTAGATTCATGTCAAAAACTAGGCCCTAATAACTTTCTACAGACCCTCATCTTCGGCTGGTGCCTTTTCACGGCTCTGTCCACTTCACCTCTTCTTGGCTCTGTCGTCTTCTCAGATCCAGGTTGCTTTCCTGAACCTTTAGACAGGGCTGAGATTCAATACCCATTGAATTTCAGGTAACAGTTAACCTCATATGGAAAATATAAACAATATATAACATATTCATTACATTTGTAAACAACAATACATAGCACACATCACATGCATGTCAAAGTGTTTGCACATAACCAGTGCCACAAAACCCACGTGTCCTCAATGCTAGAAAAACATACAAGTGGCATTATCAAGACTATAACACGCATCTAGCTGAAACCACAACTAAAATGAATGTAAACAAACAATTGAATCCACAGTCTTATTCATAACACATGAATTAAACAATCATATATAAACATACAAGACACACAGGTGTTAAAGTTACCAGTACGTGAATGTACCTTTCACCGCATAGTTACCAATACGCTCGTCCTTTGAATCTGACTTCAGCCTTTTCGAGTATCCTATAACATTACTGTCAGATTATTTCCATTTCCATATTTTATATGATATTATAATCAATACCACATAACTTGAAATAATATCCTAAGGTTATTTTTACCTCCTTTGACCTTTTTACCCTTAAAGGATTTGTTTTTCCATTTTTACCCTTACTTTTTCCTTAAAAACGCATTGCAGGATTTTTTGGCCAAATTTTTCGGTAACTTTGAAACATTGTAACTAATTCTACAAAAATTGAAATGATGTGATTACAAAGCCAAAATTTCCCTTAACAAGTCTATTTTTCTAGAAAAATAACGCCTCAAACTAGAAATCCTTGAGGCATTCCCAGTTTTAATTTTTCCAACCATTGTTCAGATTTTAACATCCTGAATAAGGCCTAACTTCAAAAATTCCTAACTCCTTGTTTAGAGCTTAAAATGTCACTTATTATATATCAATAGAAATCCCTAGATATCCAATTTATAACTGGAAACTTTCATGATTTTTAAAGTTCGTTTGGTGCATAAACTACTAGCCTCTTTGTTCGCTGCCAGCACAGGATTCAAAACTGGAAATTCTACAATTTTCACAATCTTGATCTATTGATTTCAAAACTTATTCCCTAACATGTTTTCACTCTAATTTTCGTTTTAAACACATTAGAGACCTTAAACACATGTAAATAAATTTACTTTACAATTTCCTAGATTAAACTACAATTTTACTAAAAACTAAGAGTTTAAGATCAAGAACTTACCTTTTGAAGTTCTTCTTCCTTCTTCACCTTGCTCCTATGATTTTTCTCTACTCAAATCAGCTGCTGAAGTGAGTTTTGGTGTGAGGATTGAAGAGGTGCAACACCCCTATTTATAGCAAAATATCAATGACTCAAGTGGTAATTTTTGTGGAGATCCAATTGAGCTTCTTTCCTTTCATCCATTAGATCCAACTTGCACTCTAAGGAGCTTCATATCCACCCTACACTAGGGCTGGACATTTTTCTCCTCTTTCATGACCATTGATTGTTTTTTTATGTGTCAAAAATCCAATGCTTCAAGCTTCCTATTGGCTCATCTAATTATCTTAGGATTTAGCTTAATTATAGGATTAATTAGGACCATTGGATTTAATTACAAGTGTAACAATCTCAACCCTTGGTCCTAGTTGCAATTGTTGACTTTTGAGGCTTCCTTGATTAAGCTTAATTATCATCTTAATCAAGTGCTTAGGTGTCCATTTATTGCAAATGTCATTGCCTAATTGGTCTTCTACTTAATCAATGTTATTAGAGCATTATTAGCAAGTTTTATCCACTCTTATTCCTTGGAAATTAAATCAGCCCCCTAATGACATCATTATTTTAAAAAACAACAGCCTTAATTTATGTCTTTAATTTCCTTTAATCAAATTGAAAATACTTATGCAAGTTAGTTCACATTTGATTAGGCATTTTTCTTTTAATAGACTTATGAAATTTTAGCATAAATTTCCTTAATCATTATGCATTTAATTTCCTTAAATATCTATTTAATTTTGTTGTCATCTACCTCTTGTCTTTAGGCTAAATTATAGCTCCTAAATAATGTTTCATAATTAACTTTTGGTTAATAAATTTCAAAGTGAAATTTGAATAAGAATATAATCAATAGATTATAATTCTTTGAGACACATATTCACCTTTATATTTTGCTAATTTATTTACCAAAATACAATATTTACATGTATTATGAAAATTGGGGTATTACATGTGTGTGTGTGCGCGCGTGTGTGTGTGTGGGGGGGGGGGGGTAATTGGTATCTATAACCTCTTAACTTAAAGTGTTAAAATAGTTTCTGGGAGTTTAAAATAATTGTGGTGAAATAATTATAAATAGTAATAAAAATAAAAATAAAAATAATTATTAGGAGAGGGAATAAGTAATAATAGATAATATTATTATTTATTAAAAAGGGGATTATTAATTAAAAAATAAATAAAAAGGGTATTATTATTAAGGGAATTTTTAGGGATTAATCTACTTTTAATCCCCTAAAAATAATTCGTGTAGTTAAGTACTTTGGGACACTAGAAGTGATTAACGATAATGATAAAACTTTTATAGGCACACTTTGACACTTTTTCAGATCCCACCAACTCTCGATGAAATTAAGGACTTAAGCTTGAGGAGGGCAACTGTTATTTTATTAGCTTGTATGCATATATATTTATGTATGACTAACCATATTTGCTAAAATATTTGCATATGTGTATCCTAGCTATTCATTGGAGTTGCGTGTCCTACAATAGGGTTGTGATCTTTGGCTGATAACTGTGGTTACAATACAACTTGTTTACTGTGAATTATTCTATGTTTGACATGTGTTACCATATGAAAGAGACAAGTAGTGGATCAGAATGAAGAGAGAATACACAGTTGTAATAAAGGAACTTTTTGGAAAACTATGTAGTTAAACTTTAGTATATCGTTTTATCATTTGCCTGTTTTTTTTTTTTTGGATTATTGTACTAATATCCGACTATAGGATATATTTTAATCGTGAAAAAATTTATTCTCTCGTTTTTAAACTAAGTTATTTTCAGAACTTTTTTTCGTAATTAAGTCGTCCAAATCATCTCGATGCCTGTACACGATAACTCTGATAAATAAACATGCTATGGGGGCCGGGCGTGATAGACGGCGAGTATTCAAGTTTGATGTATTCTCACTGGAAAACCGCAGAAAACTACAAATATCTAAATTGAAGAGGCAAGATACGGACAGCTGTCAATTATGAAGGACCACTTAGGCATTGTTTGTGTTGACTGAATATAAAGGGGGTTCTTCATTTACTTGGACCAAGTCAACCCGTGGGTCATGGCTACCATAATAAATAACCAAACCAAGTCATGTAACCATAACTATCACTAATATTTAGCGCTGCATATTTAATTTTATGCCAGAAGCTACAAATTAAAATCATAATTTTGATAGAAATAAATAATTATCCATTTCATACCTAAATGATGATTTAATTATAATGGTTTTCAGGTTGAAAAATAATGGTTTCAAATGTGACACTAAAAAAAATGCACAAAATAACCACATAATTTAGTACAAGTAAATTCAAAATGATGTGATTCCCATGAGTTAATTCAATTATATTTGTCATCCTTGGAAGAGTGGAAAAGTAAAACCCACAAAAAAGATATTATTTTATTTAAATATTGTTTATAATTATTTTTCTGTTATTATTTAGAGTTGTTCTTGCTAATTAGGATCAATGAACCCCAATTCAAGCATTTTGACGTTACTATATTTCGAAGTTAAAAATTATTTAACGTTTTTTATTTTAAGAAAATTGAGTTATTGAAGTTTCAATAGAGAAGTAGAAAACTATAAATAAACACTATTTATCATTTTTATAATAATATTTTTTTAAAAAATCAATCAGCAAGTCAATTCCAAATGCCATAAGCTAGTGGTAGAAAAAAAATTAATATAAATTGATATGGGTAGAAAAAAATGTTTAAATTTTGAAACATAAGAAGAAAGTTGTTTATAAAAATGACCGAAGGGAGTAGTTCTTCTCTCTCTCTTCATTTCCCTTGATTCTATTACATTAAAACAATTATAAATTGCACAATTTTCGAATAATTAAAATTATTTTTTCTCACAACTTTGTATCATACAAAAATATAACCTGGTCGTCCCGTTCCATAGAATTTTCACATGAACCGAACTGAGCCAAAGAGGAACCGGCGGAGGAAAATGTATATAAGTGAGCTTTACAAAATATCCTAATTACTCCAAACACACTTTTGCAATATGTGAATCCTAGTTGAAAATCTAGTTGTTGGCAAAAAAAAAAAAAAAAAAAAAGAAGAAGAAGAAGTAAAACTAACGAAATATCAACAACAGAAAACTTGGTTCAAATTTAAAAAATAATTTTTTAAAAAATGTGGAAATTGTAGAGTCACACAAACGATTTTTTTTTTTTTTTTTGTATGAAAATTTTCGTATTAATTGAAAACCATTCGTATTTTGTTATATTTTCTTCTAATTTGTTGCATGACAAGAATAACAGAGGTAGTTAATTGATGTCAATAAATATATTAGCTTCAAGTGCTGAAGACTTAAAAAGCTTAACTTTTCTACATGAATAGGTATTCCAATCAAGCATCTAGATTATATAGACTAGAGAAAATAATCCGAGTCCACACAAAACACGAGTGGAATTTTCATCATCATAAAAGAGTTTGTTTTGGTTAACGGTGGGAGAAGTGATTTATTTTCAATCTGACTTTAATATAAGTAAAATAAGATAAAAATCAGATTATAAATGTGATTTGTGTTTAGATTAATGGTAACAGAAATGATTTTTTTTCCCCAACTGAAATGTGTTTGGATTATTATTGGCAAGCTCAAGAAAGTCAGAAAGCCTAGAAAATGACTAAAAAAAGTATGAATATTATTGAATACTATATATATTAATATTATTTTTTTGAAAATCATAATTATCAATGTTTGAATGATTATTTGGAAATCAAGTTTAGATAAAAAACAATATTGAAAATGACTTGAATCTTATTAAATAATACATATATATTATATGCATATATTGTAATAATTTTAACAAAAATATTATAATTATAATTAAAAAAATAAAAATAAAAAATTATTATTGGAAAAAATGTGAGACTACTAACATACTTAATTATAATAAATATGAAATAATTAATATATTGTAAATGAAGGTATAAAAAATATATATTATAAAACATAAAAATATTATATTTTTATCTAAATAATATTTCCATATAATTGAAATTAAAAATCCTTTTTTTAAATATAAAAAACCAAATACTTTTCAAGTAAGATAGGACAATAAAGGAAGTGTGTGTGGGACCATGAAAAATTTCTTTCCACTATGCATAGCTCACCGTCAAAACACTTGGGTGAGTGGTTTTTGATAAAAAGCTACTTTTTAGGTAAAAGTAAGATAGAGAAAACACTTTAGGAAAATCCATATGGGATCTTTTAACAAAGAAAAATCTAAAAAGGTCTAAATGTAACACCCCAAATTCAACACTAAAAACTTAGCAAAATACTTGAAATATAACCAACAAGGTTGATCATCATTCAAATCAAACCATTTAAAACTTAGTTCATAACATAAAGTACAAATTTCGGAAAAATAACTAAAAGATAAACACAAGCGGAAATCCTAGGGTCTTGACAAATATAAATAACATAACTTATACAACAAGAGTACAGAAGAGCTTTCTGGGCTCACTCCATTGGTGCCTCCCCTTGTACCCTATTAGGATAATCACCTGAAAAATGTTAATGTGGGATGAGATTTCCACGTCTCAGTAACTATTGAAATTTTCTACCGTACACAAGTAAATTATATATGATAAAAAGTAGGAACTAATTATAAATAATTTTAATTTATATACGTACATAAAATCTTTTATACAAAAACTTTTACTGTATATAAGTGTGTATCAACATTTTGTAAATCTGTAATCCATGAAAAATAATGCAATATGCAGCCCTCCTTATATCTCCTTCCAACCTTATACCGCTGACTGGAGCCATAGGCTAACACATGGTCCAATAGAAACATATCATTTGATTGAGATGTCCCAAGCTCACCAAAACTTAAGTTACACCCGGCCAAAAGTATAAAGCTTAAGCCTGGACTATGGCTCCCTTCCTTAATCACAATTCAGGAGGTGTCACGTGTCCCACAACTCCAATGCAATCCTGGCCAGAGGATAACATGGAAGAAGGGGCCCTGACAAGTACCATCCACTGTGCACCGAGTGATGGTGTTAAAACAGTATCATACAAATCCCTCCTAACTCCGTTCCATCAAATACAGCCACCATGATAAACATATCTATTTAAAAATAGTAAATCAAAATCGTATGTTATTTCACCGGGTCAAACAATCATTTTGAAATCTGGGACGTAAATAATAAACCACTATTCAAAAATACGTATATTACTATGCAAATAGTAAATCACTATTAAAAAATACGTACACGTACAAATAGTAAACCACTGTTCAAAAATACGTATAAGTTACTATGCAAATAGTAAATTACTATTCGAGGCTAAAATTGTAATTTATGCAGGTACCAATTCATAATTTATTCGGGAACACAACCATAATTTCGACATTTTATTATAAAAGATTATAACACATATAAATTAGTTCATAAAAATAAATAATTAATAATCATACACAATTTACAAGTATATGGAAGAATATTCAGAGTTACCTGTTATCTCCTAGCTTACAGACTTCAATTCTCTCGATGAGATTCTTCTAGCACCCCAGATAATCTTCACAACATTATCTCTCTCTCTTACACTCTCATAAGGCTAAACAGTGGAAGTATGTGTGTTTGTGTGATAGAAGAGAAGTGGTGGGGTATTTATAGAATTTTTCGGGTCTCAACTATCTTCCAAATATCACATGTCTATCTACCACTCATCTACCATAAACATGTCTATCTACTTATCCATCTACCACACATAAGTTTATCTACCAAACACATGTATATCTACCATCTAACTACCTTATACTTATCTACCGATCAATCTAACTACCAAACACATGTATATCTACCATCTAACTACCCTATACTTATCTACCGATCAATCTAACTACCAAACACATGTTCATCTACCTTCATCTACCATACACATGTCCATCTACTCATCTACCACTTACATATTATATATTCTATTATATTATGATAATATAATAAAATATAATTTAATAACAATAATATTATATAATAAAATATAATATTTCGAGGTCCAAATAATTTTTCCAATTAAGACCTTGGACTCATAGGGGTCTAGTAGTCCTCTTATTTTAGTCTTATTTTGAAACTCTACCTCAAAATTTGGGATGTAACACTAAAGATTCTGAAAATCCCAGAAAAGGCCCCAGGGCTTTTTTAGTATAATTTCATTAAAATTTTAATTGTTAACGGGGCTGATATAGTTGTTAACGGATATGTCATTAACAACTAAATCAATATCATTAACAATAATATTCTAACAACTAAATCAGTACCGTTAACAACTATATCAGCCCCTGTTAAAAACTATATATATCAGCCCCTTAACTAACATTTTAATGAAATTATACTAGAAAATGCCCTAGGGTCTTTTTGGGATTTACAGAATCTTTGAGCCTTTTTTAGATTGATTTTTTTTCTATTAAAAGGGCCCTCATATGAATTTTCCCAAACAGGGAAAAAGGGGGAAAAAATCACCCTACTAGACTTCTGCCATTGATTGCTCATCTAGTCTCGGTAACGCTTTGGAATGCTTTCCCAAACATGTAGATACTCATCAGGCCATTGCCGTTATTTGGCCAACATTAGTTCAAGGTTGACATAGTCTCAATAGAAAACTTCAACTATCAAATTTGGCTTATGATGCAAATTATCCCAATTTTTTTTTCAATGTTACCTCAAGAGGTTTTAAAATGAAGCAACGTTGCCTCTTAACGTATTAACGGTTAGCGACAAATTGTTTAGTAGTTAATATTAGCTTTTTAACAATGTGGAGCAAATTTATTATGTTTTGAAACTTTCAGAATGATATCAAATGTGAAAAACTTTCTGTAATTATATTGCTTCTCAGCAAAAAATTTTAGAAAAAATTTACACCTTAATCCTATTAAATTTTAAGAGGACAGCTAAAGGTGTCATGAAGGGACCACAAGTCGTCTCTAGCCAATGGCACTATTTAAATCCAAGTTCCTGTAATGAGTCAACTAAGCCCTAAAGGTCCCCCAACACCCCCCCTGGGGAACAAAAGGGCAAGCCTGCTTGAACCAAAGCATAAAGTCAGCAATAAAAGTTTGGAAATTACTGTGAAGTCCTCAGCGATTTAATTATTTAATCATCAAGAAGTCTCAAAAACAAATGAAAAATATATAATAACATGTTCAAATGTATAAAAACAACGACACTTCATTTGTCAATGAAACTTCTTAATTAATTAATAATTGAATCTTCTCCTTCAAACCTTCCACCAATTCCCCCTAAAAATTTTGTTCTTTTACCTGGACCAGGTCAGCCCACGCGCATATGCATGGCCATACATAATAACTAAAGCAAGTCATGTACAATTAATATTTGCCGTTCTTTAGTGCTCCTTTGCTTGGGTTTATGTAAGAACTAATAAATTATCAAATCAAAATTATAGTGTTTTTTTTTTTTATTTTTCTTTCTTTTTTTTTTAATCAAACCCGCATGTGGGAGGATACCAAACCTCAGCACTAATGTTGACACCAAAATTATAATTTTGGATAGAACATGAAAAAAATTATGAATTAAGACTCCATACAAATTTTGAGATGTATACTTTTCAGTACAAAAAGAATCACTTAAAAATATTATCATTTGCCCCTTGAAATTTAACAATTTTCACGACACAACTTAGGGAAGCCCAACATATATGAAAGAAAATTATTTCCAACCCATCTACTCTTAAAATTTACTTAGTTAAATATATTTATAGGATCATCAACCTTTTAAAACAAGTCTTAAACATGTGCGGGTCATAAATACAAAAACAAAATCAGGGAACACAATTATGCAAATTACTGGGCACTAACTAATTATTTAAAATTTGAAAATTATTTAATGTTTGTTATAAAAAAAAATTGAGTTATTGAAGTTTCACTAGAAAGGTAGGAAACTATAAATAAACATTATTTATCAGGTAACTAAGAGCTGTTATAAGAATATTTTAAATTAATTTCTTGTTTTGTACGAAAATACTTTTGCAATTAATATCTATAATTTAGAAGGGGATTACATTGTAATTAATTATTATTAAAATAACTAATGTATCCTTAACTATTATTCTTTATATCGCACTCCTTCTAACTATTAAAAAAAAAAAGTAATCAGTCAGCAAGTCAATTCCAAATGCCTTAGGCTAAACGCCACTTCCTACTTTATATAAACACACAACTCATACAAATCCCTTTACGTCTGTTGCGTCTTGGCTTGAATGTTATGTTGAATTTGAGACCACAAGCTTCAGGCAAGTTCATATCTACTTTACTATTTCTCTTTAACTTATCCATGCATATTATTATATTATTATAATACAATAAGATGAGTTAGAGATATAATGTAACGTCTTGATCAGTGTTGTTAAAACGTCGTTCCAAAACGTTGGAACGTACGTTTTTACGTTTTTCTGGCGAAAAACGTTTCAGATCGGTGGTTGAGACGGAAATTGATCTAAAACGGTAGAGACGACGTGCTGAAATGTTAGAAACGGTAGAAACAGTGATTTTTCCGTTCTGAGTCGACTTTGGCTTTCCTCTTCTTCGTTGATCGGAGCTGATGCTTCTTTCTTTCTTCAGTTTCTCACCCCTCTGTTTCAGGTCACCGGCGGCGAAGAATGTGGAGGAAAAAAAGACTGAAAGTCTAAGCTCGCCCCTCTCTCGCCTCACGCGGTGCTCTCAGCTCCGTGATCTTCGATCGGGTCTGTCTCAGATTTAGATTGAAGGGAGGAAAGAAGATGAAGACTAATTAATCCCTTGGTCAAAACGTGCGTTTTGACCAAGGGACTAAAATGCAAGATTCAAAATTCTAAGGAGGGACTAAACTGACAAGTTTAAAATATTTTTGGGGCATTACTACAATTTCTAAGAAAATGCATTAAGAATCCTAATTGAATTATAAAAAATCACATTAAATTATGAACTTAATTATTTCTTTGAGTGTTTGGATTTAAATTTATGATAACTTTAATGTATTGCTGTGTTTAGGTTTTATATATGTTGAATTTTTATTTTTTTTGTAGTATGTAGTAAATTCTTACGTTTCGTTTATATTTTATGATTTTACATTTTTACTCACCCTTACCGTTTCTGCGTAGACTCTACATTTTAACAACACTGGTCAGTCTTGATAGATTTCAACAGATAACATGGAGAGGACACAGTGGATTTTATGGTTTGCCTTGATCCAACTTTTGCTAGTTAATCTTAGCGACGCAATGCTCAGTGGAAGAAAACACACCACCGCTAGCAACTCTCATTCTGGTAAGCACCTAGCTTAATTATAACTTGCCCTAGCTTTATCAAACCTATGCTTCCCTTCAATATTATATTATAATATTCTGTCGTATGAAATTTTTTCGCACTCAGATTTCATAAGCATTGATTGTGGAGCAAGCAACGAATACACTGACCCTCAAACTGGGATTTCATATCAGACAGACAAAGGTTTTGTAGACACAGGCTATAATGATATGGTGGCACCTGATCAAAGAGGCAGAGTAGATTTTCCTTATTTTGGGAGACAACTTCAGACACTAAGAAGATTCCCTGAAGGAAGAAGGAATTGCTACACCCTGAAACCAAGACAAGGCAAAAACCAAAACTACCTCATCCGAGCTTTCTTCTCATATGGAAATTATGACGGCAAAAATCAAACTCCAACTTTTGACTTGTACCTTGGCCCCAATCATTGGTCAAATATTGAAGCAAACTCAGGTTATACTTTTTTGGAGATTATCCATACTCCTACAACCGAAACCATACACGTTTGCCTTGTCAAGTCAGGCAGAGGAATACCTTTCATTTCTACATTGGAACTGCGGCCTCTCAGCAATTTTATTTATAAAAATCCCTCCCCTTCTCAATCGCTTTTAGCCCTCTATATAAGAGTTGATGTTGGTAACATCAGTACAGCCACGTCCAGCAGGTGACTCTAATTTTTTATATTCTTTATAGCATGTTGTGTTTTCACATGTTCATTAATCTAGATCTTGTTAATTTTTTATGTTCTCTAGCTTCTTATGTTATTCATGCTTTCCTTTCACATGGAATCAATTCTCATATTCGCTTTTTATTCACCAGTCAACAAAGTGAAGTTCACTTGAATAATTTTCTTTCTCTATGTCCATTACCTAAAAAACTTGATTTGCTGCCAATGGTTGTCACCCTCTTAATTCAACCAATTCTCCGCTTGGAACGCTCCTCTTCCTTTTTCTAAATATTAGATCGACGTTCGTGAATGATTTTGATTTGATCTTATATAAAGTTATTATTAAAATGTTAAATTTAAAAAGAAAAATAATTAATTAAATACAAGTTGCTAAATTTTGAATGAATAATTTAATACTACAATGAAGAAATTAAAATTAATGTTTTGTATAAGACTAAATCTGAACCATTCAAATATTGATCTAATGGTTGGAAAAGGAAAAAGGAAAAGAGGGGAAGAGAATGAGAAGGAAAGAGGAGGGGATTGCGAACTGGTTAGTTCTCATATTCATTTATTTAATAATGAAAGAATATAGGTACATGGATGACATCTATGATCGTACGTGGCGTGCGGACAACATAACTTCTAAATTGCAAGATTGGCATGTATTCAATAAACCTGCGGAAATTGATCTTGAAAGCACAAATGATTCTTATAGATTACCAGCAGGAGTGCTACAATCTGCAGTCAAATCATCGAATCGCTCCTCTACTTTGAACTTTGACTGTGGTTCTGTTTGGAGGCCTCCATTTGAATTTTCTTTCAGATATTACATCATCTTTCATTTTGCTGAAATTGAACAGCTTCCCTTTGGGCAGAAAAGGGTAATAGATATTTCTGTTAACGATGAAAACATCCTCTCAAAGCCCATAACTCTTGAATACTTGAAGCCTCTCACAGTTGCTGCTGTTACAAATCAAAGTTGTATTAGTTTCAGCATAAGAGCAACATCCGAATCTGCTGCTCCTCCAATCCTCAACGCACTTGAGATGTATCAATTAATATCACCGCTAAATTTCCCAACAGACCAAAGAGATTGTACGCTTCTCTATTCCTCATTGAACTGCTACTATATTATATATATATATATATAGTAGCAGTTCAATGAGGAATAGAGAAGCGTACAATCTCTTTGGTCTGTTGGGAATTCTAATATCGTATTAGTGTGTGCACGTTTTTCTTTGACTTCTTCCGAGAACATATGTTTATTATTTGTAATAATAGTGGATGCCATCTTGGACATCAAAATTGCATACAAAATCTCCAAATTGGATTGGCAAGGTGACCCATGTTTTCCCAATTATGCATGGGAGGGACTGATTTGCATTTCTGGCACCGATCAATCTTACGCAAGGATCACCTCATTGTGAGTATTTCACTTCTTGAATTAAATTCATAAGTTTTATCTATGATCGTTTTAAAAAATATGTTGGTTATAAACATTCCTAAATTGGTACAAACTATGTGATTCGTTTCGCTTCTAGCTCCAAAAGGTTTGATAGATGTATAAACTAGAGTTGATTGGGGTCAATTAACTTTAGGTTACTCTTGTTTTTTTTTTTGTTTTTTTTCTCTTTTTTGATAAACGTTACTAATTTCTATTGCAAAGTGCTAAAATAGAGATAATAAACTAGAATTATTTATTTTATTTTAAAATTTGTCAATGTACTTTATTGACTGAGTCAAAATTGATCAACTAAGCATCATGCTTCCTCTTTTAGTTTTACCCGACTATATATATCCATTTGTTAGTAGTCAGAGATAATAACAAGGCCTAATGTTACATGTTAGTAAAAGCCTAGCTCTTAACCAACGGGACCCATATTTCCTAAAATTTTAGCTATTACAGAAGCTTGATGTCCTTGTATAGTGGCCTACCTTAGTATATTTTGACCATATAATCTAATTATTCCAAGCAGAAACTTGAGCACGAGCAAGTTAAAAGGAGACAGCCATTTCATTCTCATACCTTACGGAGTTAGAGTCCCTGTAAGTATTAGTGATGACTTAATTAGGACAACATTTTCGATCTAAGAATTTCATCATGTAATATAATGTTGTTTTTGTTTTAGGGACCTGTCAGATAATCACTTATCAGGAACAATACCAGAATTTCTAGCTGAATTGCCAAAGTTGAGAGTTCTGTAAGTTTTGTGTATGATTTTCGACTACTAATAGTCCACGCATACCATGATAACTTGTAGATCATCAACTAATTAATGAATACATTTCAACAATGATTTTTTTTTTAACAGTAATTTGAGAGACAACAAGCTTACTGGTTCAATTCCCAAGAATCTCAAGGAGAAGTCAGATTTGGATATGAGGTTCGTCATTTAATCTATCATAGTTGCTCTGCTTTTAGCCTTGTTATTATTATTATTTTTTAATTGAACTAAGATTAGTTTATCAATATTATTTGATCAGACTGATCAATACAATTGATAATACTAATCAACTTATTGTCTAATTTATCTTTCAGTTTGGATGGTAACGCTGATCTTTGCTTGACGGATCCATGCAAAAAGCACAAGTTCGTTATTCCACTAATAGCATCTGTTTCTGCTTTGATTGTTTTAATCTTGGTTTCGCTTGGAATATGGATCCTTAGAATTAAAAGACAGAAAGGTTGGTCTACACACGATTCCCTGTGAACTTTATTCTTTGTTATGTCACACAGTGACTTTGATTTTTTTTGAAAAATTGTATAATATTTAAATCTGCAGTATTTCATGTTCCTAAGATATCAATATGTCTCTAATTTTATGTACAACATAATGATCAATAGAAGAAAAAGGTATCGAAAAGCAGGAAGAGGAAAAAATACTGATTGTATTGAAGTGAATATTCTGAAGATATGTACACCCTCTATATACACTTTAGATAATAGAACAATCTAACTAAGTCCCTTCTTGTTACACCAAGTAAGTCTAACTAATTCTGTTTACATGTAACTACCTTACAGTAAAGAAAACTAACTGAATCATTTACAATCAAATTTAATATTTACAATTAAATCACTATATACACTAATAACCTCCTCAAGCTGGAGAGTGGATATCTACCATTCCTTTACCACAAGAGTTGCCTTCTTTAGATTTTTCCAATCCTTCTACATCACCTACTTCTCTTCCAGAATCATCTACTTCTGTCCCTACTCCTCCTCCTCTTTCTCCATTGATTAGGAGGTCTACGCGTTCACGGCAGTTACCACATTACTTGCATGATTATCATATTTACAATTAAATCACTATATACACTAATAAAAGGGGGGGAAAATATTTGGAAGGTTGAGACATTATTTTTATCATCCTTATTAATATTTACTGGGGATTTTGCAGGGCATGAGTCATCAAAAATAAGAAATCGAGCATTTTCTTACTCCATCGTTCTTGAGATCACTAATAACTTGCAAAACTGGATTGGAGAAGGAGGGTTTGGGAAGGTTTATTTAGGAACTCTTAAGAATGATACTCAAGTTGCAGTGAAATTACTTTCTCAATCATCAGTGCAAGGTCATAGAGAATTTCGATCAGAGGTTCAGTCAAAATCCAATACTTGAATTAGTTTTGTTCATTATTAGAGACATATTTTGTTCAATATTCTTTCGTTCTCATAGAAGTGATAAAGTTACATATGAAATATAGGTAGAACTTTTGATGGTTGTTCATCATAGGAATTTGGTTTCTCTGATTGGATATTGCGAAGAAGCTGGTGCGAGGGCATTAGTTTATGAGTACATGGCTAATGGTGACCTCCGCCGACATTTATCCGGTATATATGAAATCTCTTGCTTCAAATTAAAAGGCTAGATTAGACATTTTCTAGCCACAATATGGTATTAATTCAGAGAAACATTCGAAGGTATATGTAAAATAAATCTCATTATACTATTCATATATATATATATATATATATATATATATATATATATATATATATATATATATATAGGTGACAACGGGGATGCTTTGAAATGGAAGAAGAGGCTTCAAATTGCACTAGACGCAGCATGTGGTAAACAAAACTATTCATATGCTAAACTTTTATGAGTTCTATGATTATATTGAATTTCAATTTTTTTGAAATGATATCATTTATTTTTTGTGGAAATATGAACAAATTATACATAATATAATATAATTTGTTTGGTTATACAATAATGAATGGAATTGCAGGGTTAGAATACTTGCATAATGGTTGTAAGCCAGCAATAGTGCACAGAGACTTGAAGACCACCAACATTTTGCTAGATGAAAATATGGAAGCTAAAATTGCTGACTTTGGGTTGTCCAGAGCTTTTGCAAATGATATTGACAGTCACGTCTCAACTCGTCCTGCTGGAACAGTTGGTTACCTTGATCCTGAGTAAGCACTTTATTAGTATTATATACGGTTAATACCATTGTTACTCCTTATAATTTGATCCAATTTTAGTTTTGGTCATAATAATTGAACTTATACTAAGTCCTTATAAAACTACAGAGACCAAAACCTTTTTTTTTTTTACCAGGACCAAATCCTAAATTTGATAAAGACAACAAAATTAGTTTTAGGGAAAAAGACAACCAAAAAAAAAAAAACAATTTGAACTTCAAGATCCCAAATCAATGATTTTCTTCTAAAAGAAGTAGCCAATTGCTATACTCTTATAGACAACAAGACTAATTTAGGATTTTGAAGTTCAAGTAGTATTTTTTTATCCTTTTCCCTTTGTTTTAAGGTTTGCTTCCAAGAAAACTAATGCAATACAAAGAACATTTGTAATGAACATATTATTTGGAATGGAAGACAAATTAAGCTCATTTTTTTGTTACATTGACTACCTCGAACTAAGGTTGAATATCTATTTTCTATTTGGATGCTATAAAATTTTATAGGTTTCAAAGTTCAGGAAACCTTACGAAATGAAGTGACATATATAGTTTTGGAATAATTCTGCCAGAGCTAATCACTGGACAACTAGAAGCAAAATGATATGGCTGTTTTAAAACCCTCTAATCGTATTCCTTTTAATTCCTTTCTTCCTCTTGTACTTAATTATTGTTGAAGGAATGTAAATGGGGTTAATTAGAAAAAAAATTGATAAAAATGTGAAATAGGTCTTACAAATTATTACCAATATCGATTCTCCAATTAGGGAGTAATTTCTTTTATTCAACTAAAAATCCTCACCAATGTTTTAAGGTTTCCGAGTACAAGAAAATCAAAGCAATACAAAGAGCATATGTAATGAACATTATTTAGATTAGACGACAAATCAAGCTCATTTTGTTTTTTCTAGTTTCACTTCCTCGAACTAAGGTTTAATATCTGTTAAGAATCTGAATTGATTTGATATACTAATAAATTAAAATTTTCAGGTTTCAAAGTTCGGGAAACCTTACAAAAGGAAGTGACATATATAGTTTTGGAATAATTCTGCTAGAGCTAATCACTGGACAACCAGCAGCAAAAAGGCAACAAAACTTTACCTTCAGTCTGCTCATTTATTGGGTTACCCCTAAATTTAAGAACAAGGAAATCGAGTCCATAGTTGATCCAAGGTTACGAGGAAAATATAGTGTTGATTCGGTTTGGAAGTTTCTAATGGTGGCCATGTCATGCACTGCACCATCTGCAAGTGAAAGGCCTCATATAAGTCAAGTAGTTTATGAACTTAGGGGATGTTTGGCAATGGAGACAAGCTTGGAATTAGTGACCAGTAGCGATCTCCACCCCAATTCGAGCAGTTTCCCAAATGTGAGTTCTTCACAATTTAATTCAGACTTTAGTGCTCTGTCTGGAAGATAGATAATTGTGTACTTGTTTATGTATCGTTTTATTTTCTTGGTAATAAAATTGTCTTTGTTCAACAACAAAAAATCTGAATTATTGAATATTGTATTTCCTATATTTGTATTTCAAAGACCATGCTAATGCTGCGGCTATTGTTTAAATACTTACATTCACTGTGATTGAGTTGATTTCCAGTACTAGTTTCGAAGTAGACCATAACCAGGAATGACGGGAATGAAAATAGTAAGAAAAAAGATTACGTGAAGGTTTTAGAAAATTTGAAGACTGCCGAGGAGATTTAGAAATATTTTGTTTAATGTGTTTATTTATCGTTATCTTTATTATTAATGGTTATCTAAATTTAAAGATTTTTAGAATGTTCTCTTTTAATTCCTTAGGCTAAAATTGGAGTTATAAAATAGCCTTCAATATATCTCATTTGGTAAACGTCTTATGATATATATATATATATATATATATATATATATATATATATATATATATATATGCGCTCAAAGTAAACGTCTTATAATTGAATAATAAAGATTATTGAGTTTCTCCATACTCCTATATTTCTCTTCTTGCTCTATTTGTCTCTTTCTATTCCTCCTTTTGAATGAATGAATATATATGTATCTATATTTATCTACGGGAGTGACCCCAAAAGGATCGGAAAAGAGAAAGGGAGAAACGTGAACAAGAGAAGCAAAGATAGTAGATAACTTAAAACATAAAAATACTGAAGATGAACGTGCAAAACAAAGAAAAAGAAATGAAACTAGAAGAGGAGGTAGTTCTCACTAGATCTAGCTCATTAGAAGAGAGGAGAGAAGATGCAGATGCGAAACATAATAAAAATGCAAGTTTATTGAAATATAAAAGCTTACAAGCAAGAGTTGGACACAAGAAGAGAAAAGGCAATGGTAGAGAGAAAAATAGAGAGAGAAGGGTTGGTTCAGAACCTGCTTCTCAATTGAATGGGGCTTAAGCTTATAAAGACATGCTCGCAATACTATTTGCACAGTTTCGATTGGTGACCGGTATTGTTTGGTGTTAATAATTAGCTATAATGTCTGTCGACACTTCAGTAACTATTGTGATTTATGGACTACAGTGTTTGGTGCTTGTAACATCCCAAATTTCATATTACATACTATGTCCGATGACACATAGTATCCAGAATATCAACAGTGTAGACGATGTACATATTAGAGTAAAACGAAATGGAGAGCATGCATTAACGTTTGGACAATGAGTAACTGATATAAAATGTCCCGGCATAAGCTGGTAATTTAAACATCCCGAAAGAATATTCATGTGATACAATTTACAAAGACTCAAATACAACTCTCTGCTAAACCAAGTCTTAACTAGACCTATGGCGTAGAAGCCAACATAGATAATTAAACCTATTGGCCATATCGGTGTTAGTCTAATGGGAGTCTCCCCGTATTTCACGGAGATTTATGACAACCCCATAGACCAACCCTTTCTTAGTTGAAGCACCAACCGGTTTGAAATAACTATATCAGATTTATGCCAGAAACTAGGCCTTAATAATTTTCTTCAGGCTCTCGTCTCAACTGGTGCCTCTTCACAGCTCTGTCAACTTTGCCTCTTCTCGGCTCTCCAAGTTCCTTTCTTGAACCTTTAGTCAAGGCTAAGATTCAATCGAGTTGAATCTCATGTAACAGTTAACCTTATATGAAAAGTATAAACAATATATGATTAACAATCACAATAACATACATTCAGCAATCACATCGGTACCCAACTACAAAGGCCTACAGCACATATATCATTACCAACACTTACCAGTGCTTTGTGACCCAGTCATGGGTTCCTCAGTGCCAAGAAAACAAGAGCATGCATCATTATTATATAAATATAACAATCCACAGCCAACTAAATGTAAATACACATGACCCCAAGAACCAGTCTTGTTCATGAGTCCACAATCATGATTCAGTCAATCATATCAAACCCATACAAGATGTAGGAGAGTTAAAGTTACCAATACGCGAATGTACCTTTCACCGCGTAGTTATCAATACGCCTGACCTTTGAATCTGACTCTGGACTTCTCGGGTATCCTATAATGTTACCGTCGGAATATTTCCTTTTACCATATCTTAAATGATATTATAATAAATATCATATTGCTTTGAATATTATCAAAAAGGATATTTTCACCTATCTTAACCTTTTTACCCTTAGTGGATTAATTATCCAATAATTTTCCTTAAAAACACATTGCTGGATTTTCTGGCCAGATTTTTTGGTAACTTTGAAAAATCGTAACTAATTCTAAAAAAAATTGAAATGATGTGATTCCAAAGCCAAAATTTTCCTTAACAAGTCTATTTTTCTAGAAAAATAACAGCTTTAACTCGAAATCATAAGGCCATTCCTAGTTTAAATTTTTCCAACCACTAGTCAGATTTTAACATCCAGAACAAGGCCAAACTTCAAAAATTCCTAACTCCTTGTCCAGAGCTTAAAATGTTACATATTCTATATCAATAGAAAGCCCTAGATGTATACTTTATAACTATAAAATTTCATGATTTTTAAAGTTCATTTGATACATAAAATACTAGCCTCATTGTTTGCTACCAGCACAGGATTCAAAACTAGAAATTCTACAATTTTCACAATCTTGATCCATTGATTTCAAAACTTATTCCCTAACATATTTTCACTCTAATTTTCGTTTTAAACACATTAGAGACCTTAAAAACATGTAAATGAATTTACTTTACAATTCCTTATATTAAACTACAATTTTACCAAAAACTAAAAGCTTAAGCTTAAGAATTTACCTCTTGAAGTTCTTACTCCTCCTTCACCTTTTTCCTATGAATCTTTCTATAAATCAATCAGCTGCTGAATGGGGTTTTGGTGTGAAGACATGAAGAGGCTTGAGCTCCTATTTATAGGAAAAATCTCAAGGTTAAAGTGGTAATTATTTAGGTAACCCATTTTAGCTTCTTTCTTCTTAACCTTTGGATCTAATTTCACTTTATGAAATTTAATCTACTTCCTCCACCTTGGCTGCCGAACTCCCTTCTCTCCCTTAGCATTTGATTTGCTTTTTATGTGTCAAATATCCAATGATTCAAGTCCTTAATTGGCTAATGAATTTACAAGAGGATTAAGCCTAATTATAGATTTAATTAGGACCCTTAGATTGTAGTACATGTGCTCATCCATTAATCTTAGTTGCAATTTTTGACTTTTGGGGCTGCCTTGATTAAGCTTAATTACCCCCTTAATCAAGTTGCTTATATGCCTCTTAATCACAAATGTCATTGTAAGATTGATTTGTTATTTAATCAAGGTCATTAGTGCTTTATTATTCAGGATTAATTCTTCATCTTTGGCCCTTAATATTTCAAAAATAATCAGCCCCTTTTTGAAGATTTAATTTTCTTTAATCAAATTGAAAATACTTACACAAGTTAGTTCACATTTGATTAGGCATTTTTTCTTTTAATAGGCATTTGCAATTTTAGCATAAATTGCCTTAATTATTATGTATTTAATTTCCTTAAATATCTATTTAATTTTGTTGTTATCTACCTCTTGTCTTTAGGCTAAATTATAGCCCATAAATAATGTCTTATAATTAACCTTTGGTTAATTGATTCCAAAGTGAAATTTGGAATAAAATATAATCAATAGATTATCATTCTTTGAGACACATATTCACCTTTGTATTTTGCTAATCTATTTACCAAAATACAATGTTTACATGTATTATGAAAATTAGGGTATTACAGTACTACAGTGAAAATACCTAGCACTATTGTAGTGTAGATTAGTACAGATAATATAGTTTCATACATGAAAGCTACTATGTTTAGTGCTTCCGTAAAAAAACTGTTGGTTTAATCTTCGCCTAGGTTGACGACGTAATCTTCATCATCACTATGGGCTAGATCTTCTTCTTTTGAAGAATTAGCCTTGTTTATTGTTTCAGCTTCATCCTATTGGAGTTGTTTGAGCATGAGGCTGAGTTGTTTGATTTAGTCCGTTTTACTTGCAACAGAGGCAAGAGTGCTTTGAACATAGGTCTTATGGTTTTAAAACCTGCTTTGTTCCGTTGCACGAAGGAAGCTTGGGTTTTCTTTGAACCACAACTCTACTGCTTTGGAGTCAACTTTTGATTGTTTAAATTTTGTCCACCAACGAACAAAGGGTAACCTTTGAAGGATCGGCAAGTTGGGAGAATCCTTGTTTGAATGGGAAAATCTATATTGCTATGAAAAAATCCAGGATACAAGTAATTTTGAGAAGTAATGAAGATTAATTGGAAAAGGATCTCCATTACGGTTAAATTTTGCTTGAAAAAGGCTCAATGCTTTCTAAACATTGGGTGGAAGAATTTCAAGGATAGGCCTAAAGAAATCCCACCAACGTTAAAACCATTGAGGAAATGTATACTTGCTTTTTTTGTTTAATAAATAAACCATGTTTAAAAATTTTATTCTGATCCCAAAAGACATTATACTAGGCATCACAATAATTCCAGTAAGTATATCCTTTATGTTCAAATTTAATGTTCCAACATTTGGGTTTGTTTAAATCTTGTCTCCACTGGGAAGGTGAGAACTTTTAAAATATAAAGAGTAGAATGAGTTATTAGAGTTTCATCCTCTTTAGATGTTTTTCAAGATAACTCGATGGATTGAGAATGAGTTATTAGAGTTTCATCCTCTTTAGATGTTTTTCAAGATAACTCGATGGATTGAGAATGAATCAATATTAACTCATAATATTCCTGTGTTTTTTCTAAAATGGTAGGAATAAATTGAAATCCCAAAGGGAGTACTTTTAATGCTACCTGGTTGGGTGTTTTAAAGAAAAACTCAAGCTCAATTTGTAGGATATTTTTTTACCTTGTTTTATTTTGCATGTAATGAGTATCCATAGGTTTAATAGTTGAATTAGTTATCAATGGTTTAGTAACCTAAGTAGGCCTTTTCTGAGCTAATTGGAGACTAAATTCAGCATTGGCTAAATCATACTCCTACTCCTGTTTACTGATTGCCTTCGAAGAGGAGGAAATTAAAGACAAAGCGAGTGCTTTATCATATTCAAGGGCTTGTTTTCTGTTATCCTTTTTAACTAATACTTCCTCTCATGTTTGGGTTGGAGGTTTCTTAGCATAGGATTCAACAATCTTTTTGTCAAGTTTGGTGAGAGTGAGTCTTTGGGTTGGAGACTTAATTTGAGTATTTGGGGTGGATGACCCCAATTTTGATTGAGACCTTGTTTGTAGTCTTGATCCCTGTGTTTAGGGAACTAAATGACTGGTAAATCCCTGGGTTTGTTGCTAAAGCAGCTGTTTAACAATCTCCTGTAGTCCTTTTTCAGAGATTGGTTTTTGTGCATCTTAAAGGAAGCTTTGTTCATCCTCTTCTTGGAGGGGTTGTTTGTTTCTTGGCTATTCATCAGGTTTTTTCTTTCTCAACATTTCTGGAGAGAAAAAGGTTTATGGGTTAGTTTACTCTCAGACCTAAGGTCTACCCTGTAAAAACTCACAGGTAAGGAAATATGGGAGAGTTAGAGGTGCCTTTGATGAATTCAATATCAATTTTTTTTTTTTAAAAAAAACACTCAAAATGGCTTGCCAACGGGCAAAAAATTGTTTTGATCTAAGGTTTTTAACATCTTTTTATAAAACATATTTTGCAAACGTACAATCAATGTGAATTAAAAACCTTTGATTTTAAAAGATTAGCTTTAAATTTTGAAACACATAAAACAATTGCCAAAATTTGTTTTTTGATCGTAGAATAATTCTGCTGGATAGAATTCCAGTGTTTAGACGTAAAAGAAATAATTTGTTCTTTCTTGTCAAAACGTTGTTTAAGAATACCTCCATAACCTAATTCAAAAGCATCTATTTCAACTATTTTAAAGGTAGAAGGGATTGTAAGGCTAAGATATGGAAGTTCCTTAACGTGTTATTTTATCTGTTTGACAACTTCAGTATGAACATCATTTCAAGGAGAAGGATTTTTGTTAAGATGTTGATGAAGGGGTAATTTAACAAAATTGCTAAGTTGAGGGATAAACTCGACAACATAGTTTAAGCAGCCCAATTGTTTTGAAAGTCCATCTAGTTCAACTCCAAAAGGGATTAAAAGTTGTGCAAATGGTACTCCAAGTATAATTTGTGTTCTCATATCTGAAAGACTCGGCTGAACCCAAGAGGGGGTGAATTAGGTGAAGGATTAAAATCATGTAACTTAAAAAATCTTTTGCGTTTTCTAAATCAACAGTTAGATATTCAAATAAACATACATGTTGGGAATATAAGAGTTCAAGGAAGAGAATATACAAACTGTGATTTATACTGGTTCAGCCTAATCCTTGACCTACATTCAGTCCCCAAACTCCACTTGAGATTTTCAATCTACTATCCTCTTGTTTATCCGGGCATAAGAGAAGCTTTTACAATCCCACAAGTTCACACAGGCACTTGTGAAGCCAAATCTCTCATTGAAATACTCCCCCTTACACATTGTAAGGTTACAATATGTTTCCCACTCAAGATCACACAATCTTGAGTAACTCTTGTATAAAATGATTACAATGAATCTTTTCTATCAGAAGTGAATAAATAATCACTGAAGTACAATACATATCATTTCACTCTCTATGATGAATTATATAAGCATTGAGAACAGAGCGTGTATGAGATAATTATTGGATTCATAATGTAGGCATTTTGACAATGCAATCTCTTGTCATCAATTTTGTCCATCTTGAATGTGGCTCTACTTATAGATGAAGATCATTTGACCGTTGAGAATATAACCGTTATGAATAGTAGCTGTTAGAGATCAATTGGAACTAGTCGATAGAGCTTTTGTTGTTCTGACATCACTTTTTACTTTATGCTTAAACTTTAGTTTAATGCAGTTTGATCATCTGAAAATCACTAGCAAATTGTTTATACATAGTTTGGAATAGTAGCAAGAGATGATATGAAGTGTATAGATCATTCATGAAGATTTCACAAATTTGGAGAAGATGATTTCAAAACAGGGACAACTTAAACTGGACTTTAGAAATACAAACTCGAGTTTAGTTCTTTCTTAGGTGAACATCGCGATTAAGCTTTGAAAAATATCTTGAAACAGTGACAAACTCGAGTTTGGCACTATTCATACTGAAAAAAGAGTTTAAGTTCATAAAAGCTCAAACTGGAGTTTTCAAAACTTAACTTGAGTTTTTAATCCACAAAGATCAAGCATAGCTCTCTGTATGGCATAAACTCGAGTTAACAAAACTCAATTCGAGCCTTCTTTAAAACTAAAAAACTTTGAAAACTTTCTATCAAGATAAAAAAAAAGTTTACAAAGATAAACTCCAGTTTTCTCAAAAGTATGAAAACTTAGAAAAATCTTGGTCAATCTCAAACTCAAGTTTAATGTCCAAGCTCAAGTTAAGAATCCAATGCAAGAAAAAATTAGTTCCAAACTCATTCTATGTTGAACGTTGTGATCAGATTAGTAAGAAATTGTCTAAGGCTAGTGTCTTTGCAATATCATGAACTGACTGTCAATTTTTGAAGGCCATATCTCCTTCGTCTGAACTTCATTTTAGTTGTTTCAAGTCTTGATGGAACGTATTTTGAGTCTAATTTCATATGCCACCGATTTCAGCTCGATTGGATTTGTAGTTTGTGAGATACACTCAAAACATTGAAACTTGGTCTGCTGTGTGGCGTGAATTTCAGTTCCAACTTCTACAATTGATAGATCTTTCATCTAAAATTTTTTAGGCTTGAAACTTTGTCATAATGATGCATTGAAAGTCTAGTTTCATGCAAAATTGGTTTCACCTCAATCCAATCTCTAGTTTAGGAGATATCATCAAATTACCAGACCTCGCCCAAGCTGAACATGAAATAGAGGAGCTGAAAGCACGACAAACTCGAGTTTTGAATGGCTAACTCGAGTGTAGCTGGTCTAGAGATGCCAGAGGTGCTGAAAACATTGTTAACTCAAGTCATTAAGTGAGTAACTCAAGTTTTGATTCCCAAACTCGAGTTTTGTGTCCTTAACTCGAGTTTTCTCGTATTCTAGAGGCAAATCACTGCAGTAAGGTAGTAAACTTGGATTGAAACCTTGGGAATCGAGTTTGCTCATCTAAAACCTTATATTTTCTTTGTTTTAACTCTGAATTGAGTTATTCTAACTTTCATTTGATCTTGGAGACTTCTATTATCAATCTAAGTACTTGAATATTAATATTCTCATTCTATTTGGCAAAATCTTCTCTTTCTTTCTTCTCTTCACTTGGTCATTCTCCACAACTCTATTCTTTCTTTTTTCTCTTCTCTTGAACGTCCTCCACAGTTATATTTGAACTGATCTATATTAAATGTAGCAATTAGTCAATGTATATGATATAAATTTTTTGCTCTTGATATTGATATGTATATTTGTCATCATCAAAACTAAGCATATCTAACAATATCTTTCATGAGAATAGACGAATTTTTAAGTTTCAAACTCTTATTTTGAACAATAACGTTCGGAATTTTGTACTTAATAGATAACAATAATCTATTAATAGAATTAAATCTCTCAGTTGTTTTTTTGAAGTGTTTAGTAGGATTAAGCCTTCTAAAATACACTTGGCTTGAGCCCCAGTGTCAAACAAAACAGATTGTTCTATAACAAGATCATTATTGATAATGATTTTTGCTTGTATATAAAACTTTTGTATAAGAATTTTTTAAATCAATTTTAAGAATTGAGGTCGGGGTTATTATCCTCATGGAGGTTATTATCCTCATTTTGTTCCCCTCTACCCAAAAACCCAAACTCGAAGAGTTAAATCCTCTTTTCCTTAAACAAAATCAAATCAAGCATCTCAAAGAAGTCTCTTTCAAACGAATTGAGCAACAGCTCCAACAACCAATCGTTCAACAGAATATCCAATCCTATCTAGACAGGATCCATCAAATAGTTTGTTTTACTAAAACCCTTGTGTGTGTGTGTGTGATCAAACGGTTTGTGTTGATTTACTAAATGCCTTATGTGTGTGTGCGTGCGCGCGTGCGCTAGATTGGGAAAAATAAGGTTTAGGATCAAGATTGGGAAAGAGACTTCCCACACTCATAGACATTTTAAAAAAAATATCCATGTCAAATATTTGTATGTCATAAGTGCATCTATGGTGAGAGCAGAACATTGAAAGATTAGAAATATTGAACTGTTGATGAATTTATAATTTTAAACCACTTTAAATATTTGTATTGGACTAACTTTATATTTGTATTGGACTAATTTAGTATAATATGATATAGGACAAATTATATATTTGTACTAGATTAGAAGAACCATAGGAAAAAATTCAATGCAAGAAAAAATTTAAAAAAAGAAAAGAAAATGGAACTTTTTTTGGAAAATTCCCAATCCCAAGAATCTCCCATCCCGTTGAGATGGGAAATTTTCAAGATTCGGATCTGGAATGAATAGCTTTTCTAAGCTCTTTTCGAGATAGGAAATGAGATTTATCAATCCCTTCTTGTCTTGAAAACACCCTCTCTATCTATACACACACACATATATAGTTATAGTTTGCGAGATTGGCATGAGTATATTTGAAAACTCATGCCGTTAATTTGAGTACCTAATAATAGTGACGAAAAGTAATAAGGAAAAGTAGAGAAATGAGCATAGTCAAGAATTTTTTATTTTTCTTAATCCAGCCTCTTTACATTATACACAATCAACTTTTTAATTAGGTCTTACATTACCTATAGTACAGAAAGAGTAAATTATATCCATTAGACCATGGCTAAATGTAACATCCCTATTGTTGTAAATATTGTATCTGTAAGCACTGATGAATTAATGAGAAGAATTTATTGTTGATTTAATTATTAATTTGTCTATAATATTTTATTTGGAACAATTATTATATAAAGATGTCAAGATAATGGGAGGCAGTACGGTGGGCCCTAAAAAGGTCCAAAATGTCACCTAGTGCAAACAAGGATAAGGAGATCGTGACGGTGTCCAAATTTGGGGGAAAGTGGGCCCAGGACAAAACACTGATGTGATATAAGCCGTTATGATGAAATGGGGTCGGGAATAATGTTGAAACCTAGATTCTTGTCCCTGGTCAGTGTCCATGCGCCATTTATGGTCAAAAGAAAGAAAGAGATACTGAAAAAGTCATATGTCAAAATGCAAGAGTCATTGTAATGATTACATTAGGACACGTGTCACTCTAGGGGTAAAAGAGGAAAAGTAAGGGAAAGAAAGTCAAATCCTTACCCCTTAAGTCATTAATTTCATCCAACTAGGAGAGAGAAGGAGAAATCAGATGATTTTATCCATAATCAGGCCTAAACACGAAATGTGGGTCCCACAGGTGATTAACCGGTAGAAAGAAGACTGATAGGGACAAATTAGGGGCTTCTTTTGGATTGAATGAGATGTTGGGTATACAAGGAGGTGCCACATATGTATGTCCATTCAGGGGAAAATATATGAAAATTTGAAGAAAAGTACAAAAGGAAGCACCCTGTCAACTAGTAGGGCCTAGTGTGGAATGGTAGAAGGAGATGGGATTGGATAAAGTGAAAAAGACGAGAGAAAGTATGAGGCCAAATTTGGTGGGGCCCAAATGGCGCCACCTAACCCTTATAATCATTAAAAGTTTACTTGGAGAAAAAGAAAATCACGATTAGTCCAGAAGTCAAAGTACAGGTCTCACTTTCTGGATAAAAAAGGATAAATCAGATAAATTGGGAAAAATAAAATAAAAATCAAGGATCTGATTTGTGGGCCCAAGATGGTGCCATCTCACCTTAGGAACCATCTAGAGTTCTTGGGGAACAAGAAAATAAAAATAAAGAAGTTCTAGGCCAAAATTGGTGATTTACATAATTTCTAGGCCAAAATAGGTAATTTTCCCCACTTAAGGAATAAAAATTTGACATGAATGGAGGGGGATGCACCACTGGCCAGGGCCCTAGAAACTTCTAGAATTTCTTGGGGAAAAATTCAAAAAGCCAGATCGGATTAATTAGTTACGGGACAGGAATTTACTCCAGTTATTTTAGACTGCTCAATTACTTTATTATTATTAAAACACTAGACTCTCTCTCTCATAGCCAAAGAGCATGTGTGTTTGTTTTGTCATGTGTGTTTTTGTATGTGTTTTGCCAAATATACATACAGAACATGTTGGGGTTCGAGTCCCTAACCGTTGTGTTCCTAGCGCTGAGGATAGGTCCGGGGCTGTCATTGATTATCGGCTTTATGATTTGTTAGGTTCGGGGCTGGCCTAGTGCAGGCAGCTCTACGAGTCATGATTCCGGTAAATCCGGGGCTTGCCTTGATAAGGTAGCTCGACGATGCGAAGACAGATTGCTGTGTATGTTTTTGTTTGCATATATGGTATATTTGACATATTGTATGTTATTTTATATATGTCATAGTTGCATGCATACACTGTACACATATAGTACGTGAGTTTAACAGTTACTCTGAGGTTCATCTTTGAACTCTAGAAAGATTTAAAGAAACAGGGGATCGTGCCTAAGCTGGAAGAACCTTTTTGGAGAGGTAAGGCATGTCAATGCTAATTAAAGAATAGGGAATGCTTTATTATATTTTGTAGTTATTTTGGGATGACCGTATATTATTTTGCTATTTTATTTTGGATGACTGTACCCTTAACCCTTCAATGACTATTTATTTTTGTTTATTATGCCTTACCAGTATAGTAGGTAGTCTAAACCGGTAATATACTTTGTTACGCGTACTCTGATATAAGCTAAAATGGAATAAGCACTAAAGGAAATGTAACAATTAAAAGGAATCTATTTAACCTGCCATCGAAACGGCAAGGTCAGTAGGGGTGTAACACTAAATATTTATTTAGTCAAAGCAATACATATTAGTCCAAATCATGAAAAAAAAAACACATGAGCTAATTCTCTTCTTATTGAAGGGTAGACATACTTGTTACTACCTACAATCTTTTATATAAGAGTTAGATAACTAATTTATTATTAAGAAAATCAGTTAAATTATTTATTTATAAAAACAATGATAGGTGTTGACTTCTCTAAATAAAATATCCTTTTTAATAATGTGCATTGCAATAACTATTCCTTAATGGAATCTCCCTTAGTATTATGTATAACCAATAAGAATATTTTGAGATAAATATTATAAATTTGTGACCATTCTATGATTTTTTGATATAGACAATAGAATAAAAAAAAACTACAGATTTTGATATATAATAATAATCTCTCTATTCCAAAAATAATATTTGTCATTTTAGAATTTCGATGAAAGTATACATTTTTGGGAAAATCTATATAGAGGCCCAAGTAACAGAAAAAATTTAAAAAAAGGCCCCAAGATTATGAAAATACCAAAAAAGGCTTTTAGGGCATTTTCTGGTATAAATTCATTAAAACGTTAACAACTATATCAGCCTCATTAACAACTATATCAAGCCCGTTAACAACTATATCAGCCTCGTTAACAACTAAAGTTTTAATGAATTTATACCAGAAAAGGGGGCTTTTCTGGTATTTTCAGAATCTTGAGGTTTTTTAAAAAAAAATTTCTATTACTTGGGCTCCTATATAGATTTTCCCTAAATTTTTTTCCATATTTCTTCGCCCTTCACCCACGTCTCTCCTTTTACGGTAGAAAGCGGGCAATCAATAGTAGCATCATATTAAATTAGTGAAAAAGTATTCAAGGGTATTTTATACAGTAATATATACATTTTAATATAATTTGGATTATTTGAAAGCCTCTCTCTGTTTGTATATATTATAGGAATTGATAATTATCGGTAAATTTTAGTAAATTTCATCATTTCCAAGATATTTTTGCTAAATATTATAAAATTTCATCGTATTGATAGTCAGAAAATATTGGTAATTATTGGCATATCAAAAAGATACTTATTAAATATTAGCATACCTCATTTTACTGAAAATTAGCTTACGGAATTTTCTAGAAATATATTTTAAGTCGGGTATAATATTTAATAAAAATAATAATAGGATTTTTCTAAAAAAAAAAAAGGTTCTAAATTTCTATAAGAGCCTCTCCTCCAAACCTTATGTTGCATCAGACCATCTTCAATTTTCCTCGTTTACGTTGCCAAACAAAAAAGTCGAGATAGCATGTTTGGTGTGAGTTAAAGAAGCTGGGATCCTACATTTGAACATGTGGGCTATTGGGGATTTTTGCTTCTTGAACATTTTTTAATTTTGATTTAATTTAATTTTTATAATTATCTCAAAAGCCACTTATGCTATCACTATTTTAAAAAATTTTAAATTTCAGAAAAGTTAATTATGCTAACTAGGCATGGAAATAGGCCAGACTAGGCTAGGCTTTGGCTAAATAGGCTTGAGCCTGTAATGGGGACAGAAGGCCTGAGCCTGAATTCAGGTTTTTTTTAGGCTTAGACCTGAGCCTTCATAAGGCTGGGTCGGGCCTGAAGCCTTTTTAAAGGCCTACTTACAATGTAGGCCTTTAAAAAGGCCTCATATTATAGGCCTTAGAGGCCATAAATAAGCTTTACACACTTTGAACTTATCAAAATCTATATAAATACAATTTGAAATTAAAATATAAGAATGAAAAATAATAAATATTGTGTTATCTATATGATATACATTTAATTATATTTATTTAATATGTAAACAGGCCAGGCCTTAACAAAATAGGCCTAGCCTATTTACATATTTAGCCTTTTAAATAGGCTTTGGCCTAGCCTTTTTGACAAACAGGCCAGGCCTAACCAGGCCCTAAATAGGTTAGGTTATAGGCCACTTGATAGAGGCCTGACCTATTTCCACCTCTAATGCTAACATTAGTCTAAACATAAATTATATTATACAATCTAACTTTTGTCTAATCTTAAGTTTGTACAAATCAGATTATAAATAAGTCATTTTTTCAACTGCTATCCTAAATTAGTGATTTCCACGTCTTACGTTTTCCTCCACCACTCCTAGCCACGTTACGCCATCATCCATTGGTGTAATTAAATGCGTTCATATACCAGGTAAACAAAACACACCCCCACCCCTTCTCATTCTAATATATGTCAACCTTTCCTTGGCTATTTCACAAGTACATGGTGTAACCCCCATAATTTTTAAGTCCTTTATGATGACCAGTTATGTATCTATAGCTCTTATTAACTAATTCATGTGTATTTATTAGAGTGAATGTGTTAACAGATCAGAGTAAGTCACAATAGAGAGTATGCTTAACGTTTGGACAAATGAGTGACTGATAACATATGCCCAGACATATGCTGGTTAATTAAAATTCCCAAAGGAATATAAGCATGATACAACTTAAAATTCTTTGTGGTGTATCCGGTTGGCATGTTAGTGGTACAATTATCCGAATATTCAACAGTTATACATAATACTATCCAAAAAAAAAAAAACTCCAGCTGAGTCTTCAAGCATGTTGCTTACCCTTTTCTCTAGATCCTAATCCTCCAGATTCTGAAGCTAGGGTAAATTCTGAGATTCAATACTCATTGAATCTCAGGTAATAGTTAACCACATGCTCAAGTATAAACAGTATATGTATGATAGATATTCATTACATTTCAACATTAACCATACATACATAGCACACAACCAATTAAAGTTCACAACTCAATAATACATAGCACATAGCACATGTAATGTCCACAACATTTGCACTCACCAGTGCCACGCCTCCATGTGTCGTCAGCGCTTGGAAAACATACATACGACATTATCATAACTATAACCCGCATAAAGCTGAATGTATGTGAACAAGTGACCTAAGGCCGAGTCTTAGCCACAGTACATGACCCAATACCAAGTCTTGTACATGACTCTATGAATCATCTAATTACATATAAGTATACAAAACAATATGAGAGTTATAGTTACAGTACGTGTCCGTACCTTAGTCTTCGTCGATAGCAGTACGTTTACTTTTTAGTATTGATTTCTGACTTTTTCGGATATCCTATAATAGTATCACCGCATTATTTCCCTTATAAATAACATCCTAAGAGATGCCATTGCCACTATTGACCTTTCTACTCCTGGTGAATTTGTTATTTCATTTATTCACTTTTTAAATTATTATTAATAATAATAGTTTCTATTAATTAATAATTCCTTTTATTATTTATTATTAATTCATTTTTAATTAATCACTTATTTCCTTTTCTAACAATAATAATATTATTATTATTCCTTCCCAATAATAACCATAATATTTGTTATTATTATAATTATCCTAAATTTTCTAATAATATTCCATTTTAATAAATAATAATATTATCTGTTATTATTTATTTATCTCTTTTATTACTTAATCTTTTTTCTTATAATACTAATTTAATAAATACAACACCAAGTTGTAACATCCCGGATTTTAAATGGCGGAATTTTTTTTTTTCAAAAGAATAGTAATCAGAGTCAAGCATTGTAGCAAGTGAGTAACTGAATTTAAAGATATATGTCCACGGTGTAATTGTACTCATACAGACATCCATTGCTCAGAAAGGGTAGCGTCTAACCAGATTTAATAGAGCTACAGAAGTAAACTCCTTCTGCCATCCAATGCCCGCTACCTGCCCCGAACCTCAATCCTTGATTTTTCCCGAACCTGAAGCTACAGCTGAGATCCAATTTCCAATTGGATCTCAGGTAACGGTTAACCTTATGCTCAAATAAACAATATATGGCAACAGATATTCATAATAACATAACAGCATATCAATACTAAATCACACAACAAGTACCACAACCAGTACCACAACAAGTCTGCACATATCCAGTGCCACGACGGCCCATCGTGTCCTCAGCGCTAGGAAAACCTTACGGCGTTATCAAGACTATAACCCGTACAAAGCTGTATGTACAACTGCCCTCTCTCGGCAGAGTCTCAATAAATGACATATCAATCACATATATGAATATAAGCAGCATAAGTGTTAAGGTTACAGTACGCGTCCGTACCTCCGTTGACGATTTCTGGTACTTTCGTCAAATTACGGCACGTTCGACAGCGGTACAACAGCGGTGACAGTGGAAACAGCGGTTCGTGGTTTCGAATATCCTATACGGATAATATTACTTATATGAGTATTCAGAACCAAAATGGGCATTTTAGGTACAAATTACCATTTTACCCCTAATTGACTTTTCGACGGAATTTTGCCAGAGCTCCACTATTTTGACTTTAATTTCTCAAAATTTTTGCTATAACCTTTCCTCTATCATATTTCTAAGATAAATATCATATTTATTCTTAAAACATGATATTTAATTAACTTTGAAAATTTAGAGACTACCCTAGCAATCCTACTATAACTACCGAAAGAATTACCGAACTAAAGACTAAGGACCGAAAACTTACTCAGAGCTTCACTAGGATTTTCCCCGGACTCCTCCTTCCTCCTTGCTCTCCCAAATTTCGAAATTCTCAAGAGAGAATGGTGTGAAGAAATGTGAAATGGTGAAGGGGTATTTATAGGTGAAAGGAAGGGCATTTTCGTAATTTTTGTCTGATCGAATTCTGACCGTTGGATTGCACTTTTGTGAAGTGGCTTGATCTTGGCCCTCCATGTGTCTTTGCCGACCTCATCCCCCACAAAAAGATAAAGGATGATGACATCAACATGCTTAGGTCATCTTGCTTTATCAGATAACATCCCTGGTTCGGTGTCCTGATCGCGAAATTTCGTAAAATCTTAAAATTCCGGGAATGACACGCTGAAGATCTTTTCTTCCTCTTCGAGAATACTGGGTTTTCCTGACCTTATATTCTTGTTAAGGATACTCCGTTATCAGCCGAAAATCCTCGGTAATCACTACCGGGTACAGAAATGACTTCTGTCGGTGCCATCTTCTAGATAAAAATCCACTGATCAATAATACACTCTGGTTTTTCCCCACTTATCCCCAGATTCTCACAACGAAATTATTTTCTAACGGTTCTCATTTTGGTTATCTGTTTAATTCCTACAAAATATCTTCCTATCCGGATCTCCAAATCACTCCGTCGGTTACGGAAACGACTTCGGAGACCGGCTATCTCGAGATAAAAATTCACTTGTTCATAATATACTCTGGTCCTAATTACCCAGTTCACGGTTTTCTATGTAGGATTTTATTTCTATCCGTTCTCGTTTATCCTGTTCATTTTTCCCTGATTATTCTAATATTTCCTAACGAACACATGTTTTAATTAATATTACTATTATATTTAAAAATCTACCTATCCTTATCCTTCCATTTTTTTTCTTTTTCTTTTCTTTTTCCCCTAAAATTTCGGTCACCACTATATATATATAATTATTTTTTTTCCATTTACCATAATATCCCATTTCTTTTTCACAAAAATTTCCCATTGGTCCATTTTTCCTAAACTCTTATGATCTTATAAAATTCCTAAAAATCCCTTAATTAATCCTTTACTAATTTTTGATAATTTTATCAATTAAAACTAATTATTTTCTCACAACAATTCTATTTACATCTCTAATTTAAGCTTTATCTAAATTATCAAAAATCTTAAGGCCAGTTTTAGTCTTAGAATACTTTTTAATTTTCATAGGAAATAATTTAGTAAATTGTCTAAATTAAGGACAATATTCTTTCTAATTTTTCTTTTTTATAATTATCCTTATGCCCTTTAGGATTTTTCATAATTCCTTTTAGGATGTTTTATGTCTCTAAAATGCTTTTTTTTTTTTTAAGCCTTTCCGGCACCTTTATTCCCTTAATATTTTCCTTTGAACTTAAACTACTTATCTTACACTTTGAGACTACACATTCACCTATTACCAATAGGTTTTATTTGTTAATATAATATTCCAGATAAATAATTATCCGGGTATTACACAAGTAAACAAAATAAGTTTTATAAATATATAAATGGAAAATTTGAGCTTAATGAATAATGACTCCATAATTAATTTAATAAATGCTACCACATATAAAATCTGTTTTATGGAGACATATTCATACTCACATACATACATGGTTATATATATATATATATATATATATATATATATATATATATATATAACTTCCTTTTTGTCTCCTAATTATGCATGAGTAACGTGTGCGCGCGCGCGCGCTTGACAGGGACACTTTTGGTTTATCAACATACTAGCCTGTTATATGTATACATATCAATTGGTTTCATTTTATGAATACACAGGCATGCCTACATATACATGAAACAGTAGCTAATATATACTCATACAGAGATCTTGGTTCATATATATATATATATATATATATATATATATATATATATATATGTATGTATGTATGTATGTATGTATGTATGTATGTATGTATGTATGTATGTCAAGGAAGGAAAGCAGATGCAATGTTTTTTTTTTTTTTTTTTGAGGTAACAAGACAAGCACTAAGCTTGAGAAAAGACAAAAGCAAACAAAACTAACAGCGACCTAAATAAGGTTATAGCTAAATAAAACTAGAATCAATGTGTAAATTACTAAATAGAACCTTAAGGCCTCGTTTAGCGTGGAAAGTATCTTACTGTTATAGATGTATCTAAACCATCTTATTTTAATGTTTTCACCTTGCGTATAACAAATAGCATAACTCTCAGAAACTACACTGATATCCAAGAGTTTAACCGTCTTACATCTCATAGTTCTGCACTCAAAGGCGTTCAGCAGACTATTTTCACAACTCATAAAGGTCCTACGGTATTTATTTACGTAAGAACTCCCACACTCAAATGATCAATAATAGAAATAACTTGATTTTGTTCACCATGCGCAATCCCAATCTTAGTTTTTCAGAGCCTCTTGCTCACTACTAAAAAATTCATTTTTTGCGGCAAAATTTTTCCGTCGCAAAACAAGCATTTTCCGTTGCAAAATCTTTTTTTGGCGGCAAAGTGTCCATTGCATAAAATGCCTTCGCAAATCACTTTTGTAACGGAAAAAAATGCTTTTTTCCTTGCAAAATTCAAAATTTGTGTGGGAAAATTTTTCCCTCGCATAATCTCACATTTTGCGAGGGAAATGCTTTCCCCCCACCAATTTGTGGGGCCAGCGACGTACCCGTATCCGTCGCTAGTTGGCGGCATATTTGCCGCCAACTTTTGCAAGCCTCCCTTCAAAGGGAGGCTTTGCATACACGAATCACCCCTCGGCACAGTTTTCTTCTTTCCCCACCCCCTTCGGTGATTTTCATCCTCTGTGCTTCACCCCACCGGCGATTTCCTCTTTCCAGCGCCTCCACGACTCAAAACCTTCTACCATTGGGTCTCCTCCATTGAGGTATGTTTGGTTTTTTTTTTTTTTTATTTTGCTATAAGTATGTTGTTAAATTTATTTATTTGTAGTATGAATTATATTGATGTTAAATTGCTCCCTCTATCAAATTGCGGATATATGTTTCTTTTTTTTCTTAATTTTTTTCTGCTATATTATCTTACAAAATGAAATATATATGTGTGTCTGTTTGTATGATTTTTTTGATACAATATGATTGTATGATTTAATTTTATAAAAATATTATTTTTTTATCTTCAATATTTAGGAGAAAATATATAAAATAAATCAAAAATGAAAACGGTACCAATGCACTATATGGAGAAAATCACAAAGAATCAAAGGAGATTAGATAATCTAAACAATGGAAGTTCGGTTTATATTACGCCATTAACTTTTTTTCGCCATAAATTGTCCATTTAATTGCCTTAATTGTATATCGGTTTGAACATGGATATTGTAATACCCTAAAATTTATATTTCTCCTAAAGAACCATATTTTGGCAAATAATACCTATTAAAATAGGAGAATATGTTGTCTCTAAATTTTTAACTGATTTATTATCATATTTAGGGAAATTTTCTTTGGATTCTAATAAATCCAAAATTCAATTTCCTAAATCTTATTAAGGATCATAAAATATAACCATTTAAAATCATCGGAGGATGGTAAAATCAATTAGAGAAAATTAGTAACAATTATTGGGCAATTGAAATTGCAATAATTGAGATACTTTATTAATTTTTGAAATTAGTTAATAATTAATTTATGAAGGTCATAATTAAGGATCAAATGATATTTAGAAGCTGAGATTAAATTAGAAACTTGTCAAATTTTAGTAATTAAGCTTAGTAACCCCTAAAACACTATACTATCAATAGTAACCAAGGATTTATCTAATTCTTCCTTTCACTAATAAAAGTGGCGAAAATTACCAATTTAAGGATGAAGAAATTGTATTAACCTTTAATCCTAAATCTTTGTGAAATTACTTGGACCAATAAAAGGTTTTTCTTCCTAAGGTGTGAGAACAAATAAAATGTAAATTGATAATTAAAAATTAGGGGGAGGGGGACGAAATTACTAGGGAAACAAGAAGGGAAATTGTTGTAATAATAATACAAACACATAAGTCAATTGCTTGTGAGAGAAGATTAGTAGAAACTTGGGGAGCAAGTAAAGAAACTTGGGGAGCAAGTAATTGTTAATCAAATACAAATCAAGGAGAATTCATAGAAATTAAATCATATCTTGAAATATTGGAACTAAGTATTACATATAAATACATATTTGGAATCAGTGAATTAAGAGCTTCAACTTGGCTATTCCCAAAGTTATTTTCGGTTACTTTTAAGATTCATACCTAAGTGTTTGGGAAATTAAAAATCACCATAAATCTAATCACAAAATTAGGATTTCAAAAGTGAAATTGGATTTTGAAGTAAAACACCAAAGTAAACCTAACTAAATTAGAATTTGGGATTAATTAAGGTAACTTAGTGAAGAAGGGGCATGACTTGGGGACAAAGCAAAACTTGGTGGACAAGGGGGGGAGGGTGGACGGTCAAGGGCGGGGGGCTGAAGGGATAGGATTTTTACCTCCACCCCAAGTAAATAATTGATGGTCAAGATTAAAGAAAAGTTGCTTGATGTTTAACCACCCTTTGGCTATAAATAGAGGACCTTAGCAACACAATCTCCTCATCAATTTACAAGCCTAGACCGAAATTGAGAGTGTGAGGGAGTGAGTGGAAGAGTTTCAAGAGCTAAGAGCAAGTGTTCTTCAAGAGGTAAGAGAGTTTTTAGTTCATAAGTTCAAGTTCTTAGTTATGAAGTAGAAATGCTAGAAATGTTGTTTTAATCTTCAATCTTCCAAATATAGTTTTATTTTCATGTTTTTATGGGTTCTACTGCCTTTATTTCGAAAATTTGATGAAGAAGAAGTTATAGCAAAATTTTTGGAAGATTATGATCAAAATAGCGAAGCTCTGGCGAAATTTCAACAAATAGGAACTTCTGGAGCCAGTAGCAAAAACGTTGGTATTTTATGAAGAAGATGATGTTCAAAAATTCTGGGAAAATTCATGATGAAAGTAGACATCTAGGGCTTTCTAAATATATAAAGAATGTGTCAATTGAAGTTCTGTGAAAAAAGATAAAAATCCCAGAAGTTAAGCTACATTTTCTGAGCGAAATTCTGGGCAGCGGTTTGAATTCTGGGAACTGGGAATTATCCATGAGTTCTGAGTAAGTTCCAGTATTTTTCCTTGAAAGTAGAAATCTCAAGGATTCCGGGAAATTTTACGGATCCTCTTTTCGATTTTTCTGGAATTAGTTATGATTGATTGAAGTTAGGCGAAATTCTGCCCAGAAATACTGGATCAGCGTTTTTTCCGAAAATTAAGGAATAAATTGGAAAATAAATCCACCAGGGGTAAAATGGTCTTATATAGCCAAGATATCTCTTGGAATAATGTTTATGAATTAATAGAAACAATATTATCCTTATAGGATATCCCTGAATACGTTCTGACCAACTGTCGCACCGTATTCTGCCAGAAATACCGTATAGCGTCAAACGAAGGTACGTCCGCGTACTGGTAACTTTAACTCTGATATTTACTGTATGCTTATATGTGCTATGTGTTTGGTATGTTTATATAAGATAACTGATAGCTCGGTGATATGTTCATGTACTGTTGTTATGATTATTCTTGCTGGGTATTGGGATACGTTTGCTGGGTGTGAAATGCTTGGTGTGAAACAAGTGCTAGGTGTGAAATGTATACTAAGTGTGATATATCTGCCAAGGGGCTTATATGCCAGGGATACTTTGTCTAAATGCTTATGAACTGTTTATGTTTATGAATATCTGTGATCCATATTTGGTATATATAAACATGAGGTTAACCGTTACCTGGGGTCCGTATGCATGGGACCTCAACTCTTAACATAGCGTCAGGGTCAGAAGAACCAAGGACGGAGGATAAAGGGAAGCGCAAGCAGGACGCATAGTAGACCCCGCTGAAGATTTCCTTTGACATTCTGGCGGAAGCCTTCCTTTTGTTGTTGTACATCCCTTTTGAGCCACACGGTTACTACACCACTATTGTATTCAGCCAGACTTACAGCATTTTGAAATATAAGTATCAGTTACTCTTCCGCTCAAATGCACTACTCTGATGATTTTAAATGATTTTAAATGAAAAATAAATTATTTCGCTTTTGAAAATTGGGATGTTACAGACATAAAACGCGTCAAACCTTTAATTATTCATTCCTATTCATAGCTTTGTTTAACCTTTTAAAATTACTAAATTGATTAAATTATCTTGGCCAAAAAACTTAAAACTGAATTCAAATTTTTTTTATAACAATCCTTTTATAACATTTCCATGAGGAAAAAGCCCAAAAAAAAATCGTAAGAATGGCGTCAATAAAATTTTCTCAATGGTTTGAGGATAAGAAATACATAATTTGTTGAGATTCAAATTTTGTGAGAAAATTCCAATACATTTTGCTTATTCTTATTTTATACGGTTTATATATTGTTTCTGTAATCTAAATTAAAAAATAAAAATTAACTTATGCTTTTGAATAATTTTTTTTTTCAAAAAAAAATTATACTTGTTTTAGAGGACTTTTCATAGATCGATTAGGCTAAATCATTAAATTTTCATATTTATTTATGTCGGTCAAAAGGTTAAATCAACAAATTTATGTATCAATTATTGTTATTTTGAAATTTGAATTACTGTTTGTTATTTTGATTTTTGAATTATTGTTAGTTTTCAGATTTCTTAGGCTTTTCAAATAATTAGTTGATTAATAGGTTGTTACCTATTTTTATGCTAATAGTTGTTACCGATTTATTTTATCAAGTAGTATAAACAATTTAATTTAATATAAGGAAAGTACCAGGAAAATTCTCAAGAGTAGGACCCTTAAAACATTCACTCGGGCAAGTGAAAATCATTTGTTCTACCCAAATCCAATTGTCAAATCCTTCCCATGTAAGAGTTATTAAAAAAAGAAAAAGAAAAAGACTATGATCAAAATAATTAAAGAGTATGAAGTGAATTTATGAGAAGTGATATTTAAAAAAAATTGAAGTTGTTATTATTATGATATACACACGCACAAAATTATACCAACAAAAAAAATGTGTAAGTGATATATCTTCATAAAATAATCTGGTTCTATATGTATAAATAATAATAACAACAACAACAACAACAACAAAGCAGAAAAAAAGAAGAGAGAGATTGAATATATATAATTTTTATTTTAAAAAATGATTATTTTATTTCAGATCCATAATGTTCCTCTCATTCATTTATTGTGTATTTTTACATTATTTATTTATTCATTCTTCTTAGGATTACTTGTTATGTTTTTAAATATATCATTATCTAAATAAGATTCTGTTAAACTCAATCTTTTATTGAAATTTATATCCAAACATAAATGCTACGGTAATAATATTTTTACCTCACCTTCAATTTTCAATATATATATAATTAGAATAAAAGTCACCTCTCTACCAACACGTTAATCCAAACATTAGTATTATATTTACTCTTAGCTATGTGCATTATCTCAAAGCTCATGACGTAACAAACAAAGGAAAAGACTACAAACCTACGTCTATATATAATAATAAATAGAAAAGATAGAATTGCAATGGCCTTTAATATGACCCTCATTCATAAAATTGTCTTAAATAATCTCATGGACTGGGACATCTCCCCACTCTATATATTTGTGTAAGGTTATAGGTTGTAGAAATATGGACGACCATCGTGATAGGAGTTGGATGTCCAATCGTCTAACCCAGAAAAGAGAAATAACTCGAGCATTCCTGGACAATCTGGAAGAGTTCATTCAATTTGCTTTGGCGCACTCACCTAATCCAAGTAGACACATCAGATGTCCCTATGCCACATGCCGATGTTTCAAATATAAAGAGTATAACATGGTCAAAATTCATTTGTATAAAAAAGGATTTATGAACGATTATGAATGCTGGATATATCATGGCGAAGTACGATAGACACCGAGTGGATATTACGGGATCAGTAGTCATCGAGGCAACCTTCATCAATACGAACAGTTGGTGATGGATGTCACGTGACCGTTGATTAGGCAATATTTTGATCCCTTTACTCATGCTAAACCATCATACACGCAAGAGGAGACCGATACGCATAATCAACCATGTTATATGGGAAAGGATCCTAATCCGGAAGCCGATAGGTCCTACAAAATGCTTCAAGATGCGCAATGATCGTTATGGGAAGGTTGCAAACACATTGAAAGTAGTGAGCACTAATCATTATCGGCTACCTTAGCAACACTAAGCTTGAAGACTGATCACCATATGAGTGAGATGAATTATAACAAAATGATGCAGATCATGAGCAAGATTGCTCCAAAAGACAATAATTTGCCAAAGGATTTCTACCAAGAAAAAAGAAATGTTAAAGAGCTTGGGCTTAGTTGTGAAAAAAATCCATTGTTGCCCCAATGGATGTATGTTGTGTTGGTTATGATTAGTTTTGATGATGTTTTATATAGATGCCATTAGCAAGAGCAAAAAGTTTGTATCATATATATTGACTAATCACTTTGCTTAATATAGGTTGGTCCAAGATGAATTGTAGAGAAAGATCAAGAGAGGAGATTAATGAAAGAAGAAATTGACAAATATTATGAAAATATCAATATACAAGTCTCTATGATCAAATGGAAGTTGGAATGACTCAATTTGGAGTTAAAATAACCAAGTTGAAGCTTCCGAATGAATAATGCTTGAGTTACTCCAGTTATAGAGTGTTACTCCAGTCATTTTTCATATGGTTCAGCATTGATTATTCCAGTCATCATTTACTTACTGCAACAACGTTAAGATAGAAAGCATCTGTTGCAAAATTACTGCAGTCATCCACGTGCTACTGTAGTAATGTGAATGTTTTAGCAGCTGAATTCGCTTCTATCTGATGCTAACTCCAGGAATCATTAACGTACTGCAGTAACGGTTCAAACAGAAAGCTTCTGGTACGAAATTACGGCAGTAAGCCTCGCCTTACTCTAATAATATGGGTATTCCAGCAACTCTGTTCAGTGTTTAACCTGGGCGACGTTCAGTAATTCGATGATATCTCCCAAACCAGAGATTTTATTGAGGTGAAACCAATTTTGGATGAAAATAGACATCCAAGGTGTCATCCTGTCAAAAATTCAGGTCCAAAGAAGATCAAATGAGAGAGCTATGAATTGTTGAAGTTACCCCACCTGTTAACATCATGCAGCTGACCAGGGTTTAGTAATTTGAGAATATCTCACAAACTACACATCGGAATGAGTTGAAATCAGTGGCATATGAAACTAGACTCACACACCTTTCCAAAAATATCAAGATCACAGGAAAAAAAGATCAAATGAGAGAGATATGATTTTTGGAAGTTCAGTGTATGTTCAGAATTCTGGAACTGATCCTCAAACAAGTGAAGAGTTTATGGTTACTCCAGTTGACATCTCATTACTCCAGTAATATGTGGTCTGTTCGCCTCTGTTTGCACATTACTCCAGTAATGAAATGGGTACTCCAGTAAGTCGATGTTTTTCAGCCACCTCAGAATCAAACCCGATAGTCATTCACCTTACTCTAGTAACATGTTGGAGTCATCTTGTCACTTTTACACTAGAGTTACTCCAGTAATCAAAACGTTACTCCAGTAATGTCAGAGACAGAAGCAAGATGATCCTTAATTACTCTAGTACGTGAATTGTTACTCCAGTAACATCAAGGACAGAAACTTTGCAACATCTTAGTTACTCCAGTAGCTAAGTGATTACTCCAGTAATCTCGAAGACAAAAGCTACATGTACCTTAGTTACTCTAGTAACTAAGTTATTACTCCAGTAATGGCGGAGAAAGAAACATTGCAAAACCTTAGTTACTCCAGTCATTTTGAGATTACTCCAGTGGTGATGACACAGAGACAATATGATCTTTGATTACTCCAGTCATTTAGTGACTACTCCAGTCAACCTAAGTCAGTGAATTTCAAATGACTCTAGTAATACAAATGTTACTCCAGTAAGATCGAAGACAGAGAGCAACTGACACTTTATTACTCCAGTAATGCATACGTTATTGTAGTAATTCGAAGACAAGATCAGTAAATCACCGTGCTCGTAAAACGAAAATCATTGATTATGATTTCATCACTTCATATCTTGACTTACTATTATTCCTAACATTGTTTAAACAGTTTTCTAGTAAGTTTCAGATGATCAAGTGAGATTTGAAGCTGAAGTCAATAAGTTCTCCTTGCTGAGCTGTAAAGTGACTTATCAGTATGGAATGCCAGCGCATATGTCGGGGAATATTTGCAACTTGGATTAAATAAAATAAGACATTCCGCTGCAGCCCACTCTGATTGAAGATAATCAATATTATCCTTAAATCAATATTCCACAGATTTAGGGAACTGCAATCATTGCTAGAACCAGAAATCAAGAAACGCTTCAACCCATACTCTCATTGTACTTGTAACATCAAAATTCTCAGTGGAGCTCCAACAATCACATTCTGATAAAGGATAATCAATATTTTCCGCAAATTGAAATATACTGCAAAATGAAGAAAGCAACAGACATAACTGGAATCAAAGAGTTGGAATCAGAAAACAGAGACGCTCTAAGAATCATACCCTCAGTGGACTTCCAATGTCAAAAATCTCAGTGGAGCTCTAATAGACATATTCTGGATAGAAGATTCAAATGCTATTCTTCAACTATAAAAAGACCAAAAACGAAGACCTCAATGAGTAAGCATAGAGACGTGAGCTTATACAATAAAAATGCTAATATTCTAACGTCTGCATCATGTACTCTCTATGTATCTCAATGACCCTATAATTTTCCTTAGAGAGTGAGATTATCTGTATTATACTTCAGCGATTATCCATTCACTTCTGAGAGAGAGAAGATTCATTATAAATCAATTTATTTGAGAGATACTAAAGATTGGGTGATCTTGAGTGAAAAACACTTTGTTGTGATTACAGCTTGTAAGGGGAGTGAATCCTAGTGAGAGGATTACTTCGAGTACAGAGTGTGTAATCAAGCAAGTGTATTGATTACAGTTTGTAAGGGGGAGTGATTCCTAGTGAGAGGATTACTTCAAGTACAAAATGTGTAATCAAGCTCAAAGCAGATAGTGGATTGAAAATCTCAAGTGAAGCTTGGGGACTGAACGTAGGTCAAGGATTGGACCGAACCAAGATAAATCACAGTTTGCATACTCTTTTCCCTAAACTCTTACATTTCCAGTATATTCTTATCTTTGAATATCTAACTGTCAATTTATAAGTTGCGAAAAGTTTTTAAAGTTCCTAAAGTTTTATCAAACACCCAACTCACCCCCTCTTGGGTGATAGCTAGATCCAACATGTTGTACTACAAAGATGATGCTGAGCTGACCAAATGCAAATTTTGTGAACATAACAGATACAAACCTGTGACTAAAGAGAAGAAAATAGACTGTCAACCATTCAGCAAGATGTGATACTTTCCCCTTATGCCTAGGCTTCAGAGATTGTATTCTTTAGAGCAAACAGCCGCTCACATGAGACGGCACCGAGAGCATTGCAGGGATGAAAAATTTGTGACGCATCCATCCGATGCCGAAGCTTAGCTTAAATTTAACGAGGTGAATCTTTTCTTTACATCAGATCCCCGTAATGTCCGTCTTGGATTATGTTCGGATGGGTTTGCTCCTTTCAACCAGACAGGCAAGAGGTATTCATGTTGGCTAGTGATTGTGACTCCGTACAATATCCCACCTTCCATGTGCATGAGAAGAGAGTTCTTATTTCTCAACGTGTTAATCCCTGGGCCTTCCAACCCAAAAAAGAATATAGGTGTGTACCTCAGGTCTTTGATAGATGAGTTAAAGATGTTGTGGAGTGACGGGGTTCTCACGTACGACGTATCATTGAGCCAAAATTTTATCATGCGGGCTGCCTTAATGTGGACGATAAATGATTTCCCTGCCTATGGGATGTTGAGTGGCTGGCAAACATCGGGAAAGCTTGTATGTCCAGTTTGTCTTGAGCAGAACATGGGCTTTAGCTTGTAAAACAGTCGCAAGGTTTGTTGGTTTGACAGGCACCGGCGATTCCTACCCCCTGATCATTCGCTTAGAAGAAATAGAAAAGACTTTACACGGAATGTAGTCGAACGGGCAAATCAACCTCGTCGATTAAGTGGTCAAGAAATATGGGACAGGGTCAAGCACATTGCAAGTGTTGAAGAGGTGGTTGCATTCAACGAACCTGAGGGATATGGGGTTGATCATCATTGGATGAAACGATCTCCTTATCCTTGTTTGCACTAGGTGACATTTTGGACCTTTTTAGGGCCCACCGTACTGCCTCCCATTATCCTGACATCTTTATATAATAATTGTTCCAAATAAAATATTATAGACAAATTAATAATTAAATCAATAATAAATTCTTCTCATTAATTCATCAGTGCTTACAGATACAATATTTACAACAATAGGGATGTTACATTTAGCCATGGTCTAATGGATATAATTTACTCTTTCTGTACTATAGGTAATATAAGACCTAATTAAAAAGTTGATTGTGTATAATGTAAAGAGCCTGGATTAAGAAAAATAAAAAATTCTTGACTATGCTCATTTCTCTACTTTTCCTTATTACTTTTCGTCACTATTATTAGGTACTCAAATTAACGGCATGAGTTTTCAAATATACTCATGCCAATCTCGCAAACTATAACTATATATGTGTGTGTGTATAGATAGAGAGGGTGTTTTCAAGACAAGAAGGGATTGATAAATCTCATTTCCGATCTCGAAAAGAGCTTAGAAAAGCTATTCATTCCAGATCCGAATCTTGAAAATTTCCCATCTCGACGGGATGGTAGATTCTTGGGATTGGGAATTTTCCAAAAAAAGTTCCATTTTCATTTCTTTTTTTAAATTTTTTCTTGCATTGAATTTTTTCCTATGGTTCTTCTAATCTAGTACAAATATATAATTTGTCCTATATCATATTATACTAAATTAGTCCAATACAAATATAAAGTTAGTCCAATACAAATATTTAAAGTGGTTTAAAATTATAAATTCATCAACAGTTCAATATTTCTAATCTTTCAATGTTCTGCTCTCACCATAGATGCACTTATGACATACAAATATTTGACATGGATATTTTTTTTAAAATGTCTGTGAGTGTGGGAAGTCTCTTTCCCAATATTGATCCTAAACCTTATTTTTCCCAATCTAGCGCACGCGCGCACGCACACACACATAAGGCATTTAGTAAATCAACACAAACCGTTTGATCACACACACACACAAGGGTTTTAGTAAAACAAACTATTTGATGGATCCTGTCTAGATAGGATTGGATATTCTGTTGAACGATTGGTTGTTGGAGCTGTTGCTCAATTCGTTTGAAAGAGACTTCTTTAAGATGCTTGATTTGATTTTGTTTAAGGAAAAGAGGATTTAACTCTTCGAGCTTGGGTTTTTGAGTAGAGGGGAACAAAATGAGGAAAATAACCTCCATGAGGATAATAACCCCGACCTCAATTCTTAAAATTGATTTAAAAAATTCTTATACAAAAGTTTTATATACAAGCAAAAATCATTATCAATAATGATCTTGTTATAGAACAATCTGTTTTGTTTGACACTGGGGCTCAAGCCAATTGTATTTTAGAAGGCTTAATCCTACTAAACACTTCAAAAAAACAACTGAGAGATTTAATTCTATTAATAGATTACTGTTATCTGTTAAGTACAAAATTCCGAACGTTATTGTTCAAAATAAGAGTTTGCAACTTAAAAATCCGTCTATTCTCATGAAAGATATTGTTAGATATGCTTAGTTTTGATGATGACAAATATACATATCAATATCAAGAGCAAAAAATTTATATCATATACATTGACTAATTGTTACATTTAATGTAGATCAGTTCAAATATAACTGTGGAGGACGTTCAAGAGAAGAGAAAAAAGAAAGAATAGAGTTGTGGAGAATGACCAAGTGAAGAGAAAAAAGAAAGAGAAGATCTTGCCAAATAGAATGAGAATATTAATATTCAAGTACTTAGATTGATAATAGAAGTCTCCAAGATCAAATGAAAGTTGGAATAACTCAATTCAGAGTTAAAACAAAGCAAATATAAGGTTTTAGATGAGCAAACTCGATTCCCAAGGTTTCAATCCAAGTTTACTACCTTACTGCAGTGATTTGCCTCTAGAATACGAGAAAACTCGAGTTAAGGACACAAAACTCGAGTTTGGGAATCAAAACTTGAGTTACTCACTTAATGACTTGAGTTAACAGTGTTTTCAGCACCTCTGGCATCTCTAGACCAGCTACACTCGAGTTAGCCATTCAAAACTCGAGTTTGTCGTGCTTTCAGCTCCTCTGTTTCATATTCAGCTTGGGCGAGGTCGGGTAATTTGATGATATCTCCTAAACTAGAGATTGGATTGAGGTGAAACCAATTTTGCATGAAACTAGACTTTCAATGCATCATTATGACAAAGTTTCAAGCCTAAAAAATTTTAGATGAAAGATCTATCAATTGTAGAAGTTGGAACTAAAATTCACGCCACACAGCAGGCCAAGCTTCAATGTTTTGAGTTTATCTCACAAACTACAAATCCAATCGAGCTGAAATCAGTGGCATATGAAATTAAACTCAAAATACGTTCCATCAAGACTTGAAACAACTAAAATGAAGTTCAGACGAAGGAGATATGGCCTTCAAAAATTGACAGTCAGTTCATGATATTGCAAAGACACTAGCCTTGGACAATTTCTACTAATCTGATCACAACGTTCAACATAGAATGAGTTTGGAACTAATTTTTTCTTGCATTGGATTCTTAACTTGAGCTTGGACATTAAACTTGAGTTTGAGATTGGCCAAGATTTTTCTAAGTTTTCATACTTTTGAGAAAACTAGAGTTTATCTTTGTAAACTTTTTTTTTATCTTGATAGAAAGTTTTCAAAGTTTTTTAGTTTTAAAGAAGGCTCGAATTGAGTTTTGTTAACTCGAGTTTATGCCATACAGAGAGCTATGCTTGATCTTTGTGGATTAAAAACTCAAGTTAAGTTTTGAAAACTCCAGTTTGAGCTTTTATGAACTTAAACTCTTTTTTCAATATGAATAGTGCCAAACTCGAGTTTGTCACTGTTTCAAGATATTTTTCAAAGCTTAATCGCGATGTTCACCTAAGAAAGAACTAAACTCGAGTTTGTGTTTCTACAGTCCAGTTTAAGTTGTCCCTGTTTTGAAATCATCTTCTCCAAATTTGCAAAATCTTCATGAATGATCTATACACTTCATATCATCTGTTGCTACTATTCCAAACTATGTATAAACAATTTGCTAGTGATTTTCAGATGATCAAACTGCATTAAACTAAAGTTTAAGCATAAAGTAAAAAGTGATGTCAGAACAACAAAAGCTCTAACGACTAGTTCCAATTGATCTCCAACGACTACTATTCACAACGTTTATATTCTCAATGGTCAAATGATCTTCATCTATAAGTAGAGCCACATTCAAGATGGACAAAATTGATGACAAGAGATTGCATTGTCAAAATGCCTACATTATGAATCCAATAATTATCTCATACACGCTCTGTTCTCAATGCTTATATAGTTCATCATAGAGAGTGAAATGATATGTATTGTACTTCAGTGATTATTTATTCACTTCTGATAGAAAAGATTCATTGTAATCATTTTATACAAGAGTTACTCAAGATTGTGTGATCTTGAGTGGGAAACATATTGTAACCTTACAATGTGTAAGGGGGAGTATTTCAATGAGAGATTTGGCTTCACAAGTGCCTGTGTGAACTTGTGGGATTGTAAAAGCTTCTCTTATGCCCGGATAAACAAGAGGATAGTAGATTGAAAATCTCAAGTGGAGTTTGGGGACTGAATGTAGGTCAAGGATTAGGCTGAACCAGTATAAATCACAGTTTGTATATTCTCTTCCTTGAACTCTTATATTCCCAACATGTATGTTTATTTGAATATCTAACTGTTGATTTAGAAAACGCAAAAGATTTTTTGAGTTACATGATTTTAATCCTTCACCCAATTCACCCCCCTCTTGGGTTCAGCCGGATCTTTCAGATATGAGAACACAAATTATACTTGGAGTACCATTTGCACAACTTTTAATCCCTTTTGGAGTTGAACTAGATGGACTTTCAAAACAATTGGGCTGCTTAAACTATGTTGCCGAGTTTATCCCTCAACTTAGCAATTTTGTTAAATTACCCCTTCATCAACATCTTAACAAAAATCCTTCTCCTTGAAATGATGTTCATACTGAAGTTGTCAAACAGATAAAATAACAGGTTAAGGAACTTCCATATCTTAGCCTTACAATCCCTTCTACCTTTAAAATAGTTGAAATAGATGCTTTTGAATTAGGTTATGGAGGTATTCTTAAACAACGTTTTGACAAGAAAGAACAAATTATTTCTTTTACGTCTAAACACTGGAATTCTATCCAGCAGAATTATTCTACGATCAAAAAACAAATTTTGGCAATTGTTTTATGTGTTTCAAAATTTAAAGCTAATCTTTTAAAATCAAAGGTTTTTAATTCACATTGATTGTACGTTTGCAAAATATGTTTTATAAAAAGATGTTAAAAACCTTACATCAAAACAATTTTTTGCCCATTGGCAAGCCATTTTGAGTGTTTTTTTTTTAAAAAAAAATTGATATTGAATTCATCAAAGGCACCTCTAACTCTCCCATATTTCCTTACCTGTGAGTTTTTACATGGTAGACCTTAGGTCTAAGAGTAAACTAACCCATAAACCTTTTTCTCTCCAGAAATGTTGAGAAAGAAAAAACCTGATGAATAGCCAAGAAACAAACAACCCCTCCAAGAAGAGGATGAACAAAGCTTCCTTTAGGATGCACAAAAACCAATCTCTGAAAAAGGACTACAGGAGATTGTTAAACAGCTGCTTTAGCAACAAACTCAGGGATCTACGAGTCATTTAGTTCCCTAAACACAGGGATCAAGACTACAAACAAGGTCTCAATCAAAATCGGGGTCATCCACCCCAAACACTTAAATTAAGTCTCCAACCCAAAGACTCACTCTCACCAAACTTGACAAAAAGACTGTTGAATCCTATGCTAAGAAACCTCCAACCCAAACATGAGAGGAAGTATTAGTTAAAAAGGATAATAGAAAACAAGCCCTTGAATATGATAAAGCACTCGCTTTGTCTTTAATTTCCTCCTCTTCGAAGGCAATCAGTAAACAGGAGTAGGAGTATGATTTAGCCAATGCTGAATTTAGTCTCCAATTAGCTCAGAAAAGGCCTACTTAGGTTACTAAACCATTGATAACTAATTCAACTATTAAACCTATGGATACTCATTACATGCAAAATAAAACAAGTTAAAAAAATATCCTACAAATTGAGCTTGAGTTTTTCTTTAAAACACCCAACCAAGTAGCATTAAAAGTATTCCCTTTGGGATTTCAATTTATTCCTACCATTTTAGAAAAAACACAGGAATATTATGAGTTAATATTGATTCATTCTCAATCCATCGAGTTATCTTGAAAAACATCTAAAGAGGATGAAACTCTAATAACTCATTCTACTCTTTAGATTTTAAAAGTTCTCACATTCCCAGTGGGGACAAGATTTAAACAAACCCAAATGTTGGAACATTAAATTTGAACATAAAGGATATACTTACTGGAATTATTGTGACGCCTAGTATAATGTCTTTTGGGATCAGAATAAAATTTTTAAACATGGTTTATTTATTAAACAAAAAAAAAACAAGTATACATTTCCTCAATGGTTTTAACGTTGGTGGGATTTCTTTTGGCCTATCCTTGAAATTCTTCCACCCAATGTTTAGAAAACATTGAGCCTTTTTCAAGCAAAATTTAACCGTAATGGAGATCCTTTTCCAATTAATCTTCATTACTTCTCAAAATTACTTGTATCCTGGATTTTTTCATAGCAATATAGATTTTCCCATTCAAACAGGGATTCTCCCAACTTGCCGATCCTTCAAAGGTTACCCTTTGTTCGTTGGTGGACAAAATTTAAACAATCAAAAGTTGACTCCAAAGCAGTAGAGTTGTGGTTCAAAGAAAACCCAAGTTTCCTTCGTGCAACGGAACAAAGCAGGTTTTTAAACCATAAGACCTATGTTCAAAGCACTCTTGCCTCTGTTGCAAGTAAAACGGACTAAATCAAACAACTCAACCTCATGCTCAAACAACTCCAACAGGATGAAGCTGAAACAATAAACAAGGCTAATTCTTCAAAAGAAGAAGATCTAGCCCATAGTGATGATGAAGATCTAGCCCATAAACAAGGCTAATTCTTCATAAGACCTACGTCTTGTATGGGTTTGATATGATTGACTGAATCATGATTGTGGACTCATGAACAAGACTAGTTCTTGGGGTCATGTGTATTTACATTTAGTTGGTTGTGGATTATTATATTTATATAATAATGATGCATGCTCTTGTTTTCTTGGCACTGAGGAACCCATGACTGGGTCACAAAGCACTGGTAAGTGCTGGTAATGATACATGTGTTGTAGGCCTTTGTAGTTGGGTACCGATGTGATTGCTGAATGTATGTTATTGTGATTGTTAATCATATATTGTTTATACTTTTCATATAAGGTTAACTGTTACATGAGATTCAACTCGATTGAATCTTAGCCTTGACTAAAGGTTCAAGAAAGGAACTTGGATCTGAGAAGGCGATGGAGCCGAGAAGATGCAAAGTTGACAGAGCTGTGAAGAGGCACCAGTTGAGACGAGAGCCTGAAGAAAATTATTAAGGCCTAGTTTCTGGTATAAATCTGATATAGTTATTTCAAACCGGTTGGTGCTTCAACTAAGAAAGGGTTGGTCTATGGGGTTGTCATAAATCTCCGTGAAATACGGGGAGACTCCCATTAGACTAACACCGATATGGCCAATAGGTTTAATTATCTATGTTGGCTTCCACGCCATAGGTCTAGTTAAGACTTGGTTTAGCAGAGAGTTGTATTTGAGTCTTTGTAAATTGTATCACATGAATATTCTTTCGGGATGTTTAAATTACCAACTTATGCCGGGACATTTTATATCAGTTACTCATTGTCCAAACGTTAATGCATGCTCTCCATTTCGTTTTACTCTAATATGTACATCGTCTACACTGTTGATATTCTGGATACTATGTGTCATCGGACATAGTATGTAATATGAAATTTGGGATGTTACAAGCACCAAACACTGTAGTCCATAAATCACAATAGTTACTGAAGTGTCGACAGACATTATAGCTAATTATTGACACCAAACAATACCGGTCACCAATCGAAACTGTGCAAATAGTATCGCGAGCATGTCTTTATAAGCTTAAGCCCCATTCAATTGAGAAGCAGGTTCCGAACCAGCCCTTCTCTCTCTATTTTTCTCTCTACCATTGCCTTTTCTCTTCTTGTGTCCAACTCTTGTTTGTAAGCTTTTATATTTCAATAAACCTGCATTTTTATTATGTTTCGCATCTGCATCTTCTCTCCTCTCTTCTAATGAGCTAGATCTAGTGAGAACTACCTCCTCTTCTAGTTTCATTTCTTTTTCTTTGTTTTGCACATTCATCTTCAGTATTTTTATGTTTTAAGTTATCTATTATCTTTGCTTCTCTTGTTCACGTTTCTCCCTTTCTCTTTTCCGATCCTTTTGGGGTCACTCCCGTAGATACATATAGATACATATATATTCATTCATTCAAAAGGAGGAATAGAAAGAGACAAATAGAGCAAGAAGAGAAATATAGGAGTATGGAGAAACTCAATAATCTTTATTATTCAATTATAAGACGTTTACTTTGAGCGCAAATATATATATATATATATATATATATATATATATATCATAAGACGTTTACCAAATGAGATATATTGAAGGCTATTTTATAACTCTAATTTTAGCCTAAGGAATTAAAAGAGAACATTCTAAAAATCTTTAAATTTAGATAACCATTAATAATAAAGATAACGATAAATAAACAGATTAAACAAAATATTTCTAAATCTCCTCGGCAGTCTTCAAATTTTCTAAAACCTTCACGTAATCTTTTTTCTTACTATTTTCATTCCCGTCATTCCTGGTTATGGTCTACTTCGAAACTAGTACTGGAAATCAACTCAATCACAGTGAATGTAAGTATTTAAACAATAGCCGCAGCATTAGCATGGTCTTTGAAATACAAATATAGGAAATACAATATTCAATAATTCAGATTTTTTGTTGTTGAACAAAGACAATTTTATTACTAAGAAAATAAAACGATACATAAACAAGTACACAATTATCTATCTTCCAGACAGAGCACTAAAGTCTGAATTAAATTGTGAAGAACTCACATTTGGGAAACTGCTCGAATTGGGGTGGAGATCGCTACTGGTCACTAATTCCAAGCTTGTCTCCATTGCCAAACATCCCCTAAGTTCATAAACTACTTGACTTATATGAGGCCTTTCACTTGCAGATGGTGCAGTGCATGACATGGCCACCATTAGAAACTTCCAAACCGAATCAACACTATATTTTCCTCGTAACCTTGGATCAACTATGGACTCGATTTCCTTGTTCTTAAATTTAGGGGTAACCCAATAAATGAGCAGACTGAAGGTAAAGTTTTGTTGCCTTTTTGCTGCTGGTTGTCCAGTGATTAGCTCTAGCAGAATTATTCCAAAACTATATATGTCACTTCCTTTTGTAAGGTTTCCCGAACTTTGAAACCTGAAAATTTTAATTTATTAGTATATCAAATCAATTCAGATTCTTAACAGATATTAAACCTTAGTTCGAGGAAGTGAAACTAGAAAAAACAAAATGAGCTTGATTTGTCGTCTAATCTAAATAATGTTCATTACATATGCTCTTTGTATTGCTTTGATTTTCTTGTACTCGGAAACCTTAAAACATTGGTGAGGATTTTTAGTTGAATAAAAGAAATTACTCCCTAATTGGAGAATCGATATTGGTAATAATTTGTAAGACCTATTTCACATTTTTATCAATTTTTTTTCTAATTAACCCCATTTACATTCCTTCAACAATAATTAAGTACAAGAGGAAGAAAGGAATTAAAAGGAATACGATTAGAGGGTTTTAAAACAGCCATATCATTTTGCTTCTAGTTGTCCAGTGATTAGCTCTGGCAGAATTATTCCAAAACTATATATGTCACTTCATTTCGTAAGGTTTCCTGAACTTTGAAACCTATAAAATTTTATAGCATCCAAATAGAAAATAGATATTCAACCTTAGTTCGAGATAGTCAATGTAACAAAAAAATGAGCTTAATTTGTCTTCCATTCCAAATAATATGTTCATTACAAATGTTCTTTGTATTGCATTAGTTTTCTTGGAAGCAAACCTTAAAACAAAGGGAAAAGGATAAAAAAATACTACTTGAACTTCAAAATCCTAAATTAGTCTTGTTGTCTATAAGAGTATAGCAATTGGCTACTTCTTTTAGAAGAAAATCATTGATTTGGGATCTTGAAGTTCAAATTGTTTTTTTTTTTTTTTTGTCTTTTTCCCTAAAACTAATTTAGTGGAGATTCTTAGTTGAGAAATATATATATATATATATATATATTATGTTTATCAAATTTAGGATTTGGTCCTGGTAAAAAAAAGAAAAGGTTTTGGTCTCTGTAATTTTATAAGGACTTAGTATAAGTTTAATTATTAGGACCAAAACTAAAATTGGATCAAATTATAAGGAGTAACAATGGTATTGACCGTATATAATACTAATAAAGTGCTTACTCAGGATCAAGGAAACCAACTGTTCCAGCAGGACGAGTTGAGACGTGACTGTCAATATCATTTCTAAAAGCTCTGGACAACCCAAAGTCAGCAATTTTAGTTTCCATATTTTCATCTAGCAAAATGTTGGTGGTCTTCAAGTCTCTGTGCACTATTGCTGGCTTACAACCATTATGCAAGTATTCTAACCCTGCAATTCCATTCATTATTGTATAACCAAACAAATTATATTATATTATGTATAATTTGTTTATATTTCCACAAAAAATAAATGATATCATTTCAAAAAAAAATTGAAATTCAATATAATCATAGAACTCATAAAAGTTTAGCATATGAATAGTTTTGTTTACCACACGCTGCGTCTAGTGCAATTTGAAGCCTCTTCTTCCATTTCAAAGCATCCCCGTTGTCACCTATATATATATATATATATATATATATATATATATATATATATATATATATATGAATAGTATAATGAGATTTATTTTACATATACCTTCTAATGTTTCTCTGAATTAATACCATATTGTGGCTAGAAAATGTCTAATCTAGCCTTTTAATTTGAAGCAAGAGATTTCATATATACCGGATAAATGTCGGCGGAGGTCACCATTAGCCATGTACTCATAAACTAATGCCCTCGCACCAGCTTCTTCGCAATATCCAATCAGAGAAACCAAATTCCTATGATGAACAACCATCAAAAGTTCTACCTATATTTCATATGCAACTTTATCACTTCTATGAGAATGAAAGAATATTGAACAAAATATGTCTCTAATAATGGACAAAACTAATTCAAGTATTGGATTTTGACTGAACCTCTGATCGAAATTCTCTATGACCTTGCACTGATGATTGAGAAAGTAATTTCACTGCAACTTGAGTATCATTCTTAAGAGTTCCTAAATAAACCTTCCCAAACCCTCCTTCTCCAATCCAGTTTTGCAAGTTATTAGTGATCTCAAGAACGATGGAGTAAGAAAATGCTCGATTTCTTATTTTTGATGACTCATGCCCTGCAAAATCTCCAGTAAATATTAATAAGGATGATAAAAATAATGTCTCAACCTTCCAAATATTTTTCCCCCCTTTTATTAGTGTATATAGTGATTTAATTGTAAATATGATAATCATGCAAGTAATGTGGTAACTGCCGTGAACGCGTAGACCTCCTAATCAATGGAGAAAGAGGAGGAGGAGTAGGGACAGAAGTAGATGATTCTGGAAGAGAAGTAGGTGATGTAGAAGGATTGGAAAAATCTAAAGAAGGCAACTCTTGTGGTAAAGGAATGGTAGATATCCACTCTCCAGCTTGAGGAGGGTATTAGTGTATATAGTGATTTAATTGTAAATATTAAATTTGATTGTAAATGATTCAGTTAGTTTTCTTTACTGTAAGGTAGTTACATGTAAACAGAATTAGTTAGACTTACTTGGTGTAACAAGAAGGGACTTAGTTAGATTGTTCTATTATCTAAAGTGTATATAGAGGGTGTACATATCTTCAGAATATTCACTTCAATACAATCAGTATTTTTTCCTCTTCCTGCTTTTCGATACCTTTTTCTTCTATTGATCATTATGTTGTACATAAAATTAGAGACATATTGATATCTTAGGAACATGAAATACTGCAGATTTAAATATTATACAATTTTTCAAAAAAAATCAAAGTCACTGTGTGACATAACAAAGAATAAAGTTCACAGGGAATCGTGTGTAGACCAACCTTTCTGTCTTTTAATTCTAAGGATCCATATTCCAAGCGAAACCAAGATTAAAACAATCAAAGCAGAAACAGATGCTATTAGTGGAATAACGAACTTGTGCTTTTTGCATGGATCCGTCAAGCAAAGATCAGCGTTACCATCCAAACTGAAAGATAAATTAGACAATAAGTTGATTAGTATTATCAATTGTATTGATCAGTCTGATCAAATAATATTGATAAACTAATCTTAGTTCAATTAAAAAATAATAATAATAACAAGGCTAAAAGCTGAGCAACTATGATAGATTAAATGACAAACCTCATATCCAAATCTGACTTCTCCTTGAGATTCTTGGGAATTGAACTAGTAAGCTTGTTGTCTCTCAAATTACTGTTAAAAAAAAAAAATCATTGTTGAAATGTATTCATTAATTAGTTGATGATCTACAAGTTATCTTGGTATGCGTGGACTATTAGTAGTCGAAAATCATACACAAAACTTACAGAACTCTCAACTTTGGCAATTCAGCTAGAGATTCTGGTATTGTTCCTGATAAGTGATTATCTGACAGGTCCCTAAAACAAAAACAACATTATATTACATGATGAAATTCTTAGATCGAAAATGTTGTCCTAATTAAGTCATCACTAATACTTACAGGGACTCTAACTCCGTAAGGTATGAGAATGAAATGGCTATGTCTCCTTTTAACTTGCTCGTGCTCAAGTTTCTGCTTGGAATAATTAGATTATATGGTCAAAATATACTAAGGTAGGCCACTATACAAGGACATCAAGCTTCTGTAATAGCTAATATTTTAGGAAATATGGGTCCCGTTGGTTAAGAGCTAGGCTTTTACTAACATGTAACATTAGGCCTTGTTATTATCTCTGACTACTAACAAATGGATATATATAGTCGGGCAAAACTAAAAGAGGAAGCATGATGCTTAGTTGATCAATTTTGACTCAGTCAATAAAGTACATTGACAAATTTTAAAATAAAATAAATAATTCTAGTTTATTATCTCTATTTTAGCACTTTGCAATAGAAATTAGTAACGTTTATCAAAAAAGAGAAAAAAAAACAAGAGTAACCTAAAGTTAATTGACCCCAATCAACTCTAGTTTATACATCTATCAAACCTTTTGGAGCTAGAAGCCAAACGAATCACATAGTTTGTACCAATTTAGGAATGTTTATAACCAACACATTTTTTAAAACGATCATAGATAAAACTTTTGAATTTAATTCAAGAAGTGAAATACTCACAATGAGGTGATCCTTGCGTAAGATTGATCGGTGCCAGAAATGCAAATCAGTCCCTCCCATGCATAATTGGGAAAACATGGGTCACCTTGCCAATCCAATTTGGAGATTTTGTATGCAATTTTGATGTCCAAGATGGCATCCACTATTATTACAAATAATAAACATATGTTCTCGGAAGAAGTCAAAGAAAAACGTGCACACACTAATACGATATTAGAATATATATATATATATATATATATATATATATATATATATATATATATAGTAGCAGTTCAATGAGGAATAGAGAAGCGTACAATCTCTTTGGTCTGTTGGGAAATTTAGCGGTGATATTAATTGATACATCTCAAGTGCGTTGAGGATTGGAGGAGCAGCAGATTCGGATGTTGCTCTTATGCTGAAACTAATACAACTTTGATTTGTAACAGCAGCAACTGTGAGAGGCTTCAAGTATTCAAGAGTTATGGGCTTTGAGAGGATGTTTTCATCGTTAACAGAAATATCTATTACCCTTTTCTGCCCAAAGGGAAGCTGTTCAATTTCAGCAAAATGAAAGATGATGTAATATCTGAAAGAAAATTCAAATGGAGGCCTCCAAACAGAACCACAGTCAAAGTTCAAAGTAGAGGAGCGATTCGATGATTTGACTGCAGATTGTAGCACTCCTGCTGGTAATCTATAAGAATCATTTGTGCTTTCAAGATCAATTTCCGCAGGTTTATTGAATACATGCCAATCTTGCAATTTAGAAGTTATGTTGTCCGCACGCCACGTACGATCATAGATGTCATCCATGTACCTATATTCTTTCATTATTAAATAAATGAATATGAGAACTAACCAGTTCGCAATCCCCTCCTCTTTCCTTCTCATTCTCTTCCCCTCTTTTCCTTTTTCCTTTTCCAACCATTAGATCAATATTTGAATGGTTCAGATTTAGTCTTATACAAAACATTAATTTTAATTTCTTCATTGTAGTATTAAATTATTCATTCAAAATTTAGCAACTTGTATTTAATTAATTATTTTTCTTTTTAAATTTAACATTTTAATAATAACTTTATATAAGATCAAATCAAAATCATTCACGAACGTCGATCTAATATTTAGAAAAAGGAAGAGGAGCGTTCCAAGCGGAGAATTGGTTGAATTAAGAGGGTGACAACCATTGGCAGCAAATCAAGTTTTTTAGGTAATGGACATAGAGAAAGAAAATTATTCAAGTGAACTTCACTTTGTTGACTGGTGAATAAAAAGCGAATATGAGAATTGATTCCATGTGAAAGGAAAGCATGAATAACATAAGAAGCTAGAGAACATAAAAAATTAACAAGATCTAGATTAATGAACATGTGAAAACACAACATGCTATAAAGAATATAAAAAATTAGAGTCACCTGCTGGACGTGGCTGTACTGATGTTACCAACATCAACTCTTATATAGAGGGCTAAAAGCGATTGAGAAGGGGAGGGATTTTTATAAATAAAATTGCTGAGAGGCCGCAGTTCCAATGTAGAAATGAAAGGTATTCCTCTGCCTGACTTGACAAGGCAAACGTGTATGGTTTCGGTTGTAGGAGTATGGATAATCTCCAAAAAAGTATAACCTGAGTTTGCTTCAATATTTGACCAATGATTGGGGCCAAGGTACAAGTCAAAAGTTGGAGTTTGATTTTTGCCGTCATAATTTCCATATGAGAAGAAAGCTCGGATGAGGTAGTTTTGGTTTTTGCCTTGTCTTGGTTTCAGGGTGTAGCAATTCCTTCTTCCTTCAGGGAATCTTCTTAGTGTCTGAAGTTGTCTCCCAAAATAAGGAAAATCTACTCTGCCTCTTTGATCAGGTGCCACCATATCATTATAGCCTGTGTCTACAAAACCTTTGTCTGTCTGATATGAAATCCCAGTTTGAGGGTCAGTGTATTCGTTGCTTGCTCCACAATCAATGCTTATAAAATCTGAGTGCGAAAAAATTTCATACGACAGAATATTATAATATAATATTGAAGGGAAGCATAGGTTTGATAAAGCTAGGGCAAGTTATAATTAAGCTAGGTGCTTACCAGAATGAGAGTTGCTAGCGGTGGTGTGTTTTCTTCCACTGAGCATTGCGTCGCTAAGATTAACTAGCAAAAGTTGGATCAAGGCAAACCATAAAATCCACTGTGTCCTCTCCATGTTATCTGTTGAAATCTATCAAGACAGACCAGTGTTGTTAAAACGTAGAGTCTACGTAGAAACGGTAAGGGTGAGTAAAAACGTAAAATCGTAAAACGTAAACGAAACGTAAGAGTTTACTACATACTACCAAAAAAAAATAAAAATTCAACATATGTAAAACCTAAACACAGCAATACATTAAAGTCATCATAAATTTAAATTCAAACACTCAAAGAAATAATTAAGTTCATAATTTAATGTGATTTTTCATAATTCAATTAGGATTCTTAATGCATTTTCTTAGAAATTGTAGTAATGCCCCAAAAATATTTTAAACTTTTTAGTTTAGTCCCTCCTTAGAATTTTGAATCTTGCATTTTAGCCCTTGGTCAAAACGCACGTTTTGACCAAGGGATTAATTAGTCTTCATCTTCTTTCCTCCCTTCAATCTAAATCTGAGACAGACCCGATCAAAGATCACGGAGCTGAGAGCACCGCGTGAGGCGAGAGAGGGGCGAGCTTAGACTTTTAGTCTTTTTTTCCTCCACATTCTTCTAAGTCGCCGGCAGCCTCCACCCTCACCACCAGCGCCGCCGGTGACCTGAAACAGAGGGGTGAGAAACTGAAAAAAGAAAGAAGCATCAGCTCCGATCAGCGAAGAAGAGGAAAGCCAAAGTCGACTCAGAATGGAAAAATCACTGTTTCTACCGTTTCTAACGTTTCAGCACGTCGTCTCTACCGTTTTATATCAATATCCGTCTCAACCACCGATCTGAAACGTTTTTCGCCAGAAAAATGTAAAAACGTACGTTTCAATGTTTTGGAATGACGTTTTAACAACACTGATCAAAACGTTATATCTCTAACTCATCTTATTGTATTATAATAATATGCATGGATAAGTTAAAGAGAAATAGTAAAGTAGATATGAACTTGCCTGAAGCTTGTGGTCTCAAATTCAACATAACATTCAAGCCAAGACGCAACAGACGTAAAGGGATTTGTATGAGTTGTGTGTTTATATAAAGTAGGAAGTGGCGTTTAGCCTAAGGCATTTGGAATTGACTTGCTGACTGATTACTTTTTTTTTTTAATAGTTAGAAGGAGTGCGATATAAAGAATAATAGTTAAGGATACATTAGTTATTTTAATAATAATTAATTACAATGTAATCCCCTTCTAAATTATAGATATTAATTGCAAAAGTATTTTGGTACAAAACAAGAAATTAATTTAAAATATTCTTATAACAGCTCTTAGTTACCTGATAAATAATGTTTATTTATAGTTTCCTACCTTTCTAGTGAAACTTCAATAACTCAATTTTTTTTATAACAAACATTAAATAATTTTCAAATTTTAAATAATTAGTTAGTGCCCAGTAATTTGCATAATTGTGTTCCCTGATTTTGTTTTTGTATTTATGACCCGCACATGTTTAAGACTTGTTTTAAAAGGTTGATGATCCTATAAATATATTTAACTAAGTAAATTTTAAGAGTAGATGGGTTGGAAATAATTTTCTTTCATATATTTTGGGCTTCCCTAAGTTGTGTCGTGAAAATTGTTAAATTTCAAGGGGCAAATGATAATATTTTTAAGTGATTCTTTTTGTATTGAAAAGTATACATCTCAAAATTTGTATGGAGTCTTAATTCATAATTTTTTTCATGTTCTATCCAAAATTATAATTTTGGTGTCAACATTTGAGTGCTGAGGTTTGGAATCCTCCCACATGCGGATTTGATTAAAAAAAAAAAAAGAAAGAAAAATAAAAAAAAAAAAACACTATAATTTTGATTTGATAATTTATTAGTTCTTACATAAACCCAAGCAAAGGAGCACTAAAGAACGGCAAATATTAATTGTACATGACTTGCTTTAGTTATTATGTATGACCATGCATATGCGCGTGGGCTGACCTGGTCCAGGTAAAAGAACAAAATTTTTAGGGGGGAATTGGTGGAAGGTTTGAAGGAGAAGATTCAATTATTAATTAATTAAGAAGTTTTATTGACAAATGAAGTGTCGTTGTTTTTATACATTCGAACATGTTATTATATATTTTTCATTTGTTATTGAGACTTCTTGATGATTAAATAATTAAATCGCTGAGGACTTCACAATAATTTCCAAACTTTTATTGCTGACTTTATGCTTTGGTTCAAGCAGGCTTGCCCTTTTGTTCCCCGGGGGGGTGTTGGGGGACCTTTAGGGCTTAGTTGACTCATTACAGGAACTTGGATTTAAATAGTGCCATTGGCTAGAGACGACTTGTGGTCCCTTCATGACACCTTTAGCTGTCCTCTTAAAATTTAATAGGATTAAGGTGTAAATTTTTTGCTGAGAAGCAATATAATTACAGAAAGTTTTTCACATTTGATATCATTCTGAAAGTTTCAAAACATAATAAATTTGCTCCACATTGTTAAAAAGCTAATATTAACTACTAAACAATTTGTCGCTAACCGTTAATACGTTAAGAGGCAACGTTGCTTCATTTTAAAACCTTTGAGGTAACATTGAAAAAAAATTGGGATAATTTGCATCATAAGCCAAATTTGATAGTTGAAGTTTTCTATTGAGACTATGTCAACCTTGAACTAATGTTGGCCAAATAACGGCAATGGCCTGATGAGTATCTGCATGTTTGGGAAAGCATTCCAAAGCGTTACCGAGACTAGATGCGCAATCAATGGCAGAAGTCTAGTAGGGTAATTTTTTCCCCCTTTTTCCCTGTTTGGGAAAATTCATATGAGGGCCCTTTTAATAGAAAAAAAAATCTAAAAAATGCTCAAAGATTCTGTAAATCCCAGAAAGACCCTAGGGCATTTTCTAGTATAATTTCATTAAAATGTTAGTTAAGGGGCTGATATATATAGTTTTTAACAGGGGCTAATATAGTTGTTAACGATACTGATTTAGTTGTTAGGATATTATTGTTAATGATATTGATTTAGTTGTTAATGACATATCCGTTAACAACTATATCAGCCCCGTTAACAATTAAAATTTTAATGAAATTATACTAAAAAAGCCCTGGGGCCTTTTCTGGGAATTTCAGAATCTTTAGTGTAACATCCCAAATTTTGAGGTAGAGTTTCAAAATAAGACTAAAATAAGAGGACTACTAGACCCCTATGAGTCTAAGGTCTTAATTGGAAAAATTATTTGGACCTCGAAATATTATATTTTATTATATAATATTATTGTTATTAAATTATATTTTATTATATTATCATAATATAATAGAATATATAATATGTGAGTGGTAGATGAGTAGATGGACATGTGTATGGTAGATGAAGGTAGATGAACATGTGTTTGGTAGTTAGATTGATCGGTAGATAAGTATAGGGTAGTTAGATGGTAGATATACATGTGTTTGGTAGTTAGATTGATCAGTAGATAAATATAAGGTAGTTAGATGGTAGATATACATGTGTTTGGTAGATAAACTTATGTGTGGTAGATGGATAAATAGATAGACATATTTATGGTAGATGAGTGGTAGATAGACATGTGATATTTGGAAGATAGTTGAGACCCGAAAAATTCTATAAATACCTCACCACTTTTCTTCTACCACACAAACACACATACTTCCACTGTTTAGCCTTATGAGAGTGTAAGAGAGAGAGATAGTGTTGTGAAGATTATCTAGGGTGCTAGAAGAATCTCATCGAGAGAATTGAAGTCTGTAAACTAGGAGATAACAGGTAACTCTAAATATTCTTCCATATACTTGTAAATTGTGTATGATTATTAATTATTTATTTTTATGAACTGATTTATATGTGTTATAATCTTTTATAATAAAATGTTGAAATCATGGTTGTGTTCCTGAATAAATTATGAATTGGTACCTGCATAAATTACAATTTTAGCCCCGAATAGTAATTTACTATTTGCATAGTAACTTATACGTATTTTTAAACAGTGGTTTACTATTTGTACGTATACGTATTTTTTAATAGTGATTTACTATTTGCATAGTAATATACGTATTTTTGAATAGTGGTTTATTATTTACGTCCCAGATTTCAAAATGATTGTTTGACCCGGTGAAATAACATACGATTTTGATTTACTATTTTTAAATAGATATGTTTATCATGGTGGCTGTATTTGATGGGACGGAGTTAGGAGGGATTTGTATGATACTGTTTTAACACCATCACTCGGTGCACAGTAGATGGTACTTGTCAGGGCCCCTTCTTCCATGTTATCCTCTGGCCAGGATTGCATTGGAGTTGTGGGACACGTGACACCTCCTGAGTTGTGATTAAGGAGGGGAGCCATAGTCCAGGCTTAAGCTCTATACCTTTGGCCGGGTGTAACTTAAGTTTTGGTGAGCTTGGGACATCTCAATCAAATGATATGTTTCTATTGGACCATGTGTTAGCCTATGGCTCCAGTCATCAGTATAAGGTTGGAAGGAGATATAAGGGGGGCTACATATTGCATTATTTTTCATTGATTACATATTTACAAAATGTTGATACACACTTATATACAGTAAAAGTTTTTGTATGAAAGATTTTATGTACGTATATATATTAAAATTATTTATAATTAGTTCCTACTTTTTATCATATATAATTTACTTGTGTACGGTAGAAAATTTCAGTAGTTACTGAGACATGGAAATCTCATCCCACATTAACATTTTTCAGGTGATTATCCTAATAGGGTACAAGGGGAGGCACCAATGGAGTGAGCCCAGAAAGCTCTTCTGTACTCTTGTTGTATAAGTTATGTTATTTATATTTGTCAAGACCTTAGGATTTCCGCTTGTGTTTATTTTTAAGTTATTTTTCCGAAATTTGTACTTTATGTTATGAACTAAGTTTTAAATGGTTTGATTTGAATGATGATCAACCTTGTTGATTATATTTCAAGTATTTTGCCAAGTTTTTGATGTTGGATTTGGGGTGTTACATTTAGACTTTTTTAGATTTTTCTTTGTTAAAAGACCCCATATGGATTTTCCTAAAGTGTTTTCTCTATCTTACTTTTACCTAAAAAGTAGCTTTTTATCAAAAACCACTCACCCAAGTGTTTTGACAGTGAGCTATGCATAGTGGAAAGAAATTTTTCATGGTCCCACACACACTTCCTTTATTGTCCTATCTTACTTGAAAAGTATTTGGTTTTTTATATTTAAAAAAAGGATTTTTAATTTCAATTATATGAAAATATTATTTAAATGAAAATATAATATTTTTATGTTTTATAATATATATTTTTTATACCTTCATTTACAATATATTAATTATTTCATATTTATTATAATTAAGTATGTTAGTAGTCTCACATTTTTTCCAATAATAATTATTTATTTTTATTTTTTTAATTATAATTATAATATTTTTCTTAAAATTATTACAATATATGCATATAATATATATGTATTATTTAATAAGATTCAAGTCATTTTCAATATTTTTTTTTTATCTAAACTTGATTTCCAAATAATCATTCAAACATTTATAATTATGATTTTCAAAAAAATAATATTAATATATGTAGTATTCAATAAGATTCATACCTTTTTTAGTCATTTTCTAGGCTTTCTGACTTTCCTGAGCTTGCCAATAATAATCCAAACACATTTCAGTTGAAAAAACAAAAAATCATTTCTGTTACCATTAATCTAAACACAAATCACATTTATAATCTGACTTTTATCTTATTTTACTTATATTAAAGTCAGATTGAAAATAAATCACTTCTCTCACCGTTAACCCAAACAAGCTCTTTTATGATGATGAAAATTCCACTCGTGTTTTGTGTGGACTCGGATTATTTTCTCTAGTCTATATAATCTAGATGTTTGATTGGAATACCTATTCATGTAGAAAAGTTAAGCTTTTTAAGTCTTCAGCACTTGAAGCTAATATATTTATTGACATCAATTAACTACCTCTGTTATTCTTGTCATGCAACAAATTAGAAGAAAATATAACAAAATACGAATGGTTTTCAATTAATACGAAAATTTTCATACAAAAAAAAAAATCGTTTGTGTGACTCTACAATTTCCACATTTTTTAAAAAATTATTTTTTAAATTTGAACCAAGTTTTCTGTTGTTGATATTTCGTTAGTTTTACTTCTTCTTCTTCTTTTTTTTTTGGCCAACAACTAGATTTTCAACTAGGATTCACATATTGCAAAAGTGTGTTTGGAGTAATTAGGATATTTTGTAAAGCTCACTTATATACATTTTCCTCCGCCGGTTCCTCTTGGCTCAGTTCGGTTCATGTGAAAATTCTATGGAACAGGACGACCAGGTTATATTTTTGTATGATACAAAGTTGTGAGAAAAAATAATATTAATTATTCGAAAATTGTGCAATTTATAATTGTTTTAATGTAATAGAATCAAGGGAAATGAAGAGAGAGAGAAGAACTACTCCCTTCGGTCATTTTTATAAACAACTTTCTCCTTATGTTTCAAAATTTAAACATTTTTTTCTATCCATATCAATTTATATTAATTTTTTTTCTACCACTAGCTTATGGCATTTGGAATTGACTTGCTGATTGATTTTTTAAAAAAATATTATTATAAAAATGATAAATAATGTTTATTTATAGTTTTCTACTTCTCTATTGAAACTTCAATAACTCAATTTTCTTAAAATAAAAAACGTTAAATAATTTTTAACTTCGAAATATAGTAACGTCAAAATGCTTGAATTGGGGTTCATTGATCCTAATTAGCAAGAACAACTCTAAATAATAACAGAAAAATAATTATAAACAATATTTAAATAAAATAATATCTTTTTTGTGGGTTTTACTTTTCCACTCTTCCAAGGATGACAAATATAATTGAATTAACTCATGGGAATCACATCATTTTGAATTTACTTGTATTAAATTATGTGGTTATTTTGTGCATTTTTTTAGTGTCACATTTGAAACCATTATTTTTCAACCTGAAAACCATTATAATTAAAATCATCATTTAGGTATGAAATGGATAATTATTTATTTCTATCAAAATTATGATTTTAATTTGTAGCTTCTGGCATAAAATTAAATATGCAGCGCTAAATATTAGTGGTAGTTATGGTTACATGACTTGGTTTGGTTATTTATTATGGTAGCCACGACCCACGGGTTGACTTGGTCCAAGTAAATGAAGAACCCCCTTTATATTCAGTCAACACAAACAGTGCCTAAGTGGTCCTTCATAATTGACAGCTGTCCGTAGCTTGCCTCTTCAATTTATATATTTGTAGTTTTCTGCGGTTTTCCAGTGAGAATACATCAAACTTGAATACTCGCCGTCTATCACGCCCAGCCCCGTAGGATGTTTATTTATCAGAGTTATCGTGTACAGGCATCGAGATGATTTGGACGACTTAATTACGAAAAAAAATTCTGAAAATAACTTAGTTTAAAAACAAGAGAATAAATTTTTTCACGATTAAAATATATCCTATAGTCGGATATTAGTACAATAATCCAAAAAAAAAAAAAACAGGCAAATGATAAAACGATATACTAAAGTCTAACTAATAGTTTTCCAAAAAGTTCCTTTATTACAACTGTGTATTCTCTCTTCATCCCGATCCACTACTTGTCTCTTTCATATGGTAACACATGTCAAACATAGAATAATTCACAGTAAACAAGTTGTATTGTAACCACAGTTATCAGCCAAAGATCACAGCCCTATTGTAGGACACGCAACTCCAATAAATAGCTAGGATACACATATGCAAATATTTTAGCAAATATGATTAGTCATACATAAATATATATGCACACAAGCTAATAAAATAACAGTTGCCCTCCTCAAGCTTAAGTCCTTAATTTCATCGAGAGTTGGTGGGATCAGAAAAAGTGTCAAAGTATGCCTATAAAAGTTTTATCATTATCGTTAATCACTTCTAGTGTCTCAAAGTACTTAACTACACGAATTATTTTTAGGGGATTAAAAGTAGATTAATCCCTAAAAATTCCCTTAATAATAATACCCTTTTTATTTATTTTTTAATTAATAATCCCCTTTTTAATAAATAATAATATTATCTATTATTACTTATTCCCTCTCCTAATAATTATTTTTATTTTTATTTTTATTACTATTTATAATTATTTCACCACAATTATTTTAAACTCCCAGAAACTATTTTAACACTTTAAGTTAAGAGGTTATAGATACCAATTACCCCCCCCCCCCACACACACACATGTAATACCCTAATTTTCATAATACATGTAAATATTGTATTTTGGTAAATAAATTAGCAAAATATAAAGGTGAATATGTGTCTCAAAGAATTATAATCTATTAATTATATTCTTATTCAAATTTCACTTTGAAATTTATTAACCAAAAGTTAATTATGAAACATTATTTAGGAGCTATAATTTAGCCTAAAGACAAGAGGTAGATGACAACAAAATTAAATAGATATTTAAGGAAATTAAATGCATAATGATTAAGGAAATTTATGCTAAAATTTCATAAGCCTATTAAAAGAAAAATGCCTAATCAAATGTGAACTAACTTGCATAAGTATTTTCAATTTGATTAAAGGAAATTAAAGACATAAATTAAGGCTGTTATTTTTTAAAATAATGATGCCATTAGGGGGCTGATTTAATTTCCAAGGAATAAGAGTGGATAAAGCTTGCTAATAATGCTCTAATAACATTGATTAAGTAGAAGACCAATTAGGCAATGACATTTGCAATAAATGGACACCTGAGCACTTGATTAAGATGACAATTAAGCTTAATCAAGGAAGCCTCAAAAGTCAACAATTGCAACTAGGATCAAGGGTTGAGATTGTTGCACTTGTAATTAAATCCAATGGTCCTAATTAATCCTATAATTAAGCTAAATCCTAAGATAATTAGATGAGCCAATAGGAAGCTTGAAGCATTGGATTTTTGACACATAAAAAAACAATCAATGGCCATGAAAGAGGAGAAAATTGTCCAGCCCTAGTGTAGGGTGGATATGAAGCTCCTTAGAGTGCAAGTTGGATCTAATGGATGAAAGGAAAGAAGCTCAATTGGATCTCCACAAAAATTACCACTTGAGTCATTGATATTTTGCTATAAATAGGGGTGTTGCACCTCTTCAATCCTCACACCAAAACTCACTTCAGCAGCTGATTTGAGTAGAGAAAAATCATAGGAGCAAGGTGAAGAAGGAAGAAGAACTTCAAAAGGTAAGTTCTTGATCTTAAACTCTTAGTTTTTAGTAAAATTGTAGTTTAATCTAGGAAATTGTAAAGTAAATTTATTTACATGTGTTTAAGGTCTCTAATGTGTTTAAAACGAAAATTAGAGTGAAAACATGTTAGGGAATAAGTTTTGAAATCAATAGATCAAGATTGTGAAAATTATAGAATTTCCAGTTTTAAATCCTGTGCTGGCAACGAACAAAGAGGCTAGTAGTTTATGCACCAAACGAACTTTAAAAATCATGAAAGTTTCCAGTTATAAATTGGACATCTAGGGATTTCTATTGATATATAATAAGTGACATTTTAAGCTCTGAACAAGGAGTTAGGAATTTTTGAAGTTAGGCCTTATTCAGGATGTTAAAATCTGAACAATGGTTGGAAAAATTAAAACTGGGAATGCCTCAAGGATTTCTAGTTTGAGGCGTTATTTTTCTAGAAAAATAGACTTGTTAAGGGAAATTTTGGCTTTGTAATAACATCATTTCAATTTTTGTAGAATTAGTTACAATGTTTCAAAGTTACCGAAAAATTTGGCCAAAAAATCCTGCAATGCGTTTTTAAGGAAAAAGTAAGGGTAAAAATGGAAGAACAAATCCTTTAAGGGTAAAAAGGTCAAAGGAGGTAAAAATAACCTTAGGATATTATTTCAAGTTATGTGGTATTGATTATAATATCATATAAAATATGGAAATGGAAATAATCTGACAGTAATGTTATAGGATACTTGAAAAGGCTGAGGTCAAATTCAAAGGACGAGCGTATTGGTAACTATGCGGTGAAAGGTACATTCACGTACTGGTAACTTTAACACCTGTGTGTCTTGTATGTCTATATATGATTGTTTAATTCATGTGTTATGAATAAGACTATGGATTCAATTGTTTGTTTACATTCATTTTAGTTGTGGTTTCAGCTAGATGCGGGTTATAGTCTTGATAATGCCACTTGTATGTTTTTCTAGCATTGAGGACACGTGGGTTTTGTGGCACTGGTTATGTGCAAACACTGTTGACATGCATGTGATGTGTGCTATGTATTGTTGTTTACAAATGTAATGAATAAGTTATATATTGTTTTTACTTTCCATATGAGGTTAACTATTACCTGAAATTCAATGGGTATTGAATCTCAGCCATGTCTAAAGGTTCAGGAAAGCAACCTGGATCTGAGAAGGCGACGGAGCCGAGAAGAGGTGAAGTGGACAGAGCCATGAAAAGGCACCAGCCGAAGATGAGGGTCTGTAGAAAGTTATTAGGGCCTAGTTTTTGACATGAATCTAATAAAGTTATTTCAGACCAATTGATGCTTAAACTAAGAAAGTGAAAGAATTTATCGGTGGGTTGTCATAAGTCGTCATGAAAGACGGGGAGACTCCCATTAGACTAAACACTGATCTGACCAATATGTTTGATTAACTATATTAGGTTCTAAGCCATTGAGCTCTTTGTAATTGTATCACATGAATATTCCTTCGGGATGTTTAATTCACCAGCTTATGCCTAGGCATTTTATATAAGTCATTCACTGTTCAAACGTTAATGCATGCTCTCCGTTCCACTTTATTCTGATATATACACCGTCAACTGTGTTGATATTCCTAATACTACATGTCAACAGACACAGTAAGTAGTATGGAATTTTGGATGTTACAATATACTTGTACATACATACATACATTCATATATATATATATATATATATATATATATATATATATATATATATATATTAAAGATGGATTAAGAAAATTGGATCAATTTTATGAAGATAAAAGAAAAGGAATACAATTAGAACACAAGAATGAAAAAATATTAACAATAGATAACTCAGGAGATAGAATGAAAGAATTAATATTCTAGAGACATTCAGAAAGGTTGAGATCAACATTCCTCTCTTGGATGCAATCAAGCAGATTCCTAAATATGTCAAGTTTCTGAAGGAGTTGTGCACCAACAAGAGGATATTGAAGGGAAATGAATGAGTAAGCATGAACCAGAATGTATCAGCACTCATCCAGCCTACCATGCCTCGAAAGTGCAAGGATCCAAGAATGTTTTCTATCCCTTGTATTATTGGTAATTATAGGTTTGATGATTGCATGCTAGACTTATGTGCTTCAATTAATGTTATGCCTGCTTCTGTCTATGCATCTCTTGGTCTTGGTCTTGGTCCCTTGCGTCCTACTGATATTATAGTTCAGTTAGCTAATAGGAGTAATGCTCATCCCTCTGGTTTGCTTGAAGATGTATTGGTCAAAGTTAATGAGTTGATATTTCCTGCTGATTTTTACATCTTAGATATGGAGGATGAGTCTCCTAATAGTAGGTCACCAATCATATTAGGTAGACCATTCATGAAAACAACTAGAATCAAAATAGGTGTGCATTCTGGTACTCTCTCCATGGAGTTTGGTGATATTTATATGAATTTCAATATTTTTGATGCCATGAAACATCCTAGGGAGGAGCACTCTATTTTCTGCATTGATGTGATTGATGATGCTTGGATGATGTTGTTGTTGATTGGTATGTTGATTTTCCTAATATTACATCTATGAGTGATTGTGCCATTTGTGATTGCTTTGATGACACATGGTGCCCTATATGCACTAAGGTTGATGCTGCATTGTGTGATGACATTGATTTTGATTGTGAGAGTGTCACTTTGCATTCTGATATTGATTGTGATGCTCTTTGTGATGTTGATTGTGAGACTTCTTCTTTGTATGATGTGTTGGATTCTGATTCTAACAGTGAGTTGCCTAGACACAGTTCTGCTTTTTTGTGTATGGTTTCCAAGATTTTAGGTGTGTACACTACAGAACTTGTGGAACAACCACTCAAGCTTCGTCCCTCCATTGAGCAACCACCCAAGTTGGAGTTGAAATCCCTTCCAGATCATTTGGAGTATGCCTACTTGGAGGTGGGTGAACAGTTGCCAGTTATTGTGGCAAACAACCTTCTACCGGAGCAAGAAGAGAAGCTGCTAAGCTTATTGAAGGCAAACAAGAAGGTGATTGGGTGGACACTAGCTGATATTGTTGGTATTAGCCCCTCTATGTGTATGCATCGGATTTTGTTAGAAGATGAGGCTAAACCTGTGAGGCAACCCTAGAGACGCCTTAATCCCCTTATTCTTGATGTGGTGAAGGAGGTCACCAAGCTTCTACAAGCTAGTATTATATATCCCATCTTTGATAGCCAGTGGGTTAGCCCGATTCAAGTGGTTCCCAAGAAGTCCGGAGTGACTGTGGTGGCCAATCAGAAGAATGAGCTCATCTTGGCTAGAGTCTAGAATAGTTGGAGGGTTTGTATTGATTATAGGAGACTCAACCAAGCTACTCGCAAGGATCATTATCCTTTACCATTCATTGATCAGATGTTAGAGCGGTTGGCTGGTAAGTCTCACTATTGCTTCCTTGATGGATACTCCGGCTACTTCCAGATCCATATTGCTCCTAAGGACTAGGAGAAGACTACCTTCACATGCCCCTTTGGAACATATGCCTATCGAAGGATGCCCTTTGGCCTTTTACAATGCCCCGGGCACCTTCCATAGCGTTGTATGGTAAATACTTTCTCTGAGTTTCTAGAGGATTGCATGGAGGTGTTTATGGATGATTTCACTGTATATAGGTCTGCTTTTGATACATGCTTAGCTAACTTGTCTAGAGTTTTGCATAGGTGCATAGAGTCTAATCTTGTGCTGAACTTTGAGAAATGTCACTTCATAGTTGAGTCAGGGATTGTTTTGGGGCATATAGTGTCTAGTAAGGGTATTGAGATAGATCCTACTAAAATTGATGTTATTACTGCTTTGCCTTACCCCACATCTGTGCGAGAAGTTCATTCTTTTCTTGGTCATGCAAGTTTCTACCGGAGATTTATCCAGGATTTTAGCAAGATAGCTCGCCCTTTGTCCAACCTTTTCCACAAAGACATCAACTTTGTATTTGATAATGAGTGCAAGTTGGCCTTTGATCATTTGAAGCGGTGCTTGACTACAACCCCTGTGGTCCAACCACCGAATTGGCTGCTTCCATTCGAGATTATGTGTGATGCCTTCAACTATGTTGTTGGTGCTATCTTAGCTCAGTGGGTTGACAAAGCTTCTTATGTCATTGTATATGCGTCCAAGACCTTGGATTTTGCCCAGTCTAATTACACCACCACTGAGAAGGAGTTGTTAGCTATAGTGTTTGCCTTTGATAAGTTTTGATCATATCTATTAGCTAGTAGAGTTATTGTTTACTCTGACCATGTTGCATTGAAGTTTCTTTTAAAAAAAGTAGATGCTAAGCCCCGACTTATCCGGTGGATGTTATTTCTCCAATAGTTTGATGTTGAGAATAGAGATAGAAGTGGAGCACACAACTGGGTGGCTGATTACTTGAGTTGCATTTCTCATTCTCCCTCTCACCCCTCTCCTATTCAGGATGATTTTCCTGATGAGCAACTTCTTCAGCTGCAGGGTAAGATTCCATGGTATGCTGATCTGGTTAATTATTTGGTTGCTAGAGTTTTACTTGCTGATTCTACTAGGGCCCAAACTCTGAAATTGCAAAGTGATTCTAAATATTATGTTTGGGATGACCCTTATTTGTGGAGATTTTGTAGTGACCAAGTAATTAGGAGATGTGTGCCTGATCATGAGTTTGATTCTATCTTGCATTTTTGTCATGTTTCTGCTTGTGGTGGTCACTTTGGACCACAAAGAACTGCTAGGAAAGTGTTAGACTGTGGCTTATTTTGGCCTACCCTATTTCACGATGCTCATATGTTTTGTAAGTCGTGTGATAACTATCAAAGAGCAGGAAGTATTTCCCGTAGGCATGAAATGCCCCATAACCCTATACTGTTTTGTAAAGTTTTTGATGTTTAGGGTATTGACTTCATGGGTCCATTTTCTGTTTCTCATGATCATACTTATATACTGTTGGCTGTGGATTATGTTTCGAAATGGGTTGAGGCGAAAGCCACCCGAACTAATGATTCTTCTGTGGTGGTAGATTTTGTTAGGTCTAACATTTTCTGCAAGTTTGGCATTCCTAAAGCCATCATTAGTAACCTAGACTCTCATTTTTGCAATCGAAGCACGGGTGCCTTATTATGCAAGTATGGAGTGCTTCACAAGGTCTCCACAGCATACCACCCCTAGACCAATGGTCAAGCTGAAGCTTCAAATAAAGAGGTTAAGCAAATCCTTCAGAAGACTGTTAACTCTACCCGGAAAGATTGTAGTAAGCGATTGGATGATGCTTTGTGGGCATATCGCACCGCCTATAAGACTCCGATTAGGATGTCTCCCTATCGGCTTGTCTTTGGTAAGGCATGTCATCTTCTGGTTGAGTTGGAGCATCAAGCCTATTGGGCCATTAAGCAGTGTAACATGGATTTGGCTAAGTCTGGGATGGAACGGAAGCTACAGCTATAAGAGTTGGATGAGCTTAGATTGGATGCCTATGAGAGTTCACAGTTGTACAAGGAAAAGACAAAGGCATTCCATGATAAAAACATCTTGAAGAAAGAGTTTTCTGTGGGCCATAAAGTTCTTCTATTCAATTCCCGCTTGAAGTTTATGCCAGGTAAGCTTCGATCTAGATGGGATGGCCCTTTTGTGGTTACTAATGTTTTCCCTTTTGGTGTTGTTGAGTTGTGTGATCCACCCACCGGATGGACCTTCAAAGTCAATAGACATCATCTCAAGCAATTTCATGAGGGAGACGTGAAACAACCTGAGGAAGCAGAGACCCTCCTCATTGATGCCACTTATCCTCCATAAACCCCTTGGGGAGTATTCTTCTTTCTTTCCTTCTATACCTCTCTTTTCTTTTCTTTTATTTCTTATATTTCACATTTTGCTTTTTCCAAATAAATTAGTTGGTGAATAATACAGTTTCTCTTTCTATGATTGCCACATCTTACAAACTTGGACATTTGGGTTTTGGTAGATTATTCTGTTGGACTGCAATTCTGGACTCTTGGATTATATGTCTTGGTAGTTGATTTTATGGTGCTGATTGCATGATTTGATATTTCCCTATGTGAGATTTTGGGCCTAATTGAATGGAACTCATCTTTTACCATTCTTTTATGTGTGCATCTACTCATGATTCATGTTTTCTAGAACTTGCTCCCTTTCTTTTTGAAACTACATTTTCACTTACATGTGTAAATATGATGTAGGCTTGTTTTCTTTCTTTCTTTTCCCTACTTTGGCTAAATAGGTTTCCCTTGCATCATATTCCCTTTGCTAGCCCCTTTATGCCTTTGTGACTCATTCTTTTACAAACCACATTACTAGCCTAAGTGTAAAATCAATTTTTACCGCACCTTAAAATTACATTGAGCATTGGTTTCACTTTTGTTGTGTTTAAGTGTACGAGTTGCTCAGGAGTGCAACAGTTTAAGTGTGGGGGAGAGATATTTGATTTTGTGTCATTTTCATTAATTGGCATTGATTTGGTCATTGAAAATCATAAATCATTCAAAAAAAACAAGAAAGAGAGAGAGAGAGAGAGAATGAAAGAAACAAAAAGAAAGAGAAAAGGAAATGCAAAAACAAAGAAGAATAAGAATATACAGACTAGTGCTCTTTTACATTTCTTTGGTGCTTAGCCTCTCTTTTCCAGACTTCTACATACCTTCACCCTAACCCCATTACAACCATACATAATAAGCTCTCTTAATTCATGCATGCATGTGTTGTGAGTAGTGGAGAAGTAGAAATTGAGCAAGCCTATGGTAAAACAATTTTCTTGAGTAGAATTTGAGTGATACACTTATCTCCTTATACACTTGAGAGATTGATTGAGGGCATCCCTTGAGAGATCACATTGTGTGATTAGCATCATTGATTGAGATTGCCATAATTTGTAATTTGAAATGAAAGGATTTCAGTCTTGATTGCTTGGACTTTTGAAACCTTGTGTTCCTTGTTCAAATTTTACATTGTTGGCAATTATTAGAAATAAGAATTTTCTTTGTTCCAATTTTCTTTTCTTTTTGATTTTGCCCAAGAGTGCAGAAGGATAAGTGTGGGGGAATTTGATAATTGAATATTTTACACACTTATTTTGTATCTTTTGGGTAATAAATTTAGGATTGTTAGCTAATAAATAATAGACTTTAATGCTTATTTGGGCTTTGGACTTTTATTTGGATTTAATTCATTTTCATGATAAAAATTCCAGATTCGATATGTTTCACTGTTTTAACCATAACTTTTGAACCAAATATCGGATTAGCCTCATTTTTGTCTCATATTTCAGATGATTCAAAGAGCTACAAATGTTATGCAGACTCAAAAGGAAAATTCGGTCAAGAGGATGGTTAAACTTGGAGCCAAAGTCAGAGATTTTTTTTGGATTTTTTTAGGCGCGAATTTTGTAAGGGCCCATTTGTTATTTTAGGTTATTTTCTTTTGGGCTGGATATTTTATGACTTGGAGCCCCATGTCGTTTTGCTATTTTAGGTTAAGTCAAATGGTGGCTAAAAACATATTGGTAATTTCGTTTTGGAGACTTTTGAAGATTAAACATAGACTTTTAAAATTCTCTGAAATGTTCTTCATCTATTCTTCGTATTCTTCACTATTTTACTCATCTATGCTTGGCTAAACCTCTTTGATTAACCCACGGATTAGGGATTCCATATTCCAAAGGACTCGCGCTTAATCGGTAACATCTAAACTCGTTTATGTCTTCTTTTATAGGATTTGATTCTGGATTCGGATTGAGTTTTTGATTAAAAACTCAGATCGATTAATCCCAAGGACATATTTCAAACTGGGTTCAAGTGATTACTATGCGATTGTTCGGTGTTACTCCACTTTTTTGAAAACATTCTGGACAATTGTTCAGTTGAGGGAAATTCTAGGCAAACGCAGAGATTTCAGTTTGTCCAGAAATCGATCACGAGTTTTTTGTTTTAATTTTGTCTGATGAAGGTTCTGGAATCCCTAGTTCTGGGTTAGTCATTTTAATTTAGTTAATCTCGTTTCTTTACTGTTTATGTTTCAATTTCGTTTTATTGCAATTCGAAAAACTCACCCAATCATATACTGTTTTAATTTCTGTTACCATTAAACCTACTACAATTCCGTGGGAAACGATCCAGGTTCCTTATACTGCAAATCTTTTTACTGAACTTGGTTATTTTGCAAGGGGTCGACAATCTCTTGTTATATAGCAATTAGAAATAGATCATACCCTATACAAAAAATGGAATTAGTATTTAATTTAATAAGAGGAAAGAAAATATTTAGTAAATTTGACTATAAATCTAGATTTTTTCAAATAAAATTAGAAGAAAGTACAAAATATACAACTTTTAGTACCTCTGAAGGTTTGTATGAATGGAATGTATTATCTATGGAATATCATAATAGTCCTAGCATATTTCAAGAATTTGTATCTAAATTATTATTACCTTTAAGATATTTTGCTATAATATATATAGATGATATATTAATATTTTCAAAAGATGAAAGAGAACATGAAAAACTTCTAAATCAATTTGTAGATCTAATTGAACAGAAAGGTTTGAACATGTCACTGAAAAAATCTATATTAAGAAAACAAGAAATACCTTTTTTAAGACAAATTATAACTACAAATAGAATAGAATTACAAGATCATATAAGTAAAAAAGTATTAGAATTTGATAGAATGACAAATAAGAAAATTTACAAGCATTTTTAGGATTAATAAACCAAGTGAGAGATTATGTTCCAAATCTAGCAAAATTAACATAAAAAATATCTAAATTGGCAGGAGAAAAAGCTGAATGGAAATGGAATAATGAAACTATTAAAATAATATAACAATTAAAGAAAATATGTCAAAATTTTCCAAAATTAACAATACCTTTACAAAAAGATATAAAATGGATAATTTGTATAGTACATTAGATAAATATTAGGGAGCAGCATTGTATCATGAAAATGAAAAGGGAGAAGAAATTATAACTAGATTCACTAGTGGAAAATTTTTAGAATCACAATGGAAATATCATTCTAATTGGAGGAATTATTAGCTATAGTAAAGGCAATAGAAAATTTTGAACTTTTTATAGTTAATGCACAATTTATAATTAGGACTGATAATACACAAGTAAAATATTGGTTAGATAAAGGAATAAAAATAGAGAAATTAGCTAATAAAATGTTATTCAAATGGTAAGGAGATTTGGGATATTATGATTATATAATTGAATATGTGTCTGGAAAAAATAACCTCATTCTAGATTTTATGAGCAAATAGAATCTCATATAAGAAGTGCAAATTCAAAAATGACATCTAATCAAACTTGTAATACGTGCCAGACTGTTTTAACAAAGTTGAATGATCTGAAAATGTATGTGAACCTGTCCTGTTAAATAATCAGTGTAGCACAAGTGTGCACAGCATCTTAAGCAGCATTGTACATGTGTTCTATCTTTACTGGCTCATTATTTTGTAAGAATTGTACTTCTTTATGTTTTTTCTTTTGAAGTTTTTCATCTTTCCTTTTATATGGACTTGTTATTCTTATTCCTATTGCTTGATGTTTATAAGGTGTTGTCAATACTAAAGCTTTTTCTATAGATGTAAAAGGATAATATTTTTCTAGAAAATCTAATCCTACTATTATATCACATTGAGGTTCATTATACTGATTTAATTCTTGTATTTTTAACTCATAATTTCCTATTTGTATCATTACATTTCTTACTTCTAATTCTATCATATGTATTTCTCTTCCTGTTGATTCCATTCTTATAATTCTATTTTTTATTTTCCACATTTCTAGTGGTAATACATTATATTTAGCTACTATTAAATTTGCTCCAGTATCTATTAAAGCATGCTATTTTTCATAATTAAATTTTATCAAAATATAATATAATGGCATAGTCATACTCTTGATAATATTTCTAATTTCTTTTTGAGCTCCTTTTACAGTTTTCTATATCATAGATCCTTATTCTAATATGCAAATATAAAAAATGAAAATTTTATAGAAAAAGCAAGTAAGATATTAAAAAATAAGAGAAAAGAAAAATCACAATGTGTTGTATTAGAAAAGAAATTTCCAATAGAATCAACTTTAACAGAAGGAATATATATATATATATATATATATATATATATATTTTTTTTTTTTTTTTCCCCCCAAAGCATGTATTATATCTACCACGATGCAGTAGCAAAATATATACATACACTGATACAGCCACGACAAGCAATGTCTATCCATAGCCACGCTTTCATTTCTCTCTCTCTCTCTCTCTCTCTCTCTCTCTCTCTTTTTCTCTTCAACGTCTAGATATATATCAACAGCGTTTTACTATATGTATATGATAGCAAAAGTCTCTCATCTTTTGTATATGACAACCACGGCATGAATTGATATATATATATAAACCAGCAACTCTTTCTTTTGCCTATGACAGCCATGTCATGCATTAATATATATATATATATATATAAAAGCTTGGCAGCAACTTAATATATTCTTATGACAGTAATAGCTGCAAGGTTCAACAATGAAAAGAAACTCACGCACACAACAACAATATATCACTACTACGAAATAGGGCTACGGCGTCCTATATTTTATACTTTTTATGTCCCTTTTCCGCGAGACGCCTATCTGGGGGTGGGGGGTGTGGGTACGACTTACGACGTCTAAATAAAAGTAGGACGTCATAAGTTAGAACTTAAGGCGTCTAAATAATTATTTAGATGCCATAAGTTAGCATTTAAGGCATCTAAATAATTATTTATGTAACACCCCTAATCCATACTGCTCAATATGTGTATAAACATGTAGTATATATGAATATCATCAGAGTTGAGCAATAAAGCGTATGTGTTGAGTAACTACTAATACATGTTCGTGGCTACAAATTTAAACTAACAACGGCATATCTGGTCGGTATAATAACGATACAATAATCCGAGTATTTAAATACTGAATATCTAATAGTATATATACAATCCCAAAATAAAACTTCAGCTGAGTTTTCAAGCATGCATCTTACCCTTTATACCGGCTTTCAATCCTCTAGATCCTGAAGTTAGGGTGAAGTCTTAGATTCGATACCCATTAAATTTAAGGTAACAATTAACTTCATATTCAAGTAATAACAATATATATATGACAGATATTCATTACATTCAGTAAACAACAATACATAGCACACAACAGATGTATATCAACAACAACAACAATACATAGCACACAGCAAATGCATATCAACAGTGTTTGCACTAACCAGTGCCATGAATCCACGTGTCCTAAGCGCTAGAAAAACATACAAACGGTATTATTAAGAGTATAACTCGCATCAAGCGGAATCCGTAGCACTAAATGTAAATAGATATGTGATCTAAGACCAAGTCTTAGCCACGGTGCATGGCCAAAGACCTCGTCTTGTCCATTACTCAACATGAATCAAACAATCATATATAATCATACAAGACATATAAGAGTTAAAGTTACAGTACGCGTTCGTACCTTTTTTCGCTTGGTATTATTCTCTTTCGATTCTGATTCCCAACTTTCTCGATATCCTATAATCAGGGGCGGAATCAGGGAGGGGCTAGGGGTGGCCCCCCGCCCCTCCTTAAATTACAGAAAAATACCCAACTTTTTTAGTAAATTATCTTTTAGCCTATAAAAATTTTATAATTTTCACTTTAGTCCCTCTATGTTAAGTTATGTGGAGGGACTAAAATAAAAATATTGAAATATTTATAGGGTTAAAATATAGTTTCATGAATATATGGGTCATATTCTATAATTTTCTCCCCTTGAAATAAAATTTCTTGAACATTTGAACTCTATTCTATAATTTTTGCCCCCCTAACTGCAATTCCTGGCTCCGCCCCTGCCTATAGTACCATTATCACATTATGATATTATAATGAATATCATATATCTTAGAATGATATCCTAAGAGGTATTCTTTCTACTATTGACCTTTTTACCCCTGGTAGATTTATTATTTCAATTTTACCCTTACATTTCCTTAAAAACGGAATGTTTGCTGAATGTTTTTTTATTATTATTATTTTGCAATATGTGAAATATTTGTCATGTATAATTTACGCTTTGGATATGAGATTAATTGTTATCATGAGATTTAATCGATCATTGAATTTCAGTTACACCCAAAGAATCAATAAAATGTTCTAGATAGGGAAGCAAAGCTATGCAGCTGGAGTAGCTGATGAAGACCCCAAAGGAGGAGATTTATTTTGAAGAAATTTATATCCAATATTTTTGGATTGTAATTACTAATGATCCGATTGACAGTAAATTCAGGATAACTGTATAAGGCATTTGCTTGTTTTCAAAAAGTATTAAATATTTTTTTTTCATGTATACCCATAATTAAAAAGGGTGGTGAGTGAGAGTCATAAATAATATATATTAGCGTTTAATGTAATTAGTATGGATAATATTGAAAATTACTTAAATTTTAGGACAAATTTAAAACAAGATAAAAGATGATACTAACCTTTTCGGTAGTTATTTCAAACAATAATTTTACTTTCCTCTCATAGGCAATGGGTAATAAACTAAACATTATCCAAACATTCTCTCCTCAAAAAATATAAGTGTATTTTTGCTCATGAAGAAAAAACTCAGGTGTATTTTTGCACCTTAACCCTTTTAAAAATTCAACTTATAAAAAATTTCCCTCCCCTCTCATTCCCTCCAAATCTCTCACCCTCTTACATTTATGTTAGCCCTTCTACTATTATTTTGATTAATAACTTTTATAAACCAACGGGATTGATAGTGGGGGTATATGTGTAAACTTAAACATTTATAGGGCTGATTATTAAATAACGTAAATAATAAGGTCTTATAAAAGTTCGGGAGTTTGTATAATTTATTTAATTTAGCGGAGCAGTTCAAGTGAGCGCGCCATCTTCTTCTTGACACCTTCGCCAGAAACTCTTCGTCTGCTTCACCTATGGTAGCAGTGGCGTTCAGCGCAGAGAATTGCATTTCTATAATCAAACAAAGCAAAACCATCATATCCTTGAAATGTGTTCATGCTTGCATGTTCTGATCCCACCTTTTCTTCAACCTCTTCTTCTCCACCAACCTTATCGCTCACTACCTCTCGCTAGGTTCCATTTCACTCGCTTCCACCTTATTCTCTCTTGCTTCTCGCTCCTCTTCGCCCGATGTTTTCCTCTGGAACGTTATGATCCGTGGATTCCTCGACAATTCCTTCTACCACCGCTCTCTTGAAGTCTATACGCAGATGCGACGGCAATTTTCCCTCCAACCCGACAATTTCACCTTCCCGTTTGTTCTCAAGGCCTGTTCTTGTTTACAAGATTATCGGTTCGGGATTTCAGTTCATGCTGATTTGGTGCAACTTGGGTATGATTCCGATGTCACTGTGGGTAACTCTCTGCTGAGTTTCTATTCTAAGTGTGGGCGTCATGACATTGCACGCCACGTGTTTGATAATTTGCTTGACAGGAATGTAGTCTCTTGGAGCTCAATGATTGGTGCGTACGCCCAAAATGGGTGCTACGATCAAGGGAAGTTCTTGTTTTCGCAGATTTTAGACGATGGAATTGTACCAAACAGAGCTTCCATCTTAAACGCTATGGCATGCGTGGACACAGAAAAGGAAGCTGACCATATTTGGAGGGTTGTGATGGACAATGGGCTTGACTTGGAAAGATTAATACAAAATGCTGCCATGAGAATGTACGGGAGATGCGGGAGGATGGATGTTGCTCGGGCATTCTTTGATGGGATAATTGATAAGGATCTGGTGAGTTGGACATCAATGATTGAATCTTATGCTCAGGCTGATATGCCCTTGGAGGCCTTGAGGCTCTTTAGAGAGATGATCTTACTAAAAATTCATCCTGATTTTGTGACCCGTCTGTCTGTAGTTTGTGCTTGTACACATTTGGCATCTTTCCAGCAAGCACGTTTCGTTCAAGGTTTCATAATTCGGAACTTATTCCAAAATCAAGTGTCTCTTGAAACTTCTGTAGTCGATCTCTACGTGAAATGCGGAAATCTGGCTTATGCCAGAAGAGTTTTTGGCCAAATGGAAGAGAAAAATGCAATCTCATGGAGCACCATGATTTCAGGCTATGGGATACATGGGCATGCTAAAGAAGCTTTAGACTTATTTGATCAGATGAAGGCGTTGCGACAACCTGACCATATTACATTTGTGTCAGTTTTGTCTGCGTGCAGCCATGGAGGATTGATACAGAAAGGATGGGAGCTCTTCAATTCCATGACTAGAGATTTCGGAATAACACCATGTTCTGAACATTATGCATGCATAGTTGATCTTTTGGGTCGTGCCGGGAGACTCTGTGAAGCTCATGACTTTATTCAGAAGATGCCAATAAAGCCAGGTGCAGCTGTATGGGGAGCATTACTTGGCGCCTGTAGAATTCATTCTAATGTAGAAATGGCTGAACTTGCTGCAAAATATATATTGGAGCTGGACTCTAATAACGCGGGTCGATATGTTCTCTTATCCAATATTTACACTTCTAACGGTAAAAGATTAGAAGCAGATAAGGTTAGAGATCAAATGAAACAGAGAAGGGTGAGAAAAGTTGCTGGGCAAACTACTATATATAGAGGTTAAGAACAAGGTACATAATGGGCAGATTTAATATATGCTAAATTGAAGAAACTAATGGGCAGATTTCTTCAAGAAGGAATCATACCGGACTTGAACCCTGTACTGCATGATGGGGACAAAGATATATGCAAACTGTGGAAATTTGCAGAACATATTTTTCATACGGATTAATTTGGGCAACATTCCAAAATTGTTGCCCGTACTTCACCTTATAACTGTTATCTGTCATCTTTTTGAATTAAAAAGACAAGCTTTAAGCTTGGAATGTCAACAAGTGACTAAATCAGCACATTGTGTGGGCGCAGTCCCAAATCAACTAAAAGTAAGTTAGCACTGTAATCTGGAGGGTCATGTAGGATGACCATATCATCATGCATCTCCTGTGCATATGGAGCAAGACAGTCGGCACAGCGTTGAGTCTCTCTGTGTGCGCGAGTAATCCCGAGATCCTAGTCTGAAAAAATTAGTGATCGTGTCTCCGCCATCTCATTTGTCAGCGGATGCCAAGGACCAAAATCAGTGAGAAGTAAGTGCAGAGCTTCAGTAGAATCTTCCTTAGACCTAGCTGCTTGCATACCTGTGAGTCTCGTTTTATCACACAAATCTCATTTTCAGTGGACGAACCATAACCGATCTTCTTTTGACTTTCGAAATTCAACAATCCAGTTTCCTGAACTGTCTCGTATCGTCTCTCTACAAGCTGTATGTCTCTGGATATTTTTCGAGCTATCCACATCTACTCTGACATACTCGGTTGGTGGAAGGCTTCATTGCTCCGCGATTCGACGTGGAAGATATAGGCTCCATTGTTATCTGTCATCTATTCTCGCAGTATAGGCAATAGTTTTTGCAAAGTGTGGATATGGTAAACCCACTCGACAAAGGAAAGGGTATATCACTCTTAAAAGATTTTAGGCTCATAAAGATGCACATAGCTAATGGTAGGCTCCTCTTTTCTGTCTTTCCTTGCATTTCTCTGATCCCCTTTGTCTATCATGTCTCCATGACTACATATGCATTCCGATTCTCTTTTTTCTGTCAGCATTTCGGCTTTTCTTCAAAGTTTTTAGTCGTCACTATTATTTTTCTTCCTATGTGGTGATTGATGCTGATTTCACAGTTAGCTATTTTTTAGTTGTTTTTCTTGCTGTCGACAGCCTTTTGGTTTGTGTGTAGTGGATTGGTTGCAGCATCTGATGGAAGCTTTTGTATTGATCACTGTTCCCTACAATTAGGAAACTCTTCTGAATTTTCTTTGCTTATTCTAATAATTGGGAACTTGAAAGAAATCTGTGGAGTTTAATGTGTCAAAACCTATGTTTGGTGTCTTTAAGATGTCACCAAAACTCATAACATCTCCCTAAAAAATAGGAATACAAGATTGTAGGTATTCATTTGAAAATTCTGAACTCCTCTGTTTTTTTTTTTTGGTCAAAGTGAACTCCTCTTTTTCCCTCTAGACTCTTTAGTTAATACTCCCTTGGTTCTAAATATAAGAAATAGTTTACTTTTTTTTTTGAGGAAATTAAGAGAACTAAATAAGTTACTTAATCATATCATATGTTGTCTATCCTTAAATTGTATATCATTTTGTTAGTCAAACTAATTAGTTTGGAGATAAAAATAAAAATACTCTAAAATAATTTAATTAGCTTTCTTAATCTATCCAAAAAAGTCAACCATGTTTTATATTTAAGACTAGAGGGAATATATACTATGAGGAGGTAGTGTTGCTGGTAATGTGTAGCCAGTATATTTCCACAATAGACATGCTTTATCCGTCATTGTTCACTTCTAATGAATTACTGCACCTCTTTCTTCACTGTGCAGATATCTCGAAAACATTTTTTATTGTATTGCACTTTGTATATAAAAGATCTTGAGTGCTAGAATTTGTGCAACTCTGTTCATTAATTGTCAAGACTGTTTATATTTCTGATCCGTTAGAGCTTTGCCACCGTCTTCGCTGCTTTATGGATGTTATCAGGGAATTCCAATACTTGAGTCAGGGTCACCCATGGGATAAAGATAAACCTTTATGTGAATCAAACTTTTTGATGCTGGGTATTGGTTCAAGACTTGAGTTATCTTTGAAAATCTTAGGATAGAAGGCAACTGATTGTTTTTACCCACTCTCCTTTTTGTTTAATGTCATCTCATGAGGTCATCAAAACAAATAAAAGAACATGTCAAAGTTCAACGCAGAAACATATGATCTAGATAGAGTTTAGCTGCCTACTGTCTGTCAATGATCATACAAATATAAGATTTCATAAGTAACCAGTAGTAGTTCCCTTTTACATAATGTTATGAGCGGCTCCAATGTTAATTGAACTAATAACAATCTCTTCTTCTGCGAGTCTTGCTTCTTACCTTCATCGTATGCAAATCCAGCCGTAGAATTCAAAGGTAATTCCATTCGTGAGGTCTCATTTTCAGCGTCTGTGCGCTTCTTCTACTTCTTCGCATTCAGTCAAGATTTCGCCCTACCCAATGCTTTCCTCTGAATCCATTTCCAACAAAACCACTTGCAGGTGCTTGTTTTTCAAAGGAGCTCTGGTTTCGACGAATCGGAACCAGTTCAAAGCCTTCCCTTCAAGACATAACACCGCTGCGTCTAGCTTCTCATGCTCTGCTATGGTGTTGACATGGAAGTATCTCTCTATACGAATGAACCAGCCGAGAGGATCCTCTCCGTCAAACAAAGGTAATTTCAACTTTCTGTAGTTTCTTATGTCTTTCTTTGCTTTCCCAATGCTTCGAAGCATCATCCCCAGCATGGTGATATTCCTGTTCATGCATATGCGATTTAATGCTTCGAAGCATCATCCCCAGTATGGTGATATCCCTGTTCATGCATATGTAATTTAATCTTGTTTTTTTGCCTTATAGAAAAAAATATTTTATGAGGGGTAAATATGTCCAAAAACATCACTGTTCATGTTAGAAACAGGTAGATCTTGTATTATAAAGTAGATCTTGTATTACAAACAGGTATATGCAAAAAGTAATAAATAGTGAAACCAAGAAAGAGGTAGTACATTAATGATGATTCGCTTTGTGAGTATTAACGACAATAGATAAGGCATTCACACCTTCACTGAAGTTCTCACTTTTATCACAAAATTTAACATTCCATTGTTGGAAGTGAATAATAACAACTCTTTCAATATTGAGTGCAATCCAACTGCTATTAATAATGACATATAAAGGATTGTGTGGATGGATGTTTATATACTAGTTTCTGCCGGCCCCATGCGAGGCAGATGAGTTCAACAGGATTGTGTGGATAGATGGGATGAAGAATGACTACGTTGTGGGGTGCAGTGCATGGCCTCAAAATTGCTCAAGAACTATGAATTAGTAGAAAGCTCATGGTGGAGGGCGATTCCTCTTGGGTGATCCAAATGCTGTTGGAAGCTTGGAGCGGGGAGGTAAGGTAAGAAATAGTATACTTTGTTTGTGGCTTAGAGAAGCTTATAGGAACATCTATATATATTTCTCCTATACCTATAGGTAAGGTAATTTTGTGGAAGATTGACTTGCAAACTTTAGTTTGGATGGTGGAGATTATCCATGTCATTTTGATGTGGCTCCTAAAGGGCTCTTAGATGTAATTCTCAGGGATTTAGTGTGTATTTCGTACCTCGCGTATGTTTAGATGATGAATACAGATTGTTTGGGTGGACTGGCCCTTTTTCATTAAAAAAAAAGGAAAGGAATTTTGAATTTTCAGTTAAGGAAGTTCTTACTAACTAAATATATCCAATAATCTTCTAAATTAATATTACATTGCCAAAACAGAAATTATAGGGGCAATGCCATTATATTTGAGGACCAGGAATACTAATTAAATTTTAGGATTGGAAATTTGGGGGGAAATAAAAAATATCAAACTCCTTGATTTGTTTCAAGTTCTTCATTATTTAACTTTGATACTTTTAAGAACTCATTTTGAATATTCTAATTGTTAAAAAAAAAAGTGTTCCAGAAACATGAAAATTAAGTATTAAAATATAAAAACGAGCATTCAAAAATTGAAAAAAAAATAAAAAATGTTTAAAATGAATATTAAAAAAATCAAACTTGTATGCTAACAATATTAAAGATAAATTTTACCTCAAAAAATAAATCCAAAGATCAGGTGTTTTTATTTGATCAGATGAAGGCGTTGCGACAACCTGACCATATTATATTTGTGTCAGTTTTGTCTGCGTGCAGCCATGGAGGATTGATGCACGACGGACGGGAGCTCTTCAATTCCATGAGTAGATATTTCGGAATAAGACCATGTTTTGGGTCGTGGCGGGAGACTCTTTGAAGCTCATGATTATATAATAATATGACATAACAACATAAAATATAAAAAATACCAGAATATAAACTAAAGAAACATAAATGTTTCACAATAATAGATTCTCGAAAAATGATTAAAAAAAAAAACTTTTTTAGCTTTGCAAGATTTTTGCTATGATGGTGCAGACCAATATTTGGAGAAATTGATTATGTGATATTGAAAGTAAAGAACATATCTACAAGGGTGAAAATGGACACCATCATATTACATTGGTGGAATTAATAGTCAAAGCCAAGAATACTTTGTTTTGGCTATTGAGCCACATTTATGGAAATAATAACATTTATAAGATCATTAAAATTATAAGTAAATGTTCTACTATGATTAGAAATCATATAGACTGAAAAAAATGGTATAATATGACCACAAGTCATATAGACTAATATGTTCAGTTTATTGAAATAAAGATCAAAATGGTCGTAAAACCAAAAAAAGACCATGGGATTGTGAAAAATACTAAAAATAGTTATGATAGTTAAAGCAATAAGTTATGGAAAAAGATGATAAAATTGTAAAGCCAAAAGAAATAATTATAAGCCCTGAAGGGTATATGATTTTGATTAGTGTTTAAATTTAAAATTATTATGATTAATTTGTGAAAGAGAAATTATTATTTGATATTGTGATATTGATAAGTGTTTATGAGTGATATATGAAATTAAATAGACAAAAATGTAATTATTAGTCATTTTAAAATTTTAATATAATACCAATTTATTTACAAATTTAAACATTAAGTTGTATAATTCTCTTTTTTAGTATAATTGTACAATCTATTTGTAACTTTAAGTATATGGTGTATTGAATATTATTTATACATTCATGGAGTTTTTTTGCTTTCTTCTTGAGATTTTGAGATTTTTGCTTCTCTATTGCTACATGGATTTCCCATCAAACGCTCAACACTCATATACCTTAGTATAAAGGTACTTTTTTTTTTTCATTATTAGTCTTACTTTTCATTTTAGCTTTGTCCTCCATCTCTTTTCTCCTTTTGAGCACTATTGCCTATTTAAAGCTAAAGGGAAGCAAAAAAAAAAAAAAAAACAATTCTTTTCCAATTTTTATTTTTTTGATAAAACTCAAGTTTCTTTTTTTTTTTATATAAAAAAGTTTTGGAGGGGTTCGACACCAGTCTCCCACCAAGGTCAGGGCACGGCCTCGGGCTCTATAAGCACTTACTGGAGACTTACGAGATTACCTACTAAAGGAGTTCCAGCAACGGCAGAGGAAAAACTCAAGTTTCATTACAACCATAAACGCCACGGATCTGCCAAAACAGCATTCTTCCATATACTTTAATTCTCCTTGCTCCCAAAAACGATGAACTTATTCTCTAAAGAACAATCTAGATCAATTGAACAGACCCAATGCATATTGAAGATGTCAAACTGCCCACTATAATCGGTCATGCCATTTGAAAATGAAAAACATTAAAAGTTTACATTGGGACTCCAATAATGCATCACGCAAACATCATGTTAATGACCTACTTATGGCCACATGTTTGAAACATATATCCGTACTCGTTTTATTGGGTACTCAGGTCCAAACTCCAGCCTTCACCCCAAAGAGAGCATTGATATTCCAAAAAAAGATTTAGATATAGGAAAACTATAGGAATCTGGATTTCAAATCAGAAATTGAAGGAATTAAAAACATGTGATCCAAAGTATGCAAACTTATATTCCTTCTATTTAGCAAAGCATAAAAATGGAGAGGGCTGTGGACATTGAATAACACAGGTCTCTATCATATCCAGGGCCATGTCCTCCCCATATTTCCCAGCAAACTTCCTGATTGACTTAAGTTATGTGTCACAAGAGATCCTGCATAATCCTCTCCATAGGAATCTAAAACCAGTACAACATAGTAAAAAGGGTCCTAGAAGAGGGATCTCGAACATTACTGACTATCCTTTTATTTCTTTTGCACTTTATGATGGCCACCAATATCTGTGAGTTGTCATTAATGAGTATCCCTGTGCCATCAAGGTCCCTATCATACGATCCTGACCATTTTCATATTCCTATGAGTTTAATCCTCCAAATTTTCTACCATGATTTTATGGAACCATTACATTACGCAGCAGAGTAGTGCTCACCAGTCAAGAAAGTCCTATAAAGACCAGTCAACAAAGCCCGACAAAGGTGTCTTCACAGTTTTCCCTAATTTGCAACTTTTACACCTTATTATAGACAGACTTTTACATTGCTACTTCTATTTCTTTTTCCTCTCAACTTCAGATTTAAATCCACAAGTATCATTACTTGGCCAGGAAACTTAGACATCTGCATGCCATAATTTATAATTTCCAACGTAAGGTTCCTTCAATTCTTAAATGTCAAAGCTTCATTCCGTTCATCTAGCTTCTTCAAGCCCTAATCTTCTTTCTTCTACTCTACCGCATCAAATTTCTACCGAGACAGAAAAAAAGATTTTACTATTGAGTTTTCTTTCACCACAGAATATTTTTTCAGAGTAGAATCAGCCTAAGTGCTTTACTGCGTTCTCTATAGAACACAAACTAATTTTATTATACAAAATAGACAAAGAAACATACTATGGCAAAAAAATTGAGAGGATTGAAAGAGGAAAACGAAGACAAAACTATCTTACTGAGTGGCATCACCATCGACTGCTTTATGCTTAGCAGCCACAATGGTTGAATCGTTTCCGACGGTAAAGGAGGCGAAAGACTCTGGATTTTGAGGAGTTACAATATTGGATCCTTGACGGTGACAGTGACAATGGAAGTAATGGTTGTGGAATGCGCAATAAGAAAGTACGCCGTGGCAGTGGTGGTGGTGGTGGTGGTGCCGACGGAGATTATCGAATCCTTGTGAAGACATTTGGCAAGTATTGCTGTATTGCATATGACTACTTGTTATTCGCGTGAATGCGATGAAGAAGAAAGACGGAGAAAGAAAGGCACGGGGAGGAAGAAAAAGTAAATGATGGGTGACTTGACAATTTTACGTCGGAAGTTTTTCGAGAGGAGTAATTGTGTCCGAGTTATCCCAGGTTTATTTTTTGTCAAGGTGTAGTATTACTCCAAAAATTTTAAATATAACCTTTTAAAAATGGTCTTGGGACAATGTTCCTAGCAAAATTATTTCCTTTCTGACATTTCCAAGGAAAAATGTGACACGACAAAAATTTCGACGCAAAAAGCTTGAAATTTGTTTAAAGGAGGCGGCCTATTTAAAATGCAGGCCAATTTAAAGGAAAATTGGCCTTCAAGTTTGTTTAAAGGCCTACAAGGCAATTGCCTTTTGTAAGATCCTAACACCTCGTTTTTGATATTGTTCTTTTTATGGCTCATCGCCCATCACGGCTTTAAAACGAGTACAGAGGGGAGGTATCTAGATCTTTATAAGACGTCTTTCGTTTCCATCTCCAACCGATGTGGGACATAACACTAACTCTTAACGGGTTTTAAATCCGTGAGGGGTGATGGGTCCTAAAGCAGATAATATCAATAGCGAAATGTTGGGGTGTTATAATTGATATCAGAGCTAGCTTAGGTCGATGTGGGTCAATGTGCTCGCGAGGACGTTAGGCCTAAAAGTGGATTGGAGTGTTATGTCTCATATTGGCTAGAGAAGAATACAAAAGACACCTTATAAGGGTTTGGATACCTCCCCTCTCGACGTATTTTAAACCCCGTGAGGGATGATAAGTCCTAAAATGGACAATATAAAAAATGAGGTGCTGAGATGTTACACCTTTAAAGCCTATGCTTCCAAATTTATATATAATCATTCAAAACTGTTTATTATTCTACATTATGTTTTGAAAGCCTAATATATGTTCTTACATAATAAATGTTAACATATCTTCTTACCCAATATAAGAGCTTAGAAAAAAGAGGGGGGGGGGGGGACTACCTAGTGACTAATTATTTGAGTAAGTATGAATAAGAAAAACTATTTGTGTATTAACTAATGAAATATTTTTTTGAAATCAACCAAACATAATAAATCATGGGTAAAATTGGATTCTATCTTTTACTTTTCCATTGTAAACAGGCCTATTTACTGAATAGGTTAGACTGGGTTTTATGTTGGCTAAGTCATAGGGGCCTAACTTATTTCATCTTATATGTCCGTGTGTCTATATATCCATTATTTTTGAAGTATCACAAATTATGTACGCTTTTTTTTAAAAAAAAAAAAATCTACATGTAAAAATTAGCTCTATTTGAAGCCTTTAAACGCACTAAATCCTTAGAGATTACATAATGATTAAAGGAAATATATTCAAATGCACTACATCCTTAGACGATGGATGTGGAATATTTTAGATCAAAATGGTTAATTCATGTTAAATTAATACACTGTGACATAACTTTTAAATATAAATTATTTAAATATTTGTTTTTATAAAAAGATTATAAAATATGTAATTTATATTTCTTTAATGAAATTAGAAATATAAGATAAAATATAATTGGAATAGTTTTAAATATTCAAAAGTATGATACTTCAAACTTATAGAATCTTCAACAATGCATTACTCAGTACTGTATGTACAATTATAATCCAAGTGATATGCGCTATCTAGAAATATACGGTTCATATGATCTCTTGGGGTGGAATATTGTCATTAGCAGATGTCGCTTTCAAATTCATCTTCTTCTTGTTCCTTCTTTTGCAAAAGAAGAACCAAGTAATAGCTTCTAGTATGAGAGCCACGCAACCCAATGAAATGACGATGCCAAAATAAGCATTCTTCCAACTATGGTAAGAGTTTGAAACGGAGAAGCCTTTAAACATGTTGAAGATGGAGAGGATGAGGACTCCATAGCCAAAGATGTAGTGGAAGATGTTCCAAAAGATTCTGGCCTTGTGATGTTTGTTAGGTCTAAGAAATATAGCAGCCAAGACTTGAATAGTTGCAGCGACAAACACAGTGATTCCAACGGAGGCATGAACAAAACCAGAAGGAGACAGAGACGACAAAGACGGGCTTGACAAGAAGATGCCGAGAGCGAAACCAATAGTGCCAATGATATAAGCAAGCATCTGACACGCTCGGTGTAAATGGAACCACATCGAACCAGTAGATTCCAATGTTTTTAAATAACGTCCCATTATTACTCCTGTTGGGATCAGAATTCCCCACCCTATTCCATTCAATATTCCATGAACCTGCGCACCAAATTCAAAATCCAATCAAACTATTATTAATTAATTAGAAGTTAACAATATTAATATATTCTAAAAATATTCATGGTTTTAGCTATGCATGAATGAATAAAGATGAATTATATGTAGAACTCAAGCTTAAGGCGCAAGTCACAAGTTTAGATTAGTTATTAGCTAAAGTTTGGGCCTGATTTATTTTGACTTTCATAAACTAAAAACTATTTAAGATACATAAATGGGCATGCATCCTTACTTGAGGGTAAGAACAATATAATCACAATATCCAATTGATGCGCCAAGCTAGTCCCTCTGAACCTTAGTATCAAAATGTTGCATGGTAATAAAATCTTTGAATTTCATGACTACGTAATAAATTTCAAGCACGTTATTAATAGCCTATTTATCTTAACAATATAATTACAATATCCAATTGATGTAAGAAGTCCTCGAAACGTATGAAAATATTACATAATCACCAAACTAATATAAATAAATTAATTATGAAAATATATTTCATATGCTATATCAAGAGTAGAGAGAATAGAAAAGAATAGGCTTACTTTTCGAATTAAAATCTTGGAGTTTTTCTTATGGGCATCGTGATCTGAAACTTTTCCGGTGAGAAAATCTATGCTACCAAAGGATTTCAAGTTGTCACCAGACAAGGCATGAGAGCGAAGATTATCATCATCAGAAACAAGACCTTCTTGCCAAACATGATTTGCCAACTTGAGATTCTCAGGAAGCTGAAAACTGGCATATAAGATCATTGTGCCATCCTCAAAAGTCGCAGAAACTCCGTGAACCTCAAAGCTCAAACTCCCTTCTTTTAACGTCGTGCCGTATGATGTTACGGGAGAGGTGTACGCCGCTATAGTTCCGTCAGACTTCTGGAAAGCAACAAACGCTTGAGATCCCACCATGCCTGTGGATGTAGGGTTGATAGCCCAAGCGATCCACCTTTTATAGTTGGCATTGTTCTTCTTGAAAGCGACATCGATGGAGTTCGAGGAAGAGTGGTAGGTCCAATGAAGAGAAGAATCAAGAACGGGTAGGTCGTTACAAGCTAAAAAATTTGTAGTATTGGGAAACTTGTATGATCGGCAAGCTTGTGGTTGTGGTTGGGGTTGTGAGGTCACAGGGATGACGACCAGTGCAAGGAAGAAGGCCAATAACAAGGAAAGCTTGCCAAAGGAAGCCATGAAAAGAAAGATAGTAGGGAAGAAGTAATAATGACGGAGAAATTGTGAGAGTCGCTCTAGGAGAAGTCGGGTTTTAGGGTATGGTTTTTCATTTATCGCTAGCTATGTAGTAATTTATAGAGGGTGAGTCCAAGAAAAGAAGTTGAGAGTTTTAATAAAAATAAGATAAGAATTCATAAATCGGATATATAAAAGATAAGGTAAGATTTGATTTAATACCATTTAAATTTAGATCTTAAAGCATATTAAGTTTTCATTATTTTTATTTTTTAATTTTAATTGAACATTTTTCCTAAGATTTAGATTAGAACTCATGCGGTGATTAAGCGATAACAGAATTTTCTTGCAAAATATTTAAACGATATCTTTTTATGAAAGTTGAATGATATATTTTAGTTTAATTTTATCAAGAAAACGAATTTTCAGTTAAAATAAATTTTTTTTTTGAATGAATGTCATCCACCGATTAGTTAATTTATGTAGACTAGGTTAATTTAATTAATCGTACGTCTTTTCCTTTTGTATATAAACTCGGGATATATATGACTTTGACCCAAATATAAAATTTTATTTTCCAAATAACTCAGTATTGATCGATATTTGGTAAGAAAAAATATTAACTGATAGTTTAGTGTCCCAAGAAAACTAATAATTTTGTCATTATAATAGTTGTCTATATAGTTTCTGATATCTTCAAACAAATTGACACCAAAAAAAAAAAAAACCTAATTGCATTTGGCATTTTAATATCAATCCTTTTATGTAATTTTTATCTTGATAGACCGCTGTTAAATCATCATATTGAAGATATAAATTTAGTCAACATTTTCAGAATATTTTATTTAACTAAGAATATAAATTGTTGGCCAAAAAAAATTTAAAACTAAATTTATGGAACATCCTAGTATAATTCAAATATTTAAATGTAATATAATATATTTAATAAATTAATAAAATATATAACACAAACTTTAGCCAAAAAAAAGAAAAGAAAAGAAAAAGAAGCTAACGCAACCTGGATTGATTTTATTGCTTTTCAATTAAGAAATAAGAATATATTTTCTACTTACATCATAATATTATCAAGAAATAATGGTTTTACACGTGTAGATAATAAACCTTAGTTTTTTTCTACACAATTAGCGTGACCACAAGCTAATAAATCAAATCAATTTTTTTTAAACTTGTTTTTCAAACTTAAAACTACGATCATTAATAAAAACCCCCCCTAAACAAAAAGTCCCAAATATCCTATTATCCTTAGCAAAATGATACTAATACGATAATTCTATTTTTTTTAATATTTAAAACTATTCTAATTATATCTTATTCTATACTCCATGACAAAAGTTTGGAAAGTTGACATAACTATACATGATTGAGAAATGTTTGTATTGTTTGCACAATAATCAATATTTATTTTTAATAATAATTAATCATGTAATTTTTTATAATAATCTATTTTAATAATCAATATTTAGACTCTTATAATGAGAATGAAATAGGGGAAACATCATTTATTGAGAAGAAATAGAAAGAAAGAAAAGAAACAACCATTTAAAACTTAATTAGTGCGAACCAATGTGAGTATAACAAAAAGGTTTAAAATTATATCCATAAATGAAGTAGTTATTATAATATAAATAATTTTTCAGCCAACAAACATGATAAATTCTAGGGGAGTTTGGATCTATTAATTAATCAATAACTATAATTTATTGATCTTATAATTTAATTTTTTTTTATATTTCTTCAAAATTGATTGATTAAGTAGTCATATTTAAAAATGATTTGATTATTTGTTATATTTATTTTATTATTGACTCAAATTCTTGAATTTATGATTTGATTTAGAAAAAGCAACATTATCGTCCACAATATATAGATGATTATTTCCTCTCTTTTTTTCCATATTTCCTTATAATTGATTGATTAAGGTGATTCTGGGGTAGATACGTGTGAAATCAATTGGCCTTTAAGTGACTAAAAGCAAAGGCAGCTAATTGTAGTAAGAATTTCAAGTTACACAAAAATTATCGACCAAGAAACCAAATGACCTAGAGGCTATAAAATCCACCCAAGTGCAAAATTTAATAGTTGATTGGGTTTTGCTTCTCTGCAGGAGCTACACACTGCCACAATGAACAATATACAACGGCACACTGAGTATGTAAATCGTTGTAAAATATTTCCCTCCTCAGAAAATTTCAAAACTTTTAAATTATTGGATGGGTATTTGATGTTGCTCCACTTAATTTTAAACCTAACAATAATTTATCTTTGAACACAATACTATAATTGTTTTGAAAAAGTTTGAAGCTCTACTTTCTACAATTAAAGGTAGATATTAAGAAAGTCAAGTATAGAGGAATATAGAAAATAGAAATTTAAATTAAAAAATTAATATATTACAAGGCACAAAAGATTAAAAAAAAAGGAGAAAAAGAAATAAATTGATTGAGACAAGTGCAGCTGGTAACTTTTCATTAAAAAAAATGACATCTTTTTAGTCATCGCCCAATTCTTGATAGGTATTCATGTGGTCATTGATATTCCTAATGAGTTCATCAAACCCACTATATTTCTTGAAAATTAAGATTCTTATAAATTTAGTTTGAATTATGACCATGATAACTTCCTGATTTATCGGCTAAATTATTATTATGATTTGATAACTTCTTGAATCATGGAGCCAACAAATAATTTATGAATATAAAATAAAAAATATTTTGATTGAATTACAAAAGAGAGCAATAAATAATTATGATAACCAAATTAAAAGAGGATGATATATTTTGATATTGATATTTATTAATGTCTAAGTAAATGGAATATAATACACTAATGGCATTAATATAAACAATTATTTTCTCAGAAAACGGTTGTGTATGGAACGGTTTTTAACTGCGTTACTTTGAGTATTATAGAATGTATAGATGGAGATTCTATGTATATAATATATAATTAATCGGATTTATTGAAAACTTTAAATATTTTTTTATCTTAATATTTAGATATCCGTCAATAACTTATTTTTATAAGAGAATCTCATATAAAGACGGTTAAAATGGAAAAAGTTTATATAAGGTTGATAAATTCAACAAATCTTAAATTGGGTCAGTGATCTAATCTAGAATATTTAAATGTTAGATATTTTTCAATAATACCCTTAACTTAGTCAAAAGAAAAGAAATCGCCTCCGACAGATTAACCATAATGTGGGAGGGAATTAGAACTCCTCCGAGAGATTAGCCCTAGGTAAAGCTATTTCGCCATGTCAGGGATGGAGAAACAAACTGTGAGAAGAAGAGTGTGAAAAAAGGAAAAAGAATATAATAGAAGCAAAAGCTAGAATAAATAAAGTACAAGCAAAGACTTATAGTGGCTGTATATCATCCATATATATTTATTCCATCGAGAAAGTGATAATACTTTTTTAATGAATTAAGAAATTTTTTTGTTTCATCGTTTTGTGTGCAGTAATCACCTCCGTCGTCGTATTCTCTCCGGCCACCGAGCATGCTGAAGATTTCTTGGCTTTCTTTCTTCCGTTTTTTTCCTTCATACCAAAGCTTACAAATGATAAATTAAAATACAACTAACGATCTTCTCATGATTATCAATTCTAAATGTGAGACACACCACAAAACTGAGAGATCAAAACGATCCTAACAAAGATCTCGAAAAGTAAACATGCTATCAAAATTTTGATTTGTCAGAAATCAACTTATTATAGCATTATTTGTCAATTTTCTGACGGTGTAGAGATTCTAATGAATTTTTTGTCGACATATGCATAAACAATATTATTCTGTTTCTAATTTTATTTTTTTAATAACTAAGGGATATAGAAATTGTTAATTGTGTTGAATAACTTAATTAATAATTTGTTAAGTTTAGTAACTCAAATTAGAATTTAGTTAATTCAACTGTCTTTATATGAGATTCTCCCTATTTTTATAGCTTTGAGTTCTGTTTATACGTAGAAAATATAGTTGTCTCTTTATCTCTCCCGCATTCCCTAGAGAATTTAACCAAATTTTCATATTATATAGAGAAACTCAACCATGTGCCACTTAGTTTTAATTTATTGAACGTTTTATAACTTTTTGTTTAGTTTTTGACGGGAAAATCAATTTGCATGATAAGTTATAAGGTGATTAAGGATTGTGTTAAATCTGCCCAAAAAAACAAAACAAATGGATTCAAAGAATAGCAAAGGAAATAAATTGAAACGATTCTTTCTGGCGTGATGGTGCTCTGCCACATGTATTTTAGCCCTTTTTTCAAGTAATCCCTCCTTAAAAAAATAAATTTTTGAAATTAAAATTTTGTTATGAAAATCACAACCTGCCATGTCTAAAGTAGTGAGACAATTCAAGATTAAGGCTTTATTTTTTTATTAAGGCGAAAAATAATTTTTTAGCATCTATAACCAGAATATTTGTTTTCAATCAACAATAATGAAAACTAACCCGATAACTTCATGATTCAAGAATAATTTTTGACCATCTATAGTAAGAATAGTGTCTCCAATTAACATTGTGGTTGCCGTGGGTTGTCAAATCTACTTCTTCCATATTAGTGTTTCTCATTTGATCTTGTCTGCTAGGTGGATTTGCGTTGCTGCGGCCATTTTTGCTTGTTAAGAACTAAAACCTTTCTTTATTTGTGCTTGATGCCGGTGGTTCTTGTGGAGGTGTGGTTATTGACGGTGCCGTGTTTATAGTGCCGGAGAAGAAGGCGTCAAGCATGAAGGGAGAGATGAACGTGAGAAGGGAGGGTAGGGTAGATGCAGGAGTGGAAGGAAGCTAATGGAAGAAGGACATGGACAGTGGTGGAACTAGATATTTTTAGCTCGGGTCAAAAAAACAAACATATTGAACTACTTCATTTGGTTCTCATTATAAGATAGCAACTAACAAGTGTATTTAGTCCTTTTTGTAAGGCATTTGCTTGTTTTCAAAAAGTATTAAATATTTTTTTTATATATATACCCATAATTAAAAAGGGTGGTTAGTGAGAGTCATAAATAATATATATTAAAGTGTAGTGTAATTAGTATGGATAATATTGAAAATTACATAAATTTTATGACATATTTAAAAAAAATATATAAGATGATACTAACATTTTCAGTAGTTATTTCAAACAAGAATTTACTTTCTTCTCATAGCCAATAAGTAATGAACCAAACATTATCCTTATAAAGAAGATAAAAAATTAACTGGGGCTAAACTATTGACTAAATAAAATATCATATAATAAATACATATATATATTAACAAATTTTAGAAGGTCAACTTGGGCCAGCCAGAAGCTGGATCGCCACTGGACATGGAGTTGAGATAGTACAGGGACGAAGGTATGAAGGGGAGGGGAGGATGATGATAACGTTGATGTAGCATAATAATCTGTTAAATTATTACTATCTTTTGTGGATGAGCCACCTTAATATAAGTGGGTCAATTAACTGTTAACCGTCTAATCTGTTAAATTAGAACAAAATTGACCTTCAATGAATATTTTCAAAATTGGATCACTGGCGCCAAGAAACCTACACTTAGATCAGTAAACTATGAACTCTTCACAAGTTTAATAACTAATATAGCTTTTATTTCCTTCAATAATTAATCTAGCTTTCAACACATTTCCCATTCCTTATCAATAAAACAATGAAATTCAACATTATATTACTTTAATAAACTGGTCAATGGTGATTTATAAAATGATCATATCTAACAAACACATGATAAACTACGACCATAAGTCTGAGCATTCATTCATCTTAAAATCACAGAAAAATCTTAACAGCATACCTTTTCAAACAACGCTATGAAGTAATACTTTATCCTCCTCTGACTGACCAAAAAAAATCACATAATCAGCAGCAGGATCTTGATCAATGACTATCGATCATTCTTGTAAAGTTTCTTGATCAGCCGTGGAAGAATTGTTACTGTGGGGTTGTTCAGGAACACCTCACAAAATCACTTTGGCACTTTACAATACAAAACTAGTATCATATTTATAACCCATACAACACAAAATCACTCGAGATAAACTAATCCAAACACCCACAGATCTAACCAATGTTTCTCTCTCTACTTGGTCAAAATTTTTCCATCTCCTCCTATATTTACTTCTTTCCCTTCTTTCGGAGCAGCTTCTCTGCATGATATTTATATAAAATTTTAGATGGCAGACACATAATAGTTCACTGATTAGTTCCTGACTCAGTTATCCTAATCATCAAATTAAAGAACCAGACATTTCAAGTCCCTTGACGACATGCTCTATTTTGGACCAGCCAATTAAGTTCAGGATGGGAGAATAAGGTACAAACAGGCACACAATCACATGCACAGAATTGTTTTACATATGAAAAATGCAAAGTTGTAGGCTTTTCACAAGTTTAGACAAATGAGCCCGTGGGAATATTATGTTATTAGCTACCTTGTTGCCTTCGAGCTTCAGATTCTGCAAAGAAATCCCTCCATTCATCAGTCAGAACAAAAATTGGCTCTTCATCTTCTTCCTCATCCAGTTCCAGATGCTCCTGCTCTTGTGAAATCCTACAAAACAACCAACAGCATTCAAAGTTAGCTTGTGTTAATGTGATGATCCGATGGTACATAAGGGAATTATTTGAGAGAAATTAAGAAAATCCAGATGGGGGTATTTTGAAAATTTAATGCACACCTCATATCAGTATAAATAGATGAAAGTATATGCAGATGATGGAATGAATGGAATAGTATTCGTGATTACTGTGATATTATGAGGCTTGCCACGCATCATGTTGAGAAGCTACTGATTTTATTTCTTTCATGGAGTCAGAATTATAACGGGAAAATATACAAAACAAGAGAGCTTTAAACGAGTCATCATCAGAATTATGAAGTGAGATATTTTAGGCTAACTATATGCATAATCCAAAATGCAATAGAACACCAGTAGAAAACGATCTTTCATAGATTTCAATAATGCTATCCGTGAGCCTCCTCTTAATTGGTTGAAAGCCTCATAACCAAGTAATCTACAGTTCCTCAGTCATTATTATTCTCATTCTCTTAAAATCAAGTAATTAAGTTTCAGCACGTATTGAATTATTAATTAACTTCAATAGGCATGCAAGGAGTAATGAACGTGGATAGGCCACACTGTCTATACTTGGGTACAGGGTTGATTTTGTAAGCAAGTTTTATGGATTGAAAGTTACTATTGAGACCTACCGTGGCTACACACCGATAAGAATCCACCTATTATTAACCACAGGATAAGGAAGAAAAGGCCTAGAGTACAAACTGCAAAGCATGACAAAAATAGGTTCAGATAGAGCCAAAAGAGGGCTATAGGGATTAGGGAGTTACTTTTGACCTCCTTGATGTGTTGACAGTCCTTACATGCGGTTATATGTTTATGTGGTTGTTATTATATGACGAAGTTATGGGGAATGGAAGTAATATTCAGATCAGATGGAGTTGGCCAAAATCAAAAAACAAAAACGATTATATGGAGATTCTCCAAGGCTTTAGTTTATTACAGTTAGATTCTAACTTCATGATAATCCAAGGAATTAGATTCTAACTTCATGACAATCCAAGGAATTCCTCTTCTTTCTATTTCAATCTTCTCCTTCCTTCTTTATTTCCTATCACACACCAAAGGTGAGCTCAACGGTGAGCTCAAATTGTTCAGGGAGCTCAAAGGTGAGCTCGGAATGCCATGGAATGAGAATTGGGAGCTCAAGCGAGACATCTCAGGTTTCAGATCCGTCTGTATCTGGAAGCAGTACTCACAGAGTAAGTTTCCTAATCATAAACAAATGCCAGTGTCTCACATAAACTTTTAGAAACAACTAACAGACTCATAATTCATGTGTAAGTATGCCAGAATCAGCTATTTCTACTGTTGAGTAGAACAACCTTGGAAGAGTTATGTCAATAGTTTTTGTTTCCCTTCTGGGGTTGGCCTAATTTTTATAAGAGCCTTTCACAAGAACAAAAACCAATTCGGCAACAAAGAAAAGGAAAACTGTCAAATCATGATGCAAAATCTAAACAAACATTCACTCAGGTCCTCTAATCCCCTGTCAATCCATGACTCAATAAGGGGGCCCCCTCCCAACCAAAATTGCTTATTAAAACCTGAAGGGAAGTAAGGAAGAAAAAAATTTCCAATTTTTATTTTGATAAAACTTGAGTTTCATTCCAACCATAAACGCCACAGATCTGACAAAACAGCATTCTTCCTTATGCTTTAATTCTCCTTGCTCTCAAAAACAATGAACTTATTATCTAGAGAACGATCTAGATAAATTGAACAAACCCAATGCTTATTGTAGATGTCAAACTGCCCACTACAAATCGGTCATGCCATTTGAGAATGCAAAAACATGAAACTTTACATTGGAACATCATGTTCATGACCTAAGTAGGGCCACATGTTTGAAACATATATTTGTATTAGTTTTATTGCGTACTAAGGTCCAAACTCCAGCCTTCACCTGAGAGATAGCATTGATATTCCAAATTAAAAAAAAAAAAAGATTTAGACGTAGGAAAACTTTAGGAATCTGGATTTCAAATCAGAAATTGAAGGAACTAAAAACATATAATCCAAAGCATGCAAACTTCAATTCTTTCCATTTAGCAAAGTATAAAAATGGAGAGGGCTGTGAACATCAAATAAGACAGGTCTCTATCATATCCAGGGCCATGTCCTCCCCATATTTCCCAGCAAACTTCCTGATTGACTTAAGTTATGTGTCACAAGAGATCCTACATAATCCTCTCCATAGGAATCTAAACCAGTACAACATAGTAAAAGGGTCCTAGAAAAGGGATATCGAACATCCTTTTATTTCTTTTCCACTTGACGATGGCCACCAATATATGAGTTGTTATTAATGAATATCCCTATGCCATCAAGGTCCTTATCATACGATCCTGACCATTTTCATATTCCTATGAGTTTAATCCTCCAAATTTTCTACTATGATTTAATGGAACCATTACATTACGGAGCAGAGTAGTGCTCACCAGTCAAGAAAGTCATATAAAGAAAAGTCAACAAAGCCCGCTAAGTTGTCTTCACAGTTTTCCCTAATTTGTAATTTTCAGACCTTATTATAGACAGACTTTTACATTGCTACTTCTATTTCTTTTTCCTCTCAACTTCAGATTTAAATCCAGACGTATCATTACTTCGTCAGGAAACTTAGACATCTGCATGCCATAATTTATAATTTCCAACGTAAAATTCCTTCAATTCCTAAATGTCAAAGCTTCATTCAATTCATCAAGCTTCTTCAAGCCCTAATCATCTTTCTTCTACTCTACTGCATCAAATTTCGACCAAGACAGTAAAAACATTTGACTATGGAGTTTTCTTTCACCACCGAATATTTTTTTCAGAGTAGAATCAGCCTAAGTGCTTTACCGTGTTCTCTATATAACAAAAACTAATTTTATTACACAAAATAGACAAAGAAACATACTATGGCAAAAAAATTGAGAGGATTTAAAGAGGAAAACGAAGATAAAACTATCTTACTGAGTGGCATCACCATCGACTGCTTTATGCTCAGAAGCCACCATGGTTGAATCGTTTCCAAAGTTAGAGGAGACGAAAGACTCAGGATTTTGAGGAGGAAGAGGAGTTACAATATTGGATCCCTGACGGTGACGGTGACGGTGACAGTGACAGTGGAAGTAATGGTTGTGGAATGCGCAATAAGAAAGTACGCCGTGGCAGTGATGGTGGTGTCGGCGGAGGTGGTGGTGGTGGAGGTGGTGGTGGTTATCGAATCCTTGTGAAGACATTTCACAAGTATTGCTGTATTGCATATGACTACTTGTTATTCGCGTGAATGCGATGAAGAAGAAAGACGGAGCAAGAAAGGCACGGAGAGGAAGAAAAAGTAAATAAAGGGGGTGACTTGACAATTTTCCGTCGGGAGTCTTTCTCAATTGTACCCGGGTTATTCGAGTTTTAGTTGACTAGAGTTGACAGTTTAATTATCCACATCATTTTTATAAATTACTCTAAAAATTTTTAAATACAACTTTTTTAAAAAAAGCAACTAATGGTTAAAATTAATTGGAACAATGGTCAGAATAAAATTGCTTCTTTTCTGACATTTCCAGGGCAAAATGGAATATGAAAAAACTTTTAAGGTAAAATTACTCATATTTAGCCTTAAATAAAATGCAATATATCTGTTTAAGATGGAAATAGGTCAGACCGTACTTTTATAGGCTTGAGCCTACAATAAAGATTTAATGTCTATGCCTAGACTTGAGTTTGTATGTAGGCTATGTTTTTTAGGTATGAGTCTGGGCCTTTAAAAGGTATGACAAAGCCTATAGTTTGTTTAAAGTCTTATTTAAAATGCAAGCCAATAGCCTATCTTTCCAACTTTATATATAATTATTGAAGCCTATTTACAATTCTACATTATGTCTTGAAAGCCTAACATATGTTCTTACATAATATAAGGGCTTAGTAAGAAGAAAAAAACTATCCGGTGACAATAATAATCTGAGTAAGTATAAATAAGAAAAGCTATTTGTCTATTGACTAATGAGATATTTTTTAACATCGACCAAACATAAAAAATCACGAGTAAAATTGGATTCTACCTTTTACTTTTCCCTTATAAGCAGGCCAATTTACTAAATAGGTTAAACTATGTTTTATGTAGATTGAACTGTAGGCCCCTATTAGGGGCCTAACATATTTGCATCTTATCTGTGCGTGTGTTTATATATTCATTATTTATTTATTTTGGAAGTATTACAAATTATGTACCCTTAAAAAAAAGAAGCTCTAATTGTAAAAATTTTGAAGCCTTTAAACGCACTAAATCCTTAGAGATTGGATAATGATTAAAGGAAATATATTCAAATGCACTAAATCCTTAGACGATGGATGTGGAATATTATAGATCAAAATGGTTCTTTCATGTTAAATTACTACACCGTGACATAACTTTTAGATTATGATAATTTGTGGTGAACACTAGAAAATATAAATTATTTAAATATTTGTTTTTATAAAAAGATATGTAATTTATATTTCTTTAATGAAATTAGAAATATAAGATAAAATATAATTGGAATAGTTTTAAATATTCAAAAGTATGATACTTCAAACTTATAGAATCTTCAACAATGCATTACTCAGTACTGTATGTACAATTATAATCCAAGTGATATGCGCTATCTAGAAATATACGGTTCATATGATCTCTTGGGGTGGAATATTGTCATTAGCAGATGTCGCTTTCAAATTCATCTTCTTCTTGTTCCTTCTTTTGCAAAAGAAGAACCAAGTAATAGCTTCTAGTATGAGAGCCACGCAACCCAATGAAATGACGATGCCAAAATAAGCATTCTTCCAACTATGGTAAGAGTTTGAAACGGAGAAGCCTTTAAACATGTTGAAGATGGAGAGGATGAGGACTCCATAGCCAAAGATGTAGTGGAAGATGTTCCAAAAGATTCTGGCCTTGTGATGTTTGTTAGGTCTAAGAAATATAGCAGCCAAGACTTGAATAGTTGCAGCGACAAACACAGTGATTCCAACGGAGGCATGAACAAAACCAGAAGGAGACAGAGACGACAAAGACGGGCTTGACAAGAAGATGCCGAGAGCGAAACCAATAGTGCCAATGATATAAGCAAGCATCTGACACGCTCGGTGTAAATGGAACCACATCGAACCAGTAGATTCCAATGTTTTTAAATAACGTCCCATTATTACTCCTGTTGGGATCAGAATTCCCCACCCTATTCCATTCAATATTCCATGAACCTGCGCACCAAATTCAAAATCCAATCAAACTATTATTAATTAATTAGAAGTTAACAATATTAATATATTCTAAAAATATTCATGGTTTTAGCTATGCATGAATGAATAAAGATGAATTATATGTAGAACTCAAGCTTAAGGCGCAAGTCACAAGTTTAGATTAGTTATTAGCTAAAGTTTGGGCCTGATTTATTTTGACTTTCATAAACTAAAAACTATTTAAGATACATAAATGGGCATGCATCCTTACTTGAGGGTAAGAACAATATAATCACAATATCCAATTGATGCGCCAAGCTAGTCCCTCTGAACCTTAGTATCAAAATGTTGCATGGTAATAAAATCTTTGAATTTCATGACTACGTAATAAATTTCAAGCACGTTATTAATAGCCTATTTATCTTAACAATATAATTACAATATCCAATTGATGTAAGAAGTCCTCGAAACGTATGAAAATATTACATAATCACCAAACTAATATAAATAAATTAATTATGAAAATATATTTCATATGCTATATCAAGAGTAGAGAGAATAGAAAAGAATAGGCTTACTTTTCGAATTAAAATCTTGGAGTTTTTCTTATGGGCATCGTGATCTGAAACTTTTCCGGTGAGAAAATCTATGCTACCAAAGGATTTCAAGTTGTCACCAGACAAGGCATGAGAGCGAAGATTATCATCATCAGAAACAAGACCTTCTTGCCAAACATGATTTGCCAACTTGAGATTCTCAGGAAGCTGAAAACTGGCATATAAGATCATTGTGCCATCCTCAAAAGTCGCAGAAACTCCGTGAACCTCAAAGCTCAAACTCCCTTCTTCTAATGTCGTGCCGTATGATGTTACGGGAGAGGTGTACGCCGCTATAGTTCCGTCAGACTTCTGGAAAGCAACAAACGCTTGAGAGCCCACCATGCCTGTGGATGTAGGGTTGATAGCCCAAGCGATCCACCTTTTATAGTTGGCATTGTTCTTCTTGAAAGCGACATCGATGGAGTTCGAGGAAGAGTGGTAGGTCCAATGAAGAGAAGAATCAAGAACGGGTAGGTCGTTACAAGCTAAAAAATTTGTAGTATTGGGAAACTTGTATGATCGGCAAGCTTGTGGTTGTGGTCGGGGTTGTGAGGTCACAGGGATGACGACCAGTGCAAGGAAGAAGGCCAATAACAAGGAAAGCTTGCCAAAGGAAGCCATGAAAAGAAAGATAGTAGGGAAGAAGTAATAATGACGGAGAAATTGTGAGAGTCGCTCTAGGAGAAGTCGGGTTTTAGGGTATGGTTTTTCATTTATCGCTAGCTATGTAGTAATTTATAGAGGGTGAGTCCAAGAAAAGAAGTTGAGAGTTTTAATAAAAATAAGATAAGAATTCATAAATCGGATATATAAAAGATAAGGTAAGATTTGATTTAATACCATTTAAATTTAGATCTTAAAGCATATTAAGTTTTCATTATTTTTATTTTTTAATTTTAATTGAACATTTTTCCTAAGATTTAGATTAGAACTCATGCGGTGATTAAGCGATAACACAATTTTCTTGCAAAATATTTAAACGATATCTTTTTATGAAAGTTGAATGATATATTTTAGTTTAATTTTATCAAGAAAACGAATTTTCAGTTAAAATAAAATTTTTTTTTGAATGAATGTCATCCACCGATTAGTTAATTTATGTAGACTAGGTTAATTTAATTAATCGTACGTCTTTTCCTTTTGTATATAAACTCGGGATATATATGACTTTGACCCAAATATAAAATTTTATTTTTCAAATAACTGAGTATTGATCGATATTTGGTAAGAAAAAATATTAACTGATATATAGTGTCCCAAAAAACCTGATAATTTTGTCATTATAATAGTTGTCTATATAGTTTTTGATATCTTCAAACAAATTGACAAAAAAAAAAACCTAATTGCATTTGGCATTTTAATATCAATCCTTTTATATAATTTTATCTTGATAGAACGCTGTTAAATCATCATATTGAAGATATAAAATTAGTCAAAATTTTCAGAATACTTTATTTAAATAATAATATAAATTGTTGGCAAAAAAATTAAAAAACTAAATTTATGGAACATTCTAGTATAATTCAAATATTTAAATGTAATATAACATATTTAATAAATTAATAAAATATATAACACAACTTTTAGCAACAAAAAAAAAAGCTAACGCAACCTGGATTGATTTTATTGCTTTTCAATTAAGAAATAAGAATATATTTTCTTACATCATAATATTATCAAGAAATAATGGTTTGACACGTGTAGATAATAAAACTTATTTTTTTTGACACAATTAGCGTGACCAACAAGCTAATAAATCAATATCAATATTTTGAAACTTTTTTTTCAAACTTAAAAATACGATCATTAAAAAGAAAAATTCAGGAGCATCCTTAAACAAAAAGTTCCAAATATCAGCCAAATAATACTCATAAGACAATTCTATTTTTTTTAATATTTTAAACTATTCTAATTATATTTTATTCTATACTCCATGACAAAAATTTGGAAAGTTGACATAACTGAAAATTTTGTTTTTTGTTTTTTTTTTTAAAAATATGTTTTAACGCTTTTTTATATTACTTACTTGGTGTTAGAATATCTACTATAACAAGTATTGGTATCCGATAGAGAAAGTCACATAACATTTTGACTTTTGAGCTTCCAAAACTTCTGTAAGTAGAGAAAGATAGTTTATGGTTCTAAAATATTGCTGTGTGAGATATGTAATATTTATTATATAATTTAGTCTTTATAATTGAGAAATGTTTGTATTGTTTGCACAATAATCATTATTTATTTTTAATAATAATTAATCATGTAATTGTTTTATAATAATCTATTTTAAATAACCCTGTATATTTTAATGCTGAAAGTCTCAAATGTATTTATTGTCGATAAATATTGATAATACTAATATCAAAGACTCTTATCATGAGAGTGAAATAGGGAAAACATCATTTCTTGAAAAAGAAAGAAAGAAAGAAAGAAAAGAAACAACCATTTAAAACTTAATTAGTTTGAACCAATGTGAATATAACAAAATGGTACAAAATTATGTCCACAAATGAAGGAGTTATCGTAATATAAAATAATATATTTTTTTTCCGCCAACAAACATGATAAGTATTAGGGGATTCAGTTTGGATCTATTAATTAATCAATAACTATAATTTATTGATCTTATAATTTTTTTTATATTTCTTCAAAATTGATTGATTAAGTAGTCATATTTAAAAATGATTTGATTATTTGTTATATTTATTTTATTATTGACTCAAATTCTTGAATTTATGGTTTCATTTAGAAATAGCAACATTATCGTCCACAATATATAGATGATTATTTTTTTCATATTTCCTTATAATTGATTGATTAAGGTGATTTTGGGTCATTGGTAGTGGTATATACGTGTGAAATATGTTGGCCTTTAAGGGACTAAAAGCAAAGGCAGCTAATTGTAGTACGGATTTCAAGTTACACGAAAATTATTGACCAAGAAACCAGCCGACCATCCTCCTTCTGCCAAGAAACTGGCTTGTGAAAATCCGCCAGTTGCAAGCTCCAACTTAGCATAGCTGAACCACTTTGGAGGTTTTCCAAAAACAGGTGCCTTGTGTTGACATATTGAGCATAATGGAGGGACTCACCATTTGTCTCTCAGATGAAATATGGCGATGTTCCTAAATCAGAGCTTGAAACTGATGAAGTACCTGCTTAAGTTGCTGTGAACGGTGTCCCCAACTCTGGGCTGCTAATTGGAGTAACAACTGGTCCTTTAATGGAATTCAAGCAATCATTCTTCTTTTTGGTTTTCTTTCCATGCATCTCATCTTTCCCAGAAGGTACTTGGCCTGCTTCTTCAGGATCCTTTTTGCGCGAGCCAACCAAATTCAAGTGGAGTACTTTTGGTTGAGAATGCTTCATAACTACAATGTTGCATTGTAGCTCTTCCATGCACCGTTTTTCTTCATTTTTGAGATGCCTGGAAGGGAATCAACACCGAAATAACAACAATACAAAAGCAATTATAATCACAGATCAACAAATTAGGAAACCAGAAACTAGGATTTCATCATTGAAGTTTCATAGTTAAACTAACATGCCTTTCTGTGCGGAAAAGATAAGATAGACTATTACTTGTCTAATACGACCCAACTGGCATGGGCTTTCTTGGCCTCTGCAGACACTGCTCCACAAGGTGATCCAGAAACAATTTTAATCTTGACATTTATCTGTTGAAAACGATTGGAATAAGGATACAACATCAATAATCAATGCCTAATTATGTGTTAGCCTTCCTAATATTAAGCATATATGATAGGAGTAACATAATTTGTTAGTCTGGTAGTTTGTTATTCTATTATGTATTTAGTTTTGTTGTAACCTTCTGTTTTGTATCTTTCGGTTGTATATAAACACTCCACCTCATTCAATAATATTCAATTATTCTTTCCCTTCATTCATTCTGTCACATGGTATCAGAGGGGAAATTTTTCTAAATTTCCCAATTTCTCTTTCTTCGTCACTTTCCCCTTTTTTCTCTTCCTCGATATCTCCGTCTCCTTTTCATGGCTTCCGTCTCTTCATCCACAACCACCAATTCACCATCTTTGCCCTTTGCTTCTAATCTCGATCAAACAAGCCCCTTCTACATTCACCCCAATGAAAATCCTGCGTTGATTCTTGTTGCTCTTCCCCTGGATGGATTGAACTACCATGGCTGGGCTTGAGCCATGCGAATGGCCCTTCTCTCGAAGAACAAGCTGAAGTTCATCGGTGGTTCAATCCTTCCACCATCGGCCACTGATCCTTCATTTCCACTCTAGGAGAGATGCAATAATTTGGTTCAAGGCTGGCTCACACGCTCAATTTCTCCAACGATCGCCAAAAGCATTCTCTGGTTTGATACTGCTCTTGAGATTTGGACAGATCTTCGATCTCGATTCTCTCAGTCCGACTTGTTTCGTGTTGCTGATCTACAAGAAGAAATCTACAATCTCAGACAAGGAGATCTCACATTAAGAGATTACTTCACTCGCTTAAAGATTCTTTGGGATGAACTTGCAAATATTCAGCCCCTGAAGCCCTGTTCTTGTGGTTCTGTCACCACGCTTGTTACCTACCGAGAAGAAGATCAGGTTATTTGCTTCTTGAAAGGTTTGAACGAGCAATTTGGATCTGTGAAATCTCAGATCATGCTTCTTGATCCTCTCCTGTCAATTACTCGTGTATTCTTGTTGGTTACTCAACAAGAAAGGGAACTCCATTCTACTTCTGAGCCGAAAGTCTTGCTTGCTCGTGCTCCACGATATCCTTCTTCTAATTCCAAGGATAAGCAATGTTCGTTTTATGGAAAGCCTCGTCATACCGAAGCAACTTGCTACCGCAAACATGGATTCCCCCTGGCTTCAAATTTCGATCATCTGGTTCTTATAATTCGGTTAATCAATTGGCAACACCGGTGTCTGGAATTGTTCAAAATTCATCTACTGCTAAGGCTTCTCCAACTACATCCTCTGCATAGCCTGCTGTTCTGCCTCTATTGTTTGCCGATCAATATCATAAGCTTATTGATCTTCTCAACTCAACTCAACTCCATCACCTCTACCTGTCATAAACAATTTGTCTGCCTCCATTACTGTTCCTACTGAAGGTATTTCTCAATCTCATTTCTCCCCTATTTCAATTTCTTAGATCATAGATTCTGGAGCTACCGATCATGTATGTTCCTCACTAATCCTGTTTGATTCATACAAGTCAATTTCTCCTATTTCGGTCCGATTACCTACTGGTTCTAAACCTGTCGCACGCTTCTCAGGCACGGTTCGCATATCTGCTTCTTTAATCCTGCAGAATGTTCTTTATTTGCCTCACTTTTCCTTTAATATTTTATCTGTCTCTCGTTTAACTGCCTCTCATTGCTGTTTTCCCTAATTCTTGTCAAATACACCAAATTCAACCTTCGCTGATGATTGGTTCAGCTAGATTGATTGAAGGCCTATATTTCCGTACTGCAGATATGAATTTCAAATCACACTCTTCTTAGATCTTGGCTCACACCACTTCAAATTCACATACTCACCTTTGGCATCTTCGTTTGGGTCATCCCTCTGCCTCCACTTTATCTGTTTTACATAAACATATACCTGACATATCTGTAACTCAGTCATTTCTTTGTGATGCTTGCCATTTTGCTAAACAAAAACGTTTACCTTTCCCTGTAAGCACAAGTTCATGTAATAACATCTTTGATATACTTCATGCTGATATATGGGGTCCATTTTCAATTCCTACTGTTCAAGGTCATCGATATTTTCTTACCTTGGTTGATGATTTTTCTTGTTACACTTGGATATTTCTAATGAAGCATAAGTCTGATGCTTGTACTCATCTTTATCAATTTTTTGCTCTTCTTGAAAATCAGTTTTCATCTTCCATTAAAGTTTTACGTTCAGATAATGGAATTGAATTTCATTTACCTCAGTTTTATGCTTCCAAAGGTGTCATTCATCAAACTTCCTATGTAGCTACACCACAGCAAAATGGTTTAGTAGAAAGAAAGCACCAACATATTCTCAATGTTGCACGTGCACTTCTTTTCCAGTCTCATATTCCCATTTCCTACTGGTCCTTTATTGTTTTGCATGCCACTCACATTATTAATTGTCTTCCTTCTCCCATCATTCACAATTACACACCCTTTGAAAAACTATATGGCTTTCCTCCAAATTACTCTGAACTCAAAGTTTTCGGCTCCCTCTGTTTTGCCTCTACCATTAATTCTCATCGCTCTAAGTTTGATCCTAGAGCAAGAAAATGTGTTTTTCTGGGCATCCCTACCGGTTCCAAGGCTTTCACTTTATTAGATATATCCACTAATCAGATTTTCCTTTCTCGTGATGTTTTTTTTCATGAACACATATTTCCCTTTCAAAATGGCAACATTTCATCCCTTTCTCTTCCTCTACCTGAACCTCAATCATGTTCTCCTCTGTTTGATGACACTTCTATCCCTTCTTCATCACCTTCTTCTCATCCTATTACAACTAATTCCTCAGATTCTTCAGTTACTTCACCTCTTTCCCCTCGCCGTTCCACTAGACCCTCTCATCCTCCTTCATATCTGAAGGACTATCACTGCGCCTTCATCTCTTCTACTCATCCATCATCATGCAAAGGTAATCCTAGGTACCCTTTATCTTCTGTTCTTTCTTATCAGTCACTTTCCCCCTCTTATAAAACTTTTGTTAATGATGTTATTGTCTCTCCTGATCCAACTTCCTATAAGCAAGCTGTCAAACATTCACCATGGAAAGAAGCTATGAATGCAGAAATACTTGCCCTTGAACAAAACCAGACCTGGATTCTCACTTAATTGCCACCGGGTAAGAGTACTATTGGTTGCAAATGGGTCTTTCGTACTAAATTTAAGGCTAATGGTGACATAGAAAGGCATAAAGCTAGACTTGTAGCCAAATGATACACTCAAACCGAGGGTATTGATTACTTAGACACTTTTTCTCTCATAGCAAAAATGACTACTCTCCGTCTATTGCTTTCTTTTGCTGTTGCAAAAAATTGGTATTTACATCAATTAGATGTCAATAATGCTTTTTTACATGGGGATTTGCATGAAGAAGTCTATATGGATTTTCTTCCTGGTTTTACTCCTTCTCATCCTAATCAAGTGTGCAAATTACAAAAATCTCTTTATGGTTTGAAACAAGCTAGTCGTCAACGGTATTCTAAATTGTCTTTAGCTTTGCTGTCTTATGGCTATTCTCAATCAGCCTCTAATCATTCTTTATTTTTTAAAGCATCTTCCACTTCATTTACTGTTATTCTAGTATATGTTGATGATGTGGTGCTTGCTGGTAATAATTTGGATGAGATACAATTGGTCAAACAACAATTACATACTGCCTTTACCATTAAGGACCTTGGTGAACTTAGATATTTTCTTGGTCTTGAGCTTGCAAGGTCTAAATCTGGTATTTTTTTGTCACAACGGAAATTTGCTCTGGAATTACTTGATGACACTGGCTACCTGGCCTGTAAGCCAGCTAATTATCCCATGGATCCTCAGTTGAAACTCTCCAAAGACAATGGTAAACCCTTGTCTGATCCTTTGTCTTACTGGAAACTTGTTGGTAGATTACAGTACCTTACAACTACTAGACCTGATTTGAGCTTTGCTACCCAACAACTCAGTCAATTCATGTCTAATCCTTGTGATACACATCTGGCAGCTACCCATCGTGTTCTGCGTTATCTGAAATCTTCCCCTGGTGCTGTAATTTATTTTTCTGCTGATTTTGATATGAAATTACGCAGTTTCAGTGACTCTGACTGGGCTGGCTGTGTCGACACTCGTAGATCAGTTATTGGATTTGCCATTTTTCTGGGTTCATCATTAATCTCTTGGAAGGCCAAGAAACAAGCCACGATTTCCAAATCTTCTTCGGAAGCTGAATATAGAGCTTTAGCCTATACTACTTGCGAGTAACAGTGGCTGGTTTATCTTTTAAATGATTTCCACATTTCTCACATAGATCCTGCTCTCCTTTACTGTGATAATCAGTCTGCTATACAAATTGCTGCAAACCCCACATTTCATCAAAGAACCAAACACATAGAGTTGGATTGTCATTTGGTTAGAGAAAAACTTCAAGCTAAACTAATTCATCTTCTTCCAGTGAAATCTTCTGATCAAATAGTTGACATATTTACTAAGCCTTTACATCCAGCCAGGTTTCATGAGCTCATATCCAAGCTGGGCATCAAAAACATTCATGCTCCAGCTTCCTTGGGGGGGGGGGGGGATGACAGGAGTAACATAATTTGTTAGTCTGGTAGTTTGTTATTCTGTTATGTATTTAGTTTTGTTGTCGTTCAGTTATGATGTAACCTTCTGTTTTGTATCTTTCCGTTGTATATAAACACTCCACCTCATTCAATAATATTCAATTACTTTTTCCCTTCATTCATTCTGTCACACTATATACGAGCACTAACCTTATTTGGGTCATAGACGTCATGCAGCTGAAGGATCATCTGGGAACAAGAATCGTTGATAATATCACACTTCTGCTCTGAGGTTGTTCCTAAGCAGACTTCCTGTGGCCACTGGCACAGTCACCTGCAAATAACGGAAAACCCCATAATCTTCTACCTGAATAGTTGTGGAGTAATTGTCAGTTACATATTCTGCAGGCTAGAGAAAATATGGGTTTAAATACCTTCAATAAGCGTTACAATGCCTACTCTGAAAGAACCAACAAAGATAAAAGAGGAGGAGAAACAAATCATTTCTGAATATACAAAAAAAAAAAAAAAAAAAAAAATTGAAGGCCAAAGAGAGATTACCTGAACTTTGTGAAGGAACGACTACTAGTAGTGTAATGCAATCCCCAGGTTGAACAACATGAGTCAAAGACCAAACCAGAGCAGTCTTTGGAATTTCCTTTGAAGCCTTAACGGCAACAATAACCTTCTCAGCAGCATCAGTGCCTGTCTCCTGCTTCGCTCGCTTCTGTTGCTCGCGACTCATCGGCATTGCTGATTCCAAAACAACCGCCCAACTCCACGAGAGTAAATCTCAAGTCCCAGTAACCATCAAAACCCGTATGCTTGTTCCTATATGCTCAAAAGTCAAACAGTACGAAGAAACTGAAGAACACGTTTTATATTACCACCACCAACTTGCTAACATTCACATTCAGGGATAAGGAACAGAACAACCACTGATACCACCCTTTTAACTAATTTCAGACTTTTTCTCCCTCAATGGCAAGCACCTCTCCCAATTTTCTTAGAAGCTTGCTTTTACTCTCAGGGATCCCTCAGTACATGTCCAAATAGGCAAATAGTGACGAATGATTCAAATCCGAGAAGAATAAGATAACCTTTTAGCTCAGAAAGCAAGACGCTACAGTGCTCAGCTTATATATTGCAATATAATTTTTCAAAATCTCCGAAATTCAAGAAGATTCAAAGCACTGTTTAACGGTACAAAACCAAAAGGAGAGACCTCCCGGCCAATGTCAGTAGCAATGCTTTTGTGCCTTCAAAATTCTCAAGTCAAATTAGTGCGAAAAAGGAACAGAGCTTCAAAAAGTTAAAGCAGCGAGTGATTTGGATCCAACTAGTTTGGCTCTACATTCGATAACACCGAAGGAAATCTCTACCGAAGATTCCGATACCGAAATCGCAACACATCTTCTACATTCATCAGAAATCAATCAAATCACCAGCGATATGACAAGAGGAAGAGGTCGCTGTAGCTTTCCGGGTCAATGAACGTTAAACCATTTAGGTTTAATCCCTGCACAGTCCAAAATCATCTGATTGAAGAAGAAAGAAAGCAAAATGACGCGGAGTGTCTCTGAAGAAAAACGCGCCACAAAAATGTGACAAATATATGTAAACAAACATATAATTAAAATCACTTGCAGCCGCCATTTCGCTGCTTTGGAAGATCAAGAACATCATTGGCGACTAGAAAACAAGAAAGGAAAAGGGGGCAGAGTAAGATCCAAACCTTTCTTTTTCTTTCTTTCTGCCATTCATCCTAGACAGCTGAATACAAATCAAAGAAAAAGAGAGAATATAATAATACACTACTTTTTCCCGTCTCACAATTATTAATCTATTATGATCAGCACGTTAGCATTTTTCCAGCGAGGAACCGGAAAATGCCAACCAAAAATTGAATAACAGAGAAACGACCTGTACTGGAAATGAATAATTGACATGGTTCAGAGTCAATCATTGATATAGGATTTGAAGGAAGAAATTGCTGAAATGGAAGAGATCTTGTCACCTTTTGTGAAGTTTGCTGAATCATCTGGGAACCACCATGGCACAGAATGAGAGAAGTAATAAAGGAGACAACCACCAAATTGACGCAAATTAAGTGGTTAACATTCAAGTGAAAAGCACACGCTTCAATGAAAGGTACACAACAGTTTTGAACCACAGTGAATTAAACTGTACATTAAAGTTTTGTCAATAGGATGCATTTAAATATCTTCACCTAATATAGATTTTTTTTAAAAAAAAAAAATTTGCCGCTTAACATGATATTTCGGCATGTATAAATTTAGAAAACGTTTTCCACAGAGATACTGGACAATACTGAAATCTAACGTTATCATGTAGTCATATTACAAAAAAATGTGACAATTATTTTGGAAAGAATTAGAAAAATAGCACTGGGGTTCTAAAGAAGAGGAAAAAATATTTAAGAAGTCTCAACCTAAAATCTCTTATTAAAAAAAGTCCATTTTATATTAATTATGAAATTTCAATATAAAAAAAATCTCGTTGTTAAAATAGTTTTTCATATTATAAAAAATGGTTTTTCCCGTTGTTAAAAACTCCGTATAAAAATATCGTTGTGAAAATAGCTTTTCATATTATTAAAATAGTTTTTCCTATTGCAAAATTTTTTTTAGGTTTCTAAAATTCTACAAACTAGAGGAAAGACTTAAAAATTTTTAACAACATAAAAAATCATTGTGATAATGATAAAATTTTAACAAGAAAAAGTCATTTTGACAATGAAACTTTTTGATATTGGAGTTTCATAGTTAATATCAAAAACGTTCTAGAGACTTTTTTTTATAGGAAATTTAGAGTTGAGACTTTATTAATATTTTTTTTCCTTATGACCTCACTAATATTTTTCTAAAGAATTATTATGAGGTACAAAAAGAGAATATTTAATAACTAAAAAATCAAAATAACAAATAAAGAACATAAGCCCGTTGTTATTTACAAGGGCAGACACAGTGGGGGGCGAGGGGTGGCGCCCGCCCCCTTATTTATTTTTTTTTTTATAGAAAAAATGATATATCCCTTCAATCCATTGGCTTGCTTTCACACACACACATACATATTATTTGAGATCAGTTACCTTGACCCATCCCAACGTTTGTTTTCTATCATATATATATATTTTTTAAAAAACTAATAAAGAGATGGGGCGCACCTTTGACATATTCCTAACCGGCTAACATCTAACATCTGTCCATTGCTCTTTTACGAAAACAAAAAGACTCTTCTCTCTTTCACTGGCAGCTGGTTGGCCCTTTTTTTTAAAACCTTATTGTAAATTTTGAGGATCAATAACATACTCAAAATCACTTCTTTTCATTAAATTTCCTTCATGAAATTTATCGTCCATGATTTTATCTTTCTAATAATTCTACTTTTATTTTGATTAGAGAATATTTTAAAGTTAAAATTTTGGGTAAGTTTTGAGTTTTGTTAAAAGATGGCTATGAAAATATAGATGATAACTAATAGTTAATTTTAATTGTTTACTTTTGTTATTAATAATGTTTTTAAAAAGAAATTGTTTTGAGTTTTAGCACGAATTCAATTATAGATAAGTTTAATAATATGAAAGCATGTAGAGTAAAAGTTAAATAAAATCATCTTAATTTCTGTAAGACTTCTTTCAACTTTTTGTATATTAGGTCTACATTGTATTTCAAGTACATTTATTTATGGTGTAACATTTTTTAATTTCGCCCCCTCTTAGTAAAATTCCTCGGTCCGTCCCTGGTTATTTATGACACTCAATTTTTCTGTCGATGCATTTAACTTTTTATTTTTGCTCAGGGTCGATGCATTTAACTCAATTATTATAAAACTTGTAGGTGATTAACTCTTGTTTTAGACCTTATAGTAATTTCCTTGTATTTTTAAAGAAAATTGTACATATAGGTTATTGTTTGTTTTTTTTTTCCAGTTGGTAAGTGGTGGACGTAGGATTATCCTTAGGGGAAAAGTAATTCTCAAGGTTATTAAAACCGGACCGGTCACTGAACCGGTCGGGATACTGGGTCAAGGGTTAGTGGGTCAGACCAGAGCTAAACCCGTAAGAAAAGTAAGGATTTCAATTATTTAATGAAATTATAAAAAATCTCTTTTTTATTTAAATAATATTTCAGAAACTTCTTATACTTCGTGCCTTCGTCCATACTCCATATTATATAATATATATATATATATATATATATATATATATATATATATATATATATATATCCATTGATCAGTCATTACTTTTTGACCAAAAAAAAACAAAAGATCAGTTATTACTCATTTATGATTAATAAATATTGGTGTACGTTTCCAGCACGTGAACTTCAAAAAGTTGCTTTTGTTTCCTTTTCCATTGACCAGTCATTACTCATTTATGAGTAATAAATTCCTGTACCTCAAAACTTTAGCAACTCCCACAGTCTCTCACGGTGAGAGTCTCCAAACCACACCATGATTATTTGCTTTGTGTCGCCTTTTCCATATTCATTTACAGGATTCATTTTTTTTTTTGGCCAAACCACGGTTTAGAAACTACAGAGCCTCCTTCCTCGTCCTCCTTCCTCATCGATCTCCTGTGATTTCTGAGGGGAAGAAGCAGTGGTCACTCTGGTCTCCCTCCTCGTTGATCTCACCGGTGGTTTCTCGAGATCCGGTGGCCTTTTTTCTGGTTTCTCCTTCTCTGCTCATCTCTCTCTTTGCACCTTTTTTTTCCATGTCGAAGCTCTGCAACAGGAGCTTGAATCGATTTTTTTTAAAAAAAAGCTGAACCCGGTTCCTACGACAGACTGGACTGGCTCCATGGCCGGTTCACCGGTTTTCGGTCTGAACCGGCCGGTCTGGTCCGGTTTTAATAACCATGGTAATTCTTGCCAATTAAGGTTACTTGAGGATATCAAGTTCAGATCATACTTGGTCCGCGTAATGTATAGATTTGATTGAAGTTCAATTTTCGAGAAAAGACATTGTACGAAGCATGCAAAATTGGAGTAAAAATTGCAGTACCGTCATGGTAAAATTCATTATTAGAGTGGGATCTGTAGTGGTAAATTGCAGATGATAAAATAAATACATAAATAGTAAATTATTGGGATTGTAATTTGGTTAAGAAAAACAAGGCAAAATGGTAAAAGACAACAAGAGAGAAAGGCATGTAAGAGAAGATTTGGAGGACACTGAAGGGAAGACTATCAGGACCAAATCTGTGAGGTAGTACTCCGTCCCTCTTCCTTATTGTCCTCTCTGCACTCCTCCTTGTCTAAATACCCTGCTCTCTTCATATTATCTCCAGAATGCCATTACCTATACTACCATTAAAGGGCCCATTTGGTATGTAGAATTAAGTTTGATAGGAATGAAAATAGATATGGAGACGTGGTTTAAAAGTAAAATATACGGATAACCACCGTCGTTATGTTCTGTTCACTGTTGTAGAAAATCATTCAAATTGGAATTTTCAATAAGGAAAGAATCTGTGTAATCAATATGCATAATCTGTAAATATATAATACTTCTACACAAGAAGGAAAAATAGTAAGAACTCACAAGACTGCCAAAAAATGATAATGAACTATGCAGAAATCCGGGCCCAACTTTCATTGTGTCCTTAAGACAATTTTGCTCTTTCAATATGGATGCCGAAGGTTTCTGAGCAATTGCCTCTCAGGATAGAGCGGATTATTCATCTCCAGAAAGATGACTCTGTCTGTCTGAAGCCCAAGCGAATCCAATGAGTCTGCTTTCGGAACGCACAAAATGTATATGCAGTATACAGGAAAAAATGTATGCAGAAAAAACGTTATATTATTCTGTGACTAGGGCGCCCTATTTATAGACTTTGAAAAAATATAATTAGATGGACTTGTCTCTTGTTGGTGAACCAACACGACTGTGGCAAATTGACGTGACCGGTGGTGGTGAATCAGTAAGACTTCTTATTCATAGCCTATAGGATTTAGATATAAAAATCCAATAATCCCCCACATGGATAAGAAGTTAGTCCATCATGACCAAATGCATATGATCATGTATGCAAAGTGCGATTCCTCTACAAGAAACAACTGCATCGAGAAAGGTAGGGGTTGCCTTTGAACCTTCTATAGTAAAAACCTATCGGATATATTGGTCAATCAGTGAACGTGCTGTCTTGAACTGTCGACCTTTTAGTGTATACAAAGACAATAGGAGTCACATAGTTGCTCCTCTAGCATCGTTGGTTCTCATGTTGTGTCCATTTTGGCCCTGGATGTAATACCCGGATAACTATTATCTGGAGTATTATGTTATAGTAATAAGAATGTCCATTTATGATGACTATGGTATCAAAATATTGTATAATTAGTCTATTTTCAAAGGAAAATACTTAAGAAAGTTAAATGGAATTTATTGCCAAAAATGTGAAAAATGCATTTTAGGGCTATAAAACATCCTAAGAATATGATGACAAATCCTAAAAGGCAACTAAATATTTATTAAAAATTAGAAAGTATGTTGTCTCTAATTTAGGTAATTTATTAAATTATTACCTTGGAAAAATTAAAGGAGAAAAATCAAAAAGTATTGGGGGACCATATTGGACCCCATGATTTTTAATATTATGCATGGTACATAAATTACCAATGTTAGTAAAATAGTTGTGAAATAATAATTATTACTAATTAAGAAAATTGTCAACAATTAGTAAGTGATTAATTAGATAATTAATGGCTAATTGTTTAGACATAAGATAAAGAGAAAAAGGTGGAAATTAATTAAAATAAATATATATATATATATAAATAAAAACGAAAATTATGAAGAAAAATAAAGAAAAATTAAAATGGAAATTAAATAATAATAATAATAATAATAATAATAATAATAATAATAATAATAATAATAATAATAATAAATATCTAAGGTATTTTGCAATTAAATAATATTATAAGGGTAAAAAGCAAGTAGGATAAATGACCACGGATAGAAATAAAATGCTACCTAGAAAACCATGAACTAAGTTTCTAGAGTCAGAGTATAATATAGACAAGTGAATTTTTACCTCGGAGTGGCATATCTCCGAAGTCATTTCCGTAACCGACGGAGTGATCATGAGATAGAGCCAAGAAGATATTTTGTGAAATTAAGACATATAGTGGAAGTGAAAACCTATAGAAAATAATTCATAAAATGGAATCCGGGAATAAGTTGGTAAACATCTGGACATATTATGAACGAGTGATTTATGATCCAGAAGTTGACGTCGGTAGACGCAATTTCCGTAGTCGATCGCGTTTGGCCGAAATATTCAACAGACAACGAAATGTTCTTAATGGGATCAAAAATATAGTTGACCTAAGTAACTTGAAAGAGGAAGAAAAGACCTTCAGGGCTTTGCTTCCGGAATTTTGAGTTTTCCCAAGATTACGCGATTAGGACACCAAACGGGTAACTTTCTCAAATAAAGGCACATAAATCAAGAGATGATGCAGGCATGACATCACTTTGATGACTCATGATGATGTCATAATAGAGAGGTGTAAGGCCCAGATCAGTCCATTTCAAAAAGTGCAATCCAACGGTCAGAATCTGTCCAGACGAAGTTCAAAGAAATTACGGAATTGCCATTCGGTTTTTCTATAAATAGCCCTTCATTTCTCTTCATTCTTCACCAATTCACAAGCAATCCTAGAGAGAAGTTAGAGAGAGAAGCTCTAGAGAAGGAGTAAGAAGTTCATAGCAAAGCTTTGGGTAAGTTCTTCGGTCCTTAGTCTTTAGTTTAAGTAGTTCTTTCAATAGTTATAGTAGGAATGCTAGAATAATCTCTAATCTTTCAAGTTAGCTTAGATATCATGTTTAAGGAATAAATATGATATTTATTTCAAGAATATGTTGGAGGAAGAATTATGTCAAAATTCTGAAAGATTAGAGTTAAAATAGCGAAGCTCTGGCAAAATACCACCAATTAATCAAACTAGGGGCAAAATGGTAATTTGTACCTAAAATGCCTATTATGATTCATAAATGTGATATTATCCTTATAGGATATTTGAAATCACGAACTGCTGTTTCCGCTGTTGTACCGCCGTTGTACAGCTGTCAAACGTAACATTTTTCGACGAAAGTACCAGATATCATCAACGAAGGTACGGACGCGTATTGTAACCTTAACTCTTATGCTGCTCATATACATATATGTGATAGATACATTCATATACTGAGGCTCTGCTTAGGGTCGTCAGTTGTGCATACAGCTTTATACGGGTTATAGTCTTGATAATGCCGTTGAGTTTTCCTAGCGCTGAGGACACGATGGGCCGTCGTGGCACTGGTTATGTGCAGACATGTTGTGGGACTTTACATACTGCTTTGTGCTTATGTTCTGTCAATGTTATGATCATGCATTTGCTGTGTGCTTTTGTATTGAGATGCTGTTATGTTGTTATGAATATCTGTTTCCTATATATTGTGATATTTGAGCATAAGGTTAACCGTTACCTGAGATCCAAATGGAAATTGGATCTCAGCTGTAGCTTCAGGTTCGGGCGAACCAAGGAGTGAAGATAGAGGCAAGCAGACGATGTAGGATGCAAGATGAAGTTTTTATGTTTCTAGTTTATGTATTTGTCTTCTTTTGGGTATTAGATGACTGTATTAGAACAATTACACTATGGTTATATATCTTTAAGGTTTAGTTACTCACTTGCTAGAATGTTCGACTCTGATAACTGGTTTTTAAAAAAAATTGCCGCTGTTTTCAAATGGGATGTTACACTGGACATCGCCTGGTTCTGCGAGTGTTCTAGAGAATCAGCTGTTTTAAATTCTCATAGAAGCGGCCCACACTTCACACTCACATAGGTGATTCCTTGTGATGTAAGTCAACATACATCATCTGAACACATTAGATTAAGAAACCATTAAAAGCTTACCCTATATATATACACTGTCTTGTCTAGGAATGAGTATGAGTTTAAGACTCCACAATGTTAACAATCGATTGTGACTTAGTTGTCTCTTTGAACCTAGTTTGTGGGATCTCCACTCTTCTAGGTAGAGTTACCGTGAAAATCAACAATGGATCGGCCTTAAACCCATTCCTTTGGACAAATTTTTAACTAACTTTCTAGGAATCCTTTTAGTTAATGGATCTGCTATATTCTCTTTTGATTTCACATAATCAATTGAGATGATTCCATTCGAGAGTAGTTGTCTAATGGCATTATGTCTACGACGTATATGTCTAGACTTACCATTATACATGATATTCTTAGTCCTACCAATAGCTGCTTAACTATCACAGTGTATACACACTGCTAGTACCGGCTTTAGCCAACTGGGAATGTCCTAAAAAAAAAAATTATGAAGCCACTCGACTTTTTCACCAGCTTTATCTAAAGCAATAAATTCTGCTTCCATGGTTGATCTTGCAATGCAAGTCTGTTTGGATGACTTCCAAGACACAACACCACCACCAAGGGTGAATACATATCCACTTGTGGATCTTGTGTCATTAGAGCTGGTGATCCAATTTGCATCACAATACCCTTCTAATACTGCAGGGTACTTCTCATAATGCAAAACAAAGTTTTGAGTTTACTTTAAGTAACCCAAAACCTTATCATAGCTCTCCAATGAAGCTCATTTGGATTACTTGTAAAGCGACTCAACATGCTTACTGTGTAAGCAATATCAGGTCTGGTGTAGTTCATAACATACATAAGACTGCCTAGTACTCGAGCATACTCCTTTTATTTTTTTCAGCTTCGTCAGTATTTCTCAACAGTCGAAGACTAGAATCTATAGAGTTCAACACAAGAGCTATGTTTAAACTCTTGAATTTCTCAAGAATTTTAGCAATATAATGTGCTTATGATAACACCAACCCATTCAATGCTACTAATGCCATTAACATTCAAATGAATGTAATTTTTGTAACAGGTGAATAGGTATCAAAGTAGTCTAGGCCTTCACGCTGTCTGTAGCCTTTTTACTACTAGCCTAGCTTTGTACTTATCGATAATGCCATATGCTGTCATCTTCTTTTTGAAGACCCACTTAGTTCCTAGAGGTTTATTGCCAAGAGGAAGGTCAATCAATTTCAGGTGTGGTTTGACATAATGGAGTCAACTTCACTATTGATAGCCTCTTCATAGAAAGGTGCTTCAGGAGAACCCATAGCCTTTCCAAGTCTTTGAGGCTCATTTTCCAATAGATTAATTAGAAAATCAAGCTCAAAGGATGTTGAAGTCCTTCGCCTAGTAGTCCATCTATGTTCCTCCTCTCCAAGATTATCATTATTCATTGTATCCTGAGATATCAGTGTGTTGTTATTATCATTATTTTTATTGTACGAAAATACGTTTTCAAAGAACGTAACATTCCTTGACTCAATAACTATATTCACTTAGATATTTAATACATATGACTTATAAACCAGAAAATGATATGCACTACTATTAAGTACATAGCCAATAAACACACAGTCTACTGTTTTAGGTCTGATTCTCAACCTTTTAAGTTTAGGAATTGCATCATCTGCCAATCACCCCTACACTTTCAAATATTTCAAGGAAGGTTTCTTTTCTTTATATATTTCGCACGGTATGCTTTGTGTCATTTTGTGGGGTACTTTTTAATAAAATTATCCATTAAAATAACTTTCCCCCACAAGTTTTGTGGTAACTCGGATATAATCAACATTGCATTTAACATTTCTTTCAATGTCTTATTTTTCACTAATATGCAATATTCAACCATAATGATGCTATAAAGATTTCACAGAATTTGGTAGTGATGCATATTCCAACTACTCATCTTTTGGAGTCTAAATAAAACTACCAACATTTATATTCAACAATTATAAAAACAAATAATCAACCTTTGAGTTGATCCGTAACAAACTTCAATTCACCCATAAAACAAACATAACTTCATAGCATCAGGTAATGTGTAATCACCGTAATATTTGGAATTAAATAATTCATAAAGAATTGACCACTTTGGTGATTAATAAATCCACCATATTAATTCCAAAACTTAAATATTTAGCATTCATACAATTGCTATTTTCAATATTTAAAAAACATAAAAACATAGCCACAAAATCATCCATAATTATAAAATTAAGACTATAATCGTATTTCTACTAATAAATGAAATCAACTCTGTTTATCATATTAATTGGCTAGGTAAGTCAAAACTAGTGGGAGTGTCTCCGTGTCATTGCAATGGTGACTAATTAAATAACCACTAAATCAAGGTTTAACCTTTAAATTACTTTCCTAGACACCAACCGTATGAATTAATTTTATCGGATCAATAATCCACATTAAATTAAATATTTCATGATGTCATGCATGCTTATACCAAGACAATAATAATATTATGAAAAATTAAAGCACATTTATCTCTACACTAGATAAATGATTAAATTTTCATATCAATGTCATATGCTTGTCACAAAAAATATTTAATAATTCAAAAAATTTGCTTTCAATAGCAAATAAAAAATTAATTAAATTTTCATTTAATTAATCATAGCACATGAAAATTTCATAATTTTTATTTATTGATCTTGGTAACAAATCCTTCCTGATAAATTAAATAGTGGCTAAGATATTCACAAATATCATCACATTTATTAAAATAAGATATTGTTTCGAAATCTCACTATTAAATATAACAAAACCCCACTTTATTCATCCATATTAATTTAAAAATATTCGAAAGATTCTAGGAGAGATTTTAGGAGATTATTAAACAAATTAATATCTCCATTGATAACAAAGCTTTAAACGGGAATACATTTCCTTTCGATCCTAAAATTTAGGACTTTAAAAACGTTCATCATTTAACTGTTAATTATATTTGGTTTTTGCAACTAAAAAACCAAATAATAAAATAACAGGCATGAACAAATAATCTAATTATGATATCAAAATTTTATCTACGTATGATAACTAATGTAATTAAAAATTTTAATTAATAGAACCAATAATATTTCCCGATGAAACCAAGTCATAAGATAAATATTATTTTCACTTTATTAATTTAATCCTCCTTCAAATAAGGAGAAAAAGTAGGAGATTTATCAACTACTCTATTAATCAAAATTAATATATTAATTAATATTCTTAAATAGATATATAGATAAACCATCATTTAACATTGCTTATCCTTGGAATTAGAAGAAGGATATCGTGGAGCACGAGCAAGCAAGACTTTCGGCTCAGAAGTAGAATGGAGTTCCCTTTCTTGTTGAGTAACCAACAAGAATACACAAGTAATCGATGGTAGAGGATCAAGAAGCATGATTTGAGAACCATTAAAGGGCCCATTTGGTATGTAGAATTAAGTTTGATAGGAATGAAAATAGATATGGAGACGTGGTTTAAAAGTAAAATATACGGATAACCACTGTCGTTATGTTACTGATCACTTCATTTCTTTCTCTCTCATCATGGTGAACAGTGACTTAACGGTGGGATGTGACTTTTGCTCCAAAATAGTAACCACGTGTGTATTTTTACTCCAAAAAAAAGTACGTGGTACTGGGCGCTCCTGAGGAAAAAACTCATGTATATTTTTGCACTTTAATCCATTAAAAAATTGGTTAAAATTTGGTTAAGCGTGTATTTTTTATTTTATCTATGGACAAAACAAGTGAATGAGTTCTCTCTTGTAACCCAATATTGTGCGCAACTCCCTCTCATGACTCTTTCTGTCAACTTTCAATGTTAGGGTTTCTCTCTTATTATAGGTGGTGTTTTTGTTGTCGGCGAGCCTTATCCCAAACCTCAACCATGATAAAGAAGCAGAATGGAGCCTCGACAATCTTCTATCTTCACCGATGTCGGCCTTCCTCTATTCTTCGTTTTCATCGTCACTCCACCGGTGGCATCCTTTTGATTTTGTTAGGCTTGGCTGTCACCCAAGAGGGGGGTGAATTGGGTGTCCGAAAAAAAACTTTTGATAACTTTGAAAATCTTTTCGCAACTTATAGAAAACAATTTGTATGACAATAATAATCTATAAAGCACTTGTCAGACATTCAAGTATATATGCTAGGAAGATAGAGTTTAGGGAAGAGAATATACAAACTATGATTTATCCTAGTTCGGCCGAATCCTTGACCTACGTTCAGTCCCCAAGCTCCACTTGAGATTTCAATCCACTAGATCTTCTTGTTTAATCCAGGCACAAGAGAAGCCTTTACAACCCACAAGTTTACCTAGGCACTTGTGAAGCCAAATATCTATATGAGATACTCCCCCTTACACACTGTAAGGATATAATCGGTTTCCCACTCAAGATCACCCAATTTTGAGTAACTCTCAAATAGAATGATTACAATAAATCTTCTCTCTCAGAAGTGAATAAATAATCACTGAAGTACATAATCAATTTTCTCACTCTCTCTACGCTAACTATATAGACATGGAGAAATAGAGAGTATATTGACTAAGTGTATATTGACATATTGACGGTGAATATCGTTTCATTGGCTTCGTCGAGTCATTCGTCAATCATCAATCATCATCTGTCATCCCTCTTCCAGTTTGAAGACTTCGCAATTTATAGGTTATTGTGTTTCGACTGTTGCAAGCATTTGACCGTTGGAGATCAGTTGGAAGTCGCCGTTAAAGCTTTCATTGCTTTTTGCCCGTTGAGCTTAATCCAACTTTAATCATAGAATGTTTATCGTTGACTTCATTAATGCTTCGTCTTGTGTGTTGTATTAGTAGCCTTTGTAAAGATTCAAGCTTTTCGTTGGGATGTTCAAACTATCCGTTAGACTCAGAAGCTTTCCTTTGTTTTCTATCATAGCATTTAATGCTTCTGACACACAAATTGCTTTATGCCAATTTGTTGTTAATCCATGATAAAATCATCTGAAATCACTAGCAAACAGGTTAAAAGCATCTTATAAATGATTATTAACAATTTTGGAAAGTAACAACAAAAGATTAAGTCATTTGGAAAGTTACAGATAGCGATTCACGATTTTCGTTCACAAGAACTCGAGTTCTAGAACTTGAGTTCTTAAACAAGAACTTGAGTTCTTGTGTTTTTCTTTTGAATGTCTCGGGTTTGCAAGCCAAGAACTCGAGTTTTCAATTCAGGCACAAGTTGATTTCCAAAGAACTTGAGTTCTTAATCATGAACTCAAGTTCATGAACTTGAGTTCTTTTCTAAGAACTCAAGTTCTTAATCTTTGACCGAATTCCGCATAAAAGGAACTCGAGTTTTTTTATTAAGAACTCAAGTTCATGAACTTGAGTTCTTTTCCAAGAACTCAAGTTCTTAATTTTTGACCGAATTCCTCATAATAAGAACTCGAGTTCTTTACCAAGAACTTAAGTTCTTAAACTCTTGAAAATTCGTCACTGTCAAAGGTCACAAACTCAAGTTTTCTTCCCAAGAACTCGAGTGTTCAATCTTGCTGATCGAGAACTATCTGTCAAGTCTTTCCAAAGCTTGAGTTTTAAAATATGAAATCAAGTTTGTCATTTTGAACGAGGCTGAAAACATAAGTTGTTTGAGAAAAACATAAGAACTTAAGAACATTGGAGATTCCAGTAACGTCTTCGATATAGCTTCAATTTTGGCAAACCACCCATGCTCATAAATCTCTTCAAGTCTTCTTTCCAATGAAACAAGAATCAGTTCCAAACTCATTGTATGTTGAGCACTATGATCAGATTAATAAAAGCTGTTCTTGAACCAACGTTTTTGATGTCTGTGAATTTGTTTATAAGCTAATGTTTGAAAAATGATTTCATAAAATGCTCAAAAAGATTACGGACAATAAAAGTTGCATAGATCGTTTCACTTTAATTGTTTATTCCATCTTTTCTTTTTAAAAAAGAATTTTTAGTCTTGATTTACTTTGAAATCAAAGGGGATAATACCGTTATATGCCTTTAATAGATGTGACTTTCGAGCATTCAAAATTAAATGAACAAATGCCATTAATTCGGAATTGGTAAAATGCATCGTTTGTTTGTTTGTTTGTTTGTTTGTTTTTTTTTTTATATTAAGAAATAAAAGGAACATAAAATTTCAAATTAAAGTGTTAATTTGATATTCTAAATTGTAATATACGTTGGAAAAAGTGTAATGTTCCCAAACTTATGCGCACCTATTATAATCCCTAAAGAAGGTTTGAATTCACCATTTTTCACTTCAAAAAGTCTAAAGAGAAGCGTTTATTGGAAGTTGAACTACATGGCTGTGATGATGCATAGGTTTTAGAATAATATGCAATTAAATTATGGAATTAAGTAAACAAATATGCAATTAAATTAAGGGATTAAGTGAAAAAATATTTATTTGTCCGGCACTATTTATCAATCATGAAGGATTAATTATTATCTATATATTATTTTACTTTTGTTAAGGTACTCCCTCGGGTCCTGTATAATAAGAAAATATCTTTACAAGTGACGTGTTTCTATATTTATAAAAGACATTAATAATTTGTCCAACATTTTCATTTTCGTTTTTTATTTTTATTCCTACTAATTACTAGTTAGTTGATAAATCCCAATTTTATATATTTTATCCCACCTTATTTCATTTATTTTGGGGATTATTTTAGGCTAATTTGGAATTATTAGATAATATTTAGATTGTTAGCCTATTTTAGGAAATAATATAAATATGAATTAATTATAAGATATTGAGCTTAAATTATTAAATTATTAATATTCTGATTAAATAATATCTCTTGATATATGATAGATAGTGATTTTATAAGATCCTATGGTGCAGGATTTTTCAGGATAGCTAAAAGAAATCCAATGGTGAAATTTTAGGGGACTACTTGAATTTTATTGGGCTCAAGTTAATACCCTAAAAAGCCCTCTTTTCCCCTTCCCTTTTAATTAACTTGATTGCTAGGTTTTCAAGACGACCACGCCGCAAGCTACAGAACCGAAAAGCCGTGAGCTGCAGACTGAAAAACACCGAGCCGCTGAAGAGAACGACGCACAGGCTGAACAGGCGAAGACGAGACGCGCAGAGGGTGCTAGAATTGGAATTAATCATCATTCACGCAGTGTGATCTCAGCGGACCCCACCATCCAATTCCATATTAATTCATTCAGAATCCATTCCAATTCACGCCTCTCAGCTTGATCTCACGGGCCCACATTGACTATTTCTATCACTACTTTATATTCATTCCATTATCTCCATTTGCCAAAGAGAAGATTTAATTCTTCAATCATCATTCATCATTCACCAATGGGGGCTGTGATGTGTTTGGCTCATGGAGGAGGGATGATTTTCATGGCAGCGTAAACTCTTTGGAGGCAATTTGGGAGGAGCATGGAGGAAGCTAAGGCCTAGGGTTTTACACATGAAGACCATAAGGGAGTGTTATTCTTTTTATCCTTTTAATTCAAACTTGAGATTATTTAGTTTTAAATAATTCCGAGTTGTGTTAATTGAGAACAATCTAGTTTTGGATTGTAAACTTATTTCTTTTGGATTAGACTGATAATTTGGAGTTTTATGCTTATTGCTGGACTCTTGTTTGCAACTTTTGGATTGTCAATTAAATTAGTAATTGAGTTTTCGTTATTAATTTAATTGTTAATTTGGTTTATCACCTTAATTGTTTAATTAGGTTGATGAATTATCTGGTTGTTCAATTAGATAATTGTAAACAAGATTTCCAAAATTATTTTGTGTTTGGTTTTTAATGGGTTTAATTAGCCACCGCTTATTTCATTATGAGTTTTCTAGTGAAATATGTGTTATTGAACTAGAGGGTTTCCCATGTTTAATTGGGTAATTAAATTTATTAATCTTCCCTGGGTTTAATTAATTGAATTAGGCTAAGAAAGTTGACTCCATGCAATTCCTAAGTTGTCCCCTTCATCATCATCACTGAATTAAATCTTATTATTTTATTTGCTTTTAATCAATCTTTTTAGTAGGATTTTAATTATTTTCTCATAAGAAAACCCCCCAAAAACTGCATTCAACTCATATAGATTAGTCTCATTCTTATATAGGTTTAAGAGTCAGTTGCATTATTACATTTAGTTAGTTAATTGCATATAGGTAGTAGTATTTTGCATTCTAGTTTAGGTCCGTTTACATTCTACTGCATCTTTTATCACTTGAAAATTAGTCCTAAAGAAAACCCACAGCTTGCTCCTTGGGAGAATGACCTAGGTTGACCCTAAACTGCATAATTAATTAGGTCCTAGTTTAATTGATCACTTTAACGACAAAAGTACCATCGATCAATTTTGGCGCCGTTGCCGGGGAGCAACGGTTAGACTTTAGGTTTGAGTTTTCAGGTGACTTCGTAGGTAGTTATTTATTGCATGACTCGGTCCTCTTCGTAAAGATTGTTAGCCTTAGATCTTGAGATTGAGAGGACATTTCATCAACAAAGAAGAACTAGAGCTAGTACTCTTATAGGCAATAGTTCCTTTGTTAATCCTATTTTTGAATCCTCTGATCCTGAGGTTAATATGGACGGTAATAATATTGTTGTTAATGCTAATGAGAATGTAAATGCAAATGCAAATGCTCATAATGTTGATCCTGCTATGACCATTAAAGAATTGGTTTCTCCTGATTTGCATTTTCAAAATTGGTGCATAAATTATCCTGATATGAATGTGAATTTCGAATTGAAACCTGGATTGATACACTTACTTCCAAAATTTAATGGTGTTTCAGGGGAAGAAGCATACAACCATTTGAAGATGTTTCACATGGTCTGCACTGTTATGAAACCAGTCGATGTGACTGAAGATCAAATTAAGATGCGTGCCTTCCCATTCTCTTTGGAAGGATCTGCTAAAAGCTGGTTGCTTCGATTACCTCCTGGATTCATCACTTCATGGAATCAACTGAAGAAACTATTCTTAGAAAGGTATTTCCCAGCCTCTCGCACTTCATCTATCAGGAAAGACATAAGTGGATGTCGACAAATGGTTGGGGAATCCTTATATGAATATTTGGAGCGTTTTAAAACGTTGTGTTCCAGCTGTCCCCATCATCAAATCCCGGACACACTATTGATCCAATACTTCCATGAAGGGCTCTTACCTCTAGAAAGAGATTTGTTAGACTCAGCTGCTGGTGGTTCTCTTCTTCACTTGACTATTGAAGATGCTTGGGAATTGACTGAAAGGAAAGCTGAGAATAGCCAACAATTTGGCTCTAGACAACAAGTAAAAGTTAATGAGGTAGGATTATTCTCTGAGTCTCGCCTGGAGAGCAAAATTGATAGGCTTGCATCTGCTGTGGAAAAAATGACTATGTCCAATATGCAAAATTCTTCTAATATGGTCAATACTATGGGACCATCTGCTACTTTTACTTCACAGCCCAACTCTTCTGCTCTAATAGGGCCACTATGTTCTATTTGCTCTCTAGCCACTCATGCTACTGACTCTTGCCCTTACCTGAATGATGGAGCTGAATCTTGCAATGCAATATATCCTTCTAAACATATGACTCAAGGTGGCCAAAAATATGATCCTTACTCCAATACATATAATCCTGGATGGCGTGACCATCCAAATCTTCGATATGGAAATAGCCAACCTCAACAAGCACAGTTTAATCAAAGTGGAAATTCTAGTAACAAAATGTTTCAACAAGTTAGACAATCAATACCAATCCAAGATGGAAGTTCAAGGTTAGAAAGCAAGATGGATGCCATGATGAAGATCCTAATACAACAACAGCAACAGCAGCAGCAACAGCAACAGCAAATTCAAACTCTTCAAACTCATATTGGTCAATTATCTAATATACAGAGTAATGAGCAAAGTCAAGGTTCAGGAAGGCTTCCATCTCAGGTGGTGACCAATCCAAATGCTGGAACTCAGCAGAATCCCAATATAGGTGGAGTTAATGCTATATCTCTCCGACGTGGAAAGATAATCCCCTCTGCAGATCCTGTTACCATCAAAGACAAGGAAGTTGCTGATGACTCTCCTTCTACTTCCACACCACAGGATCAGTCCACCTTATCAGAAACACAAGTGGTGCCTACGGAAGAACAAGAAAAGGATGATAAAGTAAAGCAAGTGGTCAAGCAGACTCTCCCTTTTCCTACCGTGGTGGCTAAAGCTGAAAGGAGAAAGAAGGAAATTGAGGTGTCAAATGAAATCTATGATATATTCAAGAAGGTGGTGATCAATGTTCCACTAGTTGACTTAGTCACACAAGTACCTAAATATGCAAAATTCTTGAAGGAATTGTGTACTACAAAGAGAAAGTTTAAGCACGAAGGCAAGGTTGACTTAGGGGCAGTTGTCTCTTCTCTTTATCAAATGCCAATGCCAGTGAAGTGCAAGGATCCTGGTAGCTTTCTCATACCTTGCACTATTGGTGACATTGAATTCTCAGATGCCTTAGCAGATTTGGGAGCAGCTATCAATGTTATGCCAAAATCAGTCTTTGATCAACTCAATGGTGTAGAGCTTAAGCCCACAAATCTTGTTGCATCTCTTGCTGACAGACGTTGCACAGTCCCAGAAGGCGTTTTAGAGGACATCTTAGTTAAGGTAAAAGATTTCATATTCCCTGCAGACTTTTATGTTCTTGATATGGATGATGGTCGGTTTAGACAGAAAGGACATTCATCTCTAATTTTAGGTAGGCCTTTCCTTAAAACTGCTAAAGCTATGATAGATGTCCATGCTGGTAGCCTTACTCTAGAATTTGCTGGTGAAACTATTAGATTCAATGTACTTGAATCCATGAGACATCCCCCTGATGATTGTGCAGAAATAGATGTTAATGTTGTTGATGCTGTTATGGATGATTCTGTTAAAGATCTTGAAGAGAGCATGCTTAGTAGATCATGTGATATTGCTGGTTTAGATGATAGTATCTCTTGTTCATGTGCTAAAATTGGTAATTGTGACACATGTGCTGACCTTGATGTTGCTGATATTGATATTTTCACTGATACTATTACGAATATGAGATACTTTAAACATAATGCTTCTGTGCCTAATTGTAGCATTGGTGATTCTTCTGCTTTTACAGTTTCTACTGATGTTTCCCAAGATGGGAAAGTTTGCTCTTCTGTCTGTGAGTCTATTGTGCAGGTTTCTAGTTTGACAGATGCTGAATTGAAGCCGCTCATACCTTCAATTGAACAAGCCCCATCCTTAGAGTTAAAGGCACTTCCTGGGTCATTGAAGTATGCCTATTTAGGGAAGGACGAGACACTTCCAGTGATTATAGCTAGCGACATAGCTGCTGATGAGGAGACCCGCCTCCTAGAAGTACTCAGGCAACGGATAAAAGCTATTGGGTGGACTCTTGCTGATATCCCTGGAATCAACCCAAATGTGTGCATGCACCGAATCCTACTAGAAGATGGTGCCAAATCTGTACGACAGCCACAAAGACGACTCAATCCATTAATCCTTGATGTGGTAAAGAAAGAGGTTTCTAAACTTCTGTCTGCAGGTATAATCTACCCTATTTCTGATAGTCGTTGGGTAAGTCCAGTTCAGGTAGTACCTAAGAAAACTGGTATTACTGTTGTTCGCAATGATGAAGGTGAGCTAGTTCCAACTAGAGTTCAAAACAGTTGGAGAGTATGTATTGATTATAGAAAACTGAACTCGGTAACTAGAAAGGATCACTACCCCCTCCCCTTCATAGATCAAATGTTAGAAAGACTGGCCAATAGATCACATTATTGCTTTTTGGATGGTTTTTCTGGATATTTCCAAATTTCTATTGCACCTGAGGACCAAGATAAGACTACATTCACATGTCCATTTGGAACCTTTGCATATAGACGCATGCCATTCGGTTTATGTAATGCACCAGGCACTTTTCAGCGTTGCATGGTTTCCATATTCTCTGATTTTCTTGAGCATTGCATGGAAGTTTTCATGGATGATTTCACTATTTATGGTGATTCTTTTGATGCATGCTTAACTAGTTTAGATAAGGTTTTGGAAAGATGCATTCAATATAATCTTGTGTTGAATTTTGAAAAATGTCATTTTATGGTTAAGAAAGGAATTGTTTTGGGCCATGTTGTTTCACATGAGGGTATTGAGGTTGATAAAGCTAAAGTTGATATTATTTCCTCTCTTCCATATCCTTCATGTATGAAAGATGTACGTTCTTTTCTTGGGCATGCTGGATTTTACAGAAGATTTATCCAGGATTTTAGTAAGACAGCATTGCCATTGTCTCGTTTATTGCAGAAAGATGTGGGTTTTGTTTTTGATGATGCTTGCAGGTATGCATGGGATGAGTTAAAGGAGAAACTCACTACACCCCCCATCATTCAGCCACCTAATTGGAGCCTTCCATTTGAGCTCTTGTGTGATGCTTCTGACTATGCATTAGGTGTCGTTCTTGCCCAAAGAGTAGAGAAGAAACAACATATCATAGCCTATGCATCTAGAACTTTAGATGCTGCTCAAGCTAACTACACTACCACAGAGAAAGAGCTATTTGCAATCGTCTTTGGGCTAGAGAAATTTCGATCCTATATCCTTCACACAAAGGTGATTGTCTTTACAGATCACTCAGCTATCAAATACTTGTTTAAGAAACCGGATTCCAAACCTCGCCTCATTAGGTGGGTACTTCTTATACAAGAGTTTGATGTGGAGATTCGTGACAAGAGTGGTGCAGAGAATATGGTAGCTGATCATTTGAGCAGGATTGAAACACCTGCGGTAACATCTTCACCCTTAGATGACTTTCCTGATCAAAGGCTTTGTGAGGTTGTTGTTTCTACCCCTTGGTATGCTGATATTGCTAATTATTTAGTTGCATCTGTTCTGCCAATTGACATGAATAAACATCAATTGAATAAGTTTAAGAGAGATGTTAGATTCTACATATGGGATGATCCTTACTTGTGGCATATTTGTAGTGATCAAATTATTAGGCGATGCATTCCTGATGTTGAATTTGAGTCTGTCTTAACTTTTTGTCATACTCTTGCATGTGGGGGACATTTTAGTGCCAAACGTACTGCTAGGAAAGTTTTAGAAAGTGGATTGTTTTGGCCTAGTCTATTTCGTGATGCCCATGAATTTTGTAAGAAGTGCTCCAGGTGTCAGTTTGTGGGTAATATTTCTAGGAAGCATGAGATGCCCCAACAACCCTTATTATTCTGTGAAGTCTTTGATGTTTGGGGTATTGATTTCATGGGACCTTTTCCCACTTCATTTGGTTACCTATATATCTTGCTGGCTGTGGATTATGTGTCAAAGTGGGTTGAAGCAATCCCCACTCGTACTAACGAATCTTCTGTAGTAGTTTCCTTTGTTCGATCTCACATTTTTTGCAGGTTTGGCATTCCTAGAGCCATCATTAGCGATCAAGGGACTCATTTTTGCAATAGGAGTTTTCAAAGCCTGTTAAGTAAATATGGGGCGATGCATAAGGTGGCCACCCCATACCACCCTCAAACAAATGGTCAGGCAGAACTCTCCAATAGAGAAATCAAGCTCATTTTAGAGAAGACAGTGCAACCTAACCGAAAGGATTGGAGTAAAAGGCTCGATGATGCACTTTGGGCGTATCGGACAGCATATAAAAGTCCAATTGGCATGTCTCCATATAGGATTGTCTATGGCAAAACATGTCATTTGCCAGTGGAGGTAGAGCATAAGGCATACTGGGCCATTAAAAGGTGCAACCTCGATCTTACTAGTGCTGGTATTGAAAGGAAGTTGCAATTGCAAGAGCTTGAAGAGTTAAGAAGAGAAGCTTATGAGAATGCTAGAATTTATAAGGAAAGAACTAAAGCAATCCATGACAAACTCATTATGAAGAGAGAATTTCAAGTGGGCCAAAAAGTTCTACTATATGTTTCCCGATTGAAACTCATGCCCGGAAAGCTCCGCTCGAGATGGGAGGGACCTTTCATTGTCATTGATGTCTTCCCTCATGGAGCTGTGAAGATCAAAAGAGAACCAAATGGCAAATGTTTCACTGTCAATGGACACCGCTTGAAGCCGTTCTTTGATGGATTCTCCACTCAGACAGTGGAGGCTGCTACACTACGTGACACCATGTAGACCCCGGTTGTATTCCTTCCTTCACTCTTTTATTTTGCTTTGTCATATTACTCATTGTCATGTTACTGAGTTGAGTAGTGCCACGTATTACCTGTCTTTGTGATATACTATGACTGTTTTGCATTGAGGACAATGCATTGTTTAAGTGTGGGGGAGGGATCAACTGCGTTGAATGTGAAAATTTCAAGTTTTAAGTAACTTTAGTATGATGCATTTTTATTTGAAAAGTGATTGATCATGTTTTGAGTTAGTGAACTAAGTGGCAATGAATTTGACTTTGGTGAATTTAGGCTAATGATCATATACACCTAGTGAGATTTTGAGCCTAGTATACTTTTTCTGTGTGTACCTTTATCTCTTCACTTGATCTAGAACTTGACTTGAATCTTATTTGAGGCCATATTTTCTGCATGTGCATTTATAAAAATGATAAAGGCATTCATTTTCAATTTTAGCCAGATAAGCCAAAAAGCCTACCCTTTTCATACATATGTCATTTGTTTAGCCCCTTGAGCCTATATTCCTTCTAGTTGTCTACACCCATAGTCAATAAAAAAAAAATCCACCCTTTTGAATGTCTTGAGAGTTGAAGAGAAGTGCATTATATCTGTTGTGGATGGAAGAACATGCATAAAAGTAGGAACTGAGTCATTATGAAAAATATGGTAGGTTATCTCAAAAAAAAAAAAACAAAAAAAAAAAGAGAAAAAAAAAGAAAAAAAAAAGAAAAAAAAATTGAAAAAGAAAAAATATGAAAGAAAAAAAAGAAAGGAAGAAAAAAAAAGAAAAAGAATGATGACTCGATTTAGATTTAGTTTGGTTTCTTACATCCCACATTCTCCATTTATCATTCTCTTCATCTTTTAAGATATTTAACTTTGTTTTTCCAAACACTTGCCCTTTCTTTCTTAACATTAGCCCCACTACAACCTAATAAAAGTCCTTTGGATTTATGCATGCACTTGCTTTATTAGTGGTGGAGAACTTAGATTCTTGTCAAGCCTATGGAAAGAGTACTAGGTAGGGATGGATTTGAGTGTAAACACAAACCTATACACTTTTGAGAGAGAAGAGTGACATACACATTATCCTTGGTGAGGGATTTTTGGCTTAGGTTCCCCTTCGTCAAGTAAATTGCCATGATGTTTGTTTCCTTGATTTATGAGAATATCACTTGGATATGATAAGTGTTGAAATGCTTTTGTTTTCTTATTACTTGTGATTGGAACATTCATTTTTTTTGAAGTTTTGGTTTAGTTTAGTTTAGTTTTAGTTTTGCTTTTATTTTATCCTCCCTTGGTCTTGATTTGTTTTGCCCAGGAGTGCAAAAGATAAGTGTGGGGAGTTGATAAATCCCAATTTTATATATTTTATCCCACCTTATTTCATTTATTTTGGGGATTATTTTAGGCTAATTTGGAATTATTAGATAATATTTAGATTGTTAGCCTATTTTAGGAAATAATATAAATATGAATTAATTATAAGATATTGAGCTTAAATTATTAAATTATTAATATTCTGATTAAATAATATCTCTTGATATATGATAGATAGTGATTTTATAAGATCCTATGGTGCAGGATTTTTCAGGATAGCTAAAAGAAATCCAATGGTGAAATTTTAGGGGACTACTTGAATTTTATTGGGCTCAAGTTAATACCCTAAAAAGCCCTCTTTTCCCCTTCCCTTTTAATTAACTTGATTGCTAGGTTTTCAAGACGACCACGCCGCAAGCTACAGAACCGAAAAGCCGTGAGCTGCAGACTGAAAAACACCGAGCCGCTGAAGAGAACGACGCACAGGCTGAACAGGCGAAGACGAGACGCGCAGAGGGTGCTAGAATTGGAATTAATCATCATTCACGCAGTGTGATCTCAGCGGACCCCACCATCCAATTCCATATTAATTCATTCAGAATCCATTCCAATTCACGCCTCTCAGCTTGATCTCACGGGCCCACATTGACTATTTCTATCACTACTTTATATTCATTCCATTATCTCCATTTGCCAAAGAGAAGATTTAATTCTTCAATCATCATTCATCATTCACCAATGGGGGCTGTGATGTGTTTGGCTCATGGAGGAGGGATGATTTTCATGGCAGCGTAAACTCTTTGGAGGCAATTTGGGAGGAGCATGGAGGAAGCTAAGGCCTAGGGTTTTACACATGAAGACCATAAGGGAGTGTTATTCTTTTTATCCTTTTAATTCAAACTTGAGATTATTTAGTTTTAAATAATTCCGAGTTGTGTTAATTGAGAACAATCTAGTTTTGGATTGTAAACTTATTTCTTTTGGATTAGACTGATAATTTGGAGTTTTATGCTTATTGCTGGACTCTTGTTTGCAACTTTTGGATTGTCAATTAAATTAGTAATTGAGTTTTCGTTATTAATTTAATTGTTAATTTGGTTTATCACCTTAATTGTTTAATTAGGTTGATGAATTATCTGGTTGTTCAATTAGATAATTGTAAACAAGATTTCCAAAATTATTTTGTGTTTGGTTTTTAATGGGTTTAATTAGCCACCGCTTATTTCATTATGAGTTTTCTAGTGAAATATGTGTTATTGAACTAGAGGGTTTCCCATGTTTAATTGGGTAATTAAATTTATTAATCTTCCCTGGGTTTAATTAATTGAATTAGGCTAAGAAAGTTGACTCCATGCAATTCCTAAGTTGTCCCCTTCATCATCATCACTGAATTAAATCTTATTATTTTATTTGCTTTTAATCAATCTTTTTAGTAGGATTTTAATTATTTTCTCATAAGAAAACCCCCCAAAAACTGCATTCAACTCATATAGATTAGTCTCATTCTTATATAGGTTTAAGAGTCAGTTGCATTATTACATTTAGTTAGTTAATTGCATATAGGTAGTAGTATTTTGCATTCTAGTTTAGGTCCGTTTACATTCTACTGCATCTTTTATCACTTGAAAATTAGTCCTAAAGAAAACCCACAGCTTGCTCCTTGGGAGAATGACCTAGGTTGACCCTAAACTGCATAATTAATTAGGTCCTAGTTTAATTGATCACTTTAACGACAAAGTGATCAATTAAACTAGGTCCTAATTAATTATGCAGTTTAGGGTCAACCTAGGTCATTCTCCCAAGGAGCAAGCTGTGGGTTTTCTTTAGGACTAATTTTCAAGTGATAAAAGATGCAGTAGAATGTAAACGGACCTAAACTAGAATGCAAAATACTACTACCTATATGCAATTAACTAACTGAATGTAATAATGCAATTGACTCTTAAACCTATATAAGAATGAGATTAATCTATATGAGTTGAATGCAATTTTTGGGGGGTTTTCTTATGAGAAAATAATTAAAATCTAATAAAAAGATTGATTAAATGCAAATAAAATAATAAAGGTCTAGTTCAGTTATGATGACGAAGGGGACAACTTAGGAATTGCAAGGAGTAAACTTTCTTAGCCCAAATTAATTAATTAGACCAAAGGGAGATTAATAAATTTAATTACCCAATTGAACACGGGAAACCCTCTAATTCAATAACATATATTTCACTAGAAAACTCATAATGAAATAAGCGGTGGCTAATTAAACCCATTTAAAACCAATCATAAAATAATCTTGAAAATCTTGTTTACAATTATCTAATTGAACAACCAGATAATTTATCAACCCAATTAAACAATTAAGATGATAAACCAAATTAACAATTATATTAATAACGAAAACTCAATTACTAATTTAATTGACAATCCAGATGTTGCAAACAAGAGTCCAGAAATAAGCATAAAACTTCAAATCATCAATCTAATCCAAAAGAAATAAGTTTACAATCTAAAACTAGATTGTTCTCAATTAATACAACTCGAAATATTTTAAAACTAAATAATCTCAAGTTCGAATTAAAAAGATAAAAAGAAAGACACTCCCTTGTGATCTTCATGTGTAAGCCCTAGGCTTTAGCCTCCTCCATACTCCTCCCAAATTGCCTCCCAACTAACTCATGCTGCCATGGATTCCCTTCCTTCACGTGTTAAGCAATTCCTTATGGCCATTGAAATTAAGGAATAAAAGTCAATTGCTTGCACAGGAAAGAAGCGTGGGTCCCGTAGCTTGTGCGTGAATGGATTCTTGGAATCAATGGAGAATTGAATTGGTGATTAATTGGACGTGGGACCCGTAGCTGAATTGGAATTGAAGTTGTGCTGTGCGTGAGAATGAAGGGAATTAATCACAATTGATGAGCTCTTACGCCTCTGTGTTTCGGCCTTCAATTCCTGCGTTCTTCTTTCCGAGCGTGTAGCGGCGTGGTGATCTGCTCGCGGTGTTCAGCCTGAAAACCTAGCAATCAAGTTAATTAAAAGGGAAGGGGAAAAGAGGGCTTTTTAGGGTATTAACTTGAGCCCAATAAAATAGTTAGTCTTACTACATCAATTACCCCACCCCTCAATAAATATTACTTCATTTGGTTCTTTGAATAAGTTAAAAAACGAATTACATATAAAAAAAAAGTTGGTTAAAATTAATAAATGAATAAGAAAGCGTAAATCCAACCCCCGGGGAATGTGTGTGTGTGTATATCCCCATTTGTATGAAAGAGCATGATTCCCAAAGTTCAAATTCCATGGACAGCTATTTTTCAAAAACCTCAATGGCCTCGTTTCAAATTTCAAAATCAAGCCAATGAAAGTTGAAATAGATGGTAAGAAACGGGCTCAAGTAGCAAAAGGACGAAAGTTTGATTTCCTCTGCTGTTGTGAGGGCTCATTTGGTAGACGATCTTGTAAGTCTCTTACAAGAGCTCAAAGAACCCTGGAGCCGTGCCTGGGCCTTGGTGGGGGACCGGTGCCGAACCCCCCTAAATTTCTTGTAATAAAAAAAAATCAAAATCAATAAACAATGAATAAAATATATACATTCAACATGGTTGATTTATCATAAAGTCCTTAATGCATGTTGTTGTTTCTAACGTATAGAGTAGGTAGAAATTGAATATACAGTAAACAAAAATAGTATAAGAAGAATCTGTATTAACTGAATATAATATTCAGAGAGCATACAACAAGTCTATATTATATGAAAAATGTATAAACGAACTCACAAGACTGCCGAATAATGGTTATGAACTATGCGGAAATTCCAGCCCAACTTTCATTGTGTCCTAAGACAATTTTACTCCCTCTATGGACGCCGAAGGTTTCTGAGCAATTGCCTCCCAGGATAGAGTGGATTATTCGTCTCCAGAGAGATGACTCTGTCTGTCTGAAGCCCAAATGAATTCAACAAGTCTACTTTCGGAATGCACAAAATGTGTATGCAGAAAGAGTGTATGCAGAGAGAAAAGAACGTAAAAAATTCTGTGACTAGGGGCCCCTATTTATAGACTCCAGAAAAACACGATCAGATGGACTTGTCTGTTGCTGCGAACTGGTACATTGTGCGAAAAGACACACCAGAACGGAACAAACAGAGGCGACCTGTGTCTGTTGCCGGTGAACTAGTGCGTCTCACGAACAGACGCACTAGACGGAGCTGAATGGGTCGACGGGTCGTACGATTAGACGCGACCAGACAGAGCTAAACGAGTTGTACGTAGTCGCTGGTGGAAAAAACTGGAGAGGCACAACGGAAATAAAACTAAAAGGATTATTTTATTCAAAAAATAATTTAATAAATTTTTTTTATTTCACATGTGCGAACCGGACCGGACCAAGAAGGCGGCGTGCGCGACCGAATCGAATAGAGTCGAGGCTAGCTGGCCGGACGGACGGAGTCAGCGGTGCGCGTGCGCGTGTGGTGGACTAAAGGCAACCTTTAGTCCTCACCTACTCCACAAAAGTGGGTAGGCCCAAGGGCCCATTTAGTAGGAGTAAAGTTGGGGCTTATATCCTCCAACTAACCAATGTGGGACTTATTACCACACACACAATCCTTCTTACGTTTCCTCTTCTTTTCCATCCTTCTTCTTATTCATAAACTATGAGATTTCTTCCTAAATTCCAACAATACCCCACATGGATAAGAAGTAAGTCCATCATGACCAAATGCAAATGATCATGTATGTAAAGTGTGGTTCCTCTATGAGAAACAACTGCATCGAGAAAGGTAGGGGTTGCTTTTGAACCTTCTCAAGTAAAAACCTATTGGATATACTGGTCAACCAGTGAACATGCTGTCTTGAACTGTCGACCTTTTAGTGTATACCAAGACAATAGGAGTCACACAGTTGCTCCTCTAGCATCGTTGGTTCTCATGTTGTGTGCATTTTGGCCTTGGACACCACCTGGTTTTGTGAGTGTTCTAGAGAATCGGCCGTTTTAAATTCTCATAGAAGCGGGTCACACTTCACACTCACGTAGGTGATTCCTTGTGATGTAAGTCAACATACATCATCTAAACACATCAGATTAAGAAATCATTAAAAGCTTAAAAGCTTACCCTTATATATATGCAATGTCTTGTTTAGGAGTGAGTATGAGTTTAAAACTCCATAGTGTTAACAGTCGATCATCACTTAGTTGTCTCTTTGAACCTAATTCGTGGGATCTCTACTCTTCTAGGTAGAATTACCGCAATAATCAACAATGGACCGACCTTAAACGCATTCCTTTGGACAATTTTCTAACTAACTTTCTAGGAATCCCTTTAGTCAATGGATCTGCTATATTCTCTTTTGATTTCACATAATCAATTGAGATGATCCCATTTGAAAGTAGTTGTCTAACGGTATCATGTCTACGACGTATATGTCTAGACTTGCTGTTGTACATGACATTCTTGGCCCTACCAATAGCTGCTTGACTATCACAGTGTATACACGCTGCTGGTACCAGTTTTGACCAAATAGGAATGTCTTCAAGGAAATTACGAAGCCACTCAGCTTCCTCACCAGCTTTATCTAATGCAATGAATTCTGCTTCCATAGTTGATCTTGCAATGCAAGTCTGCTTAGATGATTTCCAAGACATAGCATCCCCACTAAGGGTAAATATATATCCACTTGTGGATCTTGTGTCATTAGAGCTAGTTATCCAATTTGTATCACAATACCCTTCTAGTACTGTAGGGTATTTCTCATAATGCAAAGCAAAGTTTTGAGTTTGCTTTAAGTAACCCAAAACTCTTGTCATAGCTTTCCAATGAAGCTCATTTGGATTACTGGTAAAGCGACTTAACATGCTTACTGCATAGGCAATATCAGGTTTAGTGCAGTTCATAACATACATAAGACTGCCTAGCACTTGAGCATACTGTTTTTTGTTTAATAGTTTTACCAGTATTTTTTAATAGTCGAAGACTAGTTTCTATAGGGGTCGACACAGGAGCTATGTTTAAACTCTTAAATTTCTCTAGAATTTTAGAAACATAGTGTGTTTGTGATAAAACTAACCCATCAAATGTTCTATGAATTTTAATTCCTAAAATGACATCTGCTTGACCCATATTTTTCATGTCAAACTTACTGGTAAGCAATCGCTTAGTAGCTTTAATCATTTGATTATTACTACCTGTTATCAACATGTTATCTACATAAAGAAAGACTATGGCAAATCCATTTTCAGTATTTCGAATGCAGACACACTTATCACATTCATTAATACTAAAGCCATTTGTTAACATAACTTCATCGAATTTTGCATGCCATTGTTTCGAGGCTTGTTTAAGTCCATAAAGGGACTTTATTAAGCAACAAACTTTCCGTTCTTGTCCTGAGACAACAAATCCTTCAAGTTGTTCTATATAAATTTCTTCCTCTAATTCACCATTCAAGAAAGTTGTCTTTACATCCATTTGATGTAACTCCAATCCATTCAAAGATGCTAACGCAATTAACATCCGAATGGATGTAATTCTTGTAACAGGTGAATAAGTATCAAAATAGTCTAGGCCTTCACGTTGTCTATAGCCTTTTATTACCAGCCTAGCTTTGTACTTATCAATAGTACCATTTGCTTTCATCTTCTTTTTAAAGACCCACTTAGTTCCTAGAGGTTTATTGCCAGGAGGAAGGTCAACCAATTCCCAAGTATGGTTTGACATAATAGATTCAACTTCACTATTGATAGCCTCTTCCCAGAATGGTGCTTCAAGAGAACCCATAGCCTCTCCATAAGTTCGAGGCTCATTTTCCAACAGATAAGTTAGAAAATCAGGCTCAAAGGATGTTGAAGTCCTTCGCCTAGTACTCCGTCTTAGTTTCTCCTCTCCAAGATTATCATTAGTCACAGTATTATGAGATACCACTGTGTTGTTATTATCATTATTTATATTATACGGAAATACGTTTTCAAAAAACGTAGCGTTCCTTGACTCAATAACCGTATTTACATGGATATCAAATACATCAACCTTATAAACCAGAAAACGATATGCACTACTATGATGTGCATAACCAACAAACATACATTCTATTGTCTTAGGTCCAATTCTTAGCCTTTTAGGTTTGGGAATCTCAACTTTGGCTAAGCACCCTCATACTTTCAAATATTTCAAGAAAGGTTTCTTTCCTTTCCATATTTCATATGGTATGCTTTATATCGTTTTATGAGGCACTCTATTAATTAGAAAGTTAGCCGTTAGAATAGCATCCCCCCACAAATTTTATGGTAAACCGGACTCAATTAATAATGCATTCATCATCTCTTTTAATGTCCAATTTTTTCCTCTTTGCAATCCCATTTGACTGCGGAGCATAAGGAGCAGTTGTCTAGTGTAATACCAAATTCTATGCAGAATTCCTCGAAGGGGCCATCAAATTCTCCCCCATGATCGCTCCTTACTATTTTAATTTTCTTATTAAGTTGATTTTCAACCTCAATTTTATATTGTTTAAAAGCAATAATAGCCTCATCTTTACAAATAAGTAAATACACATAACAATATCTACTGCAATCACCAATAAATGTAATAAAATATTTCTTATTACCCCTAGATGGTATGGATTTCATATCACATATATCAATATGTATTAAATCTAACAACTTAGTTGATCTTTCAATAGAAGAAAAAGGTAACGTAGAAAATTTTGATTCAATGCATACTTGACATTTATCTTTATTTGAACAATCAACTTCAAGTAATAATTCTAAATGAATTAATTTTTTAATTGATTTATAGTTAACATTCCTAATCTTTGATGCCATAAATTAGAGGACTCAAGCATATAGATAGAATCAATATTATTATTAATAGCACCATTATTGGTGATAGTCATTACATTAACTTTGAAAAGGCCCTCACTAAGGTAACCTTTTCCAACATACATATCATTCCTAGAAAGTAAATTTATCGGAAACAAATACAAGCTTAAAACCATTCTTACTAAGAGGGATCCAGAAATCAAATTATTGTGAATGTCAGGCACATGAAGCACATCATTAAGTGTCACGACTTCTCCAGAAGTCATCTTCAAAACCACTTTTCCAACACCTTCAACCTTTGAAGAAGAAGAATTTCCCATATATAGCTGTTCATCTTACTTCGCAGGAGTATAAGAAGAGAACATCCACTTATTTGCACAAACATGTCTAGTGGCACCAGTGTCCACCCACCATTCCTTAGTATTTCCAACCAAGTTACATTGCATTACCACTACTGAAAGACTTATATTATCAATCATATCAGTAGCATTGTCAACCATATTGGCTTTGGTGTTCTTCTTCTTGAGATTCTTTGGCTTCCTACATTCCTTAGCACGGTGGCCAGGCTTCCCACAATTGTAACACTTGCCTTTGAATTTCTGACCTTTGCTAGGGCCTTGTTTGGATGATCCCTCATTAGAGCATTTTCGTTTCTTGGGCTTCGGACCATCTTCCACAATGTTGGCCTTTGAAACTAGAGGATTGCTACCAAATTTCTTTTCAGAAATCTTGTTCTCTTTTTCTATTCTCAATCTTACAATCAAATCTTCAAGTGACATCTCCTTACGCTTGTGCTTGAGGTAATTCTTGAAGTCCTTCTAAGATGGTGGTAATTTTTCAATAAATGCAGCACCTTGGAAAGATTCACTAAGAGACATCCCTTCTGCATGAATCTCATGCACAATCAATTGTAGCCCTTCAACTTAACTTACTACAGATTTAGAGTCAAACATTTTGAAATCCAAAAATCTGCCAACTATAAACTTCTTCAAGCGAGCATCTTCAGTTTTGTATTTCTTGTCCAGACTCTCCCATAGTGTTTTGGTTGTTTCCAAAGTACTATATACAGTATACAATGTATTATCCAGACCATTGAGGATATAGTTCCTACACAAGAAATCAGAATGCTTCCAAGCATCTATCGTAGCAACCTTTTCCTTATCCAACAGTTATCCTTCCTCCAATTTTAGGGCATTTTTAGTGAGAAACCGAGCCAAGTTCAACATGGTTAGATAGAAAAACATTTTCTGTTGCCATCTTTTAAAATCGTTTCCATTGAACTTCTCTGGTTTTTCACCATGCAGTGGAGTAGGACTACTTGGGTTAATTAGATTGGTACATGTACTTGCCATTTCTGTTGTTAAAACAGAAACTCTGATTAATCGCATAGATTAATCCACAAACAGTATAATAATAATATTAACGACTAAAGATAGATTCAATTCAATACTACTACCAACGTACAAAACTAGTAATGATATAAATTTGCTATATAATGATTTGAATCAAAAAATTGTCTTAAGAATGTTGTTTCTAACGTATAGAGTAGGTAGAAATTGAATATATAGTAAACAAAAACAGTATAAGAAGAATCTGTATTAACTGAATATAATATATAGAGAGCATACAACAAGTCTGTATTATATGAAAAAGCTATAAACGAACTCACAAGTCTGCCAAATAATGGTTATGAACTATGCAGAAATCCAGGCCAAACTTTTGTTGTGTCCTTAAGACAATTTTGCTCCCTCTATGGACGCCAAAGGTTTTTGAGCAATTGCCTCCCAGGATAGAGCGAATTACTCGTCTCCAGAGAGATTGCTCTGTCTGTCTGAAGCCCAAGCTAATCCAACGAGTCTGCTTTCGGAACGCACAAAATGTGTATGCAGAAAGAGTGTATGCAGAGAGAAAAGAACGTAAAAAATTCTGTGACTAGAGGGCCCTATTTATAGACTCTGGAAAAACATGATTAGATGGACTTGTCTGTTGCTGCGAATTGGTACGTTGTGCGAAAAGACACACCAGAACGAAACGAACAGAGGTGACTTGCGTTTGTTGCCGGCGAACTGGTGCGTCTCATGAACAGACGCACTAGAAGAAGTTGAATGGGTTGACGGGTCGTACGAACAGATGCGACCAGACGGAGCTGAACGAGTCGTACATAGCCGCTGGTGGAAAAAACTGGAGAGGCACAACGGAAATAAAAATAAAAGGATTATTTTATTCAAAAACCGGGCAGGCGGTGCGCGCGACCGAGCCGAGCCAAGCCGGCCGGACGGTAGCTGCGCGCATGTGGTAGACTAAGGGTTGCCTAAGTCCTCACCCCTCCACAAAAGTCGGTAGGCCCAAGGGTCCATTTAGTATAAGCAAAGTTGGGGCTTATATACCCTCCAACTTCCCTTCAACTAACCAATGTGGGACTTATTACCACAGACACAATCCTTCTTACTTTTCCTCTACTTTTCCATCTTTCTTCTTATTCATAAACTATGGGATTTCTTCCTAAATTCCAACACATGTTTGTTAAGCTATCCGTTCATACAACTTGAAAACAAAATTTCTTTTAGACACTTACTTTGTACACTACAAATCATATTATAAAAATAGGGTAAAGGTGCAAAAATACACATGTGCTTTGTCCTCAGGAGCGCCCAACACCAAGTGATTTTTTTAGATGCAAAAATACACATGTAGTTATAAAATAGGTGCAAAAGTCACACTATCTGTTAAATAGAAAACGTTAACCGCTAGTTTGACCAGGAATTACTTTCATGGAAGCTGACGTCATCCTCACACCCTTAAACAGACTTCCACTTCTCTCCTTCTTCCTTGATTTTCTCCCCCTCTGCTTTTCCTGACCACCCTTATCACCCCCAACTATTCCCATTCGTCATCTTTTGTTTCCTAGTCCGAAACCTCTCTCTGAGCTTAAATGTTTGCTTTCTTCCTTCCTGTTTGGGACTGGGACTGGGAAACCGAACTGGTTTTTAACGCTTTGCGGCCTCTGATGTTTGGTGTTAGATTGTAGTTCAAACTGAAGCCAAAAGACATCCTTTTGCCTCATTGTAAGAGTTGTTCTAATCTTTATCCTTTCATTGGTAAATTGGATTGTGAAGTTGTTGTTTATGGTAAAAAATTGATACCTTCCAGTTGAACGGCTCCATGATAAGCTCATGTAGTTAGAGCTCACAAATATGATTTAAATTTCTATATTTAATTTTTTCCATCATTTTTCTTTCCCATATGTAGTAACCAAAGGCTATCAATAATAATTGAAGCTGAGAATAAATTACTTAGCTGATTTCTTCACTTAAAGCGAAAACTACTTCATATGATTTGTTGAGACTTTTGATGCCAAAGTGTAAGTATGATAAGGAGTAAAAATCAAGTTGAAATCGAAAAATGGGTTCTCCAAATCGAAATGGGCCCAATTTTTTATTTTATTTTTTTTTATTTTATAACAAATGGCAAGCTTTTAGCCTGAGAATTTAAATAAGATTAGCCGAAGCCATGCCTTATCTCCTCTACTGTCCTTTTATCCTGGAAAAAACGATCTTTGCAGCTCGGGTTGACATTCGGCAATAGCACCACCTGAGATAATCTTTTTTCACTTCCGGCCATTGCTTCTGCTTCAGCTTTAATATATATTTTTTTGAATAAAATATTGTATTTGATAGAATCAAAACGCACAGATCCATTGATCAGGAAGAAATGTAGAGCTAGAGTGGTTATGGTTGCGACAACGGAAAGGCTGCAATAATGATGAAGGGGAATAGTTGGGGGTGATGAGGGGTGGTCAAGAAAAGCAGAGGGGGAGAAAATCGAGGAGGGAGGAGAGAAGTGGAAGTCTATTTGTGGATGTGAGGATGACGCCAGCTTCCATGTAAGCAATTCTTAGTCAAACTAACGGTCAACGTTTTCTATTTAACAACAAGTGTGGCTATTGCACCTGTTTTATAACTACTTGTGTATTTTTGCATCTAAAAAAAAGCACTTGGTGTTGGGCGCTTCTGAGGACAAAACACATGTGTATTTTTACACCTTTACCCTTTAAAAATAGTTTCTACCATTAATCCAAATACACATATTTAATATGACCAGTCAAAAGCAGGGGCAGAACTAGGGGTGGCCCCGCCTCCCCTAAATTATATAATAGAACCCTGATGTTCAGGAAATTACATTTCAACCTCATAAAAATGTCAATATTTTCACTTTAATCTCGATTAAAAGTTTCATACAGGAACTAAAAGAAAACATTGAAATGTTTATGGGGATAAAATATAATCTCATGAACAACTAAGTTCTATTCTATAATGTTCACCTAAATTACAATTCCTAAGTCCACCTTTGATCAAGAGATTGCTTCACTGGCTCTATGGTCTAATCCAAGCATACGGATTGGTTTTAAATAATATAACCACAACACAGCTTGCATCTTAAGCATCTCTGTGTTTCTTATAACTTGTACTTGCATTTTAGGTTAAAGGTCCTTTTTTTTTTAAAAAAAAAAATCGGATTGTTATATTAATCTCCCTCAAAATACGGAGATCATATGACACACTCAACATTAAAATAGATAATAAGAAAACATATGGGAGGAACTTTTTCCCCAAGACAAGAAGCATTTATGCTGATAATAAAATAATATAATTGTGCAGAACATTTTTTATAAATTACTCCTATATATATATAAGGATTAAGTAGCAAATCCGCTTCAGAAGTATACGTCGAGGGGCAATGTTGCCCTAAAAGTTTTTTCAAGTTCAATTTCGCCCCGGAAGTCTAAAAACATAGTAATGTTACCATTTTCCGTTAAAAATCTAACGTTGACCGTTAAAAAATTGATGTTGACTGTTAACTTCTTAACGGAAAAGGAGAGCATTGCCTTTTTTTTTTTTTTTTTGAATTTCCGGGGCAACATTGAGCCCAAAAAAACTTTTAAGGCAACATTACTCTTTGATATGTACTTTCGAGACGAATTTGTTACTTGACCCTATATATAAAGGGAAAGAGAAGATTACTTAGATGCACGCTGGCCTGGAATATGCATAAAAAAACAAATAAATAGATATAACAGGAATCAGAGGAGTATGAAACAGTTTGCACGTATCTCAATAAGAGGAGTTTCTATTCTATTATGATGCATGCACTTCCAAAGTTCAGTTTTCGGAATTAATCATGTATTAGTGATTCATTTTTATATTAAACAAACTTAATCACTCAGGAAAAAAGACAAAACCTCCTTATTTAATTTTCAACGATGTCTGCCCCCTAGCTTGTTAAAAACAAATACTCTCTTTAGTCATTTTTATACGCAATTTTTTATTGATTACGCAAAATGAACTGACAATTAATTTTAGTTAAAAAAATAACGCATAAAAAAATGTCATGTTTCTTATAAATATGTCCTTAATATTTATGAAAAGAGGATATGAGAGACAATTAGTATAAAATAAGAGAGATGATTGGTAATGAATGATTAAATGAAAAGAAATTTGTAGTAGGAGAGAATAATTAATATAAAGATATATACTTAATAGAGACATACAAGGAAAAAATAGCTTAAATTTTGAAACACAAAAATTAATTGTTTATATGAGAGACCAGCCCAAAAAAAAGTTGCTTATAATTCATAAACAAGTGTGAATCTTCCTGCCCGTGAGCTTCCAATGACTTAGCCATGGAGGATTAGATTAAGGGAGAATTTCAATTAGTTTTAAGGATATGACTTAATTTCAATCAACTCCCAACAAATTATGAAACTTGAGCCATGGAGGATTAAATTAAATTTTTTTGGTAAAAAGATAATGACATCTTTACTTTATTTGTCTTATAAATTGTTTTTGTCTGATAAACGTCAATAACTATTTTGCGAATTTTTATATTTATCTTATAAATGTAACAAATGTTCTTAATTCCTTAGATTCTTTTGAATTCCTTCATTTGTCTTGTAAATGCCCTATTTATCTTGTGAATTTTCATATTTATCTTGTAGAAATAGCCAAAATGTTTTTAATTTCTTAGTTTCTTTCTAATGCTTTTATTTTTGTCTTATAAATATCTTTATTTATTTTACAAATATGCTTCTTTAAAAAAAAAGGGTCATTGTTTTTTCACTCACAAAAGTTAATTTTATGAAGTTTTAAGATTTTTTTTTTTTGAATTCGCTGAAATTAAGTCATATGTTGAAACTAAATGAGATTCTCCCCTTAAATTAATCCAACGTGCCACCCATGCATTTCATTTTCAAACGAATAATAATACTAGTATTTAATACTAATTAAAAATGTGTTTGCATGCATGTTTTAGCAGCCACATCAAATCATGCAAGTCACTAATTTAACGGTGGGAAACCAATCAGGATTCGGACAAGAAATAGTGTCCATTAAAAGAATAATTTCAACTATTGATCAAAATTTTCGCTTAAAGTGAAAATGAATACCATTTTCCTTCTTTCTATACTCTCTTTTATTATTATTATTTTGTTCTTTTAAGAAAAAAGTATTTCGACAATTCCAATCATAATCTCACTACGCTGTGTTTTGTTTGTTATTTTGGGAACCAAGCTGACAGAAATTCTTAGGTCACCGAATTCTCTATCGCCCCCCCCCCCAAGGACAAAATGATATAAGTTATGAACATTACACCCTCATTTTCTTTTTATAATTTTTTTTTTTCACTTGGGCTAGGCATTAATATAAGAAATTTTTTTCTTTGTGTCTACAAATTTAAATTACTTTTTCTTTTTATGCTCCTATTAAATACTCCATCTAATCCTTATTATAAAACACCAACTAACAATTCTCATAAACGAATAAAAACAATTGACGTCATTAAATTTATCTTAAAATTTAAGTAATTTTCAGTATTATCCCTCCTAATTGCACTAAACTTTAATATCATATTAATTATTACTTTTACTCACTACCCTTATTAATTATGAGTATGCATGAAAAAAAATATTTAATGTTCTTTGAGAATAGACAAGTGCCTTATAAAAAAGATTAAATACACTTGTTTGTTGATGTTTTATAATAAGGATAAGAGGGATACAAATCATTATATTAATTATTCCCCATTCACTCCTAATTATATTTCATTTAATAATTTATTATTCATTCTCTCTTCTATACTATTTTCATAAATATGGGCATTTTTGAAAGAAACATGACATTTTTTTTCACATTATTATTTTTAACTAATTTATTTAATTTCATAATTCGGCTAGTAGGTTTTTATAAAGGAAAATACTTATGTCAAATTGCTTATATTTATTTCATATAGTTTTCTGTTAGATATAATTAAGTTTTGATGATGTCTTATATATGCCATTAGGAAGAGCAAAAAGATTGAGTGATATGTTTATCTTCTTCATTGACTAACTGTTGCATTTAATGTAGATTAATTCAAATTAAAGTTAATCAAGAAGGAGATAAAAGTTTCGGATAGAAAGAGTTGAAGACAAGAGATTTCAAAATGAGAGAATTGATTTATGAAGAATGGTAAAGAAGAAGATCAAGGAGCACGAGAATATAGGTGAGGAAGAGAAGAAAAAGAAGAAGAGGAGAAACTAAAGAAGAAAGAAATTATTGAATGGAACATCTTCAATCAAGATTAGATCAAATTTACTTATGAAGAATGTTCAATGGAAGAAGAAATATTGAAGAAGGTAGAATTAGTAAAGAATGATGAGCTAAAGTTGAATGATGAGAATTGACCAAGTGAAGAGATTGAAGAAAAGGAAGATCTTGTCAAAAAGAATGAGAAAAATCAATTTATAAGGTCTTAGGTTGATTCTATAAGTCTTCACTATCAATTGGAAAATTGGATGGGTCATTTCAGAGCTAAAGACAGTGAAAATCGGGTTCTGGAAGTGAATACTCGAGTTTCCAGGTCAAAACTCGAGTATACAAGCTTACTGGAAAATTTGCTTCTGGACAGAGAAAACTGAGGTTTTGAAAACCGTGGTTTGGAAAATTGAGGTTTGGGAGTCAACTTAAGTTTCCAAGTCAAAATTTGGACTACGAAGGTCAAAACTCGAGTATAGGAGTCAATACTCGAGTATGGAACTTAAATGCTCAAGTATCGGGAGTTTTCAGCTTCTCTGGCACTTCTGGACTCGAAAAAACTCGAGTTTCCAAATGAAAACTCGAGTTTCCAGCTTGATCAACAACTCTGCTCACCTCTGTTTCACATTCAGCTTTGAGCGAGGTCTGGTAATTTAATGATATCTCTTGAACCAGACATCGGATTAAAGTGAAGTCAAATTTTGCTGAAACTAGACATCTAATGCGTCATCTTGACAAAGTTTCATGCCCAAAGAAGATCAGATGAGAGAGTTATGAATTTCCAAAGTTGGATCAAATATTCATGTCACACATCAGACCAAGCTTCAATGATTTGAGTATAACTCTCAATCTACAAATCGAAATGAGCTAAAATCGGTGGCGTTGGAAAGAAGACTCGTATGGATTTCCATCAAGACTTGATTCAACAAAAATGAAGATCAAACCAGAGAGATATGCTCCTCGAAAGTTGACTGACTGAGCAAGACGTTCCAAAAACGCTGATAAAAAAGTCTTCATTCATCAGATCTTAATGGACAGATCACAACGAGTTTGGATCTGAATCTTGTTGCATTTTGAAGAAGACTCAAAGAGCTATATGGAGGATAAGTAGCTTGCCAAAATTGGAGCTATATCAATAAGAGAGCAACCGAGGACTGAAAAAGATCGAAAACTCGAGTTTATAAGTGAAAACTTGAGTATAGCTCAAATAGAGAGCTATGAACGTTAATGGATCCTCAATACTCAAATATGGGAAGCAAAACTCGAGTTTTGGACAGATGGAGACAAATCTGAAGTAGCTTGATAAGCTCAAAACTGCAGTATTGAGGTCAATACTTGAGTTTACAACGTAACATCAGAAAAATCAAAGTGACGTAAATCCTGAATCTAATCCAGATCAACCAGAACCTTTCCCAAATGATTTGTATTATTTCTTAACATCATTTACATCATTTGTGGACATATTTCAGATGATCAATTGAAGGATTTCATGAAGAACCGAAATGCTAAGCTGTCAAGTTGAAAAAGAAGAAAATAATGGCTAGTTTTCCATCTGCTGAACTCTCAACGGATCTTTTTACAATGGTCTAATTCTCCAACGTCTAGAACACCTTCATCTATAAATAGAACCAGATTCACAAAACGCAAGAAGGTGGAGGAGTGATCTTACACAGTCATAATGCCGAAATTCAGAATCCTCTCTTCACTCTGTTTTCTGATGCTTATTCTGATTATCATTTAGAGAGTGAATTCAGTTGTAATGTGCTTCAGTGATCATTTAACCACTTCTATGAGAGAAGAATTATTGTAAACCATATTTTCTTAGAGATATTCAAGGTTGGGTGACCTTTGAGTGAGAAATTGGTTGTAACCTTACGAGTAGTAAGGGGGAGTCTCTAAGGGAGATTGTGAAGGTTGCACAAGTACCTGGATAAACTTGTGGGTATAAAGGCTTATCTCTTGTGCCTGATTAAACAAGGAGAATAGTGGAAATCTCAAGTGGAGCTTGAGGATTGGATGTAGGTCAAGATTGGACGGAACCGGTATAAATCTCAGTTTGCAATCCTCTTCCCTTAACTCTTTATTTCCAGCATATGTGGTTGAATGACTGTAAATGTTTTTATAACTTTTTCTAGTCTTACAAATTGATCTCACCAAATTGCAAAAGATTATAAAAGGCAGCAAGTTTTTATCTTCACCCAATTCACCCCCTCTTGGGTTCAGCCGGATCCTAACATTTTCTAATCATTTCAGACATAGTCCTATTTTGGATTTTGTCATTTAACTATCATCCCATATAAAAAGAGATGTATTGTCATTTGTAATTAGAAAATTTGATGTAATAAATATTAAAATGTAATGAAAGTATAATCCTTTTATAAAAGGGTTAAAGTGAGATTTAGCAAGGAATTATTTTTTTATAGATAACCAACAAAATTAACTATTTTCAGGTGTAAAATTAGATATGAACGATTTATTTTGGAATTGCCCGTTAGTCAAACTTCCATAAATTTTTATGGCCGTGGGACCCCACAATTGTTCCATGTGGAGTGGATTGTAATATGAGTCCACATTAGAGGGATGAGCATTTTTTTAAATTTTTTATATATTGTATTTATTTATATTTAAATTATATGTTGTTTTTTGAAATATTTTTTGCACCCAGTATCTCAAATTAATTAGCTTCCATGATATTGGTGTTACAAATAAATATTATTGAATGCAGGACTGGAAACTAATTAATTTGAGATACTAGATGTAAAAAATATTTCAAAAAGCAACATATAATTTAAATATAAATAAATAGAATATATAAAAAAAATTTTAAAAATGATCATCCCTCTAATAGAGGGATTGACACATAATGGGCACCTAAGGGATGAGCACCAAATGTGGACTCATTATAGTATGCAGGAATGGTGTTGAAACGTGGCATATTGTCTTAAAATGTGGGAGATGGAAAATTCAATGGTTAATTGATTGAAACGCCTACCTCGTCTCTTCATCCACCAACCATTTCTGTGTGCCCGAAGCCATAGGACTTCGATGGAGAAGGCTCAGTTATCTGGTACGAAGGTGTTTTCTTAACCCATAACCTAGGTCAAAGGAGGTGAAGCAGCAGGGAGCAGTTTAATGAACTCGCCAGAAAACGTTTCATTTTGTGTGTGTGTGTGAGGCTAAAGCTAAGTTCAGTCCTAAATGTATTTGATACTTTATGATTTACGAGGTAAATATGTGAGAAGATTTTTATCTCGACTTGCGCAAAATCTATTTTGATATGTTTTCAAACACTACTCTTATTTTAATTCTGGTTTTTTGGCCTCGTTTTCTTATGTTAAGCCTTTTTTAAAAAGATAAAAAAAATTCTATTAGAGTATTAAGTTAAGTCTTTTTTGACACCCTTTATTTTTCAAAGTCAACAGTCAACACCGCCACATTACCTTCACAAATCACAACTTTGCCACCTCAACATTCATACATTAGCCACGTCGTCACCCATTCTGATCAAACATTTTTCTCCATCCATGTATATAACGTCTGACTAACGTTCTTACTATAATTGCTACCAAATAATTTTTATATATAGTTTGGCATCCAAAAATAAAATAGTTATTGTATTGGGTACCTATAAAAAAATAATTGTTCGTTGTTAAATTTGCAACTTAATCTCTTATAAAAAGGACGTGATTGAATAGTGAAAAATATTAAAAAAGAAAAATGAGGGAAGCTTGAAGGGAGTGAAGAGAAAGTGATGGAAGAATGGGGACGAGTGAGGTCATTCATGGCATCAGAGCCTGGTATGTCTCAAATATCCCAATAATCCCTTATGCTTCTGAACGTGGAGCTTAATACCCAAGAGGGGGGTGAATTGAGTATTTTGAAAATTTTTGCAAGTTCTGCTCAAATGGTAACCGAACAGGGGTAAATAGAGAGTGAGGGAAGAAAAATCAGACACAAGAGTTTATACTGGTTCAGTCCAACTCTTTGGCCTACGTTCAGTCTTTAGGTACCTTGAGTATTTCACTATGTCAACTGATTACACACTCTGTAACTCTGAAGCAATTCTCTCACTAGAACTTGCTCCTCCTTACAAGTTGTAATCAAAGACTCCCTAATCTCCAAGTCCCCCGACTTGAGATTCTTTACAATAAATGAATACATATAATAAGCTCTCTTAAAAGAGCAGATAAGATAATCACTGAAGCTCAGATAGTATCAGTAGATACTCTGTACAGAAAAGCTAATGAATAAATGAACAAATTGATTTCTTTTCGATTTTCAGCTTAATAGTTGTTGGAGAGAATTTAATGATGTTCTATTTATACTTAGAGTATGTTTAATGACTGTTGCAGGCATTCATTTGACCGTTGGTGAAGATTTCTGTCTGTTACAAGCACCTTGGTCTCTTCTCTCTCTTCACTTTGTTCATTCTTTGTGTTGGAAGGATAAATGCTATGCCCCTTGAGTTTATAGCCGTCAGAATGACAGGGTCCTGAGTAGATAGATGTCTCTTTATCCTTTTTCCACCGTGTAACGCTTATTAGATGTGAATATAGCAAGTTAGGTGGCTCTTCATTTAATGCTCTAACAGGCTTTAGTGAAGTCAGCCTTGAAAATTTGCTTAATTCATCTGTAACTTAGCTGAGAAACACTAACAAACACATTAAACATATATGGTAATGTTGATGGTTAATATCTGGAAGCATTTAGATCAAATAACAAACATTACACAGATTTCGTAAATTCAAATTTTCAACTGTCACGGCCCATACTCGAGTTTGTGCATCAATACTCGAGTATGTTACTATGCACTTAAGGCTATACTTGAGTATTCAAACTAATACTCGAGTATTCTCCTTCCAGAGACAAAACTCGTGATTTCAGCTCGGGAGCTTCAGTTTCACTTAAGCCAATACTCGAGTATTCAACTAATACTTGAGTTTTGGACTCTTAAAGAGTTTTTATCCAAAACATCAAAACCAGAGTATTCAGCCACTACTGCGGTATAGGAAGCTCAAAAACTTCAGTTTCTCTCTATATGACTCAATAGTCGAGTATTCGACACCATACTCGAGTATGGGTTTTCATTTTAAAACTCAAAGAGAATATAGCCAGTGTGAAATTGGAGTTTTCGAAACCAGAGTTTTCAAAATTGAAGTTTGTGTGTTTAATAAATTTTTAATCCATCTTTCTTGGCCCAATACTCGAGTGTGTCCTTATCATACTCGATTTTTCACTTAATTTTGAAAACATTTGAATTCTAGAGCCAAGTTGAAAATTGAAGTTTGAGTGTTTAATAAATGATCATGGGCTTGTTGGACTATTTTCAGTACACTTATTGAAAATATTTTTTTTTTACCAAACTAATTGGTTTATTAGTTTCATCTTTCATTAGATGAAACTAATAAACCAATTAGTTTGGATTTTTTTTCAAAAAAAAAAAAATAGTAGCGGTTATTCATCCAAACCGCTACTGAATATCATATTAGTAGCGGTTAGGGCGTTAACTGCTACAAAATGTCAAACGCCAGACAATTAGTAGTAGTTAGAAGAACCACTGCAACCTTTTACGAAGATCAAGGTCATTTTGTAGCGATTATTGTAGAGGTTAAGGTTAACCGCAACAAGTTGTTCATTTTGGTAGAGGTTTCTCAGTGTAACCGCTACAAAATGCAACGCTATTAACAGCTGTTTCTCTTACACTACTATTCATTTCTCTTCACTTTTAAATTTTGTTTTCTTCTCTGTATGGTGAAATATGGTTAACGGAGATAAAGGGAAGGGTAAGGTTGTCCTAAGGGGAAGTGGCAGTAGACGGGGCTGTGCGAGAGGCCGTGGCCCTGAGAATCTGCCTTTGCCCCCTCAGATGGGGAGTGATTTTGAAGACATCTTTGCTGATGAACCGATCCCTGCGGTGGAGATCCTTGAGACAGTAGGCGGAGAATGAGGCGTAACTCTTTCGATCAGCGACCTCGACAAAAATGATGAGGTTGAGATAAACTTTTCTGTGAGTGAGGCCTAACAGTTTCTCGACCAGGAGAACGAGCAAGATCAAGGGGACTCCCGACCGTCGTCTTCGCGCTCCACCGGATTTGTGGTGGATGTGGAAGGTAAATGTAATTAGTTTTTTGTGAAAATTTAAATTTTATTTTCTTATATTTAATTAAATTATGTTTAAAAGCAATAGAAACATTTTTTTTTAACTGTGGAGATACATATGGGAACATTTGCAGGAGGTCACTGGATGTTGCCGCGGTCACTTTGTTAAGGGGCCCTCGTGTAGTGGTCCCCTGGAGCACGGATACAGACTAGCCAATTGAGAACGGGGGTCACCTGTTCAACCGATTCATGTCTGATTTAGGCGGGAATTGGTCATGGTTCTCGATATTCTTCAAGGATTGGAAGCGTGTTCAGTCTAACAACAAGGACAAAGCACTTACTGACATTGTCCAGGTAAATTATGTTGCTTTATTTAATTTTACATGTCAATATTTATTTTGTTATTATTTTATTAATTAGTAATTTATTATGATACAGGCGAAGTTTTACGTGGGAGGCTAAACGAAGAGGTACTCGTTGCTGAAGATTGGGGATGCGTGGAAGAAACGGAGGAATCGTTTGTACCTTAAGAGGAATGGAGATGGGGCGACTCCTACACAACAGCTGATCGAGAATGTCCCAGATGGCGTGGAGCCCAATGACTAGGCAGTTTTTGTCCTAGAGGAACACCAGGAGCTGAGCAGCCCAAACAGTCCATCACATAGCAGGATCAAAGACGTTTGCTGTGACCTACAGTGAGATGGTATATTGAATTTTAAAATAAATTTAATAAAACATTGATTGTTCCATTTTTTAAATAACAATTTTTTTTCTTTTAATTCTTGCAGCAAGCAAAGGCGCAGGAGGAGAACCGTCAAACAAACTATGGGGAGCTCTTCACACACACCTATAGACATCGTGATGTGACATCGACATCTGAGGCGGTTGTAGAGATCATAGTAAGTTGAAAAGATTTATTGATATTGTTAATTTAATATGTTCAAATTCAATTAAATTGTTTCATTAACGTTTGTTGAAATCTTCACGTCCGGCTCGAATTGAGCAGACCACGGCAGAGCTGCGAGCTTCCCAGACCCCCGAGTCATAGGGGTCTGTGGACCCTACGACCCCTTTAAAAGCTGGTGTGGGCTGAGTCGAGCATCCTGGCCACGTTAGGGGTATGGGCCTAGGCGCAAGGCCCAGCATTGTGTATGGTAAGTCCTCCGCCTCTGAGGCCGAAACCTCTAGTGTGAGACGTATGCCACCACCGGAGGGGTTGGAGGCGATGATTGAGGAGAGGGTTACTGCCCTGGTTGCTGAGAAGGCGGTTGCCCTGGCGGATGTATGGCGGTAGAGAGGGAGCGGATTGCAGCGGAGCAGGCTGCCAGGGAGAGGCGCATTCAGGCTTGGATCGACAGTTGGTATCTTCTTAGAAGCATAGTTGGGATGCTTGTGCCAGTGCCCTTACAGAGTTGCTACCTAACAGGCACTTTTCACGTCCCTAGCGTCCCCCTTCATTCATCGAAGAGGAGCCCCACATTCCTTCCCCTTCGTTCATCCGCGAGGATCCTCCGCTTCTTGCTGGTGCTGGTGCTGCTGTTGATGATGATGATGAAGGTGTTGTTACCTCTGCTCCTACCCACGCCACTACTAAGACAGGACCTGATCATCAGGCTCCTGATTGCTAGTTTTTATTTTTAGAGACAAATATTTATTTAAAATGTTTATTCAATGTTTATGATATTTGGTTTGTTTGATTACAATTTAAATACTTAACCTTCATTTATTGTAGTTTATAAATATTTATATTTCTTTAAATGAGTTACATAATTTATAATTATAGTTACATAAAATAGGTATTGTAAGAAAAATAATAAAATAATATCTAACAAATAAAAATTCATTTTTTTAAAATAATTTATTGTTGTTATCACTAAAGCTATCAATTTTGAAAATAATTTTTTTTCAAAAAATTATTTACATATTAATTTTAGAAAAAAAACAATAAATACATTTTGTAGCGGTTTTGAGAAGAAACCGCTACACCTTGGTAGCGGTTATTGGGTACGAACCGCTACAAGTGGAAAATACTTTGTAGCGGTTGAATAACCGCTACTAATAGTGACCTTGGTAGCGGTTATTGGGTATGAATCGTTACAAGTGGAAAATACTTTGTAGCGGTTGAAATAGCGGTTGAATAACCGCTACTAATAGTGGTAGCGGTTTATAACCGCTACAAATGATTTACGCTTCATTTAATGGATCTCAAGTCATTTGAAGAGAATTCAACATTATATCCTAGTTTTGTTGTCTATCCTAGCTTGTTTACTAAATATGGATAAGTCATGAATCAAGTTGCCACGCAATTCTCCCGTATATGTAGCGGGATTGAAAAATTTTGTTAGATTTTGCCTTCTCTCACGCTAGCGTTAATGGGAAGATCGTGTGTCCTTGTTGTCGATGCAAGTTTAAGAAGTAGCAAACACGGGAGGGTGCTTTGGAACATCTTCTTGTCAAGCCTTTCCTGGTTGAATATACATTTTGGGGAGTCCATGGTGAGAAACATGGTATGCGATATGGGGATCAACTTCCTCGAAGCTCACAAGTAGGAAATCAAGTAGCTCGACATGATCTGGTTAATGAAGTTGTCCGCGATGCTTTTGGTGTTCAAGACGACAACTTCACGACATAAGTTTAGGGTGTAGAACTTGTTTTCTTCAGGAATGAAGCAGCACGAGAATTTTTCAGCCTGATGGATGAGAGTGATCATCCGTTGTATTAAGGTTGTCGGAAATACTCCAAATTATCTTTCCTGATCAAGTTGTACCATATCAAGTGTATGTGTGGGATCACTAATAAGGCAATGTCGATGTTACTAGAAGTGATACAAGATACTTTCCCTGACGCGAACATTCCCATAGACTTCTACGAGGCCAAGAAGATAATTAACAGATTAGGCTTGAACTACGAAAAGATCGATGCTTGACCTAACGACTTTATGCTTTATTGGGGAGAGGACACTTGCAGGGAGACTTGTAAGAAGTGTCACACTTCAAGGTTCAGGACTTTATGGAAGGGGAAAAAGCAGAAGAAGAAATCCGCAAAGATTCTCAGGTACTTTCCTTTAAAACCTCGTTTACAAAGATTGTTTATGTCATCCAAGATAGCTGAGTATATGAGGTGGCATGAAGCTGACAAGAACGAAGATGGTAAACTCAGACATCCACGAGATGCTCAAGCGTGGAAAGTATTTGACTCACAATTTCCAGATTTTGCAGTGGATCCTAGAAATGTTTGTCTCATTTTGGCAACCAATGGTTTTAATCCGTTTGGGAATCTCAGCACAAGCTATAGTATTTGGCCAGTTGTCTTGGTCCCCTACAATTTTCCCCTGGATGTGTATGAAACTAAGCTCTTACATTATGTCTATGATCATTCCAGGCAAAAAGGCGCAAGGAAATGACATCAATATGTATCTCCAACCGCTTATCGCGGAGTTGGTTGATAATTGAATATTTTACACACTTATTTTGTATCTTTTGGGTAATAAATTTAGGATTGTTAGCTAATAAATAATGGGCTTTAATGATTATTTGGGCTTTTATTTGGATTTAATTCATTTTCATGATAAAAATTCCAGATTTAATATGCTTCACTATTTTAACCATAACATTTTAACTAGACATTGGATTTGCCTCATTTTTGTCTCATATTTTAGATGATTCAAAGGGTTACAAATGTTATGAAGACTCGGAAGGAAGATTCGGTCAAGAGGATGGTCAAACTTGGAGTCAAAGTCAAAGATGTTTTTCTGGATTTTTGGGCCTGAATATTGTAATTAAAAACCCATTTTTTATTTATTTTGTTTTGGGCTATTGTGCAGCCCTAGCCCATTTCCATTTAAGGTTAAGTTTAAGATAGGAAGCAGCCACAAACACATATGTCATTACGTTTTTGGATTATTTTGGATTGAAGATAGAAGTTTCTTTTTCTCTGCAATGTTCTTCGTGTTCTTCACGTTCTTCGTATGTTCTTCGTTTTTCCCAGTCATGTTCGGCTAAATTTCTCCGATTAACCCAACGTTGATGATTCCATGATTCGTCTAGAGAGCTTGTGCTTAATCGGTAACTTTACTTGTTTCTGTTTTCATCTTATCGAATTCGATTTCTGGAAATAGTTTGAATATTAGATTCACTACTAGAAATCATGAAGTTTGCAGTGGAATTTGTGACGAAATAATAATCCCACCGATAGTTAGCAGTTGAACCAGACGGTTCCGCCACTAATTTTTGCGGCGAAAACCTAGGTTCCCCGCAAAATGTCGGTGGGCAGATGCCCACCGACACTTTGCGGCGAAACCGTGTGGTTCCACCACAAAATTTGCAGCGGAACACACGGTTCCGCCGCAAATTAAGGATTAGAAATCCCCACCCCCCTTCGTTTTCATTTCCCCACCATCTCTTTTCCTTCATCTTGCTCTTCTTTCTCTCTTGGTTTCCACAATGCGCCATCCGCCATCCGAGCTCCGCCACAAGTTGACTGCCACCGCCGACCTCATCTTACTCCGGCATACTTTCTCGTTCTTGACCTTAGATTGTTTCTTCAACTGGTATGGTCTTTTTCTTTTGCATTTTTAGACTTTGTTTATTGCTAATTCTTTTTTACCTGAAATGATAATACTAATGGAAGATCTTGAAATCTTGATTTTGTTTACTTGATAGTAATTTAAATATGACTGATTTTACAATTAGTTTTTTTTTTCATCTCTATTTTCTTTCCAAAGACGTAGGAGGCACTGAATTAGTTGAATGCTCTACATTTTTTTAAGGAAAAAAATAAAAAAGACAATATTATAAAAAAATAACTGAAATAGACGTAGGAAGCATTAGTTAATTCTTTTTAAATTTATATTGTTCGGAAAAAATTATGTAAATTATTGGATAATTTTCTCTTTATTATTCTTTCCTTGTATCATAATATTATTAATACTCATGGTCAATAAACAAACACTGTTATATGTATTGGTTATACCTTATGTATGAGTTACATGTTTTAGAATAGATGATATCCTTTTTGTTAATTTCATTATGAATTTGTTGAAAATTTAAATTTATTTTTTTCTCACTTATTTTTTCTTATATCTGTTTTCTCATTTATTTTCTGTGACACATGATCCTAGTAAATAAGGATATATCTTGAGAGAAAAAAATACATTTATCCCATTTAACAAATTTTAACTACCTTTTTTATTCTGTTATTTGATTATTTGTAGTTTTTAGATCCAAATACACTAGGACAATTAGAATTATTTTTTAATCATATTAAAATTATATTGTCTACAATTTATTTGAATTATGTGGTTTGAATTTAATTTTTTAATTGAGACAATTGAAAGTTTTTATTTATAATTGTTAACTTCAAGATCATTAATATGAGAAATAACAGTTAATAACAATTTTTAATTTACATACTTGAATACAAAAAAGTAGGAAGTTATTACATATAGGAAATATAGCAATAACTTTTAATTCTGCTAACAAGTTAAGAAACGATCTACTAAAAATTTTAAGGGTGTATACTGATAAGTCAATACTTAGAATTCATTATAAAAAAATTTCATAAGACTTAAATATAATTGTGAGATTTTTATAGATCATTTTTTGTTTTTTGTTTAAGATGTCAATGTAATTTTCCCTTTATTAAAAAGTATTAGTTATTAAATTTTTATTTATAGTTCTTAACTTCAAAATCATTAATATGTGAAATAACAGTTAATAATAATTTTCAATTTACATATTAGAATACAAAAAAGTAGGAAGTTATTACATATGTGAAATAACAATAAATGTTAATGAATTTATTATATATATGAATGAACAATACAATAAATTACCAAAAAATTTGTTATACATCCCCATTTTCAATTGTACTTCATCATTCTTTGTTTGGCCCGTCAACTTGCATGTCCCCATCTTCTAGTGTACTATCCCCATTCTCTGGTTGCTTGCTGGGATTTGTTCTTTGTTCACTGCATGTGTTTGTTTGCCGCTTTCTTGATTAAGTGGATTAAGTGGCAATTGGTTGGTATAAGTGACCAGCTGTATTTGCCACTTAAGTTAGTTGAAATAGTTAGTATTGTTGTATTATGTTCCAATAAGTGTCCGTGCAGGGTTGGGTTGGGGAAGTATGGAAGGTGATCGTGATAGGAGTTGGATGTACAATCGTCTAACTCAGAAAAATGACTTACTCGAGTATTCTTAGAGGGTTTGGAAGAGTTCGTCCAATTTTTCTTGGCGCACACAACTAATTCGAGTGCCTTGATCAGTTGTCTGTGTGCGAGATGCAGGTGTTTCGAATTTCATGACGCGGGAACGGTCAGAATCCATTTGTGTAGAAAAGGATTCATGAGGGATTATGAATGTTGGGTGCATCATGGGGAAGTTCGACAGACACCGAGCGGTTATTACGGAGACAGTATTCATTGAACCAACCTTAATCAATATCAGTAGTTGGTCATGGATGCTGCGGGACCGTCGATCGACCAATATTTTGATCCCGTGACTTATGCTGGACCTTCACACATGGAAGAGGAGACCAGTACACATAATCAACCATCATACATGGGAGAAGAGCCTAATCTGGAGGCCGGTAAGTTCTATCAAATGCTTCAAGATGCACAAATAGTGAATATTCATCGCTATCGGCTACCCTAGTAACATTAAGCTTGAAGACTGATCACCATATGAGCGAGAAGAATTACAATGAAACGATGCAGATCATGAATAAGGTTGCTCCCAATGACAATAATTTGCCGAAAGATTTTTACCAAGCAAAGAAAAAGGTTAAAGAACTCGGGCTTAGTTGTGAAAAAATCCATTGCTGCCCCAACGGATGTATGCTCTATTACAAGGATGATGCTGAACGGACTACTTGTAAATTCTGTGAACATGATAGGTACAAGAAGATTAAAGGGAAAACAACCACTCAACCATAAGCAAGATGTGGTACTTTCCCCTCGTGCCCAGACTTCAGAGATTGTATTCATCACAACAAATAGCTGCTCACATGAGATGACATCGGGAGCATCACAGGGATGAAAAATTTGTGACGCATCCATCTGATGCCGAAGCTTGGCTAAAATTTGACGAGGCGAATCCTTCATTTACAGCCGATCCCCGTAATGTTCGTCTTGGTTTATGTTCAGATGGGTTTGTTCCTTTCAACTAAACGGGCAGGATTTATTCCAGTTGGCCGGTGATTGTGACTCCGTACAACCTCCCACCTTCCATGTGTATGAGAAGAGAGTTTTTGTTCCTCAACGCGTTAATCGTTGGGCCATCCAACCCAAAAAAGAAAATAGATGTGTACCTTAGGCCTTTGATAGACGAGTTGGAGATGTTGTAGAGTGAAGGGGTTCTTATGTATGATGTATCGTTGAGTCAAAATTTCATCTTGCGGGCTGCCTTAATGTGGACGATAAATGATTTCCCTGCATATGGGATATTGAGTGGATGGAAAACATCGGGGAAGCTTTCATGTCCTATATGTATGGAACAGAACGTGGGGTTTAGCTTGCTATACAATCGCAAGGTATCTTGGTTTGACAGGCATTGACGATTCCTACACCTCGATCATCCGTTTAGGAGAAACAAAAAAGACTTCAGCCGGAATGTGGTTGAACGATCAGCTAAACCTCGTCGTTTAAGTGAGAAAGAAATATGGGAGAAGGTGTAGCACATTCAAAGTGTTGAAGAGGGAGCTACTTCCAGTGAACCTGATGGATATGGCGTTCATCATCATTGGATCAAATGCAGCATCTTTTGGGAGCTACCATATTGGAAAGATCAATTGTTAAGACACAACCTCGACGTCATGCATATGAGAAGAATGTGTTTTGCAATATTCTATACACCGTCATGGACACCAAGTGTAAGACAAAGGATACAGTTAATGCAAGACTTGACATACATCATATTTGCAGAAGTCCTTCTTTGCATTTGATAGAGACTGCCACATGCCGAATTTCCAAACCTAGGGCGCTGTACACCTTGAACAAAGAGCAGAATATAGAATTGTTGAAATGGGTTAATAGTGTGAATCTACCGGACGATTATGCATCAAATTTCTTAAGATGTGTGGACTTGAACGAGGCGAAGTTACGCGATATGAAGAGTCATGATTGTCACATTTTCTTTCAGAGATTATTGCCGTGGGCCTTCAAGGCACTACCGAATCATGTATTAGATATTCTGACAGAGTTTTCCTTCTTCTTTACAACAATTTGTGCTTTTGAACTTAATGTCGACAAGTTACGGCAGTCAGGGAGAGTGTGCCAAAAATGCTATGCAAGTTAGAGATGGTGTTTCCTCCTAGCTTCTTTAACTCAATGGAACATTTGCCATTTGCCCGTTCACCTGGCGTACGAAGCAAGGGTAGGAGGTCCGCAACAATATAGGTGGATGTATCCGTTTGAAAGGTAATATATATTTGTTTTTGTTGTGATTAGTTCAAACACACTATGACAGGTTATAAATACCCTCTAATTTTCAGTTGTAGGTTTTTACGCACATTGAAATATAAGATAAAAAATACAAGATACGTTGAAGGATCTATTGCTGAAGCGTATCTGGTCGAGGAGGTCACCAAATTTGCCTCATACTATTATCCCCCTAAAGTTATATCAAGATGGAGGGGGTACCTCACAACGATGATGGCGGTGAAATGAGTGGTCAAATATTAATATTTAATTATCCTGGCCGGGTCATTCGAACAAATTGTAGGTCAACTCTAGAAGGAAGCGATAAGAAAGTAGCGGAGTGGTACATTATAAACAACTGTGAAGAGGTCACCTCGTACTTAAAGTAAGATTTCATCTTTTCAGTAACTGCTACGGTAAGTATTAAAGTATTAATTTCTTTCTTTTTGTTACAGATACTTCTCACAATGGGTCTGATCAACAAATCCTTTGATCTTGGATTCCGACCTCGATGAATTCATAAAGGATAAATTTCCTTATTGGTTACGAGACAACTCCGCGCAAAAAATATGGAGTTCAACTTCTGCGTCAGATCCCCATGATGTTGTATGGGGTTTAGCTTATGGGTCTATAACAGTTGTTACCAGGATCAAAAAATATGTAATTAATGGGTATCGGTTTGTAACTGTTAAAGCGGACAGAAATACAGAAACTTGCAATTACGGTGTTTGTTGTCGAGGTGGCCAAGTTGACGGAGTCGAGTGTGACTACTACGAAAATTTAATTGATATAATTCAGTTGGATTACAAGAGGGACAAGTCAGTGATTCTATTTAAATGTGAGTGGTTTGATAACAGTTCACGTGGTACAAAGGTGGACAAATATGGAAATGTTGAGATCGAGTAGTCACGGAGATATGCGGTTAGTTATGACCCATTCATTCTTGCTCAACAAGGAGAACAAGTTTATTTTACATATTACCCTACATCCCGTCAAGAGTGGGTGGGAGTTATCAAAACCAAAGCACGAAATATTATACCTACTTCAAAAGAGTCAGAAACAAATGATGATATGACTGAACCATTCTAAGCGGATGTGGAACATGTACTTGCCATAAGTAATGTCGAGGACGATATACCTTGCAATCTCTTTGATTCCACTGGAGACTTAGACCTGATTCCTATCCAAATTGAGAATGAGGAATCAAATGATAAGGAACAAGCGGGTTACTCCACTACTGAATCTGAATTCGACGATTATGAGACGTCAGAGGAAGAACAAGAATCATCTGATTGATTTAAGTTAGTTGTTTTTGTTTATGACGATCTGTTATATTTGATACTTCGTTGCTTAGTCATTATTGTATTAAGTAAATTTCTTGTATTTATATATATTTTGACATCATGTTTATAAGTGTTTAGAGATGGAGCATCCAGGAGGCCGTTCAGGTAGTGGATATAGTAGAGGTAGTGGTCGAGCTTGTCCTATCGAGGGGGTAGGCCGACATCATCTACCCTCTCTGTAGTCAAAGGGCTTAGTTCTTCCTCGGAGCTTCTGCCTCTTTATTTTTCATCTTCACCACCTACTACTGACTCTGTTATGGGCGGTATAGGTAAGCCTTTCACTCATACATATCTACACCAGCAGGCAGAGTATGTTCAGTTTATGATTTCTGACTGATTTACATATATTTTCTTAAACATCTATGTTCTAACATTTTGCAATATACTTCTTCCTTTAGTACACTGCATCGCCTCATAGCCAGGGTGGGGAAGCTAGTTCCTCCGACAACCCAGCCTGGGGATCCATTGATCCTGCGACAAGGAAGATGTGGATTTGTCCTATAGGGAGCACCGAGTAAGTTATGTAATGTTATGATTTTTTACCTTTAGTTTGTATGCTACTATTTGCAACATTCTCTTTGTTTTCAAGTTTCATCCTCATAAGCCGGTGGCGGATTTCATGGCTGAGCAAATATTTCGTAATTTTGATCAACCTTGGGCCACATGGACATCGATTCCTCAGAGCCAGCGAGATACTTGGTTTAGTGAGTTCTTGGTAAGTTATGTGATTTGTGGTTATTAATTTATTATTCTCATCAAAACACAAACTGATTAACTACTTGTATAATTTAGAGCACTAATTGTTTTAGTATTGTTTTTAAGGGAAAGTTTAGTTGGTTGCCCGAGTATCTGAAAAATTTAAAGAAAGCTTATAACTTCAAGGGAAGCAAGTGGCTGTCTGATAAATTATATAAATTGAGGCATGAAAAAAGAAAAAAAACCTTGGATCCAGCCTGAGGTTGCAGGCCAGTTATTTGAAAAACGGGCGACCGACGAAAGATTTTTGAAGCAAAGTGAACAAAATAAATTAAATAGGTCCCACATGGATGGACCGTCATGTGTTGGTGGCTGCATTCCAGTTAGTGAGCATCGATGAAAGATTGTAAGTATACTTTATTTTCTACTTCAGCTTTTAATATTTTGTACTTAATCAATAATTAATGAATGGTTATCATTTGTGTTTGCAGGGTGTCTGGGGAAGTTCTTGAAGATTTGATTCCTTGAACCACCTTTGAACAGACCCATACCCAGGTGGTTGAGGGATAAGGCAAGCGCTGGATTAACGCTAAGTCCCAGCAATTCGCATTGAGATATTAATTATATTTATTATTTGCTTCAAACAGTAACATATTTCTTTCATTTTATATGCATTATTTGTGTTGTATTTTTGTGCTTGTAGGAGACCTATCAACAGCTGACGCAGGAGAGAGACTCGCAGATTCAGAGTGACTCGTCGTCGTCTTATTCCGATAACGAGAGTATCTTCCCTCAGGTTGCAGGCGGAATTGACAAGAAGGGGAGAGTCTTCGAGATGGGTGCTTCGGCTAGCCAACTGAAGTCGTCTTTGAGGCGCTCATCTGGCAGTAGTAGAGATGGTCCAGAAGGTAGACTTGTACTTTTGCTATCAATCACAAATCATTACCCCCTCTTTCATTTAAATGAAGTATTACAAGTAAATTGACTTCGTAATGTTGGTTTTGCAGAAGATAAGAGGGTAAAGGCATTAGAACAAAAGGTGCTGGAGCAAGACCAGAAGATAAGGGAGCAAGGAAATATGATTAGTAAGATACGGGCACTTCTCCACGCCCTATTGAAGGACAAAGGTATGGGGCTGCCTCTTGGTGGTGACGACGATATTGGCGGTAACGATGGCTAGGCTGCTGCTATTTAGAGTTTTTTTAAGTTCATTTTAGAACATTATAATTTATATAATATTGTGTTTTTATTATGTAAACTTGTATAATGATTGTACAATTTATTTTTATGATATACAATTTTTTTTAATTTTATAATTTTTTATGAATTTTTTTTCGGATTTTTTATTTTTAAATTTTGCGAGGGAAAAATTTCCCTCGCAAAATATGGCAATTTGTGAGGGAAAATACATTTTCTGTCGTAATTTGCGAGGGAAAATAATTCCCTCGCAAATTCAAAAATTTTGCGAGGGAAATTTGTTCCGTCGCAAAATCTAAATTTGCGAGGGAAAATTGTTTCGCCGCAAAATTTGAATTTGTGAGGGAAAATTTTTCTACCGCAAATTTAGAATTTGCGAGGGAAAATTTATCTGCCGCAAAATCTCTCATTTTGCAAGGGAAAACTTTTGCACTGCAAAATTTGAATTTGCGAGGGAAAATCCTTTTTTTCCGTTGCAAAATTGATTTGCGAGGGCTTTTTTTGAGACGGACTCATTTCCGCTGCAAAATAATTTTGCAACAGAAAATGCTTGTTTTGCGAGGGAAAAATTCCGCCGCAAAAAATCAGTTTTCTAGTAGTGATTTAATATTCAGTTTGGCTCATCCCAGGGACTGAGTTCGAACTAGGTTTAAGTGTTGCTATGCGATAGCATAGTGAGACGCCACTGTTCGGACAGATTCTAGGTGATTGCCTAGTAGAAGGATTCTTTGGACGGATGCAGAGATATTTGGTTTGTCCAGAACCAAATGCGAATTCGTTTTTAATTTTGCTCAATGATGGAAGTTTCTGGAATCTGAGATGTTGGGTTGATCGATTTTGATCTGTCTCTGTTTACTTCATTTTATTTTTGTTCATTTCGTTTTGCTTCTTTTTATTTCATTTTTAATTTGTTTGAACCAAAACCCCCCCAATTTTACTATTTCTGTTTCACTGTTGCTGATGTAAAGCCATTGTAAATTCGTTGGGAAAATGGTCCAGGTTCTCCATTATATTGCAAATTTATATTGATTCTGGTTATTTTGGGAGATCACGACAAATCTTTGCCATTTGTCGAGTTGTGGAATGACTCGCATGACAAGACACTTTTCAAGTTGTGTGCAGCCTTGATGTGGACAATTATTGACTTTCCTGGCCTGGGAACATTATCTGGGTGGAATGTGCACATCGGCCTTGCGTGTCCAGCTTGCAATTTTGACTCTGACTCGGTGTGCCTTCCCTATAGTCGTAACTGGTGCTTCATGGGTCATCGAGGTTTCTGAATGGTACGCATAGGTTTAGGTTGCAACGCAATCGCTTCAATGGGCAACAAGAAAAAAGACTACCTCCTCAGATTTTATCCAGTGAAGAAATCGTAGAGCAGATTCATGATGTTGAATTTGAGTTTGGAAAAAGAGACGATCAAGCAAAGGTTGGTACAAAGACCGCTAGGGCTTCTAGTTCTGCACCCTAGCAATGGCGGAAGATAAGCATATTCTTCACTCTTCCCTATTGGAAAGATAATTTGCTCCGTCACAGTCTGGATGTCATGCACATTGAGAAAAATGTGTGCGACAATGTGTTGTAGACGATTTTAAACGAACTAGGCAAGTCAAAAGATCATCTTCAGGTAAGGAAAGATTTATGGGAGATGGGAGTTCATGGAGACGCGTGTCCGGGTGAGCATGACAGATTTCAACCGGCAAAATTCACCCTGACAAAACCGAATAAAGAAATCTTCCTCGCGACTTTGAAGAAAATAAAAGTTCTAGACGGATAGTCAAGCAACATTTCGAGATGTGTTGACGTGTAGGCTCCAAAGGTTATTGGGCTGAAGAGCCATGACTCAGATGTACTTATGCAACAGTTGCTTCTACTTGCCATTAAAGATATGCTGCCTCTCGATGTGTCGATCGTTTTGGCTGAGTTGTGTTCTTTCTGTTAATTATGCTTAGTTTTGATGATGTCAAATATACTTATGGATATCAAGAGCAAAAAGTTTGCATACTATATTTACTAATTCTTAAATTTAATGTAGAATCAAAGATGTGAAGTTCATTTATGAAGAATGATCAAGAAGAAGATAAATAAAGAAGTATTGAATGAAAGAAAGAAATGGAATCAAAGAAGATATGGAGCCAAAAGATGAAGAACAAGAGAAGAGAAGAAAGAAAGAGTTAAATTATGGAGAATCATCAAGAGAAGAGAAGAAAAAAAGAAAAATATTGTTGAATGGAATGAGAAAGTCACTATACAAGCCCACATATTGATTCTAGAAGTCTCCACGATCAAATGAGAGTTGGAATGACTCAAATGGGAGTTAAAATAAGCCTTGGGATGAGTTAAAACCAGAAAAATCGTGTTTTCTGTTAGATTACCTCGAGACAGAGTTATTTACCTCGAGTTTGGGCCAAAACTCAAGGTAGACAACCAACCTCGAGGTAAATATGGCTTCCAGCAACTCTGTTCTACTCTGTTTTGGGCGAGGTCTGGTAAATCGATAATATCTCCCAAACCAGAGATCGGATTGAGGTGAAATCAATTTTGAATGAAACTAGACATCCAATGCGTCGTCTTGACAAAAATTCAAGCGCAAAGAAGATCAGATGAGAGAGTTATGAATTTTTGAGGTTGAGCGATCTGTCACCGCCATACAGCAGACCAAGGTTCGCTAAATTGAGGATATCTCACAAACTACAAATCGGAATGAGCTGAAATTGGTGGCATATGAAACTAGACTCACACAACATTCCAAAAACATAAAGATCACAGAAAACAAAGATCAAATGAGAGAGATATGATTTTTGGAAGTTGAGTGTCTGTTCAGGATTGTGTAAAAACGTTAGTTTAAGAACAACTTTTACTGATATGATCATAGTACTCAACATACAATGGGTTTGGATCTATTCTTCTTGCATTGGAAAGAATACTTAAAGAGTATTCTAGGAATATATGTGATTTACCAAGATTTGGAGGTTGACAGAGATGTTACTGGAACCCTTAGCCAACAAAACGTGAAAATGCTAAAGGTATCTGTCACTATGACTTGAGGCAAGAGAATGAGACTCGAGTTTGTGCTTAAACTCGAGGCAAAGAATATGACTCTAGGTAAGGCGCTTAAGAGAAGTTAATATTTGATATATGAAAACTCGAGGTAGGATAATGAACCTTGAGTTTCCAGACAAACTCGAGGTAAGCAAATGAAACTCGAGGCTAATGAATTCTTGCACTGAGTTTAAGACCTGTGTTAGAACTCGAGGCTGCTTTTGTGACTCGAGTTTAAGGAAAAACTCGAGGTTGCCTCTGTAACTCGAGGTGAAGTATCTAGCTAAGCATATATGCTCCAAGTGTTCGAATTGATCGTTGATAACTTAATGATCTGTCTCTGCTGTTTCTGTTTCATGTTGTGTTTTTATTAATATTACTAACTCTACTTTAAGAGCTATGATTGTAAAGAATTTCAGGAAGGATTAATGCTTTGAGATAAAAAGCAGATACATCATGATGTCAGCAACATTTAATGAGATGCTCCATATCAGCAAGGAAGCCTCTGATCATTATAAAGGAATCATATATTATTTCTACTTCCCACTACAACGGTCGAATCAACAACAAAAACCAGAAACATTCCTTTTGAAGCGATGAAATATTCTTTAAAGCCTAGTTAGTTTCCCGAGGCCAACCACCAGCATTTAATGAGTCACCAACGGTCATAATATCAACGCCAGAACTACCAAAAATACAAACCAGAGACAACGGTCGAATACAATAACCTATAAATTGCAAAGTCTTCAAACTGGAAGGTGTGACAACGATTGATGAGAAAATTGACGAAGCCAACGAAATGATTTTACCACTTCATCGTCGATAGCTCATATACTCTATTTTTACAGTAAAGAGTCGATTATGCACTTCAGTGATTAATACTCTATCTACTTGTGAGGAGTTTAGAATTCTTATTTGATTATCTGTAAAATCTTGAGGTTGGGACCTCAAGTGTTAGGGAAACATTTACAACTTGTAAAGGGGAGTGAATCCGAGTATGAAAGGATTACCCTGAGTACATAGTGTGTAATTGTATCCGTGGAGATTGTAAAGGTTGCACAAGTGCCCAAATAAACTTGTGGGTTGCAAAGGCTTCTGCCTGGGTTAAACAAGGAGATAGTGGAAATCTCAAGTGTAGCTTGGGGACTGGACGTAGGTCAACGATTGGACCGAACCAGTATAAATCTTTGTTTGCATATTCTCTTCCCTAAACTCTTACATAGGTCAACGACTGGACGTAGGTCAAGCGTCAGCTGAGGTTCCTTACACAGGCATCATCCGAGATTTACGGCATACAACCTGTACTCCCTAGAATTAAGAGCTCTCGCACTCGGCTCGCTTGACCATGCCCAAAGATTTACGGCATACAACGTCAACGGTTTCAAGTTCTGCACCGTTTCACGAGATCAAGGATTGCTGACCCAAAAATCGAGTGTATATGGCACATTTGGGACGAGGAGTTACACGAGTAGCAGTGATGGGAACATGCAGTTCGGTGACGTCCCGTATTATAGAAAGTTGCTTGATGTGGTCAAGATAAATTACCAAGGCTCTTTCACAGTGACACTGTTCAAGTGTTTGTGGGCGAATACCACAACGTCTCGAGGACTCACCACTGACAACTTAGGCATTACATCAGTGAATTTCTCCTGGCCTATTCACACTTGACAGTCTGAAGATGATGAGCCGTATATTCGTGCCTCAGAGGCCCAACAGGTTTATTATGTCACTGATGAGAGACACAAGGAGTGGCATATGGTGGTTCACTTAAAGCTCCAGGACCTTTATGACATGAGTGATGCTAATAACGTCACCTACGAGAGTGAGGCGTTGTAGCCCGCTAGCTTTGAGAACTTCTTCCCATACAACAATGACAATTTACCTATAGTTTGGTACATTTTTTAATATACGCTTTATGATATAAAAATATTTAAACAAAATTTTATTTGTATTCAAACATATTCATCAACTCATAACTGACATTTTATCGAAAAAAAATTTTGTAGGGATGGTGACGAAGATTGAGAGGAAAAATTAAAGTTATGCTTATAATTTAATATGTAAGATTTTATATATTTTTTTCAAAAAACTTATTTGTAGCTTTTTTTCATCTTGAAAAAAAAATTAACTTATTTGTAGCAGTTACTAACTGCTACAAAAGATAATAAAACTGCTACAAAAGATAATAAAACTGCTACAAAAAAACACCACGTCAACCACTACAGATAAAAACCGCTACAAATACACAACCGCTACAACAACCGAAACATCAACCGCTACAAAACAGTTACACAGAGACCAATATAAACATCTCACCCACCTCATTTAATATGCTCCACTCTCATTTTCTAACACATTTCCTCCTCGTTTTCTCTCAACTTTCTACATTTTCGCAATGAGATTAATTATTTCAAGAAGGTAAGTGTTGTTAACCCGGATCAAATATGATGATTATCGCAATATTTATTTATTTTTCTTCATTTTTGATTATGTTTCTTTCTTATTAAAAATTGTATGATTTTTTTTTTCTAATTTCTTTTCACCTTCACTCAAATTTTTTCTTCTACTTTCACATAAATTATTATTATATCTACTTTCACACATAATATTTAATATATTTTTAGATATATTAATTTTCTTATTTTTTTTCCCAAAATATTAATTTTAATATTGGATATTATTTAAATGAACATATAATAAACTATTTATATGCAATAAATATGTATAATCAAATTCAGTTTTTAATATCATTTTTTTAGAGAAAAAATATATAATTGATCATAATATATTTAATAACTTTTGAAATATTGATAATGATTAATTATAAATACTATTTTCATAAATATTTTAGAAAATAATAAATTAATTGACCCAAAAAAAATTATTTCAATATGTATATTTATTTTTTTCTTTTTATGATGTTATAGCGGTTATATGAACCGATACAAAAATGATAAAAAAATTTAATAAAATATTACGCAATATTTTTTAGTGGTTTGAAACTGCTACAAATAACAGAAATGAAAAAATCACGGGAAAATATTTATCTCGGAAAAAATAGTGGGAATATTTTGTAGCGGTTATAAAACTGCTACAACTATGAAATGAATTCAAACCTCAAAAATGGCAGGAACCATTTGTCGCGGTGTATGAACTGCTACTACATAACGAACTTGTACAAGAGTAATAGCGGTTCATAAAACCGCTACTATTGCTCAACCTGTAGCGGTTATGCTGACCGCTACTATTTGATGACGTTGACGTCTTGTCTGACACATATTGTGGCGGTTATATTTAACCGCTATAGTTTCATTAGCGGTTATTGAGTATGTAGTATCGGTTATTTTAAACTGCAACAAATTTGTTTACGACAGTGGATTTATTAGCGGTTTCATGAACCGTGACTAATGTCGTTTGTAGCGGTTAAAACCACTACAATTACCGCATTTTAACCACTACAAATTGACCTTTTTTTGTAGTGTTTGAAGTTTTATCTCGTCAAATTTGAAACCTATGTACTTGATGCTTTCTACGTCACACCTCTGTTTGCATAGTGAGTCTCATTTTTCCCAAAAGATTGGTTCTTTTTTATAAAATACATTATCTCTTATTTTTATTTTGGATCCAGAGTTTTCAATTGTGTCAGTGTCAATAGTGTATGCAACTACCTCATATTGGTGCTCAAGGGAACTGTTTTTGTTCATGCCAGTGTCATCTGAATCTGAAAGTTTTGTGAACCACTGAATTTTTTGAAGATAAAATTGGAAACCCGCTGAAATTGTAGAGTTGTCCCTGCTTTGGAATATGAGTCCACTTGGCCAGAATTCACGTCTATTAGAAATTGGATTTGATCTATTATGCAAAGAAAGAGTGTGGTCCTGAGTTAAAGGATCGGTTAAAAGTACCTTCAGCTTCAGTACAAAGGTTTTCTACAGACAATATTAGATTTTGAACTCTTCAATTTACAATTCGGCCAGGCTGAACAACTTGCAAACAAGTTGTTTCAAAAGAAATGGCTAGTGTTCGATTGGTTTTCTTGGGTGATGTAATTCCTGAGAACTAACAGATTTAATGGGTGGTGTTTAATATTGTTTGAATTCTGGTTTGTGTAGCTGTAGTACTTTTTTTTTTTTTGTTAATGGCATTTAATTGGCTTTTTACTTTTTCTAAGGCTGTTATTATACTTTATGGACGAACGAATTATTTAAAGGGTATCATTCCAAGGCTGTTAATGGTATTTAAAGGCTTGTTACCTTTATATTTATAGAAAATTGTGATCTTGTTCTATAAGACTTTGGTGGTAAATTTGAGAAGACCTTGTATAGAAGGAAATTGATTTACTTTATATTTACTTTATTAAGTTGGCAGAGCAAATGGATTGATTCCTACTTGAGAAGGAAGCTTTAGCAATTGTGTTCTTATATATAGCTCAATGTATTTTAATGTATTTTTGAAAGAGACTTCTTTTGATGGTTGTAATTGCATAATGCTTGCTGTGATAATATTCAGTGAGCTAAACTTCCTCTCCCTCCTGCTTCCTTATCTCTCCCCCTTTCATCTTCCTGTATTAAATCATTCTTATTAACAATATATGTACTCATGCTATCAAAGTTTTAGTTCAAAGGGAGGGGGTTAGTCTTTTTCTCATTTGTTTATTTAACTATGTCGCCTAAGAAATTTAATTTCCTTGTTTTTGCACTGTGAATAATTGGTTGATCATTTAATTTATCTTATTAATTGAGCTCTTCTTTGTTTATCTGAAAATTTTGTATTTCATGTTGCTTTTTGATAATTAGTGGAGAGAGAGAACTTATATAAGCAGAAGTAATGGGGAATGAGAAAGATTATGCTGCAACTTAAACAATCGTTGTCATGAAATAGTGGGAATTCTCTTTTCAAATGTACTCTTTCTCATATATATGTCTTAAAGTTCTCTTGCTTAGAGGCGTCTAAATTAATGTCTTCTTTCTCCAAGAAGTCCTTCTACATTGAATAAGATGTAAAGCTTATAAGCTTATGAATTTCTACTACAGGGCAACAACAAAAAGCCTGTGGGGTATGCTTTAATAATCTTTCGCAATATTGGTTTTGCAGAAGATAAGAGGGTAAAGGCGTTAGAACAGAAGGTGATGGAACAAGAATAGAAGATGAGGGAGCAAGGAAATATGATTAGTGAGATGCAAGCACTTCTCCAGGCCTTATTGAAGGATAATGGTACGGGGCTGCCTCCTGATAGTGACGACGATACTAGTGGTAACGATGACCAGCATTACAAAAAAATTTGTTTTTTGCAACGGAAAAATTCCGTCGTAAAATTCTAATTTTTCATTGCAAAATAGGATGCGACGGAATTCTTTCGTCGCAAAAAGGCCTCGCAATTGCGATGGAAAATTGGAATTTTTATTCTGTCACAAATTTCAAAATTTGCGACGGAATTTTTTTCTGTTGCAAATTTTGAAATTTGCGACAGAAAAACGGATTATTTTTCATCGCAATTGCGACGGAAAAAAATTTCGTCGCAATTGTGACGGAATTTTTCCATCACAAAAAATTAAAAAAAAATTCAAAAAATTAAATTTTCAAAAAATAATTTAAATTAAAAAAATAAATTTTTAAAAAATCGAAAAAAAATATTTAGAAATATATATATAAAAAATAAAATTATTTAAAAATATAAAAAATATAAAAATCCTTAAAAAGTAAATAAATTTCAAGATAAATTTTGCATATAATAAAAATTTTAAATAAAAATCATACAAAACTTTTTACAATAAGCAAGTCAAAATATATATGTTCTAAAGTTGCGAACAACAAATACTGAAACATAATCTATAAAGCAGTAGCATGATCATCATCATTGTCATCAAGATGGTCATCACCACTACCAGGAGGGTCATCACCACCAGGTGCCGACAAAATACCCTTAGACTGAAGTATAAGCTGTAGCTACCTCACCACGTCATTTGTCCGCTGCTGCTTTTCTTGTTGCTGCCGTATCATCTCGTCTTGTGCCTGCAACAACGCCTTCACCCTCCTAAGCTCATCTAAAAAAACCAAAATTGCAAAGTGAGTTTTTTTTTTCTAATTTCATTTAAAAGGACGAGGGAATGAAAACGTAACAATGTAGAACAGTGTTATTATGTTTACCTGCATCAACACCTTTACTGCGCGGTAAGGACTGCTGCATAGGCTTCAGCCGGCTCGTAGAGGCACCTATCCCGAAGAGTTTACCTTTCTTGCCAAATCCTCCTGCAGCTTGAATGAATAGACTCTCGTTATCGAACTTAGAGGATGCCTGCTTGCCCTCACTCTGGGAGTCTCTCTCCTGCGTCAGCTTCTATAGGTTTCCTGCAAGTACAAAAATAGATCACAAATGACACACGTGAAATGAAATAAATATGTCGGTGCCTAAAACAAATAACAAAAGTAATAAATATCTCACTGCAAATTGCTACGACTTGGCGTTGATCCAACGACGCCCACTACCATCCGTAAACTCCTGGGTATGGGTCCGCTCAAAGGTAGCCCACTCAATATCTTCTGCAGGAACATCCCCAGATGATGCCTACAATCACACATTATGACCGCTAGTTAATTAATTCAAAGTACAAAATATCAAATATTGAAATAGAAAATGACCGTGCTCACAATTTTTCGTCGATGCTCGCTGTACAGGATGGAGCCCCCAGTATAAGATGGTTCATCCATATGGGCCCTATTTGATTTATTTTTCTCACTCTTCTCTTGAAATTTGGGATCAGTGTTCCATTTATAAAGTAATTGATCTAAAGCCTTAGGATGAATCCAATCAGTCTTGCATAGACCGTGTCACAATTTATAAAACCTATCAGACAACCACCTACTTGCCTTGTGATTGTAAGCTTTTTTCAACGTATCTCGATGCTCAGGCAACCACCTAAAGTGATGCTGAAAATCAATTAAGGACAATTAGTGCTCTAAAGTATAAATGTACCTTATCAGTTTGCATTTGCATAAATAAATTAATAACCATAATTTACAAAACTTACCAAGAACTCCTCGAACCAAGCATCCCGACGATCCTCAGGAATCTCTTTCCAATTGGCCCACGGATGATTGAAATTACGGAATATTTGGCCCGACACGAAATCCGTGACCTGATTGTAAGGCTCAAATCTTGATACATAGGAAAAGATGTAAATGTTAGCATACAAAATAGCCCACAAAAAACCTTGTACCATTATCAGTAACTTTACATGACTTACTCTAGATCGCCGCAAGGACAAATCCACACCCATCCTATCTCAGGATCAACATTTCCCCACACCGATGCGGCTGAGGAACTAGCTTCCCCGAACTGACTTTGAGGAGACGCGGTGTCCTGAAGGACGAAATGTGACGTATTGCAATATTTCAGTACACAGTTACTTAAATAAAACTAAAGATGCAAATCAATGAGAAATCGTTAACTATACTTGCTCTGCCCTTTGCTGTAGATTAGGGGAATTGAAAGGCATACCTACACCTCCTATAATAGAGTCAATAGTGGTCGGCGAAGATGACAAATGAAATGGTGGCAGCTCTGGCAAAGACAGGTTAGATGTCATCACCCTACCAACTCTGATAGGACAGGCCTGGCCTCTACCACTACTCCAATCACTACCAGAACGCCCTCCTGAACGATCCATCTATGAACACCCACAAACATTATGTCAAAATGTCAAAAAGAAACATTTAATGTCACTATCAAAGTAACAGATTATATCTAGTAGAACAGACGGTTATAAATAGAGGACTAACACAAGTCAACCGGAAGATTCCGTTTCCTCCACCTCTCCTTGCTCCCCTTCCTCGTCAGTCTCATAGTCATCAAATTCAGGCTCACTGTCAGAGTAATTATCTTCCTCCTCATCGTCTAATTCCTCATCGACAATATGGATAGGAATCAATTCTAACTCCCTATGCGCCTTGTCAAAAAGATTGCTTGGTACTTCGTCGTTGACAACAATTACGGGCTGTACCTGTTCCACATTAGCTTGGAACGGTTCATTCATAGAGTCATTTGATTCTAACTCTTTTGAGTTGGGTATGATATTGCGTGCTTTGGTTCTGATAACTCCCATCTACCCTTGACGGGATGTTGGATACAATATATAATAAACTTGTTTCGCTTGTTGAGCAAGTATGAATGGGTTATAACCAACCGTGTACCTCCTTGACCACTGGACCTCAATATTTCCATATTTGTCAACTTTTGTCCCAAAAGGAAAGTTATCAAACCACTCACATTTAAACAGAGTCACTTTCTTGTCCCACTTGTAATCCAGCTGAATTATGTCAGTTAACATCCCATAGTAGTCGGCCTCAATTCCATCAACTAGGCCACCTTGGCAACATACGCCGTAATTGCAACTTAGTGTATTTTTGTTCGCTTCTACAGTTGCAAAACGATACCCATTGATTACATATTTCTGACACCGGGTAACAACTATTGCAGCTCCGCAAGATAAACTCCACGCAACATCATGGGGAGCTGATGGATTTTGCACGAAGAAATATTCAAACCATTGAGGAAACTCAGCTATCTTGAATTGTTCAAGTTCAGAATCCGATATTAATGGACTTCTGGATCGAACCCAATTGGAGAAAAAGTTGTAACAAAAAAATCTCATTAATATACTTTAATACTAACCTAACAGTTAAAGTACAGGAAGTCTTACGTTAAGTACGGGGTGATCTCTTCACAGTTGTTTATAATGTACCACTCCGCCACTCACTTGTCTCTTCCTTCCAGAGTTGACCTCCCACGTTTTCCCATGGCCCGACCTGGAAAATTAAATATAGATATATGATCGCTTGTACTGCCTCCATCGTCGTTACGAGCTACCCCTCTCCATCTTGATATATTTTCAGAGGGATAATAGTATGACGCAAATTTTGTGACATCTTCCACTAGATACACTTCAGGGATAGATCCTTCAACGTACCTTTGATTTTTGATCTTGTACTTGAGAGTGCGTAAAAACCTATAATAGACAATCACAGGGTATTTATAACTTTACCACCATGATAGTCAAATAATAACAACAAGAAAGGTAAAGATATATATATATATATATATATATATATATATATATATATATATATATATTACCTCTTAAATGGATACATCCACCTATATTGTTGCAGACCTCCAACCCTTGCCTCATAGGCCAAGTGAACAGGCAAATGCTCCATTGAGTCGAATAAGGTAGGAGAAAACATCATCTCTAACTTGAATAGCGTCAATGACACGCTCTCCTCCAGCTACCGTAACTTGTCAACGTTAAGCTCAAAAGCACAAATTTCTCTAAAGAAAATGGAAAATTCTGTCAGAACACTCCATATATGCTTTGGTAGTGCTTTGAAGGCCTATGGCAATAATATCTAGAAAAAACATGACAATCATGAGTCTTCATATCAGATAACTTCACCTCATCTATTTTGACACATCTAGCCATATTTGATGCATAACCATCCGGGAGTTTCAGATTTGAAACCCATTTTAACATTTCCAAATTTTGCTCTTTGTTGAGTGTGTATGGCACTCGAGGTTTAGAAGTCCATCCCCTAGCATCCACCACCAAATACAAGTCAGGCCTTTTGCAAATCACTTATATGTCCTGTCTTGCGTAGATTGTGTCCTTCGTCAAGCCTTTGGTGTCTATTACTATGTACAAAATATTGCAGAACACATTTCTCTCAATATGCATGACATCAAGGTTGTGTCTCAACAGGTGATCTTTCCAATATGTCAGTTCCCAAAAGATGCTCCGTTTCATCCAATGATGATCAACCCCATATCCCTCAGGTTCGTTGAATGCAACCACCTCTTCAACACTTGCAATATGCTTGACCCTGTCCCACATTTCTTGACCACTTAATCGACGAGGTTGATTTGCCTGTTCGACTACATTCCGTGTAAATTCTTTTCTATTTCTTCTAAGCGAATGATCAGGGGGTAGGAATCGTCGGTGCCTGTCAAACCAACAAACCTTACGACTGTTTTACAAGCTAAAGCCCATATTCTGTTCAAGACAAACTGGACATGCAAGCTTTCCCGAAGTTTGCCAGCCACTCAACATCCCATAGGCAGGGAAATCATTTATTGTCCATATTAAGGCAGCCCGCATGATAAAATTCTGGCTCAATGATACGTCGTACGTGAGAACCCCGTCACTCCACAACATCTTCAACTCATCTATCAAAGACCTAAGGTACACACCTATATTCTTTTTTGGGTTGGAAGGCCCAGGGATTAACGTGTTGAGAAATAAGAACTCTCTTCTCATGCACATGGAAGGTGGGAGATTGTACGGAGTCACAATCACTAGCCAACATGAATACCTCTTGCCTGTCTGGTTGAAAGGAGCAAACCCATCCAAACATAATCCAAGACGGACATTACGGGGATCTGATGCAAAGAAAAGATTCACCTTGTTAAATTTAAGCCAAGCTGCGGCATCGGATGGATGCGTCACAAATTTTTCATCCCTGCGATGCTCCCGGTGCCATCTCATGTGAGCGGCTGTTTGTTCTGAAGAATACAATCTATGAAGCCTAGGCATGAGGGGAAAGTACCACATCTTGTTGAATGGTTGACAGTCAATTTTCCTCTCTTTAGTCACAGGTTTGTATCTGTTATGTTCACAAAATTTGCATTTGGTCAGCTCAGCATCATCTTTGTAGTACAACATGTTGGACCTAGCTATCACCCAAGAGGGGGTGAATTGGGTGTTTGATAAAACTTTAGGAACTTTAAAAACTTTTCGCAACTTATAAATTGACAATTAGATATTCAAAGATAAGCATATACTGGAAATGTAAGAGTTTAGGGAAAAGAGTATGCAAATTGTGATTTATCTTAGTTCGGTCCAATCCTTGACCTACGTCCAGTCCCCAAGCTTCACTTGAGATTTTCAATCCACTATCTACTTTGAGCTTGATTACACGTTTTGTACTTGAAGTAATCCTCTCACTAGGATTTACTCCCCCTTACAAACTGTAATCAATACACTTGCTTGATTACACACTCTGTACTCGAAGTAATCCTCTCACTAGGATTCACTCCCCTTACAAGCTGTAATCACAACAAAGTGTTTTCCACTCAAGATCACCCAATCTTGAGTATCTCTCAAATAAATTGATTTATAATGAATCTTCTCTCTCTCAAAAGTGAATAGATAATCACTGAAGTATAATACAGATAATCTCACTCTCTAAGGAAAATTATAGGGTCATTGAGATACATAGAGAGTAGATGATGCAGACGTTAGAATATTAGCATTTTTATTGTATAAGCTCGTGTCTCTGTGCTTACTCATTGAGGTCTTCGTTTTTGGTCTTTTTATAGTTGAAGAAGAGCATTTGAATCTTTTATCCAGAATATGTCTGTTAGAGATCCACTGAGATTTTTGACATTGGAAGTCCATTGAGGGTATGATTCTTAGAGCGTCTCTGTTTTCTGATTCCAGTTCTTTGATTCCAGTGATGTCTGTTGCTTTCTTCATTCTGCAATATATTTCAATTTGAGCATAATATTGATTATCCTTTATCAGAATGTGACTGTTGGAGCTCCACTGAGAATTTTGAGGTTGGAAGTACAATGAGAGTATGGGTTGAAGCGTTTCTTGATTTCTGGTTCTAGCAATGATTGCAGTTCCCTAAATCTGTGGAATATTGATTTAAGGATAATATTGATTATCTTCAATCAGAGTGGGCTGCAGCGAAATGTCTTCTTTTATTTAATCCAAGTTGTAAATATTCCCCGACATATGCGCTGGCATTCCATATTGATAAGTCACTTTATAGCTCAGCAAGCAAAACTTATTGACTTCAGCTTCAAATCTCACTTGATCATCTGAAACTTACTAGAAAACTGTTTAAACAATATTAGAAATAATAGTAAGTCAAGATATGAAGTGATGAAATCATAATCAATGATTTTCGTTTTACGAGCACGGTGATTTACTGATCTTGTCTTCGAATTACTACAATAATGTATGCATTACTGGAGTAATAAAGTGTCAGTTGCTCTCTGTCTTCGATCTTACTGGAGTAACATTTGTATTACTGGAGTCATTTGAAATTCACTGACTTAGGTTGGCTGGAGTAATCACTAAATGACTAGAGTAATCAAAGATCATATCGTCTCTGTGTCATCACCACTGGAGTAATCTCAAAATGACTGGAGTAACTAAGGTACATGTAGCTTTTGTCTTCGAGATTACTGGAGTAATCACTTAGCTACTGGAGTAACTAAGATGTTGCAAAGTTTCTGTCCTTGATGTTACTGGAGTAACAATTCACGTACTACAGTAATTAAGGATCATCTTGCTTCTGTCTCTGACATTACTGGAGTAACGTTTTGATTACTGGAGTAACTCTAGTGTAAAAGTGTCAAGATGACTAAAGTAGCCAACATGTTACTGGAGTAAGGTGACTGACTATCGGGTTTGATTCTGAGGTGGCTGAAAAACATCGACTTACTGGAGTACCCATTTCATTACTGGAGTAATGTGCAAACAGAGGCGAACAGACCACATATTACTGGAGTAATGAGATGTCAACTGGAGTAACCATCAACTCTTCACTTGTTTGAGGATCAGTTCCATAATTCTGAACATACATTGAACTTCCAAAAATCATATCTCTCTCATTTGATCTTTTTTTTCTGTGATCTTAATATTTTTGGAAAGGTGTGTGAGTTTAGTTTCATATGTCACTGATTTCAACTCATTCCGATGTGTAGTTTGTAAGATATTCTCACATTACTGAAGCTTGGTCAGCTGCATGACGTTAACAGGTGGGGTAACTTCAAAAATTCATAGCTCTCTCATTTGATCTTCTTTGGACCTGAATTTTTGACAGGATGACACCTTGGATGTCTATTTTCATCCAAAATTGCTTTCACCTCAATAAAATCTCTGGTTTGGGAGATATCATCGAATTACTGAACGTCGCCCAGGTTAAACACTGAACAGAGTTGCTGGAATACCCATATTACTGGAGTAAGGCGAGGCTTACTGCCGTAATTTTGTACCAGAAGCTTTCTGTCTGAACCGTTACTGCAGTACGTTAATGATTACTGGAGTTAGCATCAGACAGAAGCAAATTCAGCTGCTAAAACATTCACATTACTGCAGTAGCAAGTGGATGACTGCAGTAATTTCGCAACAGATGCTTTCTATCTTAACGTTGCTGCAGTAAGTAAATGATGACTGGAGTAATCAATGCTGAACCATATGAAAAATGACTGGAGTAACACTCTATAACTGGAGTAACTCAAGCATTATTCATCCGGAAGCTTCAACTTGATTATTTTAACTCCAAATTGAGTCATTCCAACTTCCATTTGATCATAGAGACTTGTATATTGATATTTTCATAATATTTGTCAATTTCTTCTTTCATTAATCTCCTCTCTTGATCTTTCTCTACAATTCATCTTGGACCAACCTATATTAAGCAAAGTGATTAGTCAATGTATATGATACAAACTTTTTGCTCTTACTAATGGCATCTATATAAGACATCATCAAAACTAATCATAACCAACACAACATACATCCATTGGGGCAACAATGGATTTTTTTCACAACTAAGCCCAAGCTCTTTAACATTTCTTTTTGTTTGATAGAAATCCTTCGGCAAATTATTGTCTTTTGGAGCAATCTTGCTCATGATCTGCATCATTTCGTTATAATTCCTCTCACTCATATGGTGATCAGTTTTCAAGCTTAGTGTTGCTAAGGTAGCCGACAATGATTAGTGCTCACTACTTTCAATGTGTTTGCAACTTTCCCATAACAGTCATTGCGTATCTTGAAGCATTTTGTAGGACTTATCGGCTTCCAGATTAGGATCCTTTCCCATATAACATGGTTGATTATGTGTATCGGTCTCCTCTTGTGTGTATGATGGTTTAGCATGAGTAAAGGGATCAAAATATTGCCTAATCGACGGTCACGCGACATCCATCACCAACTGTTCGTATTGATGAAGGTTGCCTCGATGACTACTGCTCCCGTAATATCCACTCAGTGTCTATTGCACTTCGCCATGATATATCCAGCATTCATAATCGTTCATAAATCCTTTTTTACACAAATGGATTTTGACTGTGTTATACTCTTTATATTTGAAACATCGGCATGTGGCATAGGGACATCTGATGTGTCTACTTGGATTAGGTGAGTGCGCCAAAGCAAATTGAATGAACTCTTCCAGACCGTCCAGGAATGCTCGAGTTATTTCTCTTTTCTGAGTTAGACGATTGGACATCCAACTCCTATCACGATGGTCGTCCATATTTCTACAACCTATAACCTTACACAAATATATAGAGTGGGGAGATGTCCCAGTCCATGAGATTATTTAAGACAATTTTATGAATGAGGGTCATATTATAGGCCATTGCAATTCTATCTTTTCTATTTATAATTATATATAGACGTATGTTTGTAGTCTTTTCCTTTGTTTGTTACGTCATGAGCTTTGAGATAATGCACATAGCTAAGAGTAAATATAATACTAATGTTTGGATTAACGTGTTGGTAGAGAGGTGACTTTTATTCTAATTATATATATTTTGAAAATTGAAGGTGAGGTAAAAATATTATTACCGTAGCATTTATGTTTGGACATAAATTTCAATAAAAGATTGAGTTTAACAGAATCTTATTTAGATAATGATATATTTAAAAACATAACAAGTAATCCTAAGAAGAATGAATAAATAAATAATGTAAAAATACACAATAAATGAATGAGAGGAACATTATGGATCTGAAATAAAATAATCATTTTTTAAAATAAAAATTATATATATTCAATCTCTCTCTTCTTTTTTTCTGCTTTGTTGTTGTTGTTGTTTATACATATAGAACAAGATTATTTTATGAAGATATATCACTTACACATTTTTTTTGTTGGTATAATTTTGTGCGTGTGTATATCATAATAATAACAACTTCAATTTTTTTTTTAAATATCACTTCTCATAAATTCACTTCATACTCTTTAATTATTTTGATCATAGTCTTTTTCTTTTTCTTTTTTTAATAACTCTTACATGGGAAGGATTTGACAATTGGATTTGGGTAGAACAAATGATTTTCTCTTGCCCGAGTGAATGTTTTAAGGGTCCTACTCTTGAGAATTTTCCTGGTACTTTCCTTATATTAAATTAAATTGTTTATACTACTTGATAAAATAAATCGGTAACAACTATTAGCATAAAAATAGGTAACAACCTATTAATCAACTAATTATTTGAAAAGCCTAAGAAATCTGAAAACTAACAATAATTCAAAAATCAAAATAACAAACAGTAATTCAAATTTCAAAATAACAATAATTGATACATAAATTTGTTGATTTAACCTTTTGCCAACATAAATAAATATGAAAATTCAATGATTTAGCCTAATCGATCTATGAAGAGTCCTCTAAAACAAGAAAAAAAAATTATTCAAAAGCATAAGTTAATTTTTTTTAATTTAGATTACAGAAACAATATATAAACCGTATAAAATAAGAATAAGCAAAATGTATTGGAATTTTCTCACAAAATTTGAATCTCAACAAATTATGTATTTCTTATCCTCAAACCATTGAGAAAATTTTATTGACGCCATTCTTACGATTTTTTTTTTTTGGGCTTTTCCTCATGGAAATGTTATAAAAGGATTGTTATAAAAAAAATTGAATTCAGTTTTAAGTTTTTTGGCCAAGATAATTTAATCAATTTAGTAATTTTAAAAGGTTAAACAAAGCTATGAATAGGAATGAATAATTGAAGGTTTGACGCGTTTTATGTCCATGTTCAAACCGATATACAATTAAGGCAATTAAATGGACAATTTGTGGGGAAAAAAAGTTAATGGCGTAATATAAACCGAACTTCCATTGTTTAGATTATCTAATCTCCTTTGATTCTTTGTGATTTTCTCCATATAGTGCATTGGTACCGTTTTCATTTTTGATTTATTTTATATATTTTCTCCTAAATATTGAAGATAAAAAAATAATATTTTTATAAAATTAAATCATACAATCATATTGTATCAAAAAAATCATACAAATAGACACACATATATATTTCATTTTGTAAGATAATATAGCAGAAAAAAATTAAGAAAAAAAAGAAACATATATCCGCGATTTGATAGAGGGAGCAGTTTAACATCAATATAATCCATACTACAAATAAATAAATTTAACAACATACTTATAGCAAAATAAAAACCAAACATACCTCAATGGAGGAGACCCAATGGTAGAAGGTTTTGAGGCGTGGAGGCGCTGGAAAGAGGAAATCGCCGGTGGGGTGAAGCACAGAGGATGAAAATCACCGAAGGGGGTGGGGAAAGAAGAAAACTGTGCCGGGGGGTGATTTGTGTATGCAAAGCCTCCCTTCTTGCAAAAGTTGGCGGCAAATATGCCGCCAACTAGTGATGGATACGGGTACATCGCTGGCCCCAAATGGGGCTAGTGATGGAATGGACCTCTATTACTGGCCCCAAATGGGGCTAGCAACGGAAAAGGCATCTGTCGCAGGCCTAATGACGGAATGGGCCTCCATCATAGGCCCTGAATGAGGCCAACGATGGACAACCCAATCCGTTGCTGGCCCCATTTGGGGCCTGCGACGGATGGTGTTTCCGTACCCTAATGGGGCCAGCGACGGACGTTCATTCCGTCGCTGGCCACATTTGAGGCTAGCGATGGCCGTCCATTCTGTCCCTGGCCCCATTTGGGGCCAGCGACAGATTGGTGGTTCCGTCGCTGGCCTCAAATGGGGTTAGCGACGGCCTTTGTTTCCGTCGCTAATTAGCGATAGAATTTTGATTCCGTCACTATTTTACTTTCAAATATGTTTTTTTTTTAAATTTCAGCGTTTTTTTGCGATGGAAAATTTTTCCGTCGCAAATGTTCAGATTTTTAATATGAAAAAAATTCCATCGCAAATTCATTATTTTCTAGTAGTGCAGACTGCTGCTGTTTAGAGTTTTTTTAATTCATTCTGGAACATTATAATTTGTAATATTTTTTTTTCTATGTAAATTTGTATGATTGTACAATTTATTTTTATGATATATAATTTCTTTTATTTTCTAATTTTTCATATTTTTTATGAATTTATTTTATTTTTTCATATATTTTTTTATTTTTAAAAAATAAATTGAAATTTGCGAGGGAAAAGCATATCCCTCGCAAATTCCTGGAATTTGGGAATTTGCGAGGGAAAGCTTTTCCCTCACAAATTTGTAGGGGGAAAGCATTTCCCTCTCAAAATGTGAGATTTTGCGAGGGAAAAATTTTCCCTCGCAAATTTTGAATTTTGCGAGGAAAAAAGCATTTTTTCCGTTGCAAAAGTGATTTGCGAAGGCATTTTATGCAATGGACACTTTTCCGCCATAAAAAGATTTTGCAACGGAAAATGCTTGTTTTGCGACGGAAAAATTTCGCCACAAAAAATGGATTTTTTAGTAGTGAGCAAGAGGCTCTGAAAAACTAAGATTGGGATTGCGCATGGTGAACAAAATCAAGTTATTTCTATTATTGATCATTTGAGTGTGGGAGTTCTTACGTAAATAAATACCGTAGGACCTTTATGAGTTGTGAAAATAGTCTGCTGAACGCCTTTGAGTGCAGAACTATGAGATGTAAGACGGTTAAACTCTTGGATATCAGTGTAGTTTCTGAGAGTTATGCTATTTGTTATACGCAAGGTGAAAACATTAAAATAAGATGGTTTAGATACATCTATAACAGTAAGATACTTTCCACGCTAAACGAGGCCTTAAGGTTCTATTTAGTAATTTACACATTGATTCTAGTTTTATTTAGCTATAACCTTATTTAGGTCGCTGTTAGTTTTGTTTGCTTTTGTCTTTTCTCAAGCTTAGTGCTTGTCTTGTTACCTCAAAAAAAAAAAAAAAACATTGCATCTGCTTTCCTTCCTTGACATATACATATATATATATATATATATATATATATATATATATATATAGGAACCAAGATCTCTGAATGAGTATATATTAGCTACTGTTTCATGTATATGTAGGCATGCCTGTGTATTCATAAAATGAAACCAATTGATATGTATACATATAACAGGCTAGTATGTTGATAAACCAAAAGTGTCCCTGTCAAGTGCGCGTGCGCACGCTACTCATGCATAATTAGGAGACAAAAAGGAAGTTATATATATATATATATATATATATATATATATATATAACCATGTATGTATGTGAGTATGAATATGTCTCCATAAAACAGATTTTATATGTGGTAGCATTTATTAAATTAATTATGGAGTCATTATTCATTAAGCTCAAATTTTCCATTTATATATTTATAAAACTTATTTTGTTTACTTGGTGTTGTATTTATTAAATTAGTATTATAAGAAAAAAGATTAAGTAATAAAAGAGATAAATAAATAATAACAGATAATATTATTATTTATTAAAATGGAATATTATTAGAAAATTTAGGATAATTATAATAATAACAAATATTATGGTTATTATTGGGAAGGAATAATAATAATAATAATATTGTTAGAAAAGGAAATAAGTGATTAATTAAAAATGAATTAATAATAAATAATAAAAGGAATTATTAATTAATAGAAACTATTATTATTAATAATAATTTAAAAAGTGAATAAATGAAATAACAAATTCACCAGGAGTAGAAATGTCAATAGTGGCAATGGCATCTCTTAGGATGTTATTTATAAGGGAAATAATGCGGTGATACTATTATAGGATATCCGAAAAAGTCAGAAATCAATACTGAAAAGTAAACGTACTGCTATCGACGAAGATTAAAGTACGGACACGTACTATAACTATAACTCTCATATTGTTTTATATGCTTATATGTAATTAGATGATTCATAGAGTTATGTACAAGACTTGGTATTGGGTCATGTACTATGGCTAAGACTCAGCCTTAGGTCACTTGTTCACATACATTCAGTTTTATGCGGGTTATAGTTATGATAATGTCGTATGTATGTTTTCCAAGTGCTGACGACACGTGGAGGCGTGGCACTGGTGAGTGCAAATGTTGTGGACATTACATGTGCTATGTGCTATGTATTATTGAGTTGTGAACTTTAATTGGTTGTGTGCTATGTATGTATGGTTAATGTTGAAATGTAATGAATATCTATCATACATATACTGTTTATACTTGAACATGTAGTTAACTATTACCTGAGATTCAATAGGTATTGAATCTCAGAATTTACCCTAGCTTCAGAATCTGAAGGATTAGAATCTAGAGAAAAGGGTAAGTAACATGCTTGAAGACTCAGCTGGAGTTTTTTTTTTTTGGATAGTATTATGTATAACTGTTGAATATTCGGATAATTGTACCACTAACATGCCAACCGGATACACCACAAAGAATTTTAAGTTGTATCATGCTTATATTCCTTTGGGAATTTTAATTAACTAGCATATGTCTGGGCATATGTTATCAGTCACTCATTTGTCCAAACGTTAAGCATACTCTCTATTATGACTTACTCTGATCTGTTAACACATTCACTCTAATAAATACACATGAATTAGTTAATAAGAGCTATAGATACATAACTGATCATCATAAAAGGACTTAAAAATTATGGGCGTTACACCATGTACTTGTGAAATAGCCAAGGAAAGGTTGACATATATTAGAATGAGAAGGGGTGGGGGTGTGTTTTGTTTACCTGGTATATGAACGCATTTAATTACACCAATGGATGATGTCGTAACGTGGCTAGGAGTGGTGGAGGAAAACGTAAGAAGTAGAAATCACTAATTTAGGATAGCAGTTGAAAAAATGACCTATTTATAATCTGATTTGTACAAACTTAAGATTAGACAAAAGTTAGATTGTGTAATATAATTTATGTTTAGACTAACGTTAGCATTAGAGGTAGAAATAGGTCAGGCCCCTATCAAGTGGCCTATAACCTAACCTATTTAGGGCCTGGTTAGGCCTGACATGCTTGTCAAAAAGGCTAGGCCAAGGCCTATTTAAAAGGCTAAATATGTAAATAAGCCAGGCCTATTTTGTTAAGGCCTGACCTGTTTACATATTAAATAAATATAATTAAATATATATCATATAGATAACACAATATTTATTTTTTTTCATTCTTATATTTTAATTTCAAATTATATTTATATAGATTTTGATAAGTTCAAAGTGTGTAAAGCTTATTTATGGCCTCTAAGGCCTATAATATGAGGCCTTTAAAAAGGCTTCAGGCCCGACCAAACCTTATGAAGGCTCAGGTCTAAGCCTAAAAAAACCTGAATTCAAGCTCAGGCTTTCTGCCTCCATTACAGGCTCAGGCTTTCTGCCCCCATTACAGGCTCAAGCCTATTTAGCCAAAGCCTAGCCTGGCCTGGCCTATTTCCATGCCTAGTTAGCATAATTAACTTTTCTGAAATTTAAAATTTTTTAAAATAATGATAGCATAAGTGGCTTTTGAGATAATTATAAAAGTAAAATTAAATCAAAATTAAAAAATGTTCAAGAAGCAAAAATCCCCAATAGCCCACATGTTCAAATGTAGGATCCCAGCTTCTTTAACTCACACCAAACATGCTATCTCGACTTTTTTGTTTGGCAACGTAAACGAGGAAAATTGAAGATGGTCTGATGCAACATAAGGTTTGGAGGAGAGGCTCTTATAGAAATTTAGAACCTTTTTTTTTTTTTTAGAAAAATCCTATTATTATTTTTATTAAATATTATACCCGACTTAAAATATATTTCTAGAAAATTCCGTAGGCTAATTTTCAGTAAAATGAGGTATGCTAATATTTAATAATTATCTTTTTGATATGCCAATAATTACCAATATTTTTTGACTATCAATACGATGAAATTTTATAATATTTAGCAAAATATCTTGGAAATGATGAAATTTACTAAAATTTACCAATAATTATCAATTCCTATAATATATACAAACAGAGAGAGGCTTTCACATAATCCAAATTATATTAAAATGTATATATTACTGTATAAAATACCCTTGAATACTTTTTCACTAATTTAATATGATGCTACTATTTTTTTTTTTTTTGGCTCGAATATATGATGCTACTATTGATTGCCCGCTTTCTACCGTAAAAGGAGAGACGTGGGTGAAGGGCGAAGAAATATGGGAAAAAATTTAGGGAAAATCTATATAGGGGCCCAAGTAACAGAAATTTTTTTTAAAAAAACCTAAAGATTCTGAAAATACCAGAAAAGCCCCCTTTTCTGGTATAAATTCATTAAAACTTTAGTTGTTAACGAGGCTGATATAGTTGTTAACGGGCTTGATATAGTTGTTAATGAGGCTGATATAGTTGTTAACGTTTTAATGAATTTATACCAGAAAATGTCCTAAAAGCCTTTTCTGGTATTTTTAGAATCTTGGGGCCTTTTTTAAAATTTTTTCTCTTACTTGGGCCCCTATATAGATTTTCCCAAAAATGTATACTTTCATCGAAATTCTAAAATGACAAATATTATTTTTAGAATAGAGAGATTATTATTATATATCAAAATCTGTAGTTTTTTTTATTCTATTGTCTGTATCAAAAAATCATAGAACGGTCACAAATTTATAATATTTATCTCAAAATATTCTTATTGGTTATACATAATACTAAGGGAGATTCCATTAAGGAATAGTTATTGCAATGCACATTATTAAAAAGGATATTTTATTTAGAGAAGTCAACACCTATCATTGTTTTTATAAATAAATAATTTAACTGATTTTCTTAATAATAAATTAGTTATCTAACTCTTATATAAAAGATTGTAGGTAGTAACAAGTATGTCTACCCTTCAATAAGAAGAGAATTAGCTCATGTGTTTTTTTTCATGATTTGGACTAATATGTATTGCTTTGACTAAATAAATATTTAGTGTTACACCCCTACCGACCTTGCCGTTTCGGTGGTAGGTTAAATAGATTCCTTTTAATTGTTACATTTCCTTTAGTGCTTATTCCATTTTAGCTTATATCAGAGTACGCGTAACAGAGTATATTACCGGTTTAGACTACCTACTATACTGGTAAGGCATAATAAACAAAAATAAATAGTCACTGAAGGGTTAAGGGTACAATCATCCAAAATAAAATAGCAAAATAATATACGGTCATCCCAAAATAACTACAAAATATAATAAAGCATTCCCTATTCTTTAATTAGCACTGACATGCCTTACCTCTCCAAAAAGGTTCTTCCAGCTTAGGCACGATCCCCTGTATCTTCAAATCTTTCTGGAGTTCAAAGATGAATCTCAGAGTAACTGTTAAACTCACGTACTATATGTGTACAATGTATGCATGCAACTATGACATATATAAAATAACATACAATATGTCAAATATACCATATATGCAAACAAAAACATACACAGCAATCTGTCTTCGCATCGTCGAGCTACCTTATCAAGGCAAGCCCCGGATTTACCGGAATCATGACTCGTAGAGCTGCCTGAACTAGGCCAGCCCCGAACCTAACAAATCGTAAAGCCGATAATCAATGCCAGCCCCGGACCTATCCTCAGCGCTAGGAACACAACGGTTAGGGACTCAAACCCCAACATGTTCTGTATGTATATTTGGCAAAACACATACAAAAACACACATGACAAAACAAACATACATCAAACACATAAAAGTACTTGAGTAAACAATTACTACCTAGTGGGGTATGCATTACCTTAATATTTTAACGTGCTTGCTAGCTTTCCCAAGTATGCCTTAGCTCTAGATAACACCAAAATGCTTATTTTCAGTATTTACGAAAATACCCTTACATTTATTCCTTAAATCCGAGCTCCTTTTAATTTTCTAGAGAATCCAGTGAATCTCTCCCAACTTCAAACATTTTTAATAAATTCCAAAAAATTCATATTTACATGAAACCAGCTCCATCTGAACCATTATTATGTATATTGTTCAGGAATAATAATTCCAGAGACCAAAAGTACAAATACTTTGGCATGTAGCCCAATTTCTAAACTCTAGTCAGATTTATTCTGCTGTCTTTTGAACCAACTTTACCAATTTTTAGCTCCAAGTAGAAAAATCCAAATAACACAAAATTATACATCTCTGTGAACCTTAGGAAGTTTAATTCATGCCTGTAAAATTTCAGCTTAATCCAAGTTCATTTACTATTTTTAAAACTGTGTTGAAGACTTGCTGTCTAGAATTCCAGATTTGGCAGCAAGCTTGTTCTTAAAGTTTTTCGGTGATTTGGAGTTCGGAAACTTAACCCATAGCTTAGGTTGTGTATTTGTAGCGGTTTTTATCTGTAGCGGTTGACGTGGTGTTTTTTGTAGCGGTTTTATTATCTTTTGTAGTAGTTAGTAACCGCTACAAATAAGTTAATTTTTTTTCCAAGATGAAAAAAAGCTACAAATAAGTTTTTTTGAAAAAAATATATAAAATCTTACATATTAAATCATAAGCATAACTTTAATTTTTCCTCTCAATCTTCGTCACCATCCCTACAAAATTTTTTTTCGATAAAATGTCAGTTGTGAGTTGATGAATATGTTTGAATACAAATAAAATTTTGTTTAAATATTTTTATATCATAAAGCGTATATTAAAAAATGTACCAAACTATAGGTAAATTGTCATCGTTGTATGGGAAGAAGTTTTCAAAGCTGGTGGGCTGCAACGGCTCACTCTTGTAGGTGACGTTATTAGCATCACTCATGTCATAAAGGTCCTGGAGCTTTAAGTGAACCACCATATGCTACTCCTTGTGTCTCTCATCAGTGACATAATAAACCTGTTGGGCCTCTGAGGCAAGAATATACGGCTCATCATCTTCAGACTGTCAAGTGTGAATAGGCCGGGAGAAATTCACTGATGTAATGCCTAAGTCATAAGTGGTGAGTCCCCAAGACGTTGTGGTATTCGCCCACAAACACTTGAACAGTGTCACTGTAAAAGAGCCTTGGTAATTTATCTTGACCACATCAAGTAACTCTCTATAATACGAGACGTCACCGAATTGCATGTTCCCATCACTGCTGCTCGTGTAACTCCTCGTCCCAAATGTGCCATATACACTCGATTTTGGGGTCAGCAATCCTTGATCTCGTGAAACGGTGCAGAACTTGAAACCGTTGACATTGTATGCCGTAAATCTTTGGGCATGGTCAAGCGAGCCGAGTGCGAGAGCTCTTAATTCTAGGGAGTGCAGGTTGTATGCCGTAAATCTCGGATGATGCCTGTGTAAGGAACCTCAGCTGACGCTTGACATAACTCTTGAATTCCCTGCAATGTCAGCATGCAAAGAAAACAATGAAATGTGAGTACAAAATGTAAGGAAATATAAACGATAACATATATATGTGCGCAATCCTTACTGAAGGTACAGTTCAACTTTAGTGCAATTAATCAAGACATGTCTATGTGGTTAAAGCTTATCAAGTGCCGTCAGTTTGAAGTTCTCAGTTCTGCCAACTGGTCTGCCAACACGAGGGATTAACAACTCTGTCGCTAATGGCTCTAGCTCTAGCTCTAGACAATCGTACACATGAGGCGGTCGGTTGAATGACGTCTTAATGTCATCAAAGTACCTAGAACAAAAATACAAGACCTCATCCCCAATATAACCTTCTGCAATTGAACCTTCAGCCCACACCTTATTCCTCTCATAGGATTTCAGTTTCCCAAGAAACCTATAAAGTAATGAATGAAAAATGTTGAGACATTAATGTTGAAATCCGTAACTAGATAGTAATCATAAAGTGATTAATTTTAAATGAGTACCTCTCAATAGGATACATCCATTGGTAGTGAATTGGGCCAACAAGCTTTGTTTCGTGCATAAGGTGTACAGTCAGGTGAACCATGACCGTGAAAAAGGATAGAGGAAAGATCATCTCCAAATGACACAGCGTAGGAACAATTTTCTGTTGCAGCTGGTTGAGCTCCTCCACGGTCCAAACCTTGGAACACAACTTTTGGAAGAAAGTGTTAGACCTGGTTGTCACCCAAGAGGGGGTGAATTTGGTGTCAGATAAAACTTTTGGAAACTTAAAAAATCTTTTCGAAACTTACTAAAGGAGGTTTGAATGACAATAATAATTTATAAACAAATAGACAGTCATTCAAAACATATATGTTGAAATGTAAGAGTTTAGGGAAGAGAATATGCAAACAAAGATTTATACTGGTTCGGTCCAATCGTTGACCTACGTCTAGTCCCCAAGCTACACTTGAGATTTCCACTATCTCCTTGTTTAACCCAGGCACAAGAGAAGCCTTTGCAACCCACAAGTTTATTTGGGCACTTGTGCAACCTTTACAATCTCCACGGATACAATTACACACTATGTACTCAGGGTAATCCTTTCACACTCGGATTCACTCCCCCTTACAAGTTGTAAATGTTTCCCTAACACTTGAGGTCACAACCTCAAAATTTTACAGATAATCAAATAAGAATTCTAAACTCCTCACGAGTTGATAGAGTATTAATCACTGAAGTGCATAATCGACTCTTTACTGTAAAAATAGAGAAGTGGTAAAATCATTTCGTTGGCTTCGTCGATTTTCTCATCAATCGTCGTCACACCTTCCAGTTTGAAGACTTTGCAATTTATAGGTTATTGTATTCGACCGTTGTCTCTGGTTTGTATTTCTGGTACTTCTGGCGTTGATATTATGACCGTTGGTGGCTCATTAAATGCTGGTGGTTGGCCTCGGGAAACTAACTAGGCTTTAAAGAATATTTCATCGCTTCAAAATGAATGTTTTTGGTTTTTGTTGTTGATTCGACCGTTGTAGTGGGAAGTAGAAAGAATATATGATTCCTTTATAATGATCAGAGGCTTCCTTGCTGATATGGAGCATCTCATTAAATGCTGCTGACATCATGATGTATCTGCTTTTTATCTCAGAGCATTAATCCTTCCTGAAATTCTTTACAATCATAGCTCTTGAAGTAGAGTTAGTAATATTAATAAAAACACAACATGAAATAGAAACAGCAGAGACAGATCATTAAGTTATCAGCGATCAATTCGAACACTTGGAGCATATATGCTTAGCTAGATACTTTACCTCGAGTTACAGAGGCAACCTCGAGTTTTTCCTTAAACTCGAGTCACAAAGGCAGCCTCGAGTTCTAACACAGGTCTTAAACTCAGTGCAAGAATTCATTAGCCTCGAGTTTCATTTGCTTACCTCGAGTTTGTCTGGAAACTCAAGGTTCATTATCCTACCTCGAGTTTTCATATATCAAATATTAACTTCTCTTAAGCGCCTTACCTCGAGTCATATTCTTTGCCTCGAGTTTAAGCACAAACTCGAGTCTCATTCTTTTGCCTCGAGTCACAGTGACAAATACCTTTAGCATTTTCACGTTTTGTTGGCTAAAGGTTCCAGTAACATCTCTGTCAACCTCCAAATTTTGGTAAATCACATATATCCCTAGAATACTCTTTAAGTATTCTTTCCAATTTAAGAAGAATAGATCCAAACCCATTGTATGTTGAGCACTATGATCATATCAGTAAAAATTGTTCTTAAACTAACGTTTTGGCACAATCCTGAACAGACACTCAACTTCCAAAAATCATATCTCTCTCATTTGATCTTTGTTTTCTGTGATCTTTATGTTTTTGGAACGTTGTGTGAGTCTAGTTTCATATGCCACCAATTTCAGCTCATTCCGATTTGTAGTTTGTGAGATATCTTCAATTTAGCGAACCTTGGTCTGCTGCATGGCGGTGACAGATGGCTCAACCTCAAAAATTCATAGCTCTCTCATCTGATCTTCTTTGGACTATTTTTGTCAAGATGACGCATTGAATGTCTAGTTTCATTCAAAATTGATTTCACCTCAATCTGATCTCTGATTTGGGAGATATCATCGATTTACCAGACCTCGCCCAAAACAAAGTAGAACAGAGTTGCTAGAAGCCATATTTACCTCGAGGTTGGTTGTCTAACTTGAGTTTTGGCCCAAACTCGAGGTAAATAACTCTGTGTTGAGGTAATCTATCAGAAAACACGATTTTTCTGGTTTTAACTCATCCCAAGGCTTATTTTAACTCCCATTTGAGCCATTCTAACTCTCATTTAATCGTGGAGACTTCTAGAATCAATACGTGGGCTTGTATAGTGACTTTCTCATTCCATTCAACAATATTTTTCTTTTTTTCTTCTCTTCTCTTGATGATTCTCCATAATTTAACTCTTTCTTTCTTCTCTTCTCTTGTTCTTCATCATTTGGCTCCATATCTTCTTTGATTCCATTTCTTTCTTTCATTCAATACTTCTTTATTTATCTTCTTCTTGATCATTCTTCATAAATGAACTTCACATCTTTGATTCTACATTAAATTAAAGAATTAGTCAATATAGTATGCAAACTTTTTGCTCTTGATATCTATAAGTATATTTGACATCATCAAAACTAAGCATAACTAACAGAAAGAACACAACTCAGCCAAAACGATCGACACATCGAGAGGCAGCATATCTTTAATGGCAAGCAGAAGCAACTGTTGCATAAGTACATCTGAGTCATGGCTCTTCAGCCCAATAACCTTTTGAGCCTGCACGTCAACACATCTCGAAATGTTGCTTGACTACCCGTCTAGAAATTTTATTTTCTTCGAAGTCGCGAGGAAGATTTCTTTATTCGGTTTTGTCAGGGTGGATTTTGCCGGTTGAAATCTGTCATGCTCATCCGGACACGCGACTCCACGAACTCCCATCTCCCATAAATCTTTCCTTACCTGAAGATGATCTTTTGACTTTCCTAGTTCGTTTAAAATCGTCTACAACACATTGTCACACACATTTTTCTTAATGTGCATGACATCCAGACTGTGACGAAGCAAATTATCTTTCCAATAGGGAAGAGTGAAGAATATGCTTATCTTCCGCCATTGCTGGGGTGCAGAACCAAAAGCCTTAGCGGTCTTTGTACCGGCCTTTGCTTGATCGTCTCTTTTTCCAAACTCAAATTCAACATCATGAATCTGCTCTACGATTTCTTCACCGGATAAAATTTGAGGAGGTCCTCTTTTTTCCTGTTGCCCATTGAAGCAATTGTGTTGCAACCTAAACCTATGCGTACCATTGAGAAACCTCGATGACCCATGAAGCACCACTTACGACTATAGGGAAGGCACATCGAGTCAGAGTCAAAATTGCAAGCTGGACACATAAGGCCGATGTGCACATTCCACCCGGATAATGTCCACATTAAGGCCGCACACAACTTGAAAAGTGTCTTGTCATGCGAGTCATTCCACAACTCGACAAATGGTAGAGATTTGTCGTGATTTACCAAAATAACCAGAATCAATATAAATTTGCAATATAATGGAGAACCTAGACCATTTTCCCAACGAATTTGCAATGGCTTTACATCAGCAACAGTGAAACAGAAATAGTAAAATTGGGGGGGTTTTGGTTCAAACAAATTAAAAACGAAATAAAAAGAAGCAAAACGAAATGAACAGAAATAAAACGAAGTAAACAGAGACAGATCAAAATCGATCAACCCAACATCTCAGATTTTAGAAACTTCCATCATTGAGCAAAATTAAAAACGAATTCGCATTTGGTTCTAGACGAACCGAATATCTCTGCATCCGTCCAAAGAATCTTTCTACTAGGCAATCACCTAGAATCTATCCGAACAGTGGCGTCTCACTATGCTATCGCACAGCAACACTTAAACCTAGTTTGAACTCAGTCCTTGGGATGAACGAAACCGAATATTAAATCACTACTAGAAAACTGATTTTTTGCAGCGGAATTTTTCCCTCGCAAAACAAGCCTTTTCCGTCGCAAAATTATTTTGCGGCGGAAATGAGTCCATCTCAAAAAAAGCCCTCGTAAATCAATTTTGCGACGGAAAAAAAGGATTTTCCCTGGCAAATTCAAAATTTGCGGTGGAAAAGTTTTCCCTCGCAAAATGAGAAATTTTGCGAGGGAAAAAAATTTTCCCTCGCAAAATGAAAGATTTTACGGCGGAAAAATTTTCCCTCGCAAATTCTAAATTTGCGGTAGAAAAATTTTCCCTCGCAAATTCAGATTTTGCGGCGAAACAATTTTCCCTCGCAAATTCAGATTTTGCGACGGAACAAATTTCCCTCGCAAAATGTTTGAATTTGCGAGGGAATTATTTTCCCCCACAAATTCCGACAGAAAATGTATTTTCCCTCGCAAATTGCCATATTTTGCGAGGGAAAAAATTTCCCTCGCAAAATTAAAATTTTTTTTTAAAAAATAAAAAATCCGAAAAAAAAATTCATAAAAAATTATAAAATAAAAAAAATTGTATATCATAAAAATAAATTGTACAATCATCATACAAGTTTACATAATAAAAACACAATATTATATAAATTATAATGTTCTAAAATGAACTAAAAAAACTCTAAATAGCAGCAGCCTGGCCATCATTACCGTTGTTAGTTCTCTAGGTGTTTTGATGATAACTGACAATTGTAAACTTAATTTGAAGTTTGTCTTTGAAAGTTGTAAAACTTTCTGTATAAGGCAAACTCAAGTTTAGGTAGCGAAACTCGAGTTTGGACTTGATAGACAGAAGCTCAAATTTTAACATAATACGCCAAACTCCAGTTTGCATAGGCAAACTCGAGTTTGCAGAGTTACAGAGAGAAATCAAAGTTTCTAAGAGTTGTAAACTCAAGTCTGTATTTATAAACTCGAGTTTAGAACAAAGACAGTAACACTTGCATTTCAACTTGTTTTCAAACTCTACCTTCAGTCTTTCTAAAACTCCAATTTACAAGAAAAGTTTAAGAGCTAAAGACTCGTAAACTCGAGTCTGGGTTAAGCAAACTCGAGTTTAGGATAAACAGAGACACTTGTGTTGTTACTTGCTTTGTAAACTCCAGTTTTGGTTTCAGTGACTCCAGTTTGCACTTTAATGAAAAGTTTTCAAAGTTTGAATATACACTGAAACTCGAGTCAGATTTTTGGAGACTCGAGTTTAGGACTGTTTTGAAAACACTTGAATTATTACATGATTTCTAAACTCCAGTCTTAAAAATGGAAACTCCAGTTTACATATGAAGAGATTTTTCAAAAGTTTCAGTTTACACTGAAACTCGAGTTTTGGATATCAAAACTCGAGTCTGGGCTATACAGAGAACTAAACAATATTTTAGATTTTGTAAACTCCAGTTTGTGTTTTCTAAACTCCAATTTTGAAGCTCTGAACTTAAACTCAAGATTTTCATAAAAGCTTCAAACTCGAGTCAGTCATTAAATGACTCGAGTTTAGGCATGGCCTCAAAACTTCATCCAAGAGCCATTCGCGATTTTCCTTTCTGTAAGAACCAAACTCGAGTCAGTCACTAATCAACTCGAGTTTAGGAAGTCTTTCAAAACAAGATGCTCTCTGGATGAACTCCAAACTCAAGTCTGGGTTTGTAAACTCAAGTTTGTATCACACAGATTTGTAAAACTAGAAGGTGCGAATTTGCGAAAACCATTTGAATGATCTTAATACTTCATATCTTTAATTGCTATTATTCCTAACGTCTTTTAACCAATTTGTTAGCAAGTTTCAGATGGTTTATTGAAGGAAACAATGAAGATTCAGACAATGAGCTGTAAAGCAAGAGAGAGAGAATATGTTGTCTTATAAAGTGCTCCAACTTGGATTAAATAATTACAACTTTAAGCACAGCCCATTCCAACACAGGGACATCAACATTATCTTCATATTAATTAAGTCCCACATTGTGAGAATGTCTACAACAGATTGGATAAAAGCATAATCCATCCATCAAGAAGATTTTAGTGGATTCTCAACAGCTAGTTCTGGAAGTGGAGCCTCCAACGTTCAAATTAGTAGTGCTCTTCCAACAGTCAAGTTCTTCATTCAAATTGGACTTCAATAGCTATAAATATCATTCAGATTCGAAGAAGAAAATAAGACAGACAAGATACAAGACAATTACAGTGTGCAACAATCAGATTTCTGTATTCATTCTTCTGTAAATAATATTGAGAGATTTGAGTTTCAGTGTTTATCATTATTTGCTCTTAGAGAGAGTTTGTTTTCATTAATCATTTGATTGATTGTAAAGAATCTCAAGTCGGGGGACTTGGAGATTGATTGTACGACTACAACTTGTAAGGGGGAGTGAGTCCTAGAGAGAGGATCATCCCAAGTTACAGAGTGTGTAGTGTACTGTATTTGAGTATATCACTTACTGTGAGAATCTCAAGTCGGGGGACTTGGAGATTGGGATATCAGTGTACAACTTGTAAGGGGGAGTGTATCCTGGTGAGTGGATAGCTTTTGAGTACAGAGTGTGTAACTGATTGTGAGTGATAGTGAAAATCCCAGAGAGTCTGGGGACTGGACGTAGGTCAAGGAGTTAGACCGAACTAATATAAATCTTGCTGTGTCTTGTTCTCTCTTCCCTTTCTCTACACTACTTTGTTTCAGCGATTAATTTCTAGAATTGAGCGAAAGAATTTTTCAAATCCCCAATTCACCCCCCTCTTGGTGATTTGCTCCGGCTTTTTCAACCGCCAATATCGTCGTCACCACCAAGAGGTAGCCCCATACCTTTGTCCTTCAATAGGGCGTGGAGAAGTGCTCGTATCTCACTAATCATATTTCCTTGCTCCCTCATCTTCAGGTCTTTCTCCAGCACCTTCTGTTCTAACGCCTTTACCCTCTTATCTTCTGCAAAACCAACATTATGAAGTCAATTTACTTGTAATACTTCATTTAAATGAAAGAGGGAGTAATGATTTGTGATTGATAGCAAAAGTACAAGTCTACCTTCAGGACCACCTCTACTACTGCCGGACGAGCGCCTCAAAGACGACTTCAGTTGGCTGGCAGAAGCTCCCATCCCAAAGACTCTCCCCTTTTTGTCAATTCCGTCTGCAGCCTGAAGGAAGATACTCTCGTTATCGGAATAAGAGGACGACGAGTCACTCTGAATTTGCAAGTCTCTCTCCTGTGTCAGCTGTTGATAGGTCTCCTACAAGCACAAAAATACAACATAAATAATGCATATAAAATGAAAGAAATATGTTACTGTTTGAAGCAAATAATAAATATAATTAATATCTCAATGTGAATTGCTGGGACTTGGCGTTAATCCAGCGCTTGCCTTGTCCCTCAACCGCCTGGGTATGGGTCCGCTCAAAGGTGGTCCAAGGAATCAAATCTTCAAGAACTTCCCCAGACACCCTGCAAACACAAATGATAACCATTCATTAATTATTGATTAAGTACAAAATATTGAAAGCTGAAGTAGAAAATAACATATACTTACAATCTTTCATCGATGCTCACTAACTGGAATGCAGCCACCAACACATGACAGTCCATCCATGTGGGACCTATTTAATTTATTTTTTTCACTTTGCTTCAAAAATCTTTCGTCGGTCGCCCGTTTTTCAAATAACTAGCCTGCAACCTCAGGCTGAATCTAAGGTTTCTTTTCCTTTTTCATGCCTCAATTTATATAATTTATCGGACAGCCACTTGCTTCCCTTGAAGTTATAAGCTTTCTTTAAATTTTTCAGATGCTCGGGCAACCAACTAAACTTTCCCTTAAAAACAATACTAAAACAATTAGTGCTCTAAATTATACAAGTAGTTAATCAGTTTGTGTTTTGATGAGAATAATAAATTAATAAGCACAAATCACATAACTTACCAAGAACTCACTAAACCAAGTATCTCGCTGGCTCTGAGGAATCGATGTCTATGTGGCCCAAGGTTGATCAAAATTACGAAATATTTGCTCGGCCATAAAATCCGCCACCGGCTTATGAGGATGAAACTTGAGAACAAAGAGAATGTTGCAAATAGTAGCATACAAACTAAAGGTAAAAAATCATAACATTACATAACTTACTCGGTGCTCCCTACAGGACAAATCCACATTTTCCTTGTCGCAGGATCAATGGATCCCCAGGCTGGGTCGTCGGAGGAACTAGCTTCCCCACTCTAGCTATGAGGCGATGCAGTGTACTAAAGGAAGAAGTATATTGCAAAATGTTAGAACATAGATGTTTAAGAAAATATATGTAAATCAGTCAGAAATCATAAACTGAACATGCTCTGCCTACTGGTGCGGATATGTATGAGTGAAAGGCTCACCTATACCGCCCATAACAGAGTCAGTAGTAGGCGATGAAGATGAAAAATAAAGAGGCGGAAGCTCCGAGGAAGAGCTAAGCCCTTTGACTACAGAGAGGGTAGATGATGTCGGCCTACCCCCTCGATAGGACGAGCCCGGCCACTACCTCTACTATATCCACTACCTGAACGGCCTCCTGGATGCTCCATCTCTAAATACTTATAAACATGATGTCAAAATATATATAAATACAAGAAATTTACTTAATACAATAATGACTAAGCAACGGAGTATCAAATATAACAGATCGTCATAAACAAAAACAACTAACTTAAATCAATTGGATGATTCCTGTTCTTCCTCTGACGTCTCATAATCGTCGAATTCAGATTCAGTAGTGGAGTAACCCGCTTGTTCCTCATCGTCTGATTCCTCATTCTCAATTTAGATAGGAATCAGCTCTAAGTCTCCAGTGGAACCAAAGAGATTGCAAGGTATATCGTCCTCGACATTACTTACGGCAAGTACATGTTCCACATCCGCTTGGAACGGTTCAGTCATATCGTCATTTGTTTCTGACTCTTTTGAAGTAGGTATAATATTTCGTGCTTTGGTTTTGATAACTCCCACCCACTCTTGACGGGATGTAGGGTAATATGTAAAATAAACTTGTTCTGCCTGTTGAGCAAGAATGAATGGGTCATAACTAATCGCATATCTCTGTGACCACTCGATCTCAACATTTCCATATTTGTCTACCTTTGTACCACGCGAACTGTTATCAAACCACTCACATTTAAATAGAATCACTGACTTATCCCTCTTGTAATCCAACTGAATTATATCAATTAACTTGCCGTAGTAGTCGCACTCAACTCCGTCAACTTGGCCACCTCGACAACAAACACCGTAATTGCAAGTTTTCGTATTTCTGTCCGCTTTAACAGTTACAAACCAATACCCATTAATTACATATTTTTTGATCCTGGTAACAACTGTTGTAGACCCATAAGCTAAACTCCATACAACATCATGGGGATCTGACGCAGAAGTTGAACTCCATATTTTTTGCGCGGAGTTGTCTCGTAACCAATGAGGAAATTTATCCTTCATGATTCATCGAGGTCGGAATCCGAGATCAAAGGATTTGTTGATCGAACCCATTGTGAGAAGTATCTGTAACAAAAAGAAAGAAATTAATTCTTTAATACTTACCGTAGCAGTTACTGAAAAGATGAAATCTTACTTTAAGTACGCGGCGGCCTCTTCACAGTTGTTTAGAATGTACCACTCCGCTACTTTCTTATCGCTTCCTTCCAGAGTTGACCTACAATTTGTTCGAATGACCCGGCCAGGATAATTAAATATTAATATTTGATCACTCATTTCACCGCCATCATTGTTGCGAGGTGCCCCCTCCATCTTGATATAACTTCAGGGGGATAATAGTATGAGGCAAATTTGGTGGCCTCCTCGACCAGATACGCTTCAGCAATAGATCCTTCAACGTATCTTGTATTTTTTATCTTATATTTCAGTGTGCATAAAAACCTACAACAGACAATTAAAGGGTATTTATAACCTGTCATAGTGTGTTTGAACTAATCACAAGAAAAACAAATATATATTATCTTTCAAATGGATACATCCACCTATATTGTTGCGGACCTCCTACCCTTGCTTCGTACACCAGGTGAACGGGCAAATGGCAAATGTTCCATTGAGTTAAAGAAGCTAGGAGGAAACACCATCTCTAACTTGCATAGCATTTTTGGCACGCTCTTCTCTGACTGCCGTAACTTGTCAACGTTAAGTTCAGAAGCACAAATTGTTGTAAAGAAGAAGGAAAACTCTGTCAGAATATCTAATACATGATTCGGTAGTGCCTTGAAGGCCCACGGCAATAATCTCTGAAAGAAAACGTGACAATCATGACTCTTCATATCGTGTAACTTCGCCTCGTTCAAGTCCACACATCTTAAGAAATTTGATGCATAACCGTCCAGTAGATTCACACTATTAACCCATTTCAACAATTCTATATTATGCTCTTTGTTCAAGGTGTACAGCACCCTAGGTTTGGAAATTCGGCACGTGGCAGTCTCTATCAAATGCAAAGAAGGACTTCTGCAAATATGTTGTATGTCAAGTCTTGCATTTACTGTATCCTTTGTCTTACACTTAGTGTCCATGACGGTGTATAGAATATTGCAAAACACATTCTTCTCAATATGTATGACATCGAGGTTGTGTCTTAACAATTGATCTTTCCAATATGGTAGCTCCCAAAAGATGCTGCGTTTGATCCAATGATGATGAACACCATATCCCTCAGGCTCACTGGAAGCAGCTCCCTCTTCAATACTTTGAATGTGCTACACCCTCTCCCATATTTCTTTCTCACTTAAACGACGAGGTTTAGCTGATCGTTCAACCACATTCCAGCTGAAGTCTTTTTTGTTTCTCCTAAATGGATGATCGAGGGGTAGGAATCGTCAATGCCTGTCAAACCAAGATACCTTGCGACTGTATAGCAAGCTAAACCCCACGTTATGTTCCATACATATAGGACATGCAAGCTTCCCCGACGTTTTCCATCCACTCAACATCCCATATGCAGGGAAATCATTTATCATCCACATTAAGGCAGCCCGCAAGATGAAATTCTGACTTAACGATACATTGTACGTAAGAACCCCTTCACTCTACAACATCTTCAACTCGTCTATCAAAGGCCTAAGGTACACATCTATTTTCTTTTTTGGGTTGGATGGCCCAACGATTAACGCGTTTAGGAACAAAAATGCTCTTCTCATACACATGGAAGGTGGGAGGTTGTACGGAGTCACAATCACCGGCCAACTAGAATAAATCCTGCCCGTTTAGTTGAAAGGAGCGAACCCATCTGAACATAAACCAAGACGAACATTACGGGGATCGGCTGCAAATGAAGGATTCGCCTAGTCAAATTTTAGCCAAGCTTCGGCATCAGATGCATGCGTCACAAATTTTTCATCCCTGTGATGCTCCCGATGTCATCTCATGTGAGCAGCTATTTGTTGTGATGAATACAATCTCTGAAGTCTGGGCACGAGGGGAAAGTACCACATCTTGCTTAATGTTGAGTGGTTGTTTTCCCTTTAATCTTCTTGTACCTATCATGTTCACAGAATTTACAAGTAGTCCGTTCAGCATCATCCTTGTAATAGAGCATACATCCGTTGAAACAGCAATGGATTTTTTCACAATTAAGCCCGAGTTCTTTAACCTTTTTCTTTGCTTGGTAAAAATCTTTCGACAAATCATTGTCATTGGGAGCAACCTTATTCATGATCTACATCGTTTCATTGTAATTCTTCTCGCTCATATGGTGATCAGTCTTCAAGCTTAATGTTACTAAGGTAGCCGATAGCGATGAATATTCACTATTTTCAATGTGTTCGTAACCTTCCCATAAAGGACATTGCGCATCTTGAAGCATTTGATAGAACTTACTGGTTGATTATGTGTACTGGTCACAGAAAATAAATGAGAAAACAGATATAAGAAAAAATAAGTGAGAAAAAAATAAATTTAAATTTTCAACAAATTCATAATGAAATTAATAAAAAGGATATCATCTATTCTAAATCATGTAACTCATATATAAGGAATAACCAATACATATAACAGTGTTTGTTTATTGACCATGAGTATTAATAATATTATGATACAAGGAAAGAATAATAAAGAGAAAATTATCCAATAATTTACATATTTTTTTCCGAACAATATAAATTTAAAAAGAATTAACTAATGCTTCCTACGTCTATTTTAGTTATTTTTTATAATATTGTCTTTTTTATTTTTTTTCCTTAAAAAAATGTAGAGCATTAAACTAATTCAGTGCCTCCTACGTCTTTGGAAAGAAAATAGAGATGAAAAAAAAAACTAATTGTAAAATTAGTCATATTGAAATTACTATCAAATAAACAAAATCAAGATTTCAAGATCTTCCATTAGTATTATCATTTCAAGTAAAAAAGAATTAGCAATAAACAAAGTCTAAATTGGCAAAAGAAAAAGACCATACCAGTTGAAGAAACAATCTAAGGTAAAGAACGAGAAAGTATGCTGGAGTAAGATGAGGTTAACAGTGGCAGTCAGCTTGTGGCGGAGCTCGGATGGCAGATGGCGCATTGTGGAAACCAAGAGAGAAAGAAGAGCAAGATGAAGGAAGAGAGATGGTGGGGAAATGAAAACGAAGGGGGGTGGGGATTTCTAATCCGCAATTTGCGGTGGAATCGTGTGTTCCGTTGCAAATTTTGTGGCAGAACCACACAGTTTCCCTGCAAAGTATCAGTGGGCATCTGCCCACCGACATTTTGCGAGGAACCTAGGTTTTCGCCGCAAAAATTAGCGGCGGAACCGTCTGGTTCAACCGCTAACTATCGGTGGGATTATCCCACCGACAAACTTGCCGCGGAACACACTGTTCTGCCACAAATTGCGACGGAACAATGTTTTCCACTACAATTTGCGACGGCTCTCATTATTTGCGGCGGAACAGTGATTTTCACTGCAAATTTTTCAGAATTGCGACGGCAAGCCCTTTCCTTCACAATTTTGCAACGGATTATTATTCCGTCACAAATTCCTCCGCAAACTTCATGATTTCTAGTAGTGAATCTAATATTCAAACTATTTCCAGAAATCGAATCCGATAAGATGAAAACAGAAACGAGTAAAGTTACCGATTAAGCACAAGCTCTTTGGACGAATCATGGAATCATCAACATTGGGTTAATCGGAGAAATTTAGCCAAACATGACTGGGAAAAATGAAGAACATATAAAGAACGTGAAGAACACGAAGAACATTGTAGAGAAAAAGAAACTTCTATCTTCAATCCAAAATAATCCAAAAACGTAATGACATATGTGTTTGTGGCTGCTTCCTATCTTAAACTTAACCTTAAATGGAAATGGGCTAGGGCTACACAATAGCCCAAAACAAAATAAATAAAAAATGGGTTTTTAATTACAATATTCAGGCCCAAAAATCCAGAAAAACGTCTCTGACTTCGGCTCCAAGCTTGACCATCCTCTTGACCGAATCTTCCTTCCGAGTCTTCATAACATTTGTAACCCTTTGAATCATCTGAAATATGAGACAAAAATGAGGCAAATCCAATGTCTAGTTCAAAAGTTATGGTTAAAACAGTGAAGCATATTAAATCTGGAATTTTGATCATGAAAATGAATTAAATCCAAATAAAAGCCCAAATAATCATTAAAGCCCATTATTTATTAGCTAACAATCCTAAATTTATTACCCAAAAGATACAAAATAAGTGTGTAAAATATTCAATTATCAAAAGGTGCTCTGAGAGTTCTCTTGTTGGATTCATGAGACACTCTTGAATTCTTCTTCATAGTACCCTTATGTCCATTCTCCTTGGAATCAATCTGCACACACAAGGCACTAGATGGATGTTTTGGTACCCACTTATACTTGGGTCCTTGTATGTTAGTATTGGACCTTACTTGTCCTTTTGGAACCCAAACAAATCTACTTCTCACATTAGAATTTCTCCTAACATAGCAAGTGTGAGAAATATGACCAGATTTACCACAATAAGTGCAAGTAACAGAATAATGCTTATTATGAACATTTTTGCAAGTATTGAGTTTATTATCAGATTGAAGATTGAAATAAATCTCATTTGTATATTCTTTCTTCCCAATAAACTTTCCAGTATCATTTTCGAAAACACTTTTGTTGTTTAAATTAAAACCAATAACTGATTGATAAACAACTTTATGCAAATGTTCAAAACCATTTTTTTCAACTGCACAAGAAGAATTAGAATTGTTTACCACATGTGCAACTAGAGCTTCTGATCATGATTTACCATAATCGTGCATAATGAGCTCCAGGGAGTCATCTTCCTCTTGTTCTGTGTTGACTACAGCATAGAAGCATTATCTGATTTCACCTTTTTCATTCCCAACTTCCATTTGCTCATCAATCGTGGATATACAACTTATGGTCTCAGATGAACTGTCAACACTTTCAACTTCAATACAGTTGTTACAAGCATAAATAGAATCAAGAATATCCCAAATATCTTTAGCACAAGAGCAAAATTTTATTTTCTCAAAATCATTTTCTGTCAATGCACTATATAAAATTTTCATTGCTCTAATGTTTACTGAAAACATTTTCTTTTCTTCTTCTGTCCAATCCTTTCTTGGTTTGAAATCAAAAGCATTAGTAAAAATATCCCACATATCAAAATCAGATGCTTTAAGAAAACTTGTCATTCTAGCTTTCCAAAACCAAAAATCAATATCTTTTAAAAATGGTGGAATGGTATAATCAAAACCTTGTGAGAGCAAGCAACACCCAAAATTAGCCATTGTGACTCTTGAGACTGTTAAGTCCTTTAAACAAGAGACCTACCTCTGATACCAAATGTTGGACCTGGCTATCACCCAAGAGAGGGGTGAATTGGGTGTTTGATAAACTTTAGGAACTTTAAAAAAACTTTTCACAATTTATAAATTGACAATTAGATATTCAAAGATGAGCATATACTGGAAATGTAAAAGATAAGGGAAGAGAGTATGCAAACTGTGATTTATCCTGGTTCGGTCCAATCTTTGACCTACGTCCAGTCCCCAAGCTTCACTTGAGATTTTCAATCCACTATTTACTTTGAACTTGATTACACGTTCTGTACTTGAAGTAATCCTCTCATTAGGATTCACTCCCCCTTACAAACCGTAATCAATTCACTTGCTTGATTACACACTCTGTACTCGAAGTAATCCCACACTCGGATTCACTCCCCTTACAAGCTGTAATCACAACAAAGTGTTTCCTACTCAAGATCACCCAATCTTGAGTAACTCTCAGAATAATAGGATGTTTACAATGAATCTTCTCTCTCAGAAGTAAGTGAATAAACACTGAAGCACAATACATATAATCTCACTCTCTAAGCTAGATATATGATCATTGAGATATTCAGAGAGTAGATGAAGCAGACGTTAGAATATTGGCTTTTTCACTGTGTAAGCTCACGTCACTGTTCTTGTTCTCCCTCTTGTATCTGTGTCACTTGTTCTTCGTTTCTGGGCTTCTTATATAGATAAAGAAGAGGAACTAGCCGTTGCATTTTCTTCTCTTTGATTCTTCAAAGTTCAGCTGTAAATATGATAGTTGCATATTTTCCTCTGTTTCTTCAATTCTTGGCTGGAATCTTGGATTTAGTTGTTGTAGATGGTCTTCCAGAATTCTTGTCATTCCATAAACTTAATTTGACCGTTTGAGATGATTCTTATGAGTTACAATGGTCGGAGCTGAACATCTGGGATAAGGGAGAAGGATCAGCCCTGTTCTAGGTTCGTCATTTAATGCATTTATCCTGGATCTTGATCTCACCTTGATCTTGGCTAAATCTTATCTGAAAAACACTCAAAACTTCATCAAGGACATTAGAAACAATAATATCATATGAGGAAATAATTTCAGGAAGACCCATTAAGATTTCGTAGATCAACATCATATGATTTTTCAAAATCCCCGATGCAAACTCGAGTTTGTTCTTCTAGACTCGAGTTTGGGGTTCATCCAGAAAGCATGTCTGTTGATTAATGGTCTAAACTTGCAGTCTGTAAAAGCTAACTCGAGTTTGGCTTTTACAGAGAGAACTATCGGGCTCTGGACTTGGGATGGAATTTTGGTCCGGAAGCTAAACTCGAGTCAATTAGTGACCAACTCGAGTTTGGGTCCATGTTTGAAGAACAAACCTAAGTTCGTGATTTTCCAGACTGGAGTTTAGGGTCATAAACTGGAGTTTGTAGTGTAGCCAAAATGGATGATCTTTCTGTATGATCCAGACTCGAGTTTGGGAAGCAAACTTGAGTTTTAGTGACTACTGAAATATTTGAGGTTTATCTGGGTCAAGTGCAAATTGGAGTTTGGAAGGCCAGACTAGAGTTTGGGAGTCTATTGAGTTTTCTTGGTTCCTTTCTGTTTGGTCTAAACTCGAGTTAGGGAATCTAGACTCGAGTTTGGCTTACTTGGGATTCTGAGTGCTCTCTGTATCTTCCAGACTTCAGGTTTGATTTGCAAACTAGAGTTTAGCTTAATGTGAAAATTTTGGATTCATTTATGTGTCTGTACAGAATCGAGTTTGTCTATGTAGACTCGAGTTTGGCTTTTATTTAAAATTGAATATCTTTTTATCAAGTCTCAAAACTGGAGTTTGCTAACACAAACTCGAGTTTTCTTCTCCATGGCTCAGTCAAACATCCTTCTCACAAGTTCTTTCCTTTCTGACCTGATAAAGATCAATCCCTGGAATCCAGTACCTATCTCCATAAAGCTCTTTAATTCTTCTTTCCATTGCAAGAAGAATCAGCTCCAAACTCACTGTATTCTGATAGTTATGATTTGATGAATGAAGGTTGTTCTTTGCCAGCGTTTTTGCAGCATCTTGAATTTATAGTCAACTTTCGAAGATCATATCTCACTCATTTGATCTTTTTTTTCCATGATCTCTATGTTTCTGGAAAGGTATGTGAGTCTACTTTCATATGCCACCGATTTCAGCTCATTCTGATGTGTAGATTGTGAGATACACTCAAATCATTGAAGCTTGGTCTGCTGGGTGACGTTAACAGATGGGTCAACTTCAAAAATTCATACCTCTCTCATCTCAGCTTCTTTGAGCATGAAAATTTTTCCAGATGACTCATTGGATGTCTAGTTTCATACAAAATTGATTTCACCTTAAACCGATCTCTGGTTTGGGAGATATCATCAAATTACCAGAGGTCGCCAATTCTGATCGTGAAACAGAGTTGGACAGAGTTGCTGAAAGCTTGCTAAACTCGAGTCATTAAGTGACTAACTCGAGTTTTGAGTTCCAAACTCGAGTTTACATTGGCTAACTTGAGTTTTGCTGATCCAAAGACACCAGAGTTGCTGAAGACACTACAAACTCGAGTCATTAAGTAACTAACTCGAGTTTTGTGTCCTAAACTCGAGTTTGCTCATAATCCAGAGGCAGATCACTTCATGTAATGCAGTAAACTTGACTTTTGAGTATCTGGCTCGATTTTGCTCATCCAGAACTTGATATATGCTTGTTTTAACTCTGAATTGAGTCATCCCAACTTCCAGTTGATCTTGGAGACTTCAAGAATCAAACTAAGAACTTGTATAATGATTTTCTCAGTTTATTCAGCAAGTTCTTCTTTCTTTCTTCTCTCTTCTTGATTATTCTCCATGAATCAACTCTTTCTTTCTTCTATTCTCTTGTTCTTTCTCCACATGAACAAATTTACATTAAATGTAGCAATTAGACAATGTATATGATTAAAACTTTTTGATATAAACTTTTTGCTCTTGCTAATGGCATCTATATAAGACATCATCAAAACTAATCATAACCAACATATGGGAATGTTCGCGTCAGGGAAAGCATCTTGTATCAATTCTAGTAACATCGACATTGCCTTATTAGTGATCCCACACATACACTTGATATGGTACAACTTGATCAGGAAAGATAATTTGGAGTATTTCTGACAACCTTAATACAACGAATGATCACTCTCATCCATCAGGCTGAAAAATTCCCGTGCTGCTTCATTCCTGAAGAAAACAGGTTCTTCACCCTGAACTTATGTCGTGAAGTTGTCGTCTTGAACACCAAAAGCATCGCGGACAACTTCATTAACCAGATCATCTCGAGCTACTTGATTTCCTACTTGTGAGCTTTGAGGAAGTTGATCCCCATATCGCATACCATGTTTCTCACCATGGACTCCCCAAAATGTATATTCAACCGGGAAAGGCTTGACAAGAAGATGTTCCAAAGCACCCTCCCGTGTTTGCTACTTCTTAAACTTGCATCGACAACAAGGACACACGATCTTCCCATTAATGCTAGCGTGAGAGAAGGCAAAATCTAACAAAATTTTTCAATCCCGCTACATATACGGGAGAATTGCATGGCAACTTGATCCATGACTTATCCATATTTAGTAAAAAGCTAGGATAGACAACAAAACTAGGATATAATGTTTAATTCTCTTCAAATGACTTCAGATCCATTAAATGAAGCGTCAAATCATTTGTAGCGGTTATAAACCGCTAAATCAACCGCTACCACTATTAGTAGCGGTTTTTCAACCGCTATTTCAACCGCTACAAAGTATTTTCCACTTTTAGCAATTCATACCCAATAACTGCTACCAAGGTCACTATTAGTAGCGGTTATTCAACCGCTACAAAGTATTTTCCACTTGTAGCGGTTCGTACCCAATAACCGCTACCAAGGTGTAGCAGTTTCTTCTCAAAACCGCTACAAAATGTATTTATTGTTTTTTTTCTAAAATTAATATGTAAATAATTTTTTGAAAAAAATTATTTTCAAAATTGATAGCTTTAGTGATAACAATAATAAATTATTTTAAAAAAATGAATTTTTATTTGTTAGATATTATTTTATTATTTTTCTTACAATACCTATTTTATGTAACTATAATTATAAATTATGTAACTCATTTAAAGAAATATAAATATTTATAAACTACAATAAATGAAGGTTAAGTATTTAAATTGTAATCAAACAAACCAAATATCATAAACATCGAATAAACATTTTAAATAAATATTTGTCTCTAAAAATAAAAACTAGCAATCAGGAGCCTGATGATCAGGTCCTGTCTTAGTAGTGGCGTGGGCAGGAGCAAAGGTAACAACACCCTCATCATCATCATCAACAGCAGCACCAGCACCAGCAGGCGGCGGAGGATCCTTGCGGATGAACGAAGGGGAAGGAATGTGGGGCTCCTCGTTGATGAATGAAGGGGGACGCTAGGGATGTGAAAAGTGCCTGTTAGGTAGCAATTCTGTAAGGGCACTGGCACAAGCATCCCAACTATGCTTCTAAGAAGATATCAACTGTCGATCCGAGCCTAAATGCGCCTCTTCCTGGCAGCCTGCTCCGCTACAATCCGCTCCCTCTCTACCGCTTGTGCAGCCGCCAAGGCGACCGCCTTCTCAGCAACCAGGGCGGTAACCCTCTTCTCAATCATCGCCTCCAACCCCTCCGGTGGTGGCATACGTCTCACACTAGAGTTTTCGGCCTCAGAGGCGGAGGACTTGCCATACACAATGTTGGGCCTCGCGCCTAGGCCCATACCCCTAACGTGGCCGGGATGCTCGACTCGGCCCACACCAACTTTTAAAGGGGTCGTAGGGTCCACAGACCCCTATGACTCGGGGGTCTGGGAAGCTTGCAGCTCTGCCGTGGTCTGCTCAATCCGAGCCGGATGCGAAGATTTCAACAAACGTTAATGAAACAATTCAATTGAATTTGAACATATTAAATTAACAATATCAATAAATTTTTTCAACTTACTATGATCTCCTCAACCGCCTCAGATGTCGGTGTCACATCACGATGTCTATGGGTGTGTGTGAAGAGTTCCCCATAGTTTGTTTGACGGTTCTCCTCCCGCGCCTTTGCTTGCTGCAAGAATTAAAAGAAAAAAATTGTTATTTAAAAAATGGAACAATCAATGTTTTATTAAATTTATTTTAAAATTCAATATACCATCTCACTGTAGGTCACAGCAAACGTCTTCGATCCTGCTGTGTGATGGACCGTATGGGCTGCTCAACTCCTGGTATTTCTCTGGGACAAAAGCTATGCCTCTGCACTCCTCCTATACTGGACAAAAGCTGCCCAGTCATTGGGCTCCACGCCGTCTGGGACATTCTCGATCAATTGTTGTGTAGGAGTCGCCCCATCTCCATTCCTCTTAAGGTACAAACGATTCCTCCGGTTCTTCCACGCATCCCCAATCTTCAGTAACGAGTACCTCTTCATCTAGCCTCCCACGTAAAACTTCACCTGTATCATAATAAATTACTAATTAATAAAATAATAACAAAATAAATATTGACATGTAAAATTAAATAAAGCAACATAATTTACCTGGACAATGTCAGTAAGTGCTTTGTCCTTGTTGTTGGACGGAACACGCTTCCAATCCTTGAAGAATATCGAGAACCATGCCCAATTCCCGCCTAAATTAGACATGAACCGGTTGAACAGGTGACCCCCATTCTCAATTGGCTAGTCTGTCTTCGTGTTCCAGGGGACCACTACACGAGGGCCCCGCAACTAAGTGACCACGGCAACATCCAGCGACCTCCTGCAAATGTTCCCATATGTATCTCCACAGTTAAAAAAAATGTTTCTATTGCTTTTAAACATAATTTAATTAAATATAAAGAAAATAAAATTTAAATTTTCACAAAAAACTAATTACATTTACCTTCCACGTCCACCGCAAATTCGGTGGAGCGCAAAGACAACGGTCGGGAGTCCCCTTGATCCCGCTCATTCTCCTAGTCGAGAAACTGTTGGGCCTCACTCACAGAAAAGTTTATCTCAACCTCATCATTTTTGTTGAGGTCGCTGATCGAAAGAGTTACGCCTCATTCTCCGCCTACTGTCTCTAGGGTCTCCACCACAGGGATCAGTTCATCAGCAAAGATGTCTTCAAAATCACTCCCCATCTGAGGGGGCAGAGGCAGATTCCCAGGCCCACGGCCTCTCACACAGCCCCGTCTACTGCCACTTCCCCTTAGGACAGCCTTACCCTTCCCTTTATCTACGTTAACCATATTTCACCGTATAGAGAAGAAAACAAAATTTAAAAGTGAAGAGAAATGAACAGTAGTGTAAGAGAAACCGCTGTTAATAGCGCTACATTTTGTAGCGGTTACACTGAGAAACCGCTACCAAAATGAACAACTTGTTGCGGTTAACCTCAACCGCTACAATAATCACTACAAAAAGACCTTGATCTTCATAAAAGGTTGCAGTGGTTCTTTTAACCGCTACTAATTGTCTGGCGTTTGACATTCTGTAGCAGTTAACGCCCTAACCGCTACTAATATAATATTCAGTAGCGGTTTGGATGAATAACCGCTACTATTTTTTTTTTTTTTTTGAAAAAGAAAATCCAAACTAATTGGTTTATTAGTTTCATCTAATGAAAGATGAAACTAATAAACCAATTAGTTTGGTAAAAAGAATTATTTTCAATAAGTGTACTGAAAATAGTCCAACAAGCCCATGAATATTGGGCTTTAATGTAGACACTAATCTCTCTGAAAAGGCTCACTGAGTCATTTTGATCCGAGATATATCTTACAAAACCTCTTCACAGATAACTGTTTCAAAGTTTATAAGTTTCAAAGTGTTTTTCGAAATCTGGAGCAATTCTGGTTTACAAGTGTTGTCATCATCAAAAAGGGGGAGAATGTTAGTTCTCTATGGGTTTTGATGATAACAATCAATTGTGAAACCAAGATTGAAGAGTTGTCTCAAGAAAGTATAAACTTGCTGATTGAGACAATACTTGAGTATCAGTAGATATACTCGAGTATTGGGATTCCAAAGAAAAGCTCAATGCAAATGACAACAGACAATATTGCAGTATCCAAGGGGATACTCGAGTATTGAACCTTGAAGAGAGCAGTGCAAGTTTTCCATTGGAGCATACTCAAGTATTGGTATGCATACTCGAGTATAGGCCTAAGACTCTTCAATGATTTTACAAAAGAAATGCAAACCTCGGTTTGGAAAACTCCAGTTTCGAAAACTTAAGTTTAGAATATGAAAAGTCTAGTTTTCAACTTGGCTCTAGAATTCAAATGTTTTCAAAATTAAGTGAAAAGTTGAGTATGATAAGGACATACTCGAGTATTGAGCCAAGAAAAGATGGATTAAAAATTTATTAAACACACAAACTTCAGTTTTGAAAACTTTGGTTTCGAAAACTCCAATTTCACACTGGCTATATTCTCTCTGAGTTTTAAAATGAAAACCCATACTCGAGTATGGTGTCGAATACTCAAGTATTGAGTCATACAGAAAGCTCTCTATTAAGTATATATCTTTATATTAATTATTCTCCCCTACTACAAATTTCTTTTCATTTAATCATTCATTACCAATCATCTCTCTTATTTTATACTAATTGTCTCTCATATCCTCTTTTCATAAATATTAAGGACATATTTATAAGAAACATGACATTTTTTTATGCGTTATTTTTTTAACTAAAATTAATTGTCAGTTCATTTTGCGTAATCAATAAAAAATTGCGTAAAAAAATGACTAAAGAGAGTATTTGTTTTTAACAGGCTAGGGGGCAGACATCGTTGAAAATTAAATAAGGAGGTTTTGTCTTTTTTCCTGAGTGATTAAGTTTGTTTAATATAAAAATGAATCACTAATACATGATTAATTCCTAAAACTGAACTTTGGAAGTGCATGCATCATAATAGAATAGAAACTCCTCTTATTGAGATACGTGCAAACTGTTTCATACTCCTCTGATTCCTGTTATATCTATTTATTTGTTTTTTTATGCATATTCCATGCCAGCGTACATCTAAGTAATCTTCTCTTTCCCTTTATATATAGGGTTAAGTAACAAATTCGTCTCGAAAGTATATATCCAAGAGTAATGTTGCCTTAAAAGTTTTTTTGGGCTCAATGTTGCCCGGGAAATTGAAAAAAAAAAAAGCAATGCTCTCCTTTTCCGTTAAGAAGTTAACAGTCAACATCAATTTTTTAACAGTCAACGTTAGATTTTTAATGGAAAATGGTAACATTACTATGTTTTTAGACTTCCGGAGCGAAATTGAACTTGAAAAAACTTTTAGGGCAACATTGCCCCTTGACGTATACTTCCGAAGCGGATTTGCTACTTAATCCTTATATATATATAGGAGTAATTTATAAAAAATGTTCTGCACAATTATATTATTTTATTATCAGCATAAATGCTTCTTGTCTTGGGGAAAAAGTTCCTCCCATATGTTTTCTTATTATCTATTTTAATGTTGAATGTGTCATCTGATCTCCGTATTTTGGGGGAGATTAATATAACAATCTGAATTTTATTTTTTTAAAAAAAAGGACCTTTAACCTAAAATGCAAGTACAAGTTATAAGAACACAGAGATGCTTAAGATGCAAGCTGTGTTATGGTTATATTATTTAAAACCAATCCGTATGCTTGGATTAGACCATAGAGCCAGTGAAGCAATCTCTTGATCAAAGGTGGACTTAGGAATTGTAATTTAGGTGAACATTATAGAATAGAACTTAGTTGTTCATGAGATTATATTTTATCCCCATAAACATTTCAATGTTTTCTTTTAGTTCCTGTATGAAACTTTTAATCGAGACTAAAGTGAAAATATTGACATTTTTATGAGGTTGAAATGTAATTTCCTGAACATCAGGGTTCTATTATATAATTTAGAGGAGGCGGGGCCACCCCTAGTTCTGCCCTTGCTTTTGACTGGTCATATTAAATATGTGTATTTGGATTAATGGTAGAAACTATTTTTAAAGGGTAAAGGTGTAAAAATACACATGTGCCCTCAGGAGCGTCCAACACCAAGTGCTTTTTTTTAGGTGCAAAAATACACAAGTAGTTATAAAAACAGATGCAATAGCTACACTTGCTATTAAATAGAAAACGTTGACTGTTAGTTTGACTAAGAATTGCTTACATGGAAGCTGACGTCATCCTCACACCCACAAATAGACTTCCACTTCTCTCCTCCCTCCTCGATTTTCTCCCCCTCTGCTTTTCTTGACCACCCTTCATCACCCCCAACTATTCCCCTTCATCATTATTGCAGCCTTTCCGTTGTCGCAACCATAACCACACTAGCTCTACATTTCTTCCTGATCAATGGATCTGTGCGTTTTGATTCTATCAAACACAATATTTTATTCAAAAAAATATATATTAAAGCTGAAGCAGAAGCAATGGCCGGAAGTGAAAAAAGATTATCTCAGGTGGTGCTGTTGCCGAATGTCGACCCGAGCTGCAGAGATTGTTTTTTCCAGGATAAAAGGACAGTGGAGGAGATAAGGCATGGCTTCGGCTAATCTTATTTAAATTCCCAGGCTAAAAGTTTGCCATTTGTTATGAAATTAAAAAAAAAAAAATTGGGCCCATTTCGATTTGGAGAACCCTTTTTTCGATTTCAACTTGATTTTTACTCCTTATCATACGTACACTTTGGCATCAAAAGTCTCAACAAATCATATGAAGTAGTTTTCGTTTTAAGTGAAGAAATCGGCTAAGTAATTTATTCTCAGCTTCAATTATTATTGATAGCCTTTGGTTGCTACATATGGGAAAGAAAAATGATGGAAAAAAATTAAATCTAGAAATTTAAATCATATTTGTGAGCTCTAACTGCATGAGCTTATCATGGAGCCGTTCAACTGGAAGGTATCAATTTTTTACCATAAACAACAGCTTCACAATCCAATTTACCAATGAAAGGATAAAGATTAGAACAACTCTTACGATGAGGCAAAAGGACGTCTTTTGGCTTCAGTTTGAACTACAATCTAACACCAAACATCAGAGGCCGCAAAGCATTAAAAACCAGTTCAGTTTCCCAGTCCCAGTCCCAAACAGGAAGGAAGAAAGCAAACATTTAAGCTCAGAAAGAGGTTTCGGACTGGGAAACCAAAGATGATGAATGGGAATAGTTGGGGGTGATGAGGGTGGTCAGGAAAAGCAGAGGGGGAGAAAATCGAGGAGGGAGGAGAGAAGTGGAAGTCTGTTTATGGGTGTGAGGATGACGTCAGCTTCCATGAAAGTAATTCCTGGTCAAACTAGCGGTCAACGTTTTCTATTTAACAGATAGTGTGACTTTTGCACCAATTTTATAACTACATGTGTATTTTTGCATCTAAAAAAATCACTTGGTGTTGGGCGCTCCTGAGGACAAAGCACATGTGTATTTTTGCACCTTTACCCTATTTTTATAATATGATTTGTAGTGTATAAAGTAAGTATCTGAAAGAAATTTTGTTTTCGAGCTGTATGAACGGATAGCTTAACAAACATGTGTTGGAATTTAGGAAGAAATCTCATAGTTTATGAATAAGAAAAAGGATGGAAAAGTAGAGGAAAAGTAAGAAGGATTGTGTGTGTGGTAATAAGTCCCACATTGGCTAGTTGGAGGGAAGTTGGAGGGTATATAAGCCCCAACTTTGCTTCTACTAAATGAACCTTTGCGCCTACCGACTTTTGTGGAGGGGTGAGGACTTAGGCAACCCTTGGTCCACCACATGCGCACAGCTGCCGTCCAGCCGGCTTAGCTCGGTTCGATCGCGCGCGCCGCCCGCCCAGTCCGCTCCGGTCCACGCATGTGAAATAAAAAAAATTATTAAATAATTTTTTGAATAAAATAATCCTTTTATTTTTATTTCCGTTGTGCCTCTCCAGTTTTTTCCACCAGCGGCAATGTACGACTCGTTCAGTTCCGTCTGGTTGCGTCTATTCGTACGACTCATCGACCTGTTCAACTTCGTCTAGTGCGTCTGTTCGTGAGACACACCAGTTCGCCAGCAACAAATGCAAGTCGCCTCTGTTCGTTCCGTTCTGGTGTGTCTTTTCGCACAACGTACCAATTTGCAACAACAGACAAGTCCATCTGATCATGTTTTTCCAGAGTCTATAAATAGGGGCCTCTAGTCACAGAATTTTTTACGTTCTTTTCTCTCTGCATACACTCTTTCTGCATACACTCTTTCTGCATACACATTTTTTGCGTTCCGAAAGCAGACTCGTTGGATTAGCTTGGGTTTCAGACAGACAGAACCATATCTCTAGAGACGAGTAATCCACTCTATCCTAGGAGGCAATTGCTCAGAAACCTTCGGCGTCCATAGAGGGAGAAAAATTGTCTTAAAGACACAACGAAAGTTGGGCCCGGATTTCTGCATAGTTCATAACCATTATTCGGCAGTCTTGTGAGTTCGTTTATAGCTTTTTCATATAATACAGACTTGTTGTATGCTCTCTATATATTATATTCAGTTAATACAGATTTTTCTTATACTATTTTTGTTTACTGTATATTCAATTTCTACCTACTCTATACGTTAGAAACAACATTCTTAAGACAATTTTTTGATTCAAATCATTATATAGCAAATTTATATCATTACTAGTTTTGTACGTTGGTAGTAGTATTGAATTGAATCTATCTTTAGTCGTTAATATTATTATTATACTGTTTGTGGATTAATCTGTGCGATTAATCTGAGTTTCTGTTTTAACAACAGAAATGGCAAGTACAAGTACCAATCTAATTAACCCAAGTAGTCCTACTCCACTACATGGTGAAAAACCAGAGAAGTTCAACAGAAACAATTTTAAACGATGACAACAAAAAATGTTTTTCTATCTAATCATGTTGAACTTGGCTCGGTTTCTCACTAAAGATGCCCTAAAATTGGAGGAAGGACAACTGTTGGATAAGGAAAAGGTTGCTGCGATAGATGCTTGGAAGCATTCTGATTTCTTGTGTAGGAACTATATCCTCAATGGTTTGGATAATACATTGTATATTGTATATAATACTTTGGAAACAACCAAAGCACTATGGGAGAGTCTGGACAAGAAATACAAAACTGAAGATGCTCGCTTGAAGAAGTTTATAGTTGGTAGATTTTTGGATTTCAAAATGTTTGACTCTAAATCTGTAGTAAGTTAAGTTGAAGGGCTACAATTGATTGTGCATGAGATTCATGCAGAAGGGATGTCTCTTAGTGAATCTTTCCAAGTTACTGCATTTATTGAAAAATTACCACCATCTTGGAAGGACTTCAAGAATTACCTCAAGCACAAGCGTAAGGAGATGTCACTTGAAGATTTGATTGTAAGATTGAGAATAGAAGAAGAGAACAAGATTTTTTGAAAAGAAATTTGGTAGCAATCCTCTAGTTTCAAAGGCCAACATTATGGAAGATGGTCTGAAACCCAAGAAACAGAAACACTCTAATGAGGGATCATCCAAACAAGGCCCTAACAAAGGTCAGAAATTCAAAGGCAAGTGTTACAATTGTGGGAAGTCTGGCCACCGTGCTAAGGATTGTAGGAAGCCAAAGAATCTCAAGAAGAAGAACACCAAAGCCAATATGGTTGACAATGCTACTGATATGATTGATAATATAAGTCTTTCAGCAGTGGTAATGCAATGTAACTTGGTTGGAAATACTAAGGAATGGTGGGTGGACACTGGTGCCACTAGACATGTTTGTGCAAATAAGTGGATGTTCTCTTCTTATACTCCTGCGAAGCAAGATGAACAGCTATATATGGGAAATTCTTCTTCTTCAAAGGTTGAAGGTGTTGGAAAAGTGGTTTTGAAGATGACTTTTGGAGAAGTCGTGACACTTAATGATGTGCTTCATGTGCCTGACATTCGCAATAATTTGATTTCTGGATCCCTCTTAGCAAGAATGGTTTTAAGCTTGTATTTGTTTCCGATAAATTTACTTTCTAGGAATGATATGTATGTTGGAAAAGGTTACCTTAGTGAGGGCCTTTTCAAAGTTAATGTAATGACTATCACCAATAATGGTGCTATTAATAATAATATTGATTCTATCTATATGCTTGACTCCTCTAATTTATGGCATCAAAGATTAGGAATGTTAACTATAAATCAATTAAAAAATTAATTCATTTAGAATTATTGCTTGAAGTTGATTGTTCAAATAAAGATAAATGTCAAGTATGCATTGAATCAAAATTTTCTACGTTACCTTTTTCTTCTATTGAAAGATCAACTAAGTTGTTAGATTTAATACATATTGATATATGTGATATGAAATCCATACCATCTAGGGGTAATAAGAAATATTTTATTACATTTATTGGTGATTGCAGTAGATATTGTTATGTGTATTTACTTATTAGTAAAGATGAGGCTATTATTGCTTTTAAACAATATAAAATTGAGGTTGAAAATCAACTTAATAAGAAAATTAAAATAGTAAGGAGCGATCATGGGGGAGAATTTGATGGCCCCTTCGAGGAATTCTGCATAGAATCTGGTATTACACCAGACAACTGCTCCGCAGTCAAATGGGATTGCAAAGAGGAAAAAATTGGACATTGAAAGAGATGATGAATGCATTATTAATTGAGTCCGGTTTACCACAAAATTTGTGGGGACATGCTATTCTAACGGCTAACTTTCTAATTAATAGAGTGCCTCATAAAACGATATAAAGCATACCATATGAAATATGGAAAGGAAAGAAACCTTTCTTGAAATATTTGAAAGTATGGGGGTGCTTAGCCAAAGTTGAGATTCCCAAACCTAAAAGGCTAAGAATTGGACCTAAGACAGTAGACTGTGTCTTTGTTGGCTATTCACATCATAGTAATGCATATCGTTTTCTAGTTTATAAGGTTGATGTATTTGATATCCATGTAAATACGGTTATTGAGTCAAGGAACGCTACGTTTTTTGAAAACGTATTTCCGTATAATATAAATAATGATAATAATAACACAGTGATGTCTCATAATACTATGACTAATGATAATCTTGGAGAGGAGAAACTAAGACGGAGTACTAGGCGAATGACTTCAACATCCTTTGGGCCTGATTTTCTAACTTATCTGTAGGAAAATGAGCCTCGAACTTATGGAGAGGCTATGGGTCCTCTTAAAGCATCATTCTGGGAAGAGGCTACAATAGTGAAATTGAATCTATTATGTCAAACCATACTTGGGAATTGGTTGACCTTCCTACTGGCAATAAACCTCTAGGAACTAAGTGGGTCTTCAAAAAGAAGATGAAAGCAAATGACACTATTGATAAGTACAAAGCTAGGCTGGCAATAAAAGGCTATAGACAACGTGAAGGCCTAGACTATTTTGATACTTATTCACCTGTTACAAGAATTACATCCATTCGGATGTTAATTGCGTTAGCATCTTTGAATGGATTGGAGTTACATCAAATAGATGTAAAGACACCTTTCTTGAATGGTGAATTAGAGGAAGAAATTTATATAGAACAACTTGAAGGATTTATTGTCTCAGGACAAGAACGAAAAGTTTGTTGCTTAATAAAGTCCCTTTATGGACTTAAACAAGCCCTGAAACAATGGCATGCAAAATTCGATGAAGTTATGTTAACAAATGGCTTTAGTATTAATGAATGTGACAAGTGTGTCTACATTCGAAATACTCAAAATGGATTTGCCATAGTCTTTCTTTATGTAGATGACATGTTGATAACAGGTAGTAATAATTAAATGATTAAAGCTACTAAGCGATTGCTTACCAGTAAGTTTGACATGAAAAATATGGGTCAAGCAGATGTCATTTTAGGAATTAAAATTCATAGAACATTTGATGGGTTAGCTTTATCGCAAACTTTCTAAAATTCTAGAGAAATTTAAGACTTTAAACATAGCTCCTGTGTCGACCCCTATAGAAACTAGTCTTCGACTATTAAAAAATACTGGTAAAACTATTAAACAAAAAATAGTATGCTCAAGTGCTAGGCAGTCTTATGTATGTTATGAACTGCACTAAACCTGATATTGCCTATGCAGTAAGCATGTTAAGTCGCTTTACCAGTAATCCAAATGAGCTTCATTGGAAAGCTATGACAAGAGTTTTGGGTTACTTAAAGCAAACTAAAAACTTTGCTTTGCATTATGAGAAATACCCTGCAGTACTAGAAGGGTATTGTGATACAAATTGGATAACTAGCTCTAATGACACAAGATCTACAAGTGGATATATATTTACCCTTAGTGGGGGTGCTATGTCTTGGAAATCATCTAAGCAGACTTGCATTGCAAGATCAACTATGGAAGCAGAATTCATTGCATTAGATAAAGCTGGTGAGGAAGCCGAGTGGCTTTGTAATTTCCTTGAAGACATTCCTATTTGGTCAAAACTGGTACCAGCAGCGTGTATACACTGTGATAGTCAAGCAGCTATTGGTAGGGCCAAGAATGTCATGTACAACAGCAAGTCTAGACATATACGTCGTAGACATGATACCGTTAGACAACTACTTTCAAATGGGATCATCTCAATTGATTATGTGAAATCAAAAGAGAATATAGCAGATCCATTGACTAAAGGGATTCCTAGAAAGTTAGTTAGAAAATTGTCCAAAGGAATGCGTTTAAGGCCGGTCCATTGTTGATTATTGCGGTAATTCTACCTAGAAGAGTGGAGATCCCACGAATTAGGTTCAAAGAGTCAATTAAGTGATGATCGACTGTTAACACTGTGGAGTTTTAAACTCATACTCATTCCTAGACAAGACAATACATATATATAAGGGTAAGCTTTTAAGCTTTTAATGATTTCTTAATATGATGTGTTTAGATGATGTATGTTGACTTACATCACAAGGAATCACCTACATGAGTGTGAAGTGTGGGCCGCTTCTATGAGAATTTAAAACGGTCGATTCTCTAGAACACTCACAAAACCAAGTGGTGTCCAAGGCCAAAATGCACACAACATGAGAACCAATGATGCTAGAGGATCAACTGTGTGACTCCTATTGTCTTGGTATACACTAAAAGGTCGACAATTCAAGACAGCACGTTCACTGGTTGACCAGTATATCCGATAGGTTTTTACTTGAGAAGGTTCAAAAGCAACCCCTACCTTTCTCGATGCAGTTGTTTCTCGTAGAGGAACCACACTTTGCATACATGATCATTTGCATTTGGTCATGATGGACTTACTTCTTATCCATGTGGGGGATTGTTGGAATTTAGGAAGAAATCTCATAGTTTATGAATAAGAAGAAGGATGGAAAAGAAGAGGAAACGTAAGAAGGATTGTGTGTGTGGTAATAAGTTTCACATTGGTTAGTTGGAGGGTATAAGCCCCAACTTTGCTCCTACTAAATGAGCCCTTGGGCCTACCCACTTTTGTGGAGTAGGTGAGGACTTAGGCAACCCTTGGTCCACCATACGCGCGCGCGCGCCGCTGACTCTGTCCATCCGACCGGCTCAGCTCGACTCTATTCGATTCGGTCACTCGCGCCGCCTTCTTGGTCCGGTCCGGTCCGCACGTGTGAAATAAAAAAAAATTATTAAATTATTTTTTGAATAAAATAATCCTTTTATTTTTATTTCCGTTGTGCCTTTCCAGTTTTTTCCACCAGCGGCTACGTACGACTCGTTTAGCTCTGTCTGGTCACATCTAATCATACAACCCGTCGACCCATTCAGCTCCGTCTAGTGCGTCTGTTCGTGAGACACACCAGTTCACCGGCAACAGACGCAGTTCACCTCTGTTTATTCCGTTCTGGTGTGTCTTTTCGCACAACGTACCAGTTCGCAGCAACAGACGAGTCCATCTGATCGTGTTTTTCTTGAGTCTATAAATTGGGGCCCCTAGTCACAGAATTTTTTACGTTCTTTTCTCTCTGCATACACATTATGTGAGTTCCGAAAGTAGACTTATTGAATTCGTTTGGGCTTCAGACAGACAGAGTTATCTCTCTGGAGACGAATAATTCACTCTATCCTGGGAGGCAATTGCTCAGAAACCTTCGGCGTCCATAGAGGGAGCAAAATTGTCTTAGGACACAACGAAAGTTGGGCTAGAATTTCTGCATAGTTCATAACCATTATTCGGCAGTCTTGTGAGTTCGTTTATAGATTTTTCATATAATACAGACTTGTTGTATGCTCTCTGTATATTATATTCAGTTAATACAGATTCTTCTTATACTATTTTTGTTTACTGTATATTCAATTTCTACCTACTCTATACGTTAGAAACAGCAACATGCATTAAGGACTTTATGATAAATCAACCATGCTGAATGTATATATTTTATTCATTGTTTATTGATTTTGAATTTTTTTTTATTACAAGAAATTTAGGCGGGTTCGGCACCGGTCCCCCACCAAGGCCCAGGCACGGCTCCAGGGTTCTTTGAGCTCTTGCAAGAGACTTACAAGATCGCCTACCAAATGAGCCCTCACAACAGCAGAGGAAATCAAACTTTCGTTCTTTTGGTACTTGAGCCCGTTCCTTACCATCTATATCAACTCTCATTGGCTTGATTTTGAAATTTGAAACGAGGCCATTGAGGTTTTTGAAAAATAGCTGTCCATGGAATTTGAACTTTGGGAATCATGCTCTTTCATACAAATGGGGTTATACACACACACACACATATTCCCCGGGGGTTGGATTTACGCTTTCCTATTCATTTATTAATTTTAACCAACTTTTTTTTTATATGTAATTCGTTTTTTAACTTATTCAAAGAACCAAATGAAGTAATATTTATTGAGGGGTGGCGTAATTGATGTAGTAAGACTAACTAGTGATTAGTAGGAATAAAAATAAAAAACGAAAATGAAAATGTTGGACAAATTATTAATGTCTTTTATAAATATAGAAACACGTCACTTGTAAAGGTATTTTCTTATTATACAGGACCCGAGGGAGTACCTTAACAAAAGTAAAATAATATATAGATAATAATTAATCCTTCATGATTGATAAATAGTGCCGGACAAATAAATATTTTTTCACTTAATCCCTTAATTTAATTGCATATTTGTTTACTTAATTCCATAATTTAATTGCATATTATTCTAACATCATCACAGCCATGTAGTTCAACTTCCAATAAACGCTTCTCTTTAAACTTTTTGAAGTGAAAAATGGTGAATTCAAACCTTCTTTAGGGATTATAATAGGTGCGCATAAGTTTGGGAACATTACACTTTTTCCAACGTATATTACAATTTAGAATATCAAATTAACACTTTAATTTGAAATTTTATCTTCCTTTTATTTCTTAATATAAAAAAAAACAAACAAACAAACAAACGATGCATTTTACCAATTCCGAATTAATGGCATTTGTTCATTTAATTTTGAATGCTCAAAAGTCACATCTATTAAAGGCATATAACGGTATTATCCCCTTTGATTTCAAAGTAAATCAAGACTAAAAATTCTTTTTTAAAAAAGAAAAGATGGAATAAACAATTAAAGTAAAACGATCTATATAACTTTTATTGTCCGTAATCTTTTTGAGCATTTTATGAAATCATTTTTCAAACATTAGCTTATAAACAAATTCACAGACATCAAATTGAGACAATTCTTTTTAATTTTTAAATAAAAAATTTTTTAAAGCTCGAAATATAAGTTTTAGGAAACAATATTTGGGATAAGTTCTTATTCAAATAGTTGAATTACCTTATAATATGATGAATTAATTAACTACCATTTTTTTATTATGATAAATTATGTAAAGTGCATTATATTATAGATTGGAGGGAGTATACATTTTTAAGGTTGAGTTAATCAAGACACTCTTAAAAATATAAATTTTTGTTTCTTTGATTAACATAAATCTTAGACATGGTTTACATTATTTATTCTTAAAAAACGATGTTTGTAATCTTAACTAACGTTTTTCATTTTTAACCACATCAGTTACACATATTACTATGTTACCACTTTTTGTCTTATTCATTCTCTCTCATTCACTTTTTCTTTTAAGTATACTTTTTGTTTCTTTCTTTCTTTCTTTTTTCTTTCTTTTACTTAAAAGGTATTTTAATTAACACTTATATTAAAAGTTATTTATTTATTTTTCACCTGAAATATTAAAAGTTACAACAAAGCATGACTATTACACTAAACAAAAACAAACCAGAATAAGAAGACTAACAAACATAACAAAAATAAACCAAATGTAAGGAAAACTAATCACCACTGAAAAGGTGGGAATAAAAGTAACATCAGTAATAGCACCGGCTTCCTAAACAATCCAAGGTTAGAAGAAGTAACATGAAAAAAGGTTTCAGTTGCAAAACCCCACCTTATAGGGCACAATTTCTCATAAACATAAGTTATAATTTAATCAACTACATAATTGCTCTATCTTGGGGTAAATGATAGAGAAAACCCAATCTTAAAATAAAGAAGACAAATGATGTTCTGAAGAATACTTTTGTTCCTCCATTGAAGCAAATCTGGTGACTTTGACTACTCAGAGAACAAACCTAACAACGGTCATTTCATAGGTAAAGCATATAATAGTAGTGACTATCGATAAAATCCTTCCCCCAAAATCACAAATCAAAGCCACAACATAAAAGATCACCACTAATACCCAAAACCACAAAAACAGTAGAACCACGCAGACATAAAATCACAAAAAGCAGTACAAAAGGACATATATCCCTTCCATTAGAGAACACCGATGAGGGAGATGCCGAAACAATAACTCCCACCGCCTCAAAACAAATCTAAAGAGATAGAGGAAAACCCCGCCTTTAGAGGCGAGTGAGAACCACAACAGCACCACAAAATCTGTTGGATATAATTAGTTTTGATGATGTCTTAAATAGATGCCATTAGTAAAAGCAAAAAGTTTGATGTAGATTAGTTCTAAGTTGAATGATGGGGAATAATCAAGAAGAGAAGATATTAAAGAAAGAAGAGCTTGTGTATTATAATGGGTCTATCAACATTCAAGTTCTTATATGTATAATTACAAAGATTTTACGATCAAATGAAAGTTGAAATGACTCAATTCGGAGTTAAAATAAGCAAAATTGAGCTTTCAGGAAAATATGCATGAAAACTCGAGTTCTTAGGGCAAAACTTGAGTTCTCACTTAAGAACTTGAGTTCATGTTATTCCAGCCCACTCTGTTCACCTCTGTTTCACATTTAGCTTGGGCGACCTCTAGTAATTCGATGATATCTCTAAAACTAGAGATCTGATTGAGGTGAAACCAATTTTGGATGAAACTAGACATCCAATGCGTCATCTTGACAAAAATTCAAGTCCAAAAAAGATCAGATGAGAGAGATATGAATTTCTGAAGTTGCACCACCTGTTAACGTCACACAGCAGAGCAGAGTTCGGTAATTTGAGCATATCTCACAAAATACACATCGGAATGAGGTGAAATTTGTGGTATATGAAACTAGACTCATATACCTTTCCAAAAACATAAATATCATAGAAAAAAAGATAAAATGAGAGAGATATGATTTTTGAAAATTGAGAGTCAGTTCAGGATGTTGCAAAAACGTTGGTTCAAGAACAGCTTTTATTAATCTGATCATAGTGCTCAACATACAATGAGTTTGGAGCTGATTGTTGTTTCATTGGAAAGAAGACTTGAAGAGATTTATGAGCATGGGTGGTTTGCCAAAATTGAAGCTATATCGAAGACGTTACTGGAATCTCCAATGTTCTTAAGTTCTTATGTTTTTCTCAAACAACTTATGTTTTCAACCTCGTTCAAAATGACAAACTTGATTTCATATTTTAAAACTCAAGCTTTGGAAAGACTTAACAGATAGTTCTCGATCAGTAAGATTGAACACTCGAGTTCTTGGGAAGAAAACTTGAGTTTGTGACCTTTGACAGTGACAAATTTTCAAGAGTTTAAGAACTTGAGTTCTTGGTAAAGAACTCGAGTTCTTGGTAAAGAACTCGAGTTCTTATTATGAGGAATTCAGTCAAAAACTAAGAACTTGAGTTCTTGGAAAAGAACTCAAGTTCATGAACTTGAGTTCTTAATAAAAAAACTCGAGTTCCTTTTATGCGAAATTCGGTCAAAGATTAAGAACTTGAGTTCTTAGAAAAGAACTCAAGTTCATGAACTTGAGTTCATGATTAAGAACTCAAATTCTTTGGAAATCAACTTGTGCCTAAATTGAAAAATCGAGTTCTTGGCTTGCAGACCTGAGAGATTCAAAAGAAAAACACAAGAACTCAAGTTTTTGTTTAAGAACTCAAGTTCTAAAACTCGAGTTCTTGTTTAAGGACTAGAGTGGAGTGAACGAAAATCGTGAATCACTATCTGTAACTTTCCAAATGACTTAATCTTTTGTTGTTACTTTCCAAAATTGTTAATAATCATTTATAAGATGCTTTTAACCTGTTTGCTAGTGATTTTAGATGATTTTATCATGGATTAACAACAAATTGGCATAAAGCAATTTGTGTGTCAGAAGCATTAACGAATAGTTTGAACATCCCAACGAAAAGCTTGAATCTTTACAAAGGCTACTAATACAACACACAAGACGGAGCATTAATGAAGTCAACGATAAACATTCTATGATTAAAGTTGGATTAAGCTCAACGGGCAAAAAGCAACGAAAGCTTTAACGACGACTTCCAACTAATCTCCAACGGTCAAATGCTCGCAACGGTCGAAACACAATAACCTATAAATTGCGAAGTCTTCAAACTGGAAGAGGGATGACGGATGATGATTGACAATTGATGAATGACTCGACGAAGCCAATGAAACGATATTCACCGTCAATATGTCAATATACACTTAGTCAATATACTCTCTGTTTCTCCATGTCTATATAGTTAGCGTAGAGAGAGTGAGAAAATTGATTATGTACTTCAGTGATTATTTATTCACTTCTCAGAGAGAACATTTATTGTAATCATTCTATTTGAGAGTTACTCAAGATTGGGTGATCTTGAGTGGGAAACTGATTATATCCTTACAGTGTGTAAAGGGGAGTATCTTAGATAGAGATTTGGCTTCACAAGTGCCTGGGTAAACTTGTGGGTTGTAAAGGCTTCTCTTGTGTTTGGATTAAACAAGAAGATCTAGTGGATTGAAATCTCAAGTGGAGCTTGAGGACTGGACGTAGGTCAAGGATTCGGCCGAACCAGGATAAATCATAGTTTGCATATTCTCTTCCCTAAACTCTTATCTTCCTAGCATATATACTTGAATGTCTGACAAGTGCTTTATAGATTATTATTGTCATACGAATTGTTTTCTATAAGTTGCGAAAAGATTTTCAAAGTTATCAAAAGTTTTTTTTTTCGGACACCCAATTCACCCCCATCTTGGATGACAGCCAGGCCTAACAAAATCAAAAGGATGCCACCGGTGGAGTGACGATGAAAACGAAGAATAGAGGAAGGCCGACATCGGTGAAGATAGAAGATTGTCAAGGCTCCACTCTGCTTCTTTATCATGGTTGAGGTTTGGGATAAGGCTCGCCGACAACAAAGACACCACCTATAATAAGAGAGAAACCCTAACATTGAAAGTTGACAGAAAGAGTCATGAGAGGGAGTTGCACACAATATTGGGTTACAAGAGAGAACTCATTCACTTGTTTTGTCCATAGATAAAATAAAAAATACACGCTTAACCAAATTTTAACCAATTTTTTAATAGATTAAAGTGCAAAAATATACATGAGTTTTTTCCTCAGGAGCGCCCAGCACCACGTACTTTTTTTTGGAGTAAAAATACACACGTGGTTACTATTTTGGAGCAAAAGTCACATCCCACCGTTAAGTCACTGTTCACCATGATGAGAGAGAAAGAAATGAAGTGATCAGTAACATAACAACAGTGGTTATCCGTATATTTTACTTTTAAACCACATCTCCATATCTATTTTCATTCCTATCAAACTTAATTCTACATACCAAATGGGCCCTTTAATGGTTCTCAAATCATGCTTCTTGATCCTCTACCATCGATTACTTGTGTATTCTTGTTGGTTACTCAACAAAAAAGGGAACTCCATTCTACTTCTGAGCCGAAAGTCTTGCTTGCTCGTGCTCCACGATATCCTTCTTCTAATTCCAAGGATAAGCAATGTTAAATGATGGTTTATCTATATATCTATTTAAGAATATTAATTAATATATTAATTTTGATTAATAGAGTAGTTGATAAATCTCCTACTTTTTCTCCTTATTTGAAGGAGGATTAAATTAATAAAGTGAAAATAATATTTATCTTATGGCTTGGTTTCATCGGGAAATATTATTGGTTCTATTAATTAAAATTTTTAATTACATTAGTTATCATACGTAGATAAAATTTTGATATGATAATTAGATCATTTGTTCATGCCTGTTATTTTATTATTTGGTATTTTAGTTGCAAAAACCAAATATAATTAACAGTTAAATGATGAATGTTTTTAAAGTCCTAAATTTTAGGATCGAAGGGAAATGTATTCCCGTTTAAAGCTTTGTTATCAATGGAGATATTAATTTGTTTAATAATCTCCTAAAATCTCTCCTATAATCTTTCGAATGTTTTTAAATTAATATGGATGAATAAAGTGGGGATTTGTTATATTTAATAGTGGGATTTCGAAACAATATCTTATTTTAATAAAGGTGATGATATTTGTGAATATCTTAGCCACTATTTAATTTATCAGGAAGGATTTGTTACCAAGATCAATAAATAAAAATTATGAAATTGTCATGCGCTATGTTTAATTAAATGAAAATTTAATTAATTTTTTATTTGCTATTGAAAGCAAATTTTTTGAATTATTAAATATTTTTTGTGACAAGCATATGACATTGATATGAAAATTTAATCATTTATCTAGTGTAGAGATAAATGTGCTTTAATTTTTCATAATATTATTATTGTCTTGGTATAAGCATGCATGACATCATGAAATATTTAATTTAATGTGGATTATTGGTGGTAGAATCCGATAAAATTAATTCATACGGTTGGTGTCTAGAAAAGTAATTTAAAGGCTAAACCTTGATTTAGTGGTTATTTAATTAGTCACTGTTGCAATGACACGGAGACACTCCCACTAGTTTTGACTTACCTGGCCAATTAATATGATAAACAGAGTTGATTTCATTTATTAGCAGAAATGCAATTATAGTCTTAATTTTATAATTATGGATGATTTTGTGGCTATGTTTTCATGTTTTTTAAATATTGAAAATAGCAATTGTATGAATGCTAAATATTTAAGTTTTGGAATTAATATGGTGGATTTATTAATCACCAAAGTGGTCATATGTATCAAATATCCAAGTGAATATGGTTATTGAGTCAAGGAGTATGCTCGAGTACTAGGCAGTCTTATGTATGTTATGAACTACACCAGACTTGATATTGCTTACGCAGTAAGCATGTTGAGTCGCTTTACAAGTAATCCAAATGAACTTCATTGGAGAGCTATGATAAGGTTTTGGGTTACTTAAAGTAAACTCAAAACTTTACTTTGCATTATGAGAAGTACCCTGCAGTATTAGAAGGGTATTGTGATGCAAATTGGATCACCAGCTCTAATGACACAAGATCCACAAGTGGATATGTATTCACCCTTGGTGGTGGTGTTGTGTCTTAGAAGTCATCCAAACAGACTTGCATTGCAAGATCAACCATAGAAGCAGAATTTATTGCTTTAGATAAAGCTGGTGAAGAAGTTGAGTGGCTTCATAATTTTTTTTAAGGACATTCCCAGTTGGCCAAAGCCGGTACCAGCAGTGTGTATACACTGTGATAGTTAAGCAGCTATTGGTAGGACTAAGAATGTCATGTACAACGGTAAGTCTAGACATATACATCGTAGACATGATGCCATTAGACAACTACTCTCGAATGGAATCATCTCAATTGATTATGTGAAATCAAAAGAGAATATAGCAAATCCATTAACTAAAGGGATTCCTAGAGAGTTAGTTAAAAATTTGTCTAAAGGAATGGGTTTAAGGCCGATCCATTGTTGATTATCGCGGTAACTCTACCTAGAAGAGTGGAGATCTCACAAACTAGGTTCAAAGAGACAACTAAGTCACAATCGACTGTTAACACTGTGGAGTTTTAAACTCATACTCATTCCTAGACAAGACAGTGCATATATATAGAGTAAGCTTTTAATGGTTTCTTAATTTGATGTGTTCAGATGATGTATGTTGACTTACATCACAAGGAATCACCTATGTGAGTGTGAAGTGTGGGCCGCTTCTATGAGAATTTAAAACGGCCGATTCTCTAGAACACTCGCAGAATCAAGCGGTGTCCAAGGCCAAAATGGACACAACATGAGAACCAACGATGCTAGAGGAGCAACTATGTGACTCCTATTGTCTTGGTATACACTAAAAGGTCGACAGTTCAAGATAACACGTTCACTGATTGACCAATATATCCGATAGGTTTTTACTAGAGAAGGTTCAAAGGCAACCCCTACCTTTCTCGATGCAGTTGTTTCTCGTAGAGGAATCGCATTTTGCATACATAATCATATGTATTTGGTCATGATGGACTAACTTCTTATCCATGTGGGGAATTATTGGATTTTTATATCTAAATCCTATGGGTTATGAATAAGAAGTCTTACTGATTCGCCACCACCGGTCACGTCAATTTGCCACAGTCGTGTTGATTCACCAACAAGAGATAAGTCCATCTGATCGTATTTTTTCAAAGTCTATAAATAGGGCGCCCTAGTCACAGAATAATATAACGTTTTTCTGCATACACTTTTTCTTGTATACTGTATATACATTTTGTGCGTCCCGAAAGCAGACTCATTGGATTCGCTTGGGCTTCAGACAGATAGAGTCATCTTTCTGAAGATGAATAATCCGCTCTATCCTGAGAGGCAATTGCTCAGAAACCTTCGGCATCCGTATTGAAAGAGCAAAATTGTCTTAAGGACACAACGAAATTTGGGTCCGGATTTCTGCATAGTTCATTATCATTTTTTGGCAGTCTTGTGAGTTCTTACTATTTTTCCTTCTTGTGTAGAAGTATTATATATTTACAGATTATGCATATTGATTACACAGATTCTTTCCCTATTGAAAATTCCAATTTGAATGATTTTCTACAACAGTGGATAGAACATAACGACGGTGGTTATCCGTATATTTTACTTTTAAACCACGTCTCCATATCTATTTTCATTCCTATCAAACTTAATTCTACATACCAAATGGGCCCTTTAATGGTAATATAGGTAATGGCATTCTGGAGATAATATGAAGAGAGCGGGGTATTTAGACAAGGAGGAGTGCAAAGAGGACGATAAGGAAGAGGGACGGAGTACTACCTTACTGATTTGGTCCTGATAGTCTTCCCTTCAGTGTCCTCCAAATCTTCTCTTACCTGCCTTCGTCTCTTGTTGTCTTTTACCATTTTGCCTTGTTTTTCTTAACCAAATTTCAATCCTAATAATTTACTATTTATGTATTTATTTTATCATCTGCAATTTACCACTACAGATCCCACTCTAATAATGAATTTTACCATGACGGTACTGCAATTTTTACTCCAATTTTGCATGCTTCGTACAATATCTTTTCTCGAAAATTGAACTTCAATCAAATCTATACATTACGCGGACCAAGTATGATCTGAACTTGATATCCTCAAGTAACCTTAATTGGCAAGAATTATCATGGTTATTAAAACCGGACCGGACCGACCGGTTCAGACTGGAAACCGGTGAACCGGCCATGGAGCCGGTCAGGTCTATTGTAGAAACCGGGTTTAGTTTTTTTAAAAAAAAAATCGATTCAAGCTCCTGTTGCAGAGCTCCGACATGGAAAAAAAGGTGGAAAGAGAGAGATGAGCAGAGAAGGAGAAACCAGAAAAAAGGCCACCGGATCTCGAGAAACCACCGGTGAGATCGACGAGGAGGGAGACCAGAGTGACCACTGCTTCTTCCCCTCAAAAATCGCAGGAGATCGACGAGGAAGGAGGACGAGGAAGGAGGCTCTGCAGTTTCTAAACCGTGGTTTGGCCGAAAAAAAATGAATCCTGTAAATGAATATGGAAAAGGCGACACAAAGCAAATAATCATGGCGTGGTTTGGAGACTCTCACCGTGAGAGACTGTGGGAGTTGATAAAGTTTTGAGGTACAGGCATTTATTGCTCATAAATGAGTAATGACTGATCAATGGAAAAGGAAACAAAAGCAACTTTTTGAAGTTCACGTGCTGGAAACATACACCAATATTTATTAATCATAAATGAGTAATAACTGATCTTTTGTTTTTTTTTGGTCAAAAAGTAATGACTGATCAATGGATATATATATATATATATATATATATATATTATATAATATGGAGTATGGACGAAGGCACGAAGTATAAGAAGTTTCTGAAATATTATTTAAATAAAAAAGAGATTTTTTATAATTTCATTAAATAATTGAAATCCTTACTTTTCTTACCGGTTTAGCTCCGGTCTGACCCACTAACCCTTGACCCAGTATCCCGACCGGTTCAGTGACCGGTCCGGTTTTAATAACCTTGAGAATTACTTTTCCCCTAAGGATAATCCTACGTCCACCACTTACCAACTGGAAAAAAAAAAAAAAACAAACAATAACCTATATGTACAATTTTCTTTAAAAATACAAGGAAATTACTATAAGGTCTAAAACAAGAGTTAATCACCTACAAGTTTTATAACAATTGAGTTAAATGCATCGACCCTGAGCAAAAATAAAAAGTTAAATGCATCGACAGAAAAATTGAGTGTCATAAATAACCAGGGACGGATCGAGGAATTTTACTAAGAGGGGGCGAAATTAAAAAATGTTACACCATAAATAAATGTACTTGAAATACAATGTAGACCTAATATACAAAAAGTTGAAAGAAGTCTTACAGAAATTAAGATGATTTTATTTAACTTTTACTCTACATGCTTTCATATTATTAAACTTATCTATAATTGAATTCCTGCTAAAACTCAAAACAATTTCTTTTTAAAAACATTATTAATAACAAAAGTAAACAATTAAAATTAACTATTAGTTATCATCTATATTTTCATAGCCATCTTTTAACAAAACTCAAAACTTACCCAAAATTTTAACCTTAAAATATTCTCTAATAAAAATAAAAGTAGAATTATTAGAAAGATAAAATCATGGACGATAAATTTCATGAAGGAAATTTAATGAAAAGAAGTGATTTTGAGTATGTTATTGATCCTCAAAATTTACAATAAGGTTTTAAAAAAAAGGGCCAACCAGCTGCCAGTGAAAGAGAGAAGAGTCTTTTTGTTTTCGTAAAAGAGCAATGGACAGATGTTAGATGTTAGCCGGTTAGGAATATGTCAAAGGTGCGCCCCATCTCTTTATTAGTTTTTTAAAAAATATATATATATGATAGAAAACAAACGTTGGGATGGGTCAAGGTAACTGATCTCAAATAATATGTATGTGTGTGTGTGAAAGCAAGCCAATGGATTGAAGGGATATATCATTTTTTCTATAAAAAAAAAAAATAAATAAGGGGGCGGGCGCCACCCCTCGCCCCCCACTGTGTCTGCCCTTGTAAATAACAACGGGCTTATGTTCTTTATTTGTTATTGTGATTTTTTAGTTATTAAATATTCTCTTTTTGTACCTCATAATAATTCTTTAGAAAAATATTAGTGAGGTCATAAGGAAAAAAAATATTAATAAAGTCTCAACTCTAAATTTCCTATAAAAAAAAGTCTCTAGAACGTTTTTGATATTAACTATGAAACTCCAATATCAAAAAGTTTCATTGTCAAAATGACTTTTTCTTGTTAAAATTTTATCATTATCACAATGATTTTTTATGTTGTTAAAAATTTTTAAGTCTTTCCTCTAGTTTGTAGAATTTTAGAAACCTAAAAAAAATTTTGCAATAGGAAAAACTATTTTAATAATATGAAAAGCTATTTTCACAACGATATTTTTATACGGAGTTTTTAACAACAGGAAAAACCATTTTTTATAATATGAAAAACTATTTTAACAACGAGATTTTTTTTATATTGAAATTTCATAATTAATATAAAATGGACTTTTTTTAATAAGAGATTTTAGGTTGAGACTTCTTAAATATTTTTTCCTCTTCTTTAGAACCCCAGTGCTATTTTTCTAATTCTTTCCAAAATAATTGTCACATTTTTTTGTAATATGACTACATGATAACGTTAGATTTCAGTATTGTTCAGTATCTCTGTGGAAAACGTTTTCTAAATTTATACATGCCGAAATATCATGTTAAGCGGCAAATTTTTTTTTAAAAAAAAATCTATATTAGGTGAAGATATTTAAATGCATCCTATTGACAAAACTTTAATGTACAGTTTAATTCACTGTGGTTCAAAACTGTTGTGTACCTTTCATTGAAGCGTGTGCTTTTCACTTGAATGTTAACCACTTAATTTGCGTCAATTTGGTGGTTGTCTCCTTTATTACTTCTCTCATTCTGTGCCATGGTGGTTCCCAGATGATTCAGCAAACTTCACAAAAGGTGACAAGATGTCTTCCATTTCAGCAATTTCTTCCTTCAAATCCTATATCATAGCTCTTCGTTTTCGTGTGTTTTTTGACTCATCAATGATTGACTCTGAACCATGTCAATTATTCATTTCCAGTACAGGTCGTTTCTCTGTTATTCAATTTTTGGTTGGCATTTTCCGGTTCCTCGCTGGAAAAATGCTAACGTGCTGATCATAATAGATTAATAATTGTGAGACGGGAAAAAGTAGTGTATTATTATATTCTCTCTTTTTCTTTGATTTGTATTCAGCTGTCTAGGATGAATGGCAGAAAGAAAGAAAAAGAAAGGTTTGGATCTTACTCTGCCCCCTTTTCCTTTCTTGTTTTCTAGTCGCCAATGATGTTCTTGATCTTCCAAAGCAGCGAAATGGCGGCTGCAAGTGATTTTAATTATATGTTTGTTTACATATATTTGTCACATTTTTGTGGCGCGTTTTTCTTCAGAGACACTCCGCGTCATTTTGCTTTCTTTCTTCTTCAATCAGATGATTTTGGACTGTGCAGGGATTAAACCTAAATGGTTTAACGTTCATTGACCCGGAAAGCTACAGCGACCTCTTCCTCTTGTCATATCGCTGGTGATTTGATTGATTTCTGATGAATGTAGAAGATGTGTTGCGATTTCGGTATCGGAATCTTCGGTAGAGATTTCCTTCGGTGTTATCGAATGTAGAGCCAAACTAGTTGGATCCAAATCACTCGCTGCTTTAACTTTTTGAAGCTCTGTTCCTTTTTCGCACTAATTTGACTTGAGAATTTTGAAGGCACAAAAGCATTGCTACTGACATTGGCCGGGAGGTCTCTCCTTTTGGTTTTGTACCGTTAAACAGTGCTTTGAATCTTCTTGAATTTCGGAGATTTTGAAAAATTATATTGCAATATATAAGCTGAGCACTGTAGCGTCTTGCTTTCTGAGCTAAAAGGTTATCTTATTCTTCTCGGATTTGAATCATTCGTCACTATTTGCCTATTTGGACATGTACTGAGGGATCCCTGAGAGTAAAAGCAAGCTTCTAAGAAAATTGGGAGAGGTGCTTGCCATTGAGGGAGAAAAAGTCTGAAATTAGTTAAAAGGGTGGTATCAGTGGTTGTTCTGTTCCTTATCCCTGAATGTGAATGTTAGCAAGTTGGTGGTGGTAATATAAAACGTGTTCTTCAGTTTCTTCGTACTGTTTGACTTTTGAGCATATAGGAACAAGCATACGGGTTTTGATGGTTACTGGGACTTGAGATTTACTCTCGTGGAGTTGGGCGGTTGTTTTGGAATCAGCAATGCCGATGAGTCGCGAGCAACAGAAGCGAGCGAAGCAGGAGAGAGGCTCTGATGCTGCTGAGAAGGTTATTGTTGCCGTTAAGGCTTCAAAGGAAATTCCAAAGACTGCTCTGGTTTGGTCTTTGACTCATGTTGTTCAACCTGGGGATTGCATTACACTACTAGTAGTCGTTCCTTCACAAAGTTCAGGTAATCTCTCTTTGGCCTTCAATTTTTTTTTTTTTTTTTTGTATATTCAGAAATGATTTGTTTCTCCTCCTCTTTTATCTTTGTTGGTTCTTTCAGAGTAGGCATTGTAACGCTTATTGAAGGTATTTAAACCCATATTTTCTCTAGCCTGCAGAATATGTAACTGACAATTACTCCACAACTATTCAGGTAGAAGATTATGGGGTTTTCCGTTATTTGCAGGTGACTGTGCCAGTGGCCACAGGAAGTCTGCTTAGGAACAACCTCAGAGCAGAAGTGTGATATTATCAACGATTCTTGTTCCCAGATGATCCTTCAGCTGCATGACGTCTATGACCCAAATAAGGTTAGTGCTCGTATATAGTGTGACAGAATGAATGAAGGGAAAGAGTAATTGAATATTATTGAATGAGGTGGAGTGTTTATATACAACGGAAAGATACAAAACAGAAGGTTACATCATAACTAAGCGACAACAAAACTAAATACATAACAGAATAACAAACTACCAGACTAACAAATTATGTTACTCCTGTCATCCCCCCCCCCCCCCCCCCGGGGAAGCTGGAGCATGAATGTTTTTTATGCCCAGCTTGGATATGAGCTCATGAAACCTGGCTGGATGTAAAGGCTTAGTAAATATGTCAGCTATTTGATCAGAAGATTTCACTGGAAGAAGATGAATTAGTTTAGCTTGAAGTTTTTCTCTAGCCAAATGACAATCCAACTCTATGTGTTTGGTTCTTTGATGAAATGTGGGGTTTGCAGCAATTTGTATAGCAGACTGATTATCACAGTAAAGGAGAGCAGGATCTATGTGAGAAATGTGGAAATCATTTAAAAGATAAACCAGTCACTGTAACTCGCAAGTAGTATAGGCTAAAGCTCTATATTCAGCTTCCGAAGAAGATTTGGAAATTGTGGCTTGTTTCTTGGCCTTCCAAGAGATTAATGATGAACCCAGAAAAATGGCAAATCCAATAACTAATCTACGAGTGTCGACACAGCCAGCCCAGTCAGGGTCACTGAAACTGCGCAATTTCATATCAAAATCAGCAGAAAAATAAATTACAGCACTAGGGGAAGATTTCAGATAACGCAGAACACGATGGGTAGCTGCCAGATGTGTATCACAAGGATTAGACATGAATTGACTGAGTTGTTGGGTAGCAAAGCTCAAATCAGGTCTAGTAGTTGTAAGGTACTGTAATCTACCAACAAGTTTCCAATAAGACAAAGGATCAGACAAGGGTTTACCATTGTCTTTGGAGAGTTTCAACTGAGGATCCATGGGACAATTAGCTGGCTTACAGGCCAAGTAGCCAGTGTCATCAAGTAATTCCAGAGCAAATTTCCGTTGTGACAAAAAAAATACCAGATTTAGACCTTGCAAGCTCAAGACCAAGAAAATATCTAAGTTCACCAAGGTCCTTAATGGTAAAGGTAGTATGTAATTGCTGTTTGACCAATTGTATCTCATCCAAATTATTACCAGCAAGCACCACATCATCAACATATACTAGAATAACAGTAAATGAAGTGGAAGATGCTTTAAAAAATAAAGAATGATTAGAGGCTGATTGAGAATAGCCATAAGACAGCAAAGCTGAAGACAATTTAGAATACCATTGACGACTAGCTTGTTTCAAACCATAAAGAGATTTTTGTAATTTGCACACTTGATTAGGATGAGAAGGAGTAAAACCAGGAGGAAAATCCATATAGACTTCTTCATGCAAATCCCCATGTAAAAAAACATTATTGACATCTAATTGATGTAAATACCAATTTTTTGCAACAGCAATAGAAAGCAATAGACGGAGAGTAGTCATTTTTGCTACGAGAGAAAAAGTGTCTAAGTAATCAATACCCTCGGTTTGAGTGTATCCTTTGGCTACAAGTCTAGCTTTATGCCTTTCTATGTCACCATTAGCCTTAAATTTAGTACAAAAGACCCATTTGCAACCAATAGTACTCTTACCCGGTGGCAATTAAGTGAGAATCCAGGTCTGGTTTTGTTCAAGGGCAAGTATTTCTGCATTCATAGCTTCTTTCCATAGTGAATGTTTGACAGTTTGCTTATAGGAAGTTGGATCAGGAGAGACAGTAACAGCATTAACAAAAGTTTTATAAGAGGGAGAAAGTGACTGATAAGAAAGAACAGAAGATAAAGGGTACCTAGGATTACCTTTGCATGATGATGGATGAGTAGAAGAGATGAAGGCGCAGTGATAGTCCTTTAGATATGAAGGAGGATGAGAGGGTCTAGTGGAACGGCGAGGGGAAGGAGGTGAAGAAACTGAAGAATCTGAGGAATTAGTTGTAATAGGATGAGAAGAAGGTGATGAAGGAGGGATAGAAGTGTCATCAAACAGAGGAGAACATGATTGAGGTTCAGGTAGAGGAAGAGAAAAGGATGAAATGTTGCCATTTTGAAAGGGAAATATGTGTTCATGAAAAATAACATCACGAGAAAGGAAAATCTGATTAGTGGATATATCTAATAAAGTGAAAGCCTTGGAACCGGTAGGGATGCCCAGAAAAACACATTTTCTTGCTCTAGGATCAAACTTAGAGCGATGAGAATTAATGGTAGAGGCAAAACAGAGGGAGCCGAAAACTTTGAGTTCAGAGTAATTTGGAGGAAAGCCATATAGTTTTTCAAAGGGTGTGCAATTGTGAATGATGGGAGAAGGAAGACGATTAATAATGTGAGTGGCATGCAAAACAATAAAGGACCAGTAGGAAATGGGAATATGAGACTGGAAAAGAAGTGCACGTGCAACATTGAGAATATGTTGGTGCTTTCTTTCTACTAAACCATTTTGCTATGGTGTAGCTACATAGGAAGTTTGATGAATGACACCTTTGGAAACATAAAACTGAGGTAAATGAAATTCAATTCCATTATCTGAACGTAAAACTTTAATGGAAGATGAAAACTGATTTTCAACAAGAGCAAAAAATTGATAAAGATGAGTACGAGCATCAGACTTATGCTTCATTAGAAATATCCAAGTGTAATGAGAAAAATCATCAACCAAGGTAAGAAAATATCGATGACCTTGAACAGTAGGAATTGAAAATGGACCCCATATATCAGCATGAAGTATATCAAAGATGTTATTACATGAACTTGTGCTTACAGGGAAAGGTAAACATTTTTGTTTAGCAAAATGGCAAGCATCACAAGGAAATGACTGAGTTACAGATATATCAGGTATATGTTTATGTAAAACAGATAAAGTGGAGGCAGAGGGATGACCCAAACGAAGATGCCAAAGGTGAGTATGTGAATTTGAAGTGGTGTGAGCCAAGATCTAAGAAGAGTGTGATTTGAAATTCATATCTGCAGTACGGAAATATAGGCCTTCAATCAATCTAGCTGAACCAATCATCAGCGAAGGTTGAATTTGGTGTATCTGACAAGAATTAGGGAAAACAACGATGAGAGGCAGTTAAACGAGAGACGGATAAAATATTAAAGGAAAAGTGAGGCAAATAAAGAACACTCTGCAGGATTAAAGAAGCAGATGTGCGAACCGTGCCTGAGAAGCGTGCGACAGTTTTAGAACCAGTAGGTAATTGGACCGAAATAGGAGAAATTGACTTTTATGAATCAAACAGGATTAGTGAGGAACATACATGATCGGTAGCTCCAGAATCTATGATCCAGGAAACTGAAATAGGGGAGAAATGAGATTGAGAAATACCTTCAGTAGGAACAGTAATGGAGGCAGACAAATTGTTTATGACAGGTAGAGGTGATGGAGTTGAGTTGAGTTGAGAAGATCAATAAGCTTATGATATTGATCGGCAAACAATAGAGGCAGAACAGCAGGCTGTGCAGAGGATGTAGTTGGAGAAGCCTTAGTAGTAGATGAATTTTGAACAATTCCAGACACCGGTGTTGCCAATTGATTAACCGAATTATAAGAACCAGATGATCGAAATTTGAAGCCAGGGGGAAATCCATGTTTGTGGTAGCAAGTTGCTTCGGTATGGCGAGGCTTTCCACAAAACGAACATTGCTTATCCTTGGAATTAGAAGAAGGATATCGTGGAGCATGAGCAAGCAAGACTTTCGGCTCAGAAGTAGAATGGAGTTCCCTTTCTCGTTAAGTAACCAACAAGAATACACGAGTAATTGACGGTAGAGGATCAAGAAGCATGATCTGAGATTTCACAGATCCAAATTGCTCGTTCAAACCTTTCAAGAAGCGAATAACCTGATCTTCTTCTCGGGAGGTAACAAGCGTGGTGACAGAACCACAAGAACAGGGCTTCAGGGGCCGAATATTTGCAAGTTCATCCCAAAGAATCTTTAAGCGAGTGAAGTAATCGCTTACTGTGAGATCTCTTTGTCTGAGATTGCAGATTTCTTCTTGTAGATCAGCAACACGAAACAAGTCGGACTGAGAGAATCGAGATCGAAGATCTGTCCAAATCTCAAGAGCAGTATCAAACCAGAGAATGCTTTTGGCGATCATTGGAGAAATTGAGCGTGTGAGCCAACCTTGAACCAAATTATTGCATCTCTCCTAGAGTGGAAATAAAGGATTAGTGGCCGATGGTGGAAGGATTGAACCATCAATGAACTTCAGCTTGTTTTTCGAGAGAAGGGCCATTCGCATGGCTCAAGCCCAGCCATGGTAGTTCAATCCGTCCAGGGGAAGAGCAACAAGAATCAACGCAGGATTTTCATTGGGGTGAATGTAGAAGGGGCTTGTTTGATCGAGATTAGAAGCAAAGGGCAAAGATGGTGAACTAGTGGTTGTGGATGAAGAGACGGAAGCCATGAAAAGGAGACGGAGATATCGAGGAAGAGAAAAAAGGGGAAAGTGACGAAGAAAGAGAAATTGGGAAATTTAGAAAAATTTCCACTCTGATACCATGTGACAGAATGAATGAAGGGAAAGAATAATTGAATATTATTGAATGAGGTGGAGTGTTTATATACAACCGAAAGATACAAAACAGAAGGTTACATCATAACTGAACTACAACAAAACTAAATACATAACAGAATAACAAACTACCAGACTAACAAATTATGTTACTCCTATCATATATGCTTAATATTAGGAAGGCTAACACATAATTAGGCATTGATTATTGATGTTGTATCCTTATTCCAATCGTTTTCAACAGATAAATGTCAAGATTAAAATTGTTTCTGGATCACCTTGTGGAGCAATGTCTGCAGAGGCCAAGAAAGCCCATGCCAGTTGGGTCGTATTAGACAAGTAATAGTCTATCTTATCTTTTCTGCACAGAAAGGCATGTTAGTTTAACTATGAAACTTCAATGATGAAATCCTAGTTTCTGGTTTCCTAATTTGTTGATCTGTGATTATAATTGCTTTTGTATTGTTGTTATTTTGGTGTTGATTCCCTTCCAGGCATCTCAAAAATGAAGAAAAACGGTGCATGGAAGAGCTACAATGCAACATTGTAGTTATGAAGCATTCTCAACCAAAAGTACTCCGCTTGAATTTGGTTGGCTCGCGCAAAAAGGATCCTGAAGAAGCAGGCCAAGTACCTTCTGGGAAAGATGAGATGCATGGAAAGAAAACCAAAAAGAAGAATGATTGCTTGAATTCCATTAAAGGACCAGTTGTTACTCCAATTAGCAGCCCAGAGTTGGGGACACCGTTCACAGCAACTTAAGCAGGTACTTCATCAGTTTCAAGCTCTGATTTAGGAACATCGCCATATTTCATCTAAGAGACAAATGGTGAGTCCCTCCATTATGCTCAATATGTCAACACAAGGCACCTGTTTTTGGAAAACCTCCAAAGTGGTTCAGCTATGCTAAGTTGGAGCTTGCAACTGGCGGATTTTCACAAGCCAGTTTCTTGGCAGAAGGAGGATGGTCAGCTGGTTTCTTGGTCAATAATTTTCGTGTAACTTGAAATCCGTACTACAATTAGCTGTCTTTGCTTTTAGTCCCTTAAAGGCCAACATATTTCACACGTATATGCCACTACCAATGACCCAAAATCACCTTAATCAATCAATTATAAGGAAAAATGAAAAAATAATCATCTATATATTGTGGACGATAATGTTGCTATTTCTAAATGAAATCATAAATTCAAGAATTTGAGTCAATAATAAAATAAATATAACAAATAATCAAATCATTTTTAAATATGACTACTTAATCAATCAATTTTGAAGAAATATAAAAAAAATTATAAGATCAATAAATTATAGTTATTGATTAATTAATAGATCCAAACTGAAACCCCTGATACTTATCATGTTTGTTGGTGGAAAAAAAAATATATTATTTTATATTACGATAACTCCTTCATTTGTGGACATAATTTTGTACCATTTTGTTATATTCACATTGGTTCAAACTAATTAAGTTTTAAATGGTTGTTTCTTTTCTTTCTTTCATTCTTTTTTTTCAAGAAATGATGTTTTCCCTATTTCACTCTCATGATAAGAGTCTTTGATATTAGTATTATCAATATTTATCGACAATAAATACATTTGAGACTTTCAGCATTAAAATATACAGGGTTATTTAAAATAGATTATTATAAAACAATTACATGATTAATTATTATTAAAAATAAATATTGATTGTTGTGCAAACAATACAAACATTTCTCAATTATAAAGACTAAATTATATAATAAATATTACATATCTCACACAGCAATATTTTAGAACCATAAACTATCTTTCTCTACTTACAGAAGTTTTGGAAGCTCAAAAGTCAAAATGTTATGTGACTTTCTCTATCGGATACCAATACTTGTTATAGTAGATATTCTAACACCAAGTAAGTAATATAAAAAAGCGTTAAAACATATTTTTTTAAAAAAACAAAAAACAAAATTTTCAGTTATGTCAACTTTCCAAATTTTTGTCATGGAGTATAGAATAAAATATAATTAGAATAGTTTAAAATATTAAAAAAAATAGAATTATCTTATGAGTATTATTCGGCTGATATTTGGAACTTTTTGTTTAAGGGATGCTCCTGAATTTTTTTTTTTTTAATGATCGTATTTTTAAGTTTGAAAAAAAAAGTTTCAAAATATTGATATTGATTTATTAGCTTGTTGGTCACGCTAATTGTGTCAAAAAAATAAGTTTTATTATCTACACGTGTCAAACCATTATTTCTTGATAATATTATGATGTAAGAAAATATATTCTTATTTCTTAATTGAAAAGCAATAAAATCAATCCAGGTTGCGTTAGCTTTTTTTTTTGTTGCTAAAAGTTGTGTTATATATTTTATTAATTTATTAAATATGTTATATTACATTTAAATATTTGAATTATACTAGGATGTTCCATAAATTTAGTTTTTTAATTTTTTTGCCAACAATTTATATTCTTATTTAAATAAAGTATTCTGAAAATTTTGACTAATTTTATATCTTCAATATGATGATTTAACAGCGTTCTATCAAGATAAAATTATATAAAAGGATTAAAATTAAAATGCCAAATGCAATTAGGTTTTTTTTTTTTGGTGTCAATTTGTTTGAATATATCAGAAACTATATAGACAACTATTATAATGACAAAATTATTAGTTTTCTTGGGACACTAAACTATCAGTTAATATTTTTTCTTACCAAATATCGATCAATACTCAGTTATTTGAAAAATAAAATTTTATATTTGGGTCAAAGTCGTATATATCCCGAGTTTATATACAAACAAAGTTCATTTTCATTTTCATTTTCAAAGACGTACGATTAATTAAATTAACCCAGTCTCTGTAAATTAACTAATCGGTGGATGACATTCATTCAAAAAAAGTTCTCTTTTAACTGAAAATTCGTTTTCTTGATAAAATTAAACTAAAATATATCATTCAACTTTCATAAAAAGATATCGTTTAAATATTTTGTAAGAAATTTCTGTTATCGCTTAATCACCGCATGAGTTCTAATCTAAATCTTAGGAAAAATGTTCAATTAAAATTAAAAAATAAAAACAATGAAAACTTAATATGCTTTAAGATCTAAATTTAAATGGTATTAAATCAAATCTTACCTTATCTTTTATATATCCGATTTATAAATTCTTATCTTATTTTTATTAAAACTCTCAACTTCTTTTCTTGGACTCACCCTCTATAAATTACTACATAGCTAGCGATAAATGAAAAACCATACCCTAAAACCCGACTTCTCCTAGAGCGACTCTCACAATTTCTCCATCATTATTACTTCTTTCCCACTATCTTTCTTTTCATGGCTTCCTTTGGCAAGCTTTCCTTGTTATTGGCCTTCTTCCTTGCACTGGTCGTCATCCCTGTGACCTCACAACCCCGACCACAACCACAAGCTTGCCGATCATACAAGTTTCCCAATACTACAAATTTTTTAGCTTGTAACGACCTACCCGTTCTTGATTCTTCTCTTCATTGGACCTACCACTCTTCCTCGAACTCCATCGATGTCGCTTTCAAGAAGAACAATGCCAACTATAAAAGGTGGATCGCTTGGGCTATCAACCCTACATCCACAGGCATGGTGGGCTCTCAAGCGTTTGTTGCTTTCCAGAAGTCTGACGGAACTATAGCGGCGTACACCTCTCCCGTAACATCATACGGCACGACATTAGAAGAAGGGAGTTTGAGCTTTGAGGTTCACGGAGTTTCTGCGACTTTTGAGGATGGCACAATGATCTTATATGCCAGTTTTCAGCTTCCTGAGAATCTCAAGTTGGCAAATCATGTTTGGCAAGAAGGTCTTGTTTCTGATGATGATAATCTTCGTTCTCATGCCTTGTCTGGTGACAACTTGAAATCCTTTGGTAGCATAGATTTTCTCACCGGAAAAGTTTCAGATCACGATGCCCATAAGAAAAACTCCAAGATTTTAATTCGAAAAGTAAGCCTATTCTTTTCTATTCTCTCTACTCTTGATATAGCAAATGAAATATATTTTCATAATTAATTAATTTATATTTGTTTGGTGATTATGTAATATTTTCATACATTTCGAGGACTTCTTACATCAATTGGATATTGTAATTATATTGTTAAGATAAATAGGCTATTAATAACGAGCTTGAAATTTATTACGTAGTCATGAAATTCAAAGATTTTATTACTATGCAACACTTTGATACTAAGGTTCAGAGGGACTAGCTTGGCGCATCAATTGGATATTGTGATTATATTGTTCTTACCCTCATGTAAGGATTCATGCCGATTTATGTATCTTAAATAGTTTTTATTTTATGAAAGTCAAAATAAATCAGGCCCAAACTTTAGCTAATAACTAATCTAAACTTGTGACTTGCGCCTTAAGCTTGAGTTCTACATATAATTCATCTTTATTCATTCCTGCATAGCTAAAACCATGAATATTTTTAGAATATATTAATATTGTTAACTTCTAATTAATTAATAATAGTTTGATTGGATTTTGAATTTGGTGCGCAGGTTCATGGAATATTGAATGGAATAGGATGGGGAATTCTGATCCCAACAGGAGTAATAATGGGACGTTATTTAAAAACATTGGAATCTACTGGTTCGATGTGGTTCCATTTACACCGAGCGTGTCAGATGCTTGCTTATATCATTGGCACTATTGGTTTCGCTCTCGGCATCTTCTTGTCAAGCCCGTCTTTGTCGTCTCTGTCTCCTTCTGGTTTTGTTCATGCCTCCGTTGGAATCACTGTGTTTGTCGCTGCAACTATTCAAGTCTTGGCTGCTATATTTCTTAGACCTAACAAACATCACAAGGCCAGAATCTTTTGGAACATCTTCCACTACATCTTTGGCTATGGAGTCCTCATCCTCTCCATCTTCAACATGTTTAAAGGCTTCTCCGTTTCAAACTCTTACCATAGTTGGAAGAATGCTTATTTTGGCATCGTCATTTCATTGGGTTGCGTGGCTCTCATACTAGAAGCTATTACTTGGTTCTTCTTTTGCAAAAGAAGGAACAAGAAGAAGATGAATTTGAAAGCGACATCTGCTAATGACAATATTCCACCCCAAGAGATCATATGAACCGTATATTTTTAGATAGCGCATATCACTTGGATTATAATTGTATATACAGTACTGAGTAGTGCATTGTTTAAGATTCTAGAAGTTTGAAGTATCATACTTTTGAATATTTAAAACTATTCCAATTATATTTTATCTTATATTTCTAATTTAATTAAAGAAATATAAATTACATATCTTTTTATAAAAACAAATATTTAAATAATTTATATTTTCTAGTGTTCACCACAAATTATCATAATCTAAAAGTTATGTCACAGTGTAGTAATTTAACATGAAAGAACCATTTTGATCTATAATATTCCACATCCATCGTCTAAGAATTTAGTGCATTTGAATATATTTCCTTTAATCATTATCCAATCTCTAAGGATTTAGTGCGTTTAAAGGCTTCAAAATTTTTACAATTAGAGCTTCTTCTTTTTTAAGGGTACATAATTTGTAATACTTCCAAAATAAATAAATAATGAATATATAAACACACGCACAGATAAGATGCAAATATGTTAGGCCCCTGATAGGGGCCTACGGTTCAATCTACATAAAACATAGTTTAACTTATTTAGTAAATTGGCCTGCTTATAAGGGAAAAGTAAAAGGTAGAATCCAATTTTACCCGTGATTTTTTATGTTTGGTCGATTTTAAAAAATATCTCATTAGTCAATAGACAAATAGTTTTTCTTATTTATACTTACTCAAATTATTATTGTCACCGGATAGTTTTTTTCTTCTTACTAAGCCCATATATTATGTAAGAACATATGTTAGGCTTTCAAGACATAATGTAGAATTGTAAACAGGCTTAAATAATTATATATAAAGTTGGAAAGATAGGCTATTGGCTTGCATTTTAAATAAGACTTTAAACAAACTGTAGGCTTTGTCATACCTTTTAAAGGCCCAGACTCATACCTAAAAAACATAGCCTACATACAAACTCAAGCCTAGGCATAGACATTAAATCTTTATTGTAGGCTCAAGCCTATAAAAGTACGGTCTAACCTATTTCCATCTTAAACAGATATATTGCATTTTATTTAAGGCTAAATATGAGTAATTTTATCTTAAAAGTTTTTCATATTCCATTTTGCCCTGGAAATGTCAGAAAAGAAGCAATTTTATTCTGACATTGTTCCAATTAATTTTAACCATTAGTTGCCTTTTTTAAAAAAGTTATATTTAAAAGTTTTTAGAGTAATTTATAAAAATGATGTGGATAATTAAACTGTCAACTCTAGTCAACTAAAACTCGAATAACCCGGGTACAATTGAGAACGACTCCCGACGGAAAATTGTCAAGTCACCCCCTTTATTTACTTTTTCTTCCTCTCCGTGCCTTTCTTGCTCCGTCTTTCTTCTTCATCGCATTCACGCGAATAACAAGTAGTCATATGCAATACAGCAATACTTGTCAAATGTCTTCACAAGGATTCGATAACCACCACCACCTCCACCACCACCACCTCCGCCGACACCACCATCACTGCCACGGCGTACTTTCTTATTGCGCATTCCACAACCATTACTTCCACTGTCACTGTCACCGTCACCGTCACCGTCAGGGATCCAATATTGTAACTCCTCTTCCTCCTCAAAATCCTGAGTCTTTCGTCTCCTTTAACTTTGGAAACGATTCAACCATGGTGGCTTCTGAGCATAAAGCAGTCGATGGTGATGCCACTCAGTAAGATAGTTTTATCTTCGTTTTCCTCTTTAAATCCTCTCAATTTTTTTGCCATAGTATGTTTCTTTGTCTATTTTGTGTAATAAAATTAGTTTGTGTTATATAGAGAACGCGGTAAAGCACTTAGGCTGATTCTACTCTGAAAAAAATATTCGGTGGTGAAAGAAAACTCCATAGTCAAATGTTTTTACTGTCTTGGTCGAAATTTGATGCAGTAGAGTAGAGGAAAGAGGATTAGGGCTTGAAGAAGCTTGATGAATTGAATGAAGCTTTGACATTTAGGAATTGAAGGAATTTTACGTTGGAAATTATAAATTATGGCATGCAGATGTCTAAGTTTCCTGACGAAGTAATGATACGTCTGGATTTAAATCTGAAGTTGAGAGGAAAAAGAAATAGAAGTAGCAATGTAAAAGTCTGTCTATAATAAGGTCTGAAAATTACAAATTAGGGAAAACTGTGAAGACAACTTAGCGGGCTTTGTTGACTTTTCTTTATATGACTTTCTTGACTGGTGAGCACTACTCTGCTCCGTAATGTAATGGTTCCATTAAATCATAGTAGAAAATTTGGAGGATTAAACTCATAGGAATATGAAAATGGTCAGGATCGTATGATAAGGACCTTGATGGCATAGGGATATTCATTAATAACAACTCATATATTGGTGGCCATCGTAAAGTGGAAAAGAAATAAAGGGATGTTCGATATCCCTTTTCTAGGACCCTTTTACTATGTTGTACTGGTTTAGATTCCTATGGAGAGGATTATGTAGGATCTCTTGTGACACATAACTTAAGTCAATCAGGAAGTTTGCTGGGAAATATGGGGAGGACATGGCCCTGGATATGATAGAGACCTGTCTTATTTGATGTTCACAGCCCTCTCCATTTTTATACTTTGCTAAATGGAAAGAATTGAAGTTTGCATGCTTTGGATTATATGTTTTTAGTTCCTTCAATTTCTGATTTGAAATCCAGATTCCTAAAGTTTTCCTACTTCTAAATCTTTTTTTTTTTTAATTTGGAATATCAATGCTATCTCTCAGGTGAAGGCTGGAGTTTGGACCTTAGTACGCAATAAAACTAATACAAATATATGTTTCAAACATGTGGCCCTAATTAGGTCATTAACATGATGTTCCAATGTAAAGTTTCATGTTTTTGCATTCTCAAATGGCATGACCGATTTGTAGTGGGCAGTTTGACATCTACAATAAGCATTGGGTTTGTTCAATTTATCTAGATCGTTCTCTAGATAATAAGTTCATTGTTTTTGAGAGCAAGGAGAATTAAAGCATAAGGAAGAATGCTGTTTTGTCAGATCTGTGGCGTTTATGGTTGGAATGAAACTCAAGTTTTATCAAAATAAAAATTGGAAATTTTTTTCTTCCTTACTTCCCTTCAGGTTTTAATAAGCAATTTTGGTTTGGAGGGGGCCCCCTTATTGAGTCATGGATTGACAGGGGATTAGAGGACCTGAGTGAATGTTTGTTTAGATTTTGCATCATGATTTGACAGTTTTCCTTTTCTTTGTTGCCGAATTGGTTTTTGTTCTTGTGAAAGGCTCTTATAAAAATTAGGCCAACCCCAGAAGGGAAACAAAAACTATTGACATAACTCTTCCAAGGTTGTTCTACTCAACAGTAGAAATAGCTGATTCTGGCATACTTACACATGAATTATGAGTCTGTTAGTTGTTTCTAAAAGTTTATGTGAGACACTGGCATTTGTTTATGATTAGGAAACTTACTCTGTGAGTACTGCTTCCAGATACAGACGGATCTGAAACCTGAGATGTCTCGCTTGAGCTCCCAATTCTCATTCCATGGCATTCCGAGCTCACCTTTGAGCTCCCTGAACAATTTGAGCTCACCGTTGAGCTCACCTTTGGTGTGTGATAGGAAATAAAGAAGGAAGGAGAAGATTGAAATAGAAAGAAGAGGAATTCCTTGGATTGTCTTGAAGTTAGAATCTAATTCCTTGGATTATCATGAAGTTAGAATCTAACTGTAATAAACTAAAGCCTTGGAGAATCTCCATATAATCGTTTTTGTTTTTTGTTTTTGGCCAACTCCATCTGATCTGAATATTACTTCCATTCCCCATAACTTCGTCATATAATAACTACCACATAAACATATAACCGCATGTAAGGACTGTCAACACATCTAGGAGGTCAAAAGTAACTCCCTAATCCCTATAGCCCTTTTTTGGCTCTATCTGACCCTATTTTTGTCATGCTTTGCAGTTTGTACTCTAGGCCTTTTCTTCCTTATCCTGTGGTTAATAATAGGTGGATTCTTATCGGTGTGTAGCCACGGTAGGTCTCAATAGTAACTTTCAATCCATAAAACTTGCTTATAAAATCAACCCTGTACCCAAGTATAGACAGTGTGGCCTATCCACGTTCATTACTCCTTGCGCCTATTGAAGTTAATTAATAATTTAATACGTGCTGAAACTTAATTACTTGATTTTAAGAGAATGAGAATAATAATGACTGAGGAACTGTAGATTACTTGGTTATGAGGCTTTCAACCAATTAAGAGGAGGCTCACGGATAGCATTATTGAAATCTATGAAAGATCGTTTTCTACTGGTGTTCTATTGCATTTTGGATTATGTATATAGTTAGCCTAAAATATCTCACTTCATAATTCTGATGATGACTCGTTTAAAGCTCTCTTGTTTTGTATATTTTCCCGTTATAATTCTGACTCCATGAAAGAAATAAAATCAGTAGCTTCTCAACATGATGCGTGGCAAGCCTCATAATATCACAGTAATCACGAATACTATTCCATTCATTCCATCATCTGCATATACTTTCATCTATTTATACTGATATGAGGTGTGCATTAAATTTTCAAAATACCCCCATCTGGATTTTCTTAATTTCTCTCAAATAATTCCCTTATGTACCATCGGATCATCATGTTAACACAAGCTAACTTTGAATGCTGTTGGTTGTTTTGTAGGATTTCACAAGAGCAGGAGCATCTGGAACTGGATGAGGAAGAAGATGAAGAGCCAATTTTTGTTCTGACTGATGAATGGAGGGATTTCTTTGCAGAATCTGAAGCTCGAAGGCAACAAGGTAGCTAATAACATAATATTTCCCATGGGCTCATTTGTCTAAACTTGTGAAAAGCCTACAACTTTGCATTTTTCATATGTAAAACAATTCTGTGCATGTGATTGTGTGCCTGTTTGTACCTTATTCTCCCATCCTGAACTTAATTGGCTGGTCCAAAATAGAGCATGTCGTCAAGGGACTTGAAATGTCTGGTTCTTTAATTTGATGATTAGGATAACTGAGTCAGGAACTAATCAGTGAACTATTATGTGTCTGCCATCTAAAATTTTATATAAATATCATGCAGAGAAGCTGCTCCGAAAGAAGGGAAAGAAGTAAATATAGGAGGAGATGGAAAAATTTTGACCAAGTAGAGAGAGAAACATTGGTTAGATCTGTGGGTGTTTGGATTAGTTTATCTCGAGTGATTGTGTTGTATGGGTTATAAATATGATACTAGTTTTGTATTGTAAAGTGCCAAAGTGATTTTGTGAGGTGTTCCTGAACAACCCCACAGTAACAATTCTTCCACGGCTGATCAAGAAACTTTTACAAGAATGATCGATAGTCATTGATCAAGATCCTGCTGCTGATTATGTGATTTTTTTTGGTCAGTCAGAGGAGGATAAAGTATTACTTCATAGCGTTGTTTGAAAAGGTATGCTGTTAAGATTTTTCTGTGATTTTAAGATGAATGAATGCTCAGACTTATGGTCGTAGTTTATCATGTTTGTTAGATATGATCATTTTATAAATCACCATTGACCAGTTTATTAAAGTAATATAATGTTGAATTTCATTGTTTTATTGATAAGGAATGGGAAATGTGTTGAAAGCTAGATTAATTATTGAAGGAAATAAAAGCTATATTAGTTATTAAACTTGTGAAGAGTTCATAGTTTACTGATCTAAGTGTAGGTTTCTTGGCGCCAGTGATCCAATTTTGAAAATATTCATTGAAGGTCAATTTTGTTCTAATCTAACAGATTAGACGGTTAACAGTTAATTGACCCACTTATATTAAGGTGGCCCATCCACAAAAGATAGTAATAATTTAACAGATTATTATGCTACATCAACGTTATCATCATCCTCCCCTCCCCTTCATACCTTCGTCCCTGTACTATCTCAACTCCATGTCCAGTGGCGATCCAGCTTCTGGCTGGCCCAAGTTGACCTTCTAAAATTTGTTAATATATATATGTATTTATTATATGATATTTTATTTAGCCAATAGTTTAGCCCCAGTTAATTTTTTATCTTCTTTATAAGAATAATGTTTGGTTCATTACTTATTGGCTATGAGAGGAAAATAAATTCTTGTTTGAAATAACTACTGAAAAGGTTAGTATCATCTTATATATATTTTTTAAATGTCATAAAATTTATGTAATTTTTAATATTATCCATACTAATTACACTACACTTTAATACATATTATTTATGACTCTCACTAACCACCCTTTTTAATTATGGGTATATATATAAAAAAATATTTAATACTTTTTGAAAACAAGCAAATACCTTACGAAAAGGACTAAATATAGTTGCTATCTTATAATAAGTACCAAATGAAGTAGTTCAATATGTTTGTTTTTTTGACCCGGGCTAAAAAAAAATTCTAGTTCCACCACTGTCCATGTCCTTCTTCCATTAGCTTCCTTCCACTCCTGCATCTACCCTACCCTCCCTTCTCACGTTCATCTCTCCCTTCATGCTTGACGCCTTCTTCTCCGGCACTATAAACACGGCACCGTCAATAACCACACCTCCACAAGAACCACCGGCATCAAGCACAAATAAAGAAAGGTTTTAGTTCTTAACAAGCAAAAATGGCAGCAGCAACGCAAATCCACCTAGCAGACAAGATCAAATGAGAAACACTAATATGGAAGAAGTAGATTTGACAACCCTAGGCAACCACAATGTATGTCGACCAGATTTAATCTTCACAGATGATTAATTGGAGACACTATTCTTACTATAGATGGTCAAAAATTATTCTTGAATCATGAAGTTATCGGGTTAGTTTTCATTATTGTTGATTGAAAACAAATATTCTGGTTATAGATGCTCAAAAATTATTTTTCGCCTTAATAAAAAAATAAAGCCTTGATCTTGAATTGTCTCACTACTTTAGATATGGCAGGTTGTGATTTTCATAACAAAATTTTAATTTCAAAAATTTATTTTTTTAAGGAGGGATTACTTGAAAAAAGGGCTAAAATACATGTGGCAGAGCACCATCACGCCAGAAAGAATCGTTTCAATTTATTTCCTTTGCTATTCTTTGAATCCATTTGTTTTGTTTTTTTGGGCAGATTTAACACAATCCTTAATCACCTTATAACTTATCATGCAAATTGATTTTCCCGTCAAAAACTAAACAAAAAGTTATAAAACGTTCAATAAATTAAAACTAAGTGGCACATGGTTGAGTTTCTCTATATAATATGAAAATTTGGTTAAATTCTCTAGGGAATGCGGGAGAGATAAAGAGACAACTACATTTTCTATGTATAAACAGAACTCAAAGCTATAAAAATAGGGAGAATCTCATATAAAGACGGTTGAATTAACTAAATTCTAATTTGGGTTACTAAACTAAACAAATTATTAATTAAGTTATTCAACACAATTAACAATTTCTATATCTCTTAGTTATTAAAAAAATAAAATTAGAAACAAAATAATATTGTTTATGCACTATGTCAACAAAAAATTCATTAGAATCTCTACACCGTCAGAAAATTCACAAATAATGCTATAATAAGTTGATTTCTGACAAATCGAAATTTTAATAGCATGTTTACTTTTCAAGATCTTTGTTAGGATCGTTTTGATCTCTCAGTTTTGTGGTGTGTCTCACATTTAGAATTGATAATCATGAGAAGATCGTTAGTTGTATTTTAATTTATCATTTGGTATGAAGGAAAAAAAACGGAAGAAAGAAAGCCAAGAAATCTTCAGCATGCTCGGTGGCCGGAGAGAATACGACGACGGAGGTGATTACTGCACACAAAACAATGAAACGAAAAAATTTCTTAATTCATTAAAAAAGTATTATCACTTTCTCGATGGAAAAAATATATATGGATGATATACAGCCACTATATGTCTTTGCTTGTACTTTATTTATTCTAGCTTTTGCTTCTATTATATTCTTTTTCCTTTTTTCACACTCTTCTTCTCACAGTTTGTTTCTCCATCTATGACATGGCCAAATAGCTTTACCTAGGGCTAATCTCTCGGGGGAGTTCTAATTCCCTCCCACATTATGGTTAATCTGTCGGAAGCGTCTTCTTTTCTTTTGACTAAGTTAAGGGTATTATTGAAAAATATCTAACATTTAAATATTCTAGATTAGATCACTGACCCAATTTAAGATTTGTTGAATTTATCAACCTTATATAAATTTTTTCTATTTTAACCGTATTTATATGAGATTCTCTTATAAAAATAAGTTATTAACGGATATCTAAATATTAAGATAAAAAAATATTTAAGTTTTCAATAAATCCGATTAATTATATATTATATACATAGAATCTCCATCTATACATTCTATAATACTCAAAGTAACGCAGTTAAAAACCGTTCCATACACAACCGTTTTTTGAGAAAATAATTGTTTATATTAATGCCATTGGTGTATTATATTCCATTTACTTAGACATTAATAAATATCAATATCAAAATATATCATCCTCTTTTAATTTGGTTATCATAATTATTTATTGCTCTCTTTTGTAATTCAATCAAAAAATTTTTTATTTTATATTCATAAATTATTAGTTGGCTCCATGATTCAAGAAGTTATCAAATCATAATAATAATTTAGCCGATAAATCAGGAAGTTATCATGGTCATAATTCAAACTAAATTTATAAGAATCTTAATTTTCAAGAAATATAGTGGGTTTGATGAACTTATTAGGAATATCGATGACCACATGAATACCTATCAAGAATTGGGCAATGACTAAAAAGATATCATTTTTTTTTAATGAAAAGTTAGCAGCTGCACTTGTCTCAATCAATTTATTTCTTTTTCTCCTTTTTTTTAATCTTTTGTGCCTTGTACTATATTAATTTTTTAATTTAAATTTCTTTTTTCTATATTCCTCTATACTTGACTTTCTTAATATCTATCTTTAATTGTAGAAAGTTAAGCTTCAAACTTTTTCAAAACAATTATAGTATTGTATTCGAAGATAAATTATTGTTAGGTTTAAAATTAAGTGGAGCAACATCAAATACCCATCCAATAATTTGAAAGTTTTGAAATTTTCTGAGGAGGGAAATATTTTACAACGATTTACATACTCAGTGTGCCGTTGTATATTGTTCATTGTGGCAGTGTGTAGCTCCTGCAGAGAGGCAAAACCCAATCAACTATTAAATTTTGCACTTGGGTGGATTTTATAGCCTCGTTTGGTTTCTTAGTCGATAATTTTTGTGTAACTTGAAATCCTTACTACAATTAGTTGCCTTTGCTTTTAGTCACTTAAAGGCCAATTGATTTCACACGTATCTACCCCAAAATCACCTTAATCAATCAATTATAAGGAAATATGAAAAAAAAAAAGGAAATAATCATCTATATATTGTGGACGATAATGTTGCTTTTTCTAAATCAAATCATAAATTCAAGAATTTGAGTCAATAATAAAATAAATATAACAAATAATCAAATCATTTTTAAATATGACTACTTAATCAATCAATTTTGAAGAAATATAAAAAAAATTAAATTATAAAATCAATAAATTATAGTTATTGATTAATTAATAGATCCAAAATCCCCCAGAATTTATCATGTTTGTTGGCTGAAAAATTATTTATATTATAATAACTACTTCATTTATGGATATAATTTTAAACCTTTTTGTTATATTCACACTGGTTCGCACTAATTAAGTTTTAAATGGTTGTTTCTTTTCTTTCTTTCTATTTCTTCTCAAGAAATTATGTTTCCCCTATTTCATTCTCATGATAAGAGTCTAAATATTGATTATTAAAATAGATTATTATAAAAAATTACATGATTAATTATTATTAAAAATAAATATTGATTATTGTGCAAACAATACAAACATTTCTCAATCATGTATAGTTATGTCAACTTTCCAAACTTTTGTCATGGAGTATAGAATAAGATATAATTAGAATAGTTTTAAATATTTAAAAAAATAGAATTATCGTATTAGTATCATTTTGCTAAGGATAATAGGATATTTGGGACTTTTTGTTTAGGGGGGTTTTTATTAATGATCGTAGTTTTAAGTTTGAAAAACAAGTTTAAAAAAAATTGATGTTGATTTATTAGCTTGTGGTCACGCTAATTGTGTAGAAAAAAACTAAAAGGTTTATTATCTACACGTGTAAAACCATTATTTCTTGATAATATTATGATGTAAGTAGAAAATATATTCTTATTTCTTAATTGAAAAGCAATAAAATCAATCCAGGTTGCGTTAGCTTCTTTTTCTTTTCTTTTCTTTTTTTTTGGCTAAAGTTTGTGTTATATATTTTATTAATTTATTAAATATATTATATTACATTTAAATATTTGAATTATACTAGGATGTTCCATAAATTTAGTTTTAAATTTTTTTTGGCCAACAATTTATATTCTTAGTTAAATAAAATATTCTGAAAATGTTGACTAAATTTATATCTTCAATATGATGATTTAACAGCGGTCTATCAAGATAAAAATTATATAAAAGGATTGATATTAAAATGCCAAATGAAATTAGGTTTTTTTTTTTTTGGTGTCAATTTGTTTGAAGATATCAGAAACTATATAGACAACTATTATAATGACAAAATTATTAGTTTTCTTGGGACACTAAACTATCAGTTAATATTTTTTCTTACCAAATATCGATCAATACTCAATTATTTGAAAAATAAAATTTTATATTTGGGTCAAAGTCATATATATCCCGAGTTTATATACAAAAGGAAAAGACGTACGATTAATTAAATTAACCTAGTCTATATAAATTAACTAATCGGTGGATGACATTCATTCAAAAAAAGTTATCTTTTAACTGAAAATTCGTTTTCTTGATAAAATTAAACTAAAATATATCATTCAACTTTCATAAAAAGATATCGTTTAAATATTTTGTAAGAAATTTCTGTTATCGCTTAATCACCGCATGAGTTCTAATCTAAATCTTAGGAAAAATGTTCAATTAAAATTAAAAAATAAAAATAATGAAAACTTAATATGCTTTAAGATCTAAATTTAAATGGTATTAAATCAAATCTTACCTTATCTTTTATATATCCGATTTATAAATTCTTATCTTATTTTTATTAAAACTCTCAACTTCTTTTCTTGGACTCACCCTCTATAAATTACTACATAGCTAGCGATAAATGAAAAACCATACCCTAAAACCCGACTTCTCCTAGAGCGACTCTCACAATTTCTCCGTCATTATTACTTCTTCCCCACTATCTTTCTTTTCATGGCTTCCTTTGGCAAGCTTTCCTTGTTATTGGCCTTCTTCCTTGCATTGGTCGTCATCCCTGTGACCTCACAACCCCGACCACAACCACAAGCTTGCCGATCATACAAGTTTCCCAATACTACAAATTTTTTAGCTTGTAACGACCTACCCGTTCTTGATTCTTCTCTTCATTGGACCTACCACTCTTCCTCGAACTCCATCGATGTCGCTTTCAAGAAGAACAATGCCAACTATAAAAGGTGGATCGCTTGGGCTATCAACCCTACATCCACAGGCATGGTGGGCTCTCAAGCGTTTGTTGCTTTCCAGAAGTCTGACGGAACTATAGCGGCGTACACCTCTCCCGTAACATCATACGGCACGACGTTAGAAGAAGGGAGTTTGAGCTTTGAGGTTCACGGAGTTTCTGCGACTTTTGAGGATGGCACAATGATCTTATATGCCAGTTTTCAGCTTCCTGAGAATCTCAAGTTGGCAAATCATGTTTGGCAAGAAGGTCTTGTTTCTGATGATGATAATCTTCGCTCTCATGCCTTGTCTGGTGACAACTTGAAATCCTTTGGTAGCATAGATTTTCTCACCGGAAAAGTTTCAGATCACGATGCCCATAAGAAAAACTCCAAGATTTTAATTCGAAAAGTAAGCCTATTCTTTTCTATTCTCTCTACTCTTGATATAGCATATGAAATATATTTTCATAATTAATTTATTTATATTAGTTTGGTGATTATGTAATATTTTCATACGTTTCGAGGACTTCTTACATCAATTGGATATTGTAATTATATTGTTAAGATAAATAGGCTATTAATAACGCGCTTGAAATTTATTACGTAGTCATGAAATTCAAAGATTTTATTACTATGCAACATTTTGATACTAAGGTTCAGAGGGACTAGCTTGGCGCATCAATTGGATATTGTGATTATATTGTTCTTACCCTCAAGTAAGGATGCATGCCCATTTATGTATCTTAAATAGTTTTTAGTTTATGAAAGTCAAAATAAATCAGGCCCAAACTTTAGCTAATAACTAATCTAAACTTGTGACTTGCGCCTTAAGCTTGAGTTCTACATATAATTCATCTTTATTCATTCATGCATAGCTAAAACCATGAATATTTTTAGAATATATTAATATTGTTAACTTCTAATTAATTAATAATAGTTTGATTGGATTTTGAATTTGGTGCGCAGGTTCATGGAATATTGAATGGAATAGGATGGGGAATTCTGATCCCAACAGGAGTGATAATGGGACGTTATTTAAAAACATTGGAATCTACTGGTTCGATGTGGTTCCATTTACACCGAGCGTGTCAGATGCTTGCTTATATCATTGGCACTATTGGTTTCGCTCTCGGCATCTTCTTGTCAAGCCCGTCTTTGTCGTCTCTGTCTCCTTCTGGTTTTGTTCATGCCTCCATTGGAATCACTGTGTTTGTCGCTGCAACTATTCAAGTCTTGGCTGCTATATTTCTTAGACCTAACAAACATCACAAGGCCAGAATCTTTTGGAACATCTTCCACTACATCTTTGGCTATGGAGTCCTCATCCTCTCCATCTTCAACATGTTTAAAGGCTTCTCCATTTCAAACTCTTACCATAGTTGGAAGAATGCTTATTTTGGCATCGTCATTTCATTGGGTTGCGTGGCTCTCATACTAGAAGCTATTACTTGGTTCTTCTTTTGCAAAAGAAGGAACAAGAAGAAGATGAATTTGAAAGCGACATCTGCTAATGACAATATTCCACCCCAAGAGATCATATGAACCGTATATTTCTAGATAGCGCATATCACTTGGATTATAATTGTAGATACAGTACTGAGTAATGCATTGTTGAAGATTCTATAAGTTTGAAGTATCATACTTTTGAATATTTAAAACTATTCCAATTATATTTTATCTTATATTTCTAATTTCATTAAAGAAATATAAATTACATATTTTATAATCTTTTTATAAAAACAAATATTTAAATAATTTATATTTAAAAGTTATGTCACAGTGTATTAATTTAACATGAATTAACCATTTTGATTTAAAATATTCCACATCCATCGTCTAAGGATGTAGTGCATTTGAATATATTTCCTTTAATCATTATGTAATCGATGTAGTGCATTTGAATATATTTCCTTTAATCATTATGTAATCTCTAAGGATTTAGTGCGTTTAAAGGCTTCAAATAGAGCTAATTTTTACATGTAGATTTTTTTTTTAAAAAAAAAGCGTACATAATTTGTGATACTTCAAAAATAGTGGATATATAGACACACGCACATATAAGATGAAATAAGTCAGGCCCCTATGACTTAGCCAACATAAAACCCAGCCTAACCTATTCAGTAAATAGGCCTGTTTACAATGGAAAAGTAAAAGATAGAATCCAATTTTACCCATGATTTATTATGTTTGGTTGATTTCAAAAAAATATTTCATTAGTTAATACACAAATAGTTTTTCTTATTCATACTTACTCAAATAATTAGTCCCTAGGTAGTCCCCCTCCCCCCCTTTTTTTTTTCTAAGCTCTTATATTGGGTAAGAAGATATGTTAACATTTAGTATGTAAGAACATATATTAGGCTTTCAAAACATAATGTAGAATAATAAATAGTCTTGAATGATTATATATAAATTTGGAAGCATAGGCTTTAAAGGTATAACATCTCAGCACCTCATTTTTTATATTGTCCATTTTAGGACTTATCATCCCTCACGGGGTTTAAAATGCGTCGAGAGGGGAGGTATCCAAACCCTTATAAGGTATCTTTTGTATTCCTCTCTAGCCAATATGAGACATAACACTTCAATCCACTTTTAGGCCTAACGTCCTCGCTGGCACATTGACCCACATCGACCTAAGGCTAGCCCTGATATCAATTATAACACCCCAACATTTCGCTCTTGATATTATCTGCTTTAGGACTCATCACCCCTCACGGCTTTAAAACACGTTAAGAGTTAGTGTTATGTCTCACATCGGTTGGAGATGGGAACGAAAGACGTTTTATAAAGGTCTAGATACTTCCCCTCTGTACTCGTTTTAAAGCCGTGATGGGTGATGAGCCATAAAACGAACAATATCAAAAACGAGGTGTTGGAATCTTACAAAAGGCAATTGCCTTATAGGCCTTTAAACAAACTTGAAGGCCAATTTTCCTTTAAATTGGCCGCCTCCTTTAAACAAATTTCAAGCTTTTTGCGTCGAAATTTTTGTCGTGTCACATTTTTCCTTGGAAATGTCAGAAAGGAAATAATTTTGCTAGGAACATTGTCCCAAGACCATTTTTAAAAGGTTATATTTAAAATTTTTGGAGTAATACTACACCTTGACAAAAAATAAACCTGGGATAACTCGGACACAATTACTCCTCTCGAAAAACTTCCGACGTAAAATTGTCAAGTCACCCATTATTTACTTTTTCTTCCTCCCCGTGCCTTTCTTTCTCCGTCTTTCTTCTTCATCGCATTCACGCGAATAACAAGTAGTCATATGCAATACAGCAATACTTGCCAAATGTCTTCACAAGGATTCAATAATCTCCGTCGGCACCACCAATACCACCACCACCACTGCCACGGCGTACTTTCTTATTGCGCATTCCACAACCATTACTTCCATTGTCACTGTCACCGTCAAGGATCCAATATTGTAACTCCTCAAAATCCAGAGTCTTTCGCCTCCTTTACCGTCGGAAACGATTCAACCATTGTGGCTGCTAAGCATAAAGCAGTCGATGGTGATGCCACTCAGTAAGATAGTTTTGTCTTCGTTTTCCTCTTTCAATCCTCTCAATTTTTTTGTCATAGTATGTTTCTTTGTCTATTTTGTATAATAAAATTAGTTTGTGTTCTATAGAGAACGCGGTAAAGCACTTAGGCTGATTCTACTCTGAAAAAATATTCTGTGGTGAAAGAAAACTCAATAGTAAAATCTTTTTTTCTGTCTCGGTAGAAATTTGATGCGGTAGAGTAGAAGAAAGAAGATTAGGGCTTGAAGAAGCTAGATGAACGGAATGAACCTTTGACATTTAAGAATTGAAGGAACCTTACGTTGGAAATTATAAATTATGGCATGCAGATGTCTAAGTTTCCTGGCCAAGTAATGATACTTCTGGATTTAAATCTGAAGTTGAGAGGAAAAAGAAATAGAAGTCGCAATGTAAAAGTCTGTCTATAATAAGGTGTAAAAGTTGCAAATTAGGGAAAACTGTGAAGACACCTTTGTCGGGCTTTGTTGACTGGTCTTTATAGGACTTTCTTGACTGGTAAGCACTACTCTGCTCCGTAATGTAATGGTTCCATTAAATCATGGTAGAAAATTTGGAGGATTAAACTCATAGGAATATGAAAATGGTCAGGATCGTATGATAGGGACCTTGATGGCACAGGGATACTCATTAATGACAACTCACAGATATTGGTGGCCATCATAAAGTGCAAAAGAAATAAAAGGATAGTCAGTAATGTTCGAGATCCCTCTTCTAGGACCCTTTTTACTATGTTGTACTGGTTTTAGATTCCTATGGAGAGGATTATGCAGGATCTCTTGTGACACATAACTTAAGTCAATCAGGAAGTTTGCTGGGAAATATGGGGAGGACATGGCCCTGGATATGATAGAGACCTGTGTTATTCAATGTCCACAGCCCTCTCCGTTTTTATGCTTTGCTAAATAGAAGGAATATAAGTTTGCATACTTTGGATCATATGTTTTTAATTCCTTCAATTTCTGATTTGAAATCTAGATTCCTAAAGTTTTCCTATATCTAAATCTTTTTTTGGAATATCAATGCTCTCTCTCAAGTCTCAAGTGAAGGCTGGAGTTTGGACCTGAGTACCCAATAAAAATAGTACGGATATATGTTTCAAACATGTGGCCCTAAGTAGGTCATTAACATGATGTTTGCGTGATGTGTTATTGGAGTTCCAATGTAAACTTTCATGTTTTTTATTTTCAAATGGCATGACCGATTTGTAGTGGGCAGTTTGACATCTTCAATAAGCATTGGGTCTGTTCAATTGATCTAGATTGTTCTCTAGATAATAAGTTCATTGTTTTTGGGAGCAAGGAGAATTAAAGCATATGGAAGAATACTGTTTTGGCAGATCTGTGGCGTTTATGGTTGGAATGAAACTCAAGTTTTATCAAAAAAAGATTTTGGAAAAGAATTGTTTTTTTTGCTTCCCTTCAGGTTTTAATAAGCAATTATGTTTTTTTTTTTAAAGTTGGGAGTGGGTCCCCTTATTGAGTCATGGATTGACAGGGGATTAGAGGATCTGAGTGAATGTTTGTTTAGTTTTTGCATCATCATTTGAGAGGATTCCTTTTCTTTGTTGCCAAATTGGTTTTTATTCTTGTGAAAGGTTCTTATAAAAATTGGGCCCACCCCAGAAGAGAAACAAAATCTTCAGATTGACATAACTCTTCCAAGGTTGTTCTACTCAACAGTAGAAATGGCTGATTCTGGCATACTTGCACATGAATTATGAGTCTGTTAGTTGTTTCTAAGAGTTTATGTTCGACACTGGCATCATTTATGATGATTACAGAGGGATCCTGAAACCTGAGAAGGCTCCCTTGAGCTCCCAAATCTCATTCCATGGCGTTCCAAGCTCGCCTTTGAGCCCCCTGAATATTGCTCTGGAAAAGCAACGTGGCTTTATTTGGTGTGTGGTTGGACCAGTGGGGATAGGAAATAAAGAAGGAAGGAGAAGATTGAAATAGGAAGGAGGAATTCCTTGGATTATCATAAAGTTAGAATCTAACTGTAATAAACTAAAGCCTTGGAGAATCTCCATATGATCATTTTTGTTTTTTGTTTTTTGCCAACTCCATCTGATCTGAATATTACTTCCATTCCTCATAACTTCATCATCATGTAATAACTGCCACATAAACATATAACCGGATGTAAGGACTGTCAACACATCAAGGAGGTCAAAAGTAACACCCTATAGTCCCTCTTTAGCACTATCCGACCATATTTTTGTCACACTTTGCAGTTTGTACTCTAGGCCTTTTCTTCCTTCTCCTGTGGTTAATAATAGGTGGATTCTTATCGGTATGTAGCCACGATAGGTCTCAATGGTAACTTTCAGTCCTCAAAACTTGCATACAAAATCAACCCTGTACCCACGTATAGGCTATGTGGCCTATCCACGTTCATTATTACTCCTTGCATGCCTATCGAGGTTAATTACTCTGTGCTGAAACTTAATTTTAAGAGAATGAGAATAATAACGACTGAAGAGCTGTAGTTTACTTTGTTATAGAGGCTTTCAACCAATTAAGTGGAGGCTCACAGATAGCATTATTAAAATCTTTGAAATATCGTTTTCTACTGATGTTCTATTGCATTTTGGATGATGTATATAGTTAACCCGAAATATCTCACTTCATAATGCTGATGCTGACTCGTTTAAAGCTCTCTTGTTTTTGATATTTTCTTATCGCAATTCTGACTCCATGAAATAAATAAAATCAATAGCTTCTCAACATGATGCATGGCAAGCCTCACAATAACACAGTAATCACGAATACTATTTCATTCATTCCCTCATCTGCATATACTTTCATCTATTTATCCTGATAAGAGGTGTGCATTAAATTTTCAAAATAGCCCATCTGGATTTTCTTAATTTCTCTCAAAATTCCCTTATTACCCTCTAACTCTAGTTACTTAATTACCACCAGATCATCACGTTAACACAAGCTAACGTTGAATGCTGTTGGTTGGTTTGCAGGATCTCACAAGAGCTGGAGCATCTGGAACTGGATGAGGAAGAGGATGAAGAGCCAATTTTTGTTCTAACTGATGAATGGAGGGATTTCTTTGCAAAATCTGAAGCTCGAAGGCAACAGGGTGACTACATTTGCCATGGACTCATTTGTCTAAATTTATGAAAAGCCGACTACATTGCATTTTTCATGTTAAACAATTGTGTGCATGTGATTGTGTGCCTGTTTGTACCTTATTCTCCCATCCTGAACTTAATTGGCTGGTCCAAAATAGAGCATGTCGTCAAGGGACTTGAAATGTCTGGTTCTTTAATTTGATGATTAGGATAACTGAGTCAGGAACTAATCAGTGAACTATTATGTGTCTGCCATCTAAAATTTTATATAAATATCATGCAGAGAAGCTGCTCCGAAAGAAGGGAAAGAAGTAAATATCGGAGGAGATGGAAAAATTTTGACCAAGTAGAGAGAGAAACATTGGTTAGATCTGTGGGTGTTTGGATTAGTTTATCTTGAGTGATTTTGTGTTGTTTGGGTTAAATATATGACAAGTTTTGTATTGTAAAGTGTGATTTTGTGAGGTGTTCCTAAACAACCCCACAGTAACAATTCTTCCGCGGCTGATCAAGAGACTTTACAAGAATGATTTATAATCATTGATCAAGATCCTGCTGCTGATTTTGTGATTTTTTTGTTCAGTCGGAGGAGGATAAAGCATTACTTCATAGGGATGTTTGAAAAGGTATACTGTTAGATTTTTTCTGTGATCTTAAGATGAATGCTCCGACTGATGGTCGTAGTTTGTCATATGTTTGTTAGATATGATCATTAATCATTTTATAAATCACCATTGACCAGTTTATTGAAGTAATCTAATACTGAATTTTACCCTTTTATTGATAAGGAATGTGAAATGCCTTGAAAGCTAGATTAGTTATTGAAGGAAATAAATTCCACCTTTTAGCAACGTCTTAAAAGCTCTATTAGTTATTAAAGTTGTGAAGAGTTCATAGTTTACTGATCTAATTGTAGGTTTCTTGGCGCCAATGATCCAATTATAGTATATCGCATTGATAAACGTGTACTTCATATTATATAAAATTTTAATATTAAACCAAATTTTTTAGTAGATAAATTTCAGATCATATGTAACATTAATGGTATTGTTATTAAGTGCTTTTTTAAATGTAGGATTTGTTGAATAACGTACTTATTTCCTGAAATTTTGATAAATATATTATTTTGACTGATAACGTACTTAATACAACAGATACTAACTGTTTTTTTAGTTGGCAAAAAGCGTTTTTAGCAATTTTAATTCAAACATTAAAATTAAAATGCCTATAATAAGCAGAGTTTAAAAAATGAAGTAACTAAAATGCAAATTTAATTGGAAAAATCTAAACTAAATCCAGTTGAAATATCAAAATTCAAATTCAAACATACATTTTTAATAAATTCTTAATGAGGCCAGGAGGCCATATTGGGGATCTATGAAAGTTGTTAAAAGACTATATCACTCTTTTATAGTTAAAAGTAAAAATTGAAGACATAATCGATCAAACTTCAGATTCAGACATACAATTCTTAATATTTTCCTAATCATTTTGATTATTTAAACGACAGTTTAGTCCAGTAATTAGGGGGGGGGGGGGGGGGAACCTACAGTTCAATCCTTTCATTTAGTTTTGTTTATTTAAAAGGAAATTTAATCCTTTTATTTCATTTGTTTTTTAAAAAATAAATCGTTTTTGTACGCAATAAAAACATTTGTAGGCTTATCTAGAGGAAGCAGAATTTCTGATTTTTTTGTCAGATAGCGTAACATAGTAGGTCACAGATTAAGCAATATTCTCTATATATAACACAAAAAGAATCCAAAGATTAATAAAGATGTGATAGCTAGTAATTGGAAGCACAATTGACATTAAAAATTTGAAACTAGATCAAATCATCAAATATAGAATATAAAATTTATAAGAAAATGTTAACCATTCATAAATCATTAAATAGTGTGCTCATTCCTTAAATGTAATGTAATACATAGGATGCCACATCTAGCTCTCTAATAAAAATTACAACACTCATCAAGCATAGCATGTATCAAATGAAAGCCACACATCGCTGATATTCTATCTCAGGCTTTGAACAAGTTAAAAGCCAACCCAGTAATCCGTGCCCTCACATTTCATCATTTTGGGCTCATTAGTGGCCATATTTCAAAGAAAGTTCTAAAGCAGAACATGCCCTTGAAAGTTCACTAACGAATGAGGTTTTATGTAGAGGACACTGCGAAAGAACTGTGCATTGTGGTCACTAAGATCAATTTTCCTTCCCCATGATTCATTATTATTACTTATTAACTTGACTGCAGAAGAGAGCTTTTAAGACCTGGAGCCTAGCTTCTTAATAGCAGCATTGATCCTCTCGTCAGTGATCATTCGATTGCCTTCATAGAAATCCAGAATCTCCATTGATATGTTTTTAACCTTTCAAAAACATTTTACAGCAGAGTCAAATAGGCCCCAAGTATAGCTCCGGTAATTAATTCAGCAACACAATAAAGGGGCGATCAGATGATGAGACATTATTCAAGCCATATCTCATTCCAACCACCGTACTAGGATCACAACAGGTTCCTCTACTTTTCTTTTCTTTTTTTTTTGGGGGGGGGGTGGTTGTTTGGAAAAATTGGTCAAAAGTAACTGTTTTATTAGTCCTAAGGACCTCAATCCAAGTATCAGTATTTCGTGTTTACAAAAACGTATCAGGCCCTCATGACCGATAAAATTTTCAAACACGCACTTTTAACCAATTTTCCCCTTCTTTTGGTTTGGCAAAAATTTAGGTATCAGGCTATCGTCTCACAAGTTTTCAAGAAAAAGTTTGCACAAGAGGTGATAAAGAGCTTATCATGAGAATCCAAAGAGGAAAAAATTAGAAGTGAGAAACAGCAGACATGAAAATCTAATGAGATACTCACTACGTTCATATCGACACGAAGCTCTTCAAACCAAGCAGTGGTGTCTTTGTCCTTGAGCACACTGGCAATGTATATGCAAGCTAAAGCAATCAGATGTGGAGGATGCACAAGAATCAGGTCCATCTTGTAGGTGTCATTTATTAGTCCCCTGTGGGCATCAACTTCTTATTTTCATGATATGGTATATTAATATAAATGAAGCAGTAACACAATCACAAGAAGATAAAAAAGGGAAAATAAACAAAAGAAAACATTAGCTCAAGCAATCAGCCGCCAATAGCATCGGCAAGATGTATACAGAGATCAGTATTCAAAGAGAAGCATTGTTTCTTTTTTTAGGTGTACAATCCAAAGAGAAGCTTTAAACACAAACCTATAGAGATTGTACCAAAAATAAGTATATGCTTTTTCCTGGAAAATTTTAATGCCAGTGACTTTGACGTTTTCTTCTTTGTAGACAATGCAAACAATCAAATGTAAAAGCATAGTGACCAAAGAAAGCATACAAGAAAGGGGAAAGACAAGAACAAAGGTAAAATTATCATAAGGTAAAATTACTTCTGGAGGCATATTAAGAAATTATGGCCTAACGTGGAGATGGGAACATGAGGGGAACTTGGTGATGGCTCTCGCACTCGGTTCTGGACTGATAATTGGCCATCGGAGGTGGGGCCCCTAAAGCTACTGGCGTTCAGAGACATTATGGAGGATGAGCCTTCCCTACCAGTTAGTCACTTTGTGAATCTTGAGGGAAATTGGGATTGGGAACTCTTTCGTGGTGATCTCCCACACAATATCCTTTCCTTAATATCAAGTTGCAAAGCCCTAGCTAGCTAGTGATGATGGTGCTGCTCAATGTTTTTGGGATCAATCAAATGATGGTCACTTCTCTGTCTCCTCCGCCTACAAAATGCTTTGTGATGCTGAATCTAACCGACTCTAGGAGGTGATTTGGAAGTGGAAAGGTGCTCAGAGAGTTAAGAGTTTTTCTTTGGTTAGCAGCACGCAATAGCCTACTTACCAATGCAGAGAGACGACAACACCATATGGTGGACATGGAACTACGTATGACATGCAGTGAAGTAGTAGAGGATACAGATCCTGTACTACGAAAATGTAAGTTTGCCCAGGAAGTATGGAGTTACTTAATGCCAACCAACCAGATACAACAATTTTCAAACATTGAATTCAAGAGATGGATGCTACAGAATCTTGTAAACCACCATCGTCAGCCTAATGGACAGGTCAGATGGGAAAGCCTATTTAGTTTAACATGCTGGAAGCTTTGGGAGGCGAGGAACAAGGATGTATTCCAGAACGTTCATACTCAACCAGTAAACCTAGCTCAGGAGTTGATGCTCCTTGCTGAGTTTAATGAACAAGCAGCAGATTTTGTTTGCGTGGCACGATGTGATGGGCAAAGAGAGATGGAGAGGGTTATCAAATGGCTTAAACCGTCATGTAGTGCTGTCTCTTTAACTGTGATGGGGGGAAGGAGAGTGATTCTAGGCTTGCAGGAGCCGAGAGTTTACTTTGGGATCACAAGGGACGTTAGTTATCTGGTTGTCGTCAACACATTGGCACCTGCACATCTCTCCAAGCGGAATTGTGGGCTTCAATGGATGGCCTTGAATTAGCATGGCTAAAGGATTTAGAGAGGAGATAGTTCAAATAGATTGCCTGGTTGTACTGAGCCTAGTTCTTAGTGAGGAAAGGGGAGCTAATGTATGAGCCTGATCTGAAAGATTCAAAGTCTACTGGCTCAAGATTGGCAGGTAACAGTTACTCATGTCTATCGTGCAGGTAGTCAATGCGCGGATACATATGCTGAGTTTGGAGATGGGGCACCATATATTAGAAGAGCCACCAGATGACCTGCAACGTCTTCTCCATGAGGATGCTGAGGGTATTGGAAGAGTGAGACTTTGCTACAGTATTTCCTGATCTATGTTGATCAGTCCCTTTTGTCAACAAACAAACAAAAAAAGGAAAGAAAGGAAAGAAAAAGGCTGGTCATAAGCTACTACAATCATTTCAACAAAAATAAATTCTCACCATGTTAATTGAGTCATGCTCATATCATTCAACCCAGCGTCCTGGAGCAACCTGGAGAAAAATCACAAGAACGATAGTGATAAACAAACACCAAATGGAACGGCCAGAGATTATGAAGAAAATAGAACCCGATTCTGCAGTCAATTTCATTAAATTTAGGGTCTATGTTAGTTAAACAACTGATTGTTGGTATTTATTCAGCTTAATGGCATTTATTCATCTTGGGTATTTTTAGGGGAAAGTTTGAAAGATCAAGCAAACCCTAAGTCAAGCAAGTGATGAAGGCAATGATATAATTCCAATAAAGAAGGTAAAGGACATGGTCTCAGATGTGGCTTAATCACGAATAGGAACATGTGCATCTATTACATATCAGAGTATAATCAGAATGATAATACTAATCCCATGAAATAAACATGCAAGGTAAAAGCTCTTGAAGAGATCCATATTGCAGTTACAATCGAGATGGGATTTTAATTCCCTGTTTACAGTGTACTAGTGTTTAATTCTTCTGATCTGCTAGGGGGGACAGAAACAAAAGGATGAAAAGTTTCCCATAGCCTCGCATCTTCTATAAAGTCCTGGACCTAAAGAAGAAATAATTGCTGTAAAATCTCTTTGATGCTGAAGCAGACAATTCAATCAGGGACATCAATGATATGCTCTTCTAGATCTAACTAGCTCAAGATTGGGCTTCTAGAATTTGAATTTCAACCAAAAGACCAAATGTGTCCTTGAATCATCTGATTACTAAATTTCAAAGGATTTGATGTAAAAAATAATAAAACAAGCAGACACTCTATGTGCAAAAGGGTCAAATCTGAAGGGTTATTAGCAAATTCTACCATAATTTGAAGAGGTGTTTTGCAAAATAAACAACTGTGCTGGTCAATTACTTACTGAGACAAGGAACGATAAGGGTGGAAAACCACCAGGTAATAGTTAAGCGCCTCTAAAATCTTCATTTCCATTTCAAGTATGTCCTTGATCTCAAATCTGTACTTGTCATCAGAATCTTCAAAAACAATTATGTTGTTATATCAGCAAAATTTGTATTTTTAATGACAAAGAGAAGTTTCAAAATAAAAAAAAAACTCACTTTTCATTGAGGGAGGGGGGGTGGGGGGATCTATAAAGTAAGTGCTCACATAATTTTTTAATGTAAAACACAAGCAACCTAGCCTGCACTGTGCTTTCTTCTGCTTTTGATGCCAGGTACAAGCAGGTTGGGGCCACCAGACGGGGATCATACTCAGTCATACTCTTTCTGAAAGTGCACATGCAATCAGGACATTATACTACTGATGGGCTTGAATGAAAAATATAAAATAAGGCAACCCAAAAAGCCAGACAAGGCACAAAGACATTCTAAACTTCTAAATAAAGAAATCAATTTAAAAGTGGGAGATTGAAACAATTAATTAGGAAACATAAATTCAGGAAAAAGGAATGTGATGACAAGAAACTATAGAAAGATAAGTATGTTTCGAAAAATAACTAGAAACATATCAATAGAAAAGAGAGCATGAGCCGGTGCTCTAGTTTCCAACCATTGAAACCATGTTAGTACCCAGCCTTCAAAACCAAAGGCCAATATAATTTTTCTTCCCCCTCAATACCATCATCCCAAGAATAACTCTTAACCTTAAACAACCACCTGATGCGGTCCTTGCCAAGGAATACGGTTAGCAAATGTCTTTATTTAACCATCTAATCAGTTACATTTTGAGCCTCCGACACAAGATGAGTTGGCTGCACCGGATTCAACACCTGCCACCTCACCATCAGCAGTGGTTCATCTCTTATTACTTATAACATACACTTATAACATAGAACCTCCCAAAATTAGGCTCTAATATGATATGGCTATTGTCATAATTGAAGGGTAGTTAATTAGTGGCTTACTAAGTCTATGAGATCACTAATTAGTTAGTAAGGGTAGATTAGTAATTGGGTTAATAAGTAGGAGGTGGCTCACTAATTCAATAAGGCCTACAGGAGCGGGATTCTAAGCAATGCAATGACTATATAATGACTGATATACTAATGCGAGAACCTGTTGTTGATTGAGTAATAGACTGAATTGTCCTCTATATATTCGATCCAATTCAAAATAACGTTCACAACTATGGAGACATCCTACCACATCATAGCGTTGAAAACAAGGGAACTCCAATTTGGTAAGCTGAGTCAATGGAAGATAGTTGTCATCCCCTGTTCTTGGTTGATGATACTCCAAATGATCTATATTCCGACGCTGGTGATTTTCTAGAGAGTCATTGCCATAGTTAGCCGACCCACGATCAGAGGAAAGGGAAGCTATTTGATTTGATTGGCCAAGGCTTGAACTGCCGCAAGTAACCCAGATAAGTCTTGAAGTTGCCCTTCAATGGCCTGAAAACGTTCTTTAGAGGAATCTTGCATAGGAGCATCTAAGTTCTTGGATGCATCAGAGGACTTGGAGCAATTATTCACCATACAAGAATCACTGTCAAGGCCAAGGAGCAAAATGGCTCTAATACCACTGTTAAGGAAGTGTAGAGGAATAGAAGAGAGTAACAAGGAAAGAGGAGAGGAGAAGGAGAAGTCAGTAGGGGAGAGAGAGGGCACTGAGAGGACAATTCACTCTGTTACTCAATTGACAACAGGTTCTCACAATAGTATATCAGTCCTTATATAGGCACTGCATTGCGTAGAATCCCGCCCCTATAGGCCTCATTGAATTAGTGAGCCACCACCTACTTATTAACCCAATTACTAATCTACCCTTACTAACTAATTAGTGACCTTATAGACTTAGTAAGCCACTAATTAACTACCCTTATCAATTATTACAATAACCATATCATAATATTTGTGAATTCGATGTCCTTCTGCCAAATGATTATTTGTATCTTTGCATGTATCTTTTCTCAAAAATCTCCCTTTCTTTCCTCCTGCCTCTTCATCAGAAGAAAATAAATGAACAGAACAAATCATGGAATCGTAGGTTGAAGGTTGAGATCAATCTCATTGTTTGCAAGATTGACTTGTGTCTTTGACTATTGAATATTCGTTTAATCTTTTAGTTTAATTGTTTTCTGTTATCCCGAGTAATTTTGGATTTGATTATGTTAGTGTTCTATTCATTACTTTTGGAAAATAATTAAGTCAAGTTTTTTATATCCATTATGTCAAGTTCTTTGATCACATGTTGCCGTGTCACATTTTTTTAAAATATTATCATTTAACAATAAACTGACATAAAAAAATAGGATACATGGTCATGTGTGATTGGAGAACTTTACATAATGGATATAAAGAACTTAATGTAAGTATAGTCTTATACTTTTCTATTCCTTCATAAATTAGATTAGTATTCTATTTCCTTTTCCATCTCTCCTACAGTCTAGCATGACTGTAGGTACGATAAAATGGACATTAATGGGTGAGAAGCATCCTCCTATCTCCTTAATTATCACAATAACTTTGAGATGGTAGCACGAATATAGACAAAGACATCAATGAAATGAAATTAAAATAATGTGCTAATTGAATTTTTATCATCAGAATTTAATGATGTTGTAAATGTGCCTATCAAATTCTGAGAACAATAAATGCTGCACAAAAAAGAGACTGACCACAGCAAAACAAAAACCAATAAACAAACAACATAAGATACAATGTTTTAATCATCTCACAAGGACCGCTGCCCCTCAAGTCTGAATACCTGGTGTAAACACGCCTCATGTATGTAACTGCAGTAGCAACAACCCTGAAAAATTGGTCGACATATTAATGATTGCAGTGACATTGTGCACAGAAAAGAAATTATATGATTAGAGATTCAGTGAAAAAAGACTCTCAATTTTATCAAAATCCAGAATATAGTAGAAAAATCATTTTAACTGAAAAGGGTTGCCACTTAAGTCTGACATGAATGTAACTTCAAGCAATGAATTGAGAAATTCTTCTGAGATGATCAATCATTGTAGATCAGAGTTTCCACCTTTCTGAACCACTATTTCACAAGGGTATCATAATTGCTTTTTAAATTTGATGACCCTCACATTTAAATTGATCTAAGATAGGGAAATAAATTAAGTTCCTAATCTATTCCAAACCCAATGCTAAATACGACCTTCTATTCCCTTTACCGCATATGAAATGACTTAAAAGCAAAAAAGGCAGTTATTCCTTTACAAATTAACAGGGCCGAAATAACATACTGATTTATCACAATTATAATCATTGTCAAACCACCCATTAGGGTGGCATATTCAACATTTATTGCGTTTACATCCCTCTTTAATTCTTGTTCAGTTACTCCACTCATGTATTACCATCCTTTTTCAAGGGGTTTCAAAACTCAAAGACAACCTACTTTGAAATGGAATGAAAGTATATGACCAGGGAAAAAATAAATGGGAAAAATAGGAAAGAAACATGGGACAAAAAGAAAAAAGAAACATAAATTTAGCCATTCATCACATCAAGGCCTCGCCTCTTCTTCAAAATAGAATCTCCCATTGAAATGGAATGAAACTAAAACCATTCCGCCACAATATAAATATTTACATAGAAGTATATACCATTTTACTATTGATGATATAAAGCTGGAATTAAAAAATATTAAAAGAGACAGGAAATAAAAAAAAAAAAGAAAGAACGAAAAACAAGAGCCATAGCTTACAATAGAACAGTATAGACAACTTTTATATGTTAGTATTATTGAAACAAATAAACAATGTAACTTTGCTGCAAGTTTGATTGACAAAGGATCGCATTAACCCAAACAAGCGATAAAGGGAACAATTGATTACTTGTGAAATCTTGTCTTTTATGACTATTGCCAGTAGGAAGTCAAACTCTATCCACATCATATGTTTCCATGCGGAACAACACCATATTCTTTAATATTTTTGTATTAAAAGAACTCATGAGATTAACAGGGATTAGATCAAAACAACCAGTTACCTTCTATCCCTAAAATTTTCAATGCTAGATTAAGGCTTGAGTCTTAAACCAATACCCCACACCAACAAGCTTGATTCACATAAAGGTTATCATATGCATGACACTCAAGTATTGGACTTCCTGATAACATCCATAAAGAAGTGAAGACATTGGCAAAGCTCTATTAGAACAGCAAATGGTCTTGGCCATGAAGTGACAAGTTGCACAAATTCAAGCATGTAAGGTAACAAACACAAGAATTAAGAGCAAAAAAAAAGAAAGAAAAAAATCCAGCACTGAAGATGTTTTTACATAAAGAGAAATAGAGTAATAATGTTCAAACTATTCTCAATGATATTATTTTAGGCTAACTGTGACAACTTAAGTTGGAAGAAAAGGTACAGATTAGGTAATTCAATTCTCACCTCTGCCTAACTTTAACATGTTGAGCCAATTTTGAGATATCTGCGTAGAGAAAAAAAGATGCAGAAATTCATTGGAAATAAACAATGACAGATCAAGCACGCCTATTGAAGAAATATTCGCTACACAGCAACACAAGCAAATAAAATAGGGTCTTGAAATTCACTCTACCTCCTTTTCATAGTATATTTTGACTAGGCAACTGGAGAGAAAATAGAGGAGTTCAGAGTTTTCAGATAATAACTTACTGACTTAATTTCTATTTTTAAGTAAGGTTTTGAAGATTGGGAATACCAAAGATGCCAAACATAAGAAACTCCCCAACACTAGAATAAAGGAAGAAACTCCATATAAGAGTGACATGACATTAGGGAAAAGTGATCAATCAAAAGTTTCCATCAGAAGTAGAAATCAATCCATTACACAGAGACCCCAAGCTGTCAACAGCAAAAAAAAACAAAAAACAAAAACAAAACAAAACAAAAAACAAAAAAAGCTAAGTGCTAACAGTGAACTCAGCGTCAGTCACCATATAGCAAGTAAAATAGCGATAGTTAAATATAAAAAATTCAAAGAAAAGCTGAAATGCTGCTAGAACAAAAAGATCATGAGCATGAACCTTTGGCATTAGAGGAACAAGGAAAGACAGGATAGGGGAAGCTTACAATTAGCCATGTGCATCTTTATGAGCTTAAAATCCTCGAGTGTGATCCCCTTTTCCTTGTCCAGTGGGTTTACCATATCCACATCTTCTGGCTCTACAAGCTGCTTACTGCAAGATGCATAGTCACAAAACCCCATTAATTACACGGCCTAGGAGAAGAGGAAGGGCGAGCGAACAACAAAAAGATAGAAAACATACTAATGATAATGATAATGGGAATGAAAGAGAACGATAACGAAACATACTAATGAGATGATGTCCAAAAATTGGTGGCCATTTCTTCTTCCACAGAAATTATAGAAACAGCAAGAGCAGCGAAATCTGAACCTGATCCAAGCCACACTCAAGAGAAAGAGAGAAAAGGCGCAGCACAATTAAACCGTCGTCCACTTAACGGAGAGGAAGCAAAGCTGCCAGAAGACAGAATCAATCAATCAAACCCGACTCACGGCAACTTTTTTTTATCCCTCCGACTTGTTTGATTGGAAAAGGCTCCAGACAAAACGAAACAGAAAAATAGGCGAAATGGAGAAACTGATCTATATATACGCGTATCAATGAAAGTAGAATAATTTGTAAGCATATTTCTCCGGCTACCTGAGTACCTAACTATGTCGGAAAATTATGGAAATCAACATCAACCGGCGGGATATCAATTATCTGCAGTCGCAGAGACAACGACAACAAAAAAAATGAAGACTTGGGAAAACCGATCTTCCAGTTTCCACAATCCCTTATATTTCTATCGCTGCGGGGTCGATACCGATAGAATAAAAATGAAATCTAATGCAAATGGATTGAAGAGTTGCTAGTTTAAATTTTTTTAAAAAAGAATTATTTTACTTAATTTATTAATTGATATATAATTTAATACAGTTAGTCCTCTAACTTCACACAAATTTTTTAATTGGATCCCTTAAATTTTTTAAAAAAATATTTTTTTTGATCTTGATGCTTTTTTTAAGAATCATTATTATTTTAAAAATTAAACTTCATATGATAACATTTGATAATGTTTTGTGACATTTTAAAGTTTCAATATTAACAATTATATATTCATTAACAACACTTAGAAATGACTAAAATGACATTTTATTTTAAATTAAGAGACTAAATTAGAGCTTTACATGATTAGGGTAAGGGATTGAAAGTATAGTTTTGTCAAAATAATATGATGTGGAAATGCATTTGGCTAGGTTAGCTAAGAACTCAAAATAAATAATTGATGTGAAAATTGCAGTTGAAAAGGTCTATTTGAAAATTGTACTAAAAAATAGACTTGATATTTTTTATACACAAAAAGATCCATGTTTTAAAAGATTTTATATATAGAAAGTACTCCAATTCAAGTTTTTTTTTTGTTTTTTGTTTTTTTGCTAATAAAATTTCCAAGTAATAACGTTTCACCGACTTTTTTTTTATACATCCGAATTTTCCTTAATTAATTCAAATAATAAATGATTTGATAGGCCAAAAATTTGTTTTTCCTATCTTTCTCCCAATACAATGATAAATAGGTAAAATATAAAATAATTGGACAATGAATAGATATTTAAATGGATAATTATGATCATTGTCAAACTCGCAAGTTAACTCTCCGAATTTAAGGTTTTTATATTTCTAATTTATCAAATTGAGTCGAGTCACTAATAAACTCGTGATCGTCATAAATTCAATTAAACTCACGAGTTTATACTCAAATTTAACGTTTTTATGTTTCTAACTTACAAAATTGTGTTAGCTTAATCTCAAACTCTTGTTAACATTTTTTTTATTTGATCATACTCTACGGTTTTATATGAGTTTTATAGAATTTCATTTGTAAAATATGGTAAATTTTAAATGTTGAAGGATTTAATTTCAATTATTTATATTTAAATCGAATTGTTGTCATTTTTTATATCTTAATTATTTGTTATACACAAATAATATATATTTAATAGTGAAAGTAAACTCTTAAGAGTTTATAATACAAGTTCACGACACAAGTTTACATCATTCTCATGAGTTTATTTAAACTCGTGAGTTTGACAACTTTGATTATGGGGCTTATTTTTGTTAACACATTAAGTATTCATTAAATTTTGGCAAAAAAAAAGTAAGTATTCATTAATGTTCGTAAAATAATTGAATAGGCAAAAGTATATCATTAGTACTCCAATTTTATATCAAAGTTTGGTTTCACCCTTAATTTTTAAAAGTATCTTTTCAATCATACCACTTAATATTGTTAGTAGAGGTGGAAAAATGACAATTCAAACATAAACAAGTCTGTCCATTTAAACCCAACCCCCATAAAATGTCGTTATTTTGAAGCCCAACCTATTTACTCAAGGGCTCAAGCTTGACTTGTGGGCTTCAAGCTAATTTAACAATTTTTTTTTTATTTTCTTAAAAATTAATATTTTTAAAGTATTAAATGTTTTATCTTTTTTGATAAATAGAATAAGTGACAATTTACCTTGAAACAAAATTTTTCATGAGATAAAGACTACTTTCTCGTTTTTCAATGTGTGTTATTAGTTTCTCTTTTTCATATAGTTTATATAATATTTAGACCTCTTTAAATACAATTAAAAAACTGTTTTTTTTGTTTACCATAATGAATAAAAATGATTCTTTCAATATTTTAGAAGGAAAAATTTCTTTGGGAAAATATTAAGATCCAAATGAAATACTCTTAAAAATTGAGTAATATTTTGTTTTTAAGAAAATCAATTAGAAGAATTTTAACTAACTATAATGGCATCAACAAACTTCTCTTAGATTTTTAATAAAATATAATCATTTTTTCCTTTAAAACTTTCAAATAGCAACACTATATGATTTTAAAACATTTTCATTTTTTTTTCCCTAAAATCATTCTCTTCAAAGGAAAACTCAACTTATATTCATTTAATAAAATAAAAAAATTTGGCAAGCTTAAATGGGCTAAGTCGTTTTAGCCAGCGGCTCTACATGACTAGTCCTTTTAGATCCAACTTCTTTTAGAGGCTTTAAATCATTTTAAAGCCACATAATGTGTAAAGCATTAAAGCATATTGCTATCATTGTACCTTATAAAAGACTTTTTCCACTACCATCTTACAACCTTTACGTAAAGCATTTTTCATATTTGTACCTTACAAAACTTTTTTTTACTACCTTACAATATGTATTCTGTACCTTCCAAGATATTTTTTTTCATGACATCTTTCACATGTTCATCTTCTTGTTTACTCTTTTTTCTTTGTCAGCAAACTTCTTTGTCTTCTTCCTATCTTTTTGTTCTTCCGAGTATAGTAGGACCCAAGATTGGTTCTTTGAAATCTTTTATAGTTTTTTCTCTTTCTTCACAACATTTATATTTATAACTTGTATATTCAGATAATAAATTACAAATATTTTCTTTTGTTTCTTCAATATTTTCCATGGAATTATCCTTCAAGCAATCATATCATTGACTGATCAATTTCTAAGTTTTTCCAAGAGACGTTATACATGTTGTAAATCCACAAGAATAGACATATGGTTCTTCTTCTAGTGCTATAAATCTATGTATTTCCTAGTAGATTATATGACAATCTCGAGCTTTGAAATTGGACATTTTTTGTTGGAATTCTCTTTCATCTTCAATTTCATCCTTGAGTTCTTGTTCAAATTCCACATGCTTTTTTGTTGTTCTAAACCTGATTAAGTTTATGGGATGGTAAAACTCATCTAGAGTTATCTCATCAAGTGTTGAGTAACACCTTATAAAAATGGTATACTGGTTTACAATTTTTACATAAGCTTTTATGGCATTCCTTAAAGTACTAGGTCATTCAGATATTTCTTCTAAGGCTGTTGAAGGATATATAGCTTGAATTAAACCATACTGATACAAGGCTTTTACAAGAGTTGATGAAGTTCCTGGATATACAACAACTTTGCTAAAGGCAAAATGTGATACATATTATATGTTGGTCTTTCAAAGTCATACTTCCAATTTTTCTAGTTAACATTATGAAATATTTAAACTGGTCTAAGGTATCAAATGATGGATTAGAAATATTTTTGGATGGTGAGAATTCTTGGGCTTTTCCTTTTTTCTTTCTATTGGAATTTTATAATTTCATTGAATAGAGTTATTTTTATGAAGGTCTTAGGTTGTTGACCCAATTACAGGATTTCTTTGGACTTGGGTTAATGACCTAATTATATTTAGAGTTTGGGTTGATGACTCAATTATAGATTGTGCTTGGATTGTTGGCCTAGTTATATTTATATAACTATTCTTAGTTTGTACGACTGAGTCAATACTTACAGGTCTCGTTACAGATCTTCCTTCAAGTGTCTTTATCCTATTTAAGATATTTTCTATTTTTCTAGCTGTATCTTCCACTTGGAGGTTTATATGTACTGTAAAACTTAAAAGATGTTGTACGATATTACTCATCTGATTAGTCAACATACTTAGATTTAAATATAAGATGTTAACTTTTGTTATAAGATCATCTAGAATCATTGCTCTATTACATAGTTGATTACTTGTCATTCTTAGACTGGGAGTTCTAGGACTTGATTCCATCTTTTTATAAAATCAACAATTAAGTCATTTTTTCAGGCAGATATTCAATTGTATAATTATAATAAGATGAATCTTCTTTTCATTTAAATAACATTTTCTTGGCTAATTTTCAGTTTTTATTCCCCTCTCTAACCATGATTTTACTTGAGTATTATTTGTCTTATACAAAAAGTTGTATTTACAATAAACAATTCAAATTGTTCAACTGCTTTAACAATTGCTAAAAATTCTTTCTAGTTCAAATGATATTTCCATTGAGCTTCTATAAATTTTCCACTTGCATATCTTATAATTATTTCTTCTCCATTTTCATTTTCATGATACAAAGATGCACCCAAATATTGATTTGAGGTATCTGAATATATTATCCATTTTACATTTTATATTATTGGTATGGTTGATATTGATAAATTTTAACAAATTCTTTTAAGTTGTTCTACAATTTCTTTTGTTTCTTTATCCTATATCCAATCAGTTGAAATTATTATCTTGGATATGAATTATACAAATCCAAGGAGAACTACTAATTAAGTTTATAGAAAAAATCAAAGAATACTTCTACCATATTTAAATAAACATTTAATGAAAATAATAAAAAAAAATTAAATGAAACTGATAAAAGAGAAATGAGAAGAATAAATTGGTTAGATAAAGAAAGATTTCTTCCGAATGTAATTAACCAAGCATTTGAATTTATGGATAGAAGACATTATCTAAAAGAGATGTGTAAAAAGAAATTAGAATTATTATCAAAGATATGAAGAACACAAGAATTAGACAACTGGGAGAATATAGAAATAATATAATAAAAGAATTAGTATATTATGTAAATGAGGACACGATGATAAAAATACCAGATGTAAATAAAAGGTTTATGAGAAATATAATAAGAAAAATTGATAGAGTAAATAAAAAAGATAGAAGAATATTAAAATTAATGGGATATCCACATATGTATAATCAAGTTATTGAAAATGTTTTTGAAAATATAAGCAACAGAGGAATATTAAAAATACAATTTAGAAGGAAATTGGAATTATTGTCAAGAATATGACAAGATGATAATATTATATGCACATCAAATTTAATTATGAAAAATATAGGGCTAGAAAATATCATGCACTTATAGATACATGAGTAAATTTAATCATAGCAACATATAATGTTTTACCACATGAAATGTAGAAAATAAAATAATAAGAATGGAATCAATGGAAAGAGGAATGCTTATGATAGAATCAGAAGCCACAGAATATATTAATACAAATAGGAAATTATGAATTAAAGATCCAAGAACTAAATCAATATAATGAACCGTCATATGATATAATCTTCGGATTAGATTTTTTAGAACAATATTATAATTCTTTTCCGTTCATAAAGAAAGCATTAATATTAACAACGCCATGTAATCATCAAGTACAAGGAATTATAATGACAAATCCTTGTAAAAGAAAAGATGAAAATTTTCAGAGGAAGAAACATAAAAAATTACAATTTCTACAAAATAATAAACCATTAAAGATAGAACATATATTAGCAACTTTAAGTATAATTGAAGAAAAAACTATTGTGCAAAGAATTTTAGAAAATTATAATGAAAATCCTTTAATTCATTGGGAAAAATAAAAAATAATGCCAAAAGTATAATTAAAATATTATAGTGAATAAATTAATTGGAATCCTTATCCTTGGACATCTATGGATAAAGAAGAATCTATGATGCATATAAATGAAACAAAAAAAATATGATTTAATAAGAGAAAATAAATCTGAATATTCATCACCTGCAAATCTGCAATGATTGGAATGAAATTTAGTGAAGAAAGAAGAGAAAAATCTAGAATGGTAATCAATTATAAAAAATTAAATGGTATTGCTATCAAAAATAATATACCAAAAATGGAATTATTATTTTATCATATAAAAGGAAAAAGGATTTTTAGTAAATTTAATTGTAAATCAGGATTTTTTTTCAAATAAAATTAGAAGAAGAAAGTAAAAAATATACATCTTTTGGTATATGAAAGGATTATATAATGAAATGTACTACCAATGGGTTTTCACAGTAGCCCAAGTATATTTTAGGAATATGTATCCAAATTATTATTACCTATAAGAGATTTTGATATAATATATATAGATGATATATAATTTTCTGACAATTAAAAGCAACATGAAGAATATTTAAATCAATTTTTTAAAATTAAAGAAGATAAAAGTTTGAATATTTCACCAAAAAAATTAGTATTAAGAAAAACTAAAATACCTTTTCTCAGACAAATAATATCAGAAAAATTAATAGAATTATAAGACCATATAAGAAAAAAAAAATTTAGAATTTAAATAAATAAAAAATAAAAAGAGCTTCAATCATTTTTAGGATTAATAAACCAAGTAAGAAATTATGTACCAAATTTAGCTAAATTAACTTCAAAAACTTCTAAATTGGCAAGAGAAAAAAAATTTATGGGAAGAAATAATAGCTATAATAAATGAATATGAAGAAATAAGCTTTATAGAAATAAGCTATACAGAAAATAATATCGAAATAGAAGAAGATGGAACTAAATATATATCAATAACAAGGTTTAATAAGAGAAATGTGTTAGATATAACATTATGGGTAAAAGATGACACAGATAATATATATAAAATAGTCTTAGGAAAATATTTTTTACAAGACAGACCATACATAATTCAAAATGAAAGACTTATGTTTAATATAAATCATTAAACAATTATAATACAAATTTTGAAATGAATAGGATAACAGTAAGAAAGTACCATAGAAAAAATAGCCAAAGAGTACTTATACCAGAAGTAGATAAAGTTTTATGAGATATGTGAAAAGAATTGAAAAATTAACACAAAGACAACATATTATATCAAATAATAGGGAAGCAATACATTACAATAATAAGAAATTTCTTAAGATGTAATTTAAAAAGAAATTGTAAAAAATAATCCTATCATAGTTGTTATCCTTATACTTCTTTCTCCTTGTCATAATTTTATATTATTTAATTTATGATAAATTAAGATTGATTTATTCATATGTTCATCCGCTCTACTTATAACAAAATTTGTATTTAAGGAAAATTTTAGTTTTTAGTATATTAAATTTCCTGCTAATATTCTTAATATACTATCTTGTACATTACTTATTATTCTTCTATCTATTATTAACAATTCTATAGGTGAGGCTATTCCACTGTGAAAACATGCTTTTACTAGTAATTATATTCCTGCTATATAAATTTTTGAGACTTCATCTTGAAAAGATAATTTAGACATGTTCTTTTATTGTCTTACTTATTAAAGACATTATTAAGATTCCTCCAGTTAAAGTAGATTCAATAGGATGTTTTTTTCTCTAATATTACACATGCATATATTTTATTTTCCTTTGATTTTATCATATTTCCTACTTTTTTTAATAAAACTCTCATTTTTTATATGTCCTTTTGTCATGTCCTATGTTTTATCTTTTATTTTATCATATTAATTTTTATTGAAAGTCATTCTTTTTTTTTTGTTATTTCTTCATTTATATTTCTATATTCCTCATATTCTTCATATTCCCGCTTACTTGATTCTTCTATTTCAATTTTAGTTGCATTCATCATATATAATTTATAATCTTCTTCTTCTATAGATGAATATTCCTATTATTCATCTGATTCTTCCTTTATACTTTTTCCTTTTGAATTATTATATATTTCATATATTTTTATTTTAGGATTTTTTATATCATTATATTTTGGTTCATCAAATTCTAAGGGTTCTAATTCATATTCATAAGCTTATTATACTATATTCATCGCCTTTTTATTTTATTTTTCGGTTTACTACAATTTGTTGATATATATCTTATTTTTTTAAAATTATAACATCTACATTTATATGGTTTCTTATTACACACTACTACAAAACAAGGCTACGGCGTCCTATTTTTTGAACTTTTAGCGTCATTTTTCCACGAGACGCCTATTTGGGGGCGTAGTATGTATGACTTATGGCATCTAACTAAAAGTAGGATCCCATAAGTTAGAATGTAAGATGTCTAAATAAATATTTAAACACCATAAGTTAGAATTTAACGCATCTAAAAATTAATTATTGACTTAAGGTATTTAAGTATTTTTTTTTCTTTTTTAGAAGCCATAAGTGACACTTACGGCGTCTAAGTAATTTTTTTAGAAGTTGTAAGTGACACTTATGGTGTCTAAGTATTTTTTTTTTTAAGAAGTCATAAGTGTCACTTACAGCTTCTAAAAAAAATACTTAGTCGTTGTAAGTATTATTTTTTTAAAAAAAAAATGTTGCTTCATATATTCACTACCCACAATCCCTTACAAAAACTTTCTTACATATCAGCAGGCAACAATCATCACAATTTGATAAAATAAACAACTCCTATGTGCTAAAAGGTTAGATATTGCATCAAGAGTAGTTGACTCTGCTTCCTGTGAAAAATGTGTGTGTGTGTGTGTGTCATAAGTAACACAACCAACTAAACAATAATAAATATCCATATATATACCACCTCAAAATGAATAAAAACAAAAGTAAATAAGATATACAAGCCAAATTTTTTCCACTCCTTCTTTAATCCTAAAAAGGCACAGAACATTGCAAATTTCTATCTTCGTTCACGATTATGCCATAGACAACTCTTAATCGATTCTTTTTAAAGAAATTCCTCAATCGCACAACAAACTCACACAATAAAAATTCTACCAGTGTAGATCTACATTACAACAACAGGATCTAACAAGATCAACTCAAAATCAAAAACAAATTCCAAAGGTGAGAAGGAGAAGCTGATCGAAATGAACTTAGTGGACAGAGACACCAACAAATAATGCTTGGATTCATTCAGAAAGAGGAGAAAAAAATCTTTAACACCACCGGATGAGAGAGATGGTACCTTGAGCTTGTGGCCGTCGATGATAGTGGTCACCGTATAGCCATCTTCAAGGATGATTTTCGCCGAAACTGGTAGATGAAGGGTTTTAAACAAGAAAAAAAAACTAAAGAAGTTTGAGAATAAAAAGAAAATCAAATTTCAAAGGGAAGAAATGAACTTTGAGTGATGATAATTTAAATATGGTTACCGTGAACTGAGACGATGCAAAAAAGGAGCAGAGATGAATACTAAGAAATGTAAAGGAGGACGCCATAGAGATCAGAAAACGTGATAGACTTGGGTTGGAAGGTAGGAGAGGCGATGGTCGACGGAGAAGGGAGACGATGAAGGAGGGGCGATGGTGGCGCCAGAGTAGAGAAGGTGAAGGTCTTCAGAGGAGTGAAGGAGAAGCTCGAACAAAATGGAGGTCCAGATGAGAGAAGGAGAAGAGTACACTGATTGATGGAAAGTAAATGACATGACATAAAGGAGAGAAGAGGTTAGGGGCATTGGGGGGTGTGAGAGAGTATTTTTGGCATTTCATTTTTGAAATTAGATGCCAAAAGTACTACTTTTTGCCGCCCAACAATTCATTTTGCCGCCTGTGTTTTAAAATTTTGTCACTTTTGGTGTCTAAGTTCATAAATCAGACGCCAAAAGTGATAGATTATTTAATTAATTAAAGACCCAACATCAGTATGGTGTGATTAATTAATCTGCAATTTCAGTAAAAAAAACAAAAGAAAAATATATAGCTTTAGCGTCTAATTTAATGAATTAGACGCCAAAGCCTAATTGCATAATAGCTTTGGCATCTAATTCAATAAATTAGATGCCAAAGCTTTTTTTTTTTTTTTTTTGTTTCAACACCAAAGCCTAATCGCTTCAAAACACGGAATACGCATGGCTTTGGCGTTTAATTTCTTACTTAGACGTCAAAAACAGTGTTTTATATCTAGCCAAAATTTTCATTTGCCACCCATAATTCTCGCAACTTAGATGCCAAAAGTGATTTTTTTTTTTAAAGTTGGCTTTTGGCGTCTAAGTTTTTAAATTAGACGCTAAAAGTAATATATATTTTTTTAAGTTGGATGGAAATAAAAAGTTACGGCTTTTGGCGTCTAAGTTTTGTAATTAGACACCAAAAGTGATGATTTTTTTTTTTTTAAAAAGTTGGATGGTAGATAAAAAGGATGTTGGCGTCTAAGTTTATGAATTAGACACCAAAGTCATCGCTTTTGGCGTCTAAGTATAGAAATTAGACACCAAAAGTCAACTTTTTATCACATATAAGTACAAAAATGCCACCGTCTTTACTTTTTACTTCCTTTTCATAAAAAAAGACACCTTTTAGGGAAGTAAAAACCCTCTTTTGTAGTAGTGATAATTTATATTTTTTCCTTTTTTTCTTAAAAAATTTTCTTGGTTTATACCTTTCATAAATTCTTTCTTTAGGGTATTTTTAAATTTATATAATATTTTCTTTTTTTCTCTCATTTAATCTCTTTTCCTTACATCCCCATTTATGTGGTTTTTCTATCTCATTACATTTTTTTGATAGTAAATATCTTAAATATTCTTTTCATCTTCCCATTGTATCTAAATATACAAATATATCTTGTCTTGATTCTAAGTGTTTATTATATGCTTCTATTATATTTTCTGATATAAGTTTTGGTAATTTTCCATAAAATAATTGCATATAAAATTTTTCTTGTTCATAATTCTGAAATTTTGCTTCATAATAATTTTTTTTATACTCACATATATATTGTTCTATATAATATGGATTTAATGAACATATTTATATTTCATGTAAATATGTTATTGCTTCAGTCTAATTTGTATTTTCTATACTTGCTTTTTCTCTTCCTATAAATTCATTTCTTAATATTTGTTCATATTGTGTTAACATTAAAGCATAAAATTCTCTTTTATGTTGATATTCTTTAGTTATAGTTGTTGATAATTCTCTGAATTCTGGTATTCTACTAGTCCACCATACATGCATATTTCTCATAGAAATTGCTTCTATTAAATACTCAACACACACACATGACATGTGTGTGAGGGAGAGATGAATGGGTCAAAAAGAGGACATAAATATATAGACATATACACATACAAAAATGAATTGACAAGAGGGAAGGCTTTGGGGTTTCTTACCGAGCACAATGTATGCACACAACCTCATAGTCTTGCAAAATTAAAAGAAGAGTGTGATTAGGGAATAATATATATATATATATATATATATATATATATATATCCACACACACAATGCAGACTTCTTCACTTCGAGTGTTTTGGAATGGTAAACCTACAGAGTCGTTTCTCCCGACTAGAGGGATCATATAGGGTGACTCAATTTGCCCCTACTTTTTCACTCTTTGTATGGAGCGACTTCATCATATTATACAAGATGCAATTAAGGAAGGATTATGGACTTCTGTTATGCTTAATACAAGAGGGCCCCACTCTCTCATTTGTTCTTTGTTGATGACTTTATCCTTTTTAGAGAGGCGTCTAGCTTTTAAGTGAAGACTATACTTAATTGTTTGGATCTCTTTTATGGTGTATTGGGACAGAAAATGAACAGAGAAAATACTAAAATATGTTTCTCCTGAAATGTTCATTCGTAAAAAACCATGGACTTAAGTAGGAAAATGGGGGCTAGAGTAACAAGTGATTAGGGAAAATATTTAGTTATTCCAATCATTTACAAAAGAACTTCTTATCTAACATTTGTACCACTTATTGAGAAAACTAAGAAGAGGTTGTCTAGGTGGAAGAAATAATATTTAAATCTTGCTGGTAGAACTAAACTCATCAAGGTGTGTTATTAGCTTTACCCACATACTACATGCAGACCATATTACTCTGTAACACCCCCGATTTTTTAGAATTAAAATAACATAAAATGTCGATTGTTTTCATAAATAATAATAAAAATCCGAAATAAACCACTTCGGGAAGTGTCACCGTTGCACTTGTATGGGACAAGTGCAAGGCTTCTTATTTTATGAAATAAGTCTAAACTTGATCCGAATGTTCAAAAAAAATAATAAAATAAAATAAAATAAAGTAAATAACTAGAGTTTATTATCTGTCATCCTCACTTCTCACTGCTAGCCCCAATCTTTGAAATCTGTTCACTGAAATTCTGCTCCCCTGAAGGATCATCGCAGCCCAAGAATACACACATCAGCAAACGCTGGTAATCCTAATTAATTAAGGATAAAATGAAATAAAATAAAACAAAAATAAGTAGATAGATAAATAAATTTGATATGAATTGAAATAAAATAAATAAATTATGAAATAAAATAAAGTAATTATAAAATAAAATAATTATAAAATAAGATAAATTAATTACAAAATAAAATTAAATAATTGTAAAATAAATTAATTCCAACATAAAATAAAATGATTATAAAAATAAATTAATTGCAAAATAAAATAAATAAAGACATAATATGTGTATATGTATAAACTAAAAAGGTGTCATTATTTTTAGAGTTTTCTAGTGGGAAGAGAACCATGGTAGACTCGGATATCCTGCCAGTCTACCTGTGACCCGAAAACCTGCCAGTCACAAATCATTGTCAAATTGGCCATAGATCATTTTCTTCCTAGTGTGCACACCTCTTCCCAAAGTTGCTACTAGTACCCCGGATATCCTGCTAGGCACCACTTTGGGAAGAATGGATATATCGGTTCACATCAAATAATTTTCTTTTCGAAGGCATAAAACCTTAAAAGTGTGTGTTCGTCACTTTAGGAGGTACCGTCCCAAAGTTATCCTCCCACTTGCTAATTTATTATAAAACTTGATACTCATATAATTTCCTAATTATATATATATTTTCTTTTCTTTTATGTGTGATTATATATTTATCATAATAATAATATTATCATCACCTACAAGAAAGTATAGTTCATTGAATAACTCCATTCATCCCTTGCAATTCATCTCACAGGCCCACCTTAATTTCATTATTTCAACCTTTCTCACTCACGCGGAGCACATGCAGGGAGATGAATCGCAAAAGACATCCATATATATATATATATATATATATATATATATATATATATATATAATCCAACCCAACAAAAGAAAACAAAGAACGCATAGCATAACAGACAACAATTGGATGGCATTAAACAATGGTGAGTGGGTCCCGGGGCAATCAAAATTTGGTCAGAGGTCTTGGATTGAAATCAAGACGTGGTCCCCCGCACAAACAAGAACCCTAAATTAATATCTATTAAGGAAGGCGGCTGGAGTAAAGAAAGTAACGAAGCACACCGAACCCAATTAAACAGAGCGATCATATCATAACCAATAGATGTGAATTAATTCATTCCATATCAGATCAGGCATGTAGTCAAACAGGAAAAACCTCTGGGGATTAAGATTACCTGGCCTCCGTGGTTACAGAGCTCCTAAAAGAGAATTTCTGCCGCAAAAATTTTTAGAGAGGGAACTGATAGGTGATGGCTAGGGTTAGATGACTAGTCCTAAGTTTATAGTTGAAATTAGGGTTTCCTATGGATTGGGCTCTGTGGGTTGGGTTTTAACTATTACTAGTTTAATAAATAATGGCAAATCACCTATTAGATTCTAATTTAAATTTTTATCTTTACCTATCAATTTATCATTATTATTATGACACACACACACACACACACACACTACTTTATTATAAATTATAAATTTTAATATTAGTATTATTAGTATTTATTATCATTATTATTATTATTAAAAAAAATAAAATAAACTCTAGGGTATTACATGCTCCCTAAACATATAGTCAAGAAATTGGAATAGAACAACAAAGATTTCCTGTGGGGATACTTAAGAAAGCTGTAAGTTACACTTAATCTCATGGGATCAAGTACAACAAGAAAAGAATTCGGGAGGGTTGGGTATTAGGAAACTAAGGAAAGATAATAAAGTATTTATCATAAAACTGTGTGAGGGACTTATATGTAATAAAGAGACCTTATGGGTGAAATTGAAAATGGAGCAAATCACCAAGAAGGGGTGAATTGAGGATTTTAAAATTCTTTTTCCGATTGCCCTGTTATCGAAAGTTAAAACAGAACTATGCAGAATATAGGGAAGAAAAGCAAGACGCTCAGAATTTATACTGGTTCAGTCCAATCTCTGACCTACGTCCAGTCCTCAGTCTCTCTGGGATTTTCACTGTCTCAATTTATTACACACTTTGTAACTCAAGAGTAATTCTCTCACTAGAATCTACTCCCCCTTACAAGTTGTAATCAATATCTCAATATCATAGTCCCCAAACTTGAGATTCTTTACAATGGATGATTTACAATCAAATAAACTCTCTTTAAGAGTGGATAGATAAACACTAAAGTGCAGAGTATCAGTAGATACTTTCTTAATGAAAACTAAAGAGTAAGTAGTAAACTTGAATGTAATTTGTTTTCAGGAGTCTTGGTTGTTGAGAAGAATTAAATGCAACTCTATTTATACAAAGACAGTATTAAATGACCGTTGCAATTTTCATTATAACCGTTGGTGCATTATTTCAGCTATTGGAGTCACTTTGGTTTCTTCTCTCTCTACTCTTCAGTTAATTTTTGTTGTTCAGAGGATTATTGTTGACTTTCCTTGAAATTAATTTGTTGGAATGTCAGAAGCTAGTTTAAGAAAGGAGCATTAATCCATTTTGCATCGTGCAGAGGATGATTGTTTAGAATATAACAAGCTATCTGTACTTTGCAATAAATGCTCTGACATGTTTTTTCATTTGTGTTGAAACTGTACTTTAATCTTCTTTAAATCAACTAAAATTCACTAGCAAACAGGTTAAACATATCTATAGATGGTGATGAGTGATGATAAACAACATATAGATCAATCACATAGTTTTTCGCACATTCAGATGATTCGAATTTTGAATTCTATGATATAGATTCAAGTTAGTTCATCAAGACTTGAGGTTGTAGTTCACATCTAAAAGAATAAACTCGAGTTTTCTTCATACAAATAAGAAGGTCGCGATTTGATCTTTCAAACAGGTTTTGACCAAGACCTAAACTCGAGTCATTAAGTGACTTACTCGAGTTTTGGACACTTAAAGTGAAAAACATATTTTAAGTCCAGAAGCTCAAAACTAGAGTTTTTATACAAAACTGGAGTTTTTAAATGGTATAAAGAGAGTGATGTTCTCTGTAAAGCATAAACTCGAGTTTATAAAGTTTAACTCGAGTTTCCACAAAAACTTAGGAAAATTTGAAAGATCTTTTGATTGATCAAACTGGAGTTCTTATTTCGAAATTTAAGTTTTCAAAACCTTAGAAATATGTGTTGATATTTGAGAGCTTTAAACTCGAGTTTGTGAAAACTAAACTCGAGTTTTCTCAAAGGAGAAAACTTTGTAAAATATTTAAGCAAAAATCTAAACCGGAGTTTCCAACTTCATAACTCAAGTTTTCTCAAGCTTAGGATAATGTATCTTTCTGTATGTGGTAAAACTCGAGTTTCCAAAACTTTAACTCGAGTTTTCACACAACTTGGAAAAACTAAGATTTCTTTGATTTGTCAAACTGGAGATTGTTTAACTAAACTCTGGTTTGCTTTGTCTTTGAAAAACTTAGGAACTCTCTATATTATCTAAACTCGAAATTTCAAATCTTGACTCAAGTTTTTCTTGTTCACAAAACTGGAGTTGCTCCCTGTCAAGTCCAAACTCAAGTTTCCTAACCAAAACTCGAGTTTGTCTTTAACAATAAGTTTTTCAACTTTTCAAAGACAAACTTCAACTTAGGTTTAAAATTGACAGTTATCATCAAAACACATAGAGAGCTAACAGAAAGTGCTTTGAGCTAAATATAACTGTATAATGAGATTCTAGATGTTAAGAAGCAAAGGAGCTTGTCCCTAATATGAAGAGGAATCGACACTATTTGGGGAAGTTTTGAAATGGTATTAGGAGAAAAATTAGGAATGGCTAGTCTTCAGCTTTTTGGCATGACAATTTTTTTTATATGAACAGACTTCTCATTGATTTGGTTCAAAGTTATGAACATCTCATTGATCAGAATAAGAGTGTGGCTAAGTATGTGATGGAAGGGGTTGACTAGAATATAAGGAAGATGGAGTACTGATTTCCTTCACATGTAATTGATCAAATTGTCCATGTGAGGAGAAAAGAGAGAGGAGAGGACAAAATATTCTAGAAACCATCCTCCAACGGTTGTTTCTCTATCAAATTGACATAGCATTTTCCTTTTTTAGGAACTGGACGGGATGCAGATAACATATTGAAAATTCTATGGAGATGGTCCATTCCGAAGAGGATTAAAGCCTTCATGTGGTTAGCTACTCATGGAAGAACTCATACATGAAGCTTAGGATTGGAGATGTCTGCTGCTTGCCATTTTGGATGTGAAATGGATAAAGACTTGATGCATATGTTATGAGATTGCTCCATTGTCAAAGAGTGTTGGAAATTAGTGGTCAAACAGAAAAAATGGAACATATTTTCTTCTTTATAGGGGCATAGTAGATCAAATGGAATTTGACTCATGAGATTGACAAAGAATATATGAAGGTTCCATGGCTAACCTTGTTTGGGTATCTTTACTGTGATGCATGGGTTTCAAACTGTAAAAAGTTGTTTGATTGTAAGGCGACTAATGTTGGATTGAATGCACAACATGGTTTTTTTTTGGACCATGTTCAGACAAGGATATTCTCTAAACAGAGGATATGAAGGAGAGGATTAATAGGTCTCATACAAATTGGAACCAACATGAAGAGGACTTCATCAAAGTAGCAATCAATGGCTTAGTCTTGAAAGATGGAATGAGTGGGTGCGGAGGTTACCTTCAGGATCAAAATAACATATGGCTAGTAGGCTTTAGCTACAAACTAGTTAATGTTCCTTCGATTTTTGCAAAAATAATTGGCTGCATTCAGAGCCTACAATTGTGTTGGTCTAAAGGATATAGGAAGATTAATCTAATTACTGATTGTATAGAGGCCATAAATTACACCTTGAGAGGATGTGACCAACATCATTCTTGTAAAGACATTGTGGATGATATTAGAATGTCTCTTTATGGAGATTGGCAAGTTGTGGTCACTCACAGATATAAAGAGACCATTATTATTAAGGATCAATTAGCCAAATATTTTCATAACATAGATGTGAGTTTTTGTCTTCTTGATCAACCTCCTCCTTTTATTCAAGAGATGGACATGGATGAAGTTTAAGAGTCTTTGCTTATGTTGATGTAATGTCTCTATTGAGACTATGATTGTAACATCCCAGAACCTCGCTCTTAATATTGTCCGCTTTGGGGCCCATCGCCCCTCACGACTTTAAAATACGTCAAGAGGGAGAGGTATCCAGACCCTTATAAGGTGTTTTTTTGGGCCCAAAGGTGGGTGGAGTGTTATTTTCTACATCGGCTAGGAAGGAGAATAAAAGACGCCTTATAAGAGTCTGGATACCTCCCCCTCTTGACGCATTTTAAAGCCGTGAAGGGCGATGGGCCCCAAAGCAAACAACATCAAGAGCGAGGTGCTGGGATGTTACAATGATTCCAGTATTATTAAAAAAAGAAAAAAAGAAAGAAAGAAAAAAGTATCTAGGAAGTAAAACTGCTTATACACACTCACACATAAACACTTAAAGGGAAGGAAGTGGTTATGAAACAAGATATGCGCCCATATACCCATAGCATCATGATGGAGAAATAGGGGAAGGGTTTAATAAGACAAAATAAGATAAAGTAGTGAAGAAGGAAGAAAGAGGCAAGACATTGATTACATTTCTTATTTAGTGTAATGAATGGCTAGCTAGACAAATAAGTAAGGTGAAGTGGAGAGGAAAATGCCCCTTTTGTTTAATTATTGATCGATACATTTACCCCATTTAAAACTTATTTGTGCTATGTCCTCCTAGCGTAAAACTTTATTTGGCAATTGGCACCTTAATCCATATTTAAAAGGTGATAAATGAATCATCTTTTATAGAAATTAGTTACAAAAAATTGTACCTTGATAATTTTCAAGTCACAAATATTCAATCTTACTTTTGAATTGCAAGATGAAGTTAGTTTACTTTCTATGATTACCTTTTAATTTCAAGGTTATTTCATGAATTTTGATTTATGATTGAGTGATGTTTGAATCAAATTTAAGTTAGTAAAATTTATGCACTTCAAGATAAGGAAAAAGAATTCATCCTTTGTTGGGACAATGGTGGTTTGTTTCTGCATCGAAACCAACAAAGCACCAACATGCACAAAGTTCTAATTTGAATTAGTAATGGTAGGGTTTATGAAAGAACTAAAAAACTTGAACATGAAAATCCTAAGATTGTTGAAGATGCTATTGAGACTTCATGGGAATCAGAGTATTTGTGAGAAATTGGTTTGTGAGGTGGAGGAGAGATAAGGTCTATAAAGTCAAAATAGAAAACCAAGATCAATCCGTCCACAAGAAGAACTTGAGTTTGATCTATTGAAATGAGATTGCAATGAGGGATTTGGATCCTGGTTATTCAAAATTTGATCTGATTGAAATGGAGAATTAGATATAGTGGGGAAGAGGAGGAGGAGATGAAAATTTAAATATCAAAATATTATATCAAAAAACTAAATACAAGGATATGTTTTACCAGCATTTAATTGTATAGCCATCATTTTTTTTGTTGCTGATGAAAACTAAAACTATGCATTAATGTAAAATAAACGTTTACAAAATATCGTAATATAGTACAACCTTCACAAAGTAAACATACGATTGTCCATGGGACTTGTTTAGATTTAGTAATAATCTTAATATGGCTCTCCTTGACCAGTTTACATAGGAAAAGAAGGGATTGTAGGGATGAGAGACAAACCATTGTCGTAAGGTATAAAGCATAGCTTGTCTCAATGCCAACAGTTGTAATTGGAGAAGGCGAACTCTAGAATTAGGAGAGAAACGCTAATGCTCAAAAAGTGTGTTATGAAATTATCACTCTGGTCCTATTTATAAGTCCATTTACAAAGAGTGAAAGTGAACTTATAAATAAGATTATAGTGGTAGAGTGTAATGTGCATATGATGACTACCTCTGTGGTTAGGGCTAGATCCAAAAATTAAATACCAATGATGTATAGTTGGTACAAAGGAGGGATACGAAGGACATGAAGACAAACTACATTGTTGTTCCTAGCATGTCAAAGGTAAGATGTTTGCCTCTCGTCGAAAATGCATGACGTAATTAGCCAGTCTTTGATTGTGCCAGTCAAATTTTCTATAAAATGAAATTGACGATGCTAAAATTGAAGAACTAAAAATATAATTTAAAAACATAAATGACTAAAATGATACTTGATGAAAGTATAGAAGACAAAACGTCAAACGTTTACTTTAGCTTTTTAGAAATTAACTTTTAGGCTCTGTCAAATTTTTGGTAAGTTTAAGATATTAAATTTATTCAACCAATTTTTATTTATATTGTAGTGTTTACTTTTAACATATGATTAAAGTACAAAAATACACATGTATTTTTGTCAAAATCACGTCCAATACCAAATACTTTTTTGAAATGTAAAAGTGACACATGGTTATAAATTAGGTGCAAAAATATCATTTGATAGTTAAATATAACCTTTTTTATCGATTATACGTGACATGGCTTTCAAAGTGCAAAATTACATATGTGGTTTTGCTAAAAGAGCATCTAATACCAAGTGCTTTTTTTGTGTGCCAAAATGCTATTTGATCGTTAATTTGACCCTTTTTTTTTACTGACTAAATGATGATGTGCCTTTCCCCAAAGCAATCGTGTGGAAAAAAAACATGCTGACTAGTCTCAAGTCTGAGTTGGGAAGAATTAATATTACCATCCTTATCCCTCTGTTCGCCCTTGTAACAACATTATACCTGAAAATCAGAATCTATCTAATGCAAATATATTGTTCGTCCACACACCACTTTAGTTGTATGAGTTTCTATTTTTGAGGCAATGGCGGGTACACGTCGTCTTTTGATGTATACTCACTCTAACCAACGCCACGATGGTTCAATTTTAATGGATTAGAGGCGACAACAACATTGAGAACGCTAGTCTGGGCAAGGTCTCCGATTTCTGGCGGGAGGATATATCGGCATTGACAGTAGCATTGGACAAGTTTTGATTTTCACTTATTGTGTTGTTACAGGGCTGAACAAAGGGATAGAGATAGTGATTTAATTCTTCCCAACTCAGACTTGCGACCAGTCAACTTTTTTCTTCACACAGTTGCTTTGAAAGACACGTCATTGTCTAATGAGTAAAAAATGTCAAACTAATGGTCAAACAATATTTTTTACACTTAAAAAAAAACCTTAGTATGGATGCTCTTTTGGCCAAACCACATGTGTACCTTTGCATCTTCAAAGCTATATCATTGTCCAGTCAACAAAAAAAGTCAAATTAAAGGTCAAACAAATTTACACTTAAAAAAAACCTTGGTTTGGACGCTCTTTTGGTCAAACTACATGTGTGCTTGTACACCTTCAAAGCCACGTCATTATTCAATTATCAAAAAAGTCAAACTTAACGGTCAAACAGTATTTTTATCCATAATTTATAACCAAATAATCACTTTTGCATATAAAAAAAACATTTGGTATTGGATGCAACCATTATATATAATAAATGTCATCCTCCCCAAGCTGATCAGAAGATGGCTTATGTGTGGCTCCTCCCATAGATTACTGTTCATAAGCCACATTGAAAATCGTCGTGCTGCGGACAAGCTGCTTTCCATGTGCAACCCCCCACCCGTGGAATTCCCAACTCTATAAAAGAGCTTTTTTGACCGGCCTTTCCTTTATCTTCCACTTCCCCGTAAGCTTCTCTCACCATACGCCTCCTCTTGCCCTCTATTCCAAATAAATGGTTAACAAGTTGTCTGTGTGCATCCCGACTGTGTGTGTATCCCGACGATGACCAGCCAGTGAAAGTCCCTCTACGTCGCTAATTCTTCCATGGCGGATCCCGGTCTCAGTTCGAGTTTTAGGTCTTTCCTCATCTCTATCCTCTAGATTTTACTTCTTCATATCTCTTCTTATACATCAATATGAAATTATTAATTTCTTAGCTTTTTTTTCGCCTTCGATTTCCCTGAATATTTTCAATTGTTTGTTTTCAAGTATCTGCAAGTTTTCTTCATAATATGTGTGTTTGTGTGTCATAAGAAGGAGAAGGTCAGAAGCTTGAATGCTGTTGGGGGAGCGTTATCAAGTTGTCAAGAGAACAAAATGGGTTGCGGTGTCACTGCAAAAGTAGGAGCACTTCGCGTGCAATCACCATCCTTGAATACCATAGCTTCTAGCAAGAAGAGATTCAAAGTTTCCAAAAGGGTAAGCAATTATAAGCTTATTTTCGGTTCGTTGAAAGTGTATGAACTATCATTTATCATGCTTTTAATTCTTCATTGAATCGTTTTCGTAGTTTTCTGACGACAGCAATGGTATTGGTCACGCCTCTGTTCCCCAGAAGCTACGCTCAGGTGCGTGATTTTTAAATTGAAGATTAAAATTTATTCCTAAAAAATCTCTCCGGTTAGAAGGCCACCAGATTCCGCCATGTTTCCTTCTGCCCCACAACGAATACTACTAACAAGAAAGTTTATACTACTTTCTATAGATAATTCTTAAGATATTTCCCCAATCGATTTCTAGCTGGCTCTATCGTCACCGATCAGTAACCGAACTTGCAGTGGGAACAAATTTCTAAGAGAGAAAAATTTGTTAAAACTTGTCTTTCTCATTTTCAATTACAGGCGTGAAGAAGCGCAATCGTGAATACAACTTGCCTGATTCCGAAAAGCTGAACCATAAGCTGAATGGAATAGAATCTCCTGTAAAGAAGTGTATACAGAAAACCAAAGTGATGAGTATGGTAAGTCGCCTATAGCTACCAGTTTCTAAACTTAATCATCTACTTTATTTGAGTACTACTTTTCCAGTCTCACCTTTTCTTGTAATTTGCTTTTTGTAGCAACAAGGAAACCCAGACTGGTCTACGAGACAAACAGTATCTGGGCCAATCACAAAAGATGAGGAAGAGGTTGTAGAGACTGTCTACGCTCTGTCTGGAATGTTCCTTAACAACGACTCGAATGAGAGGCTTAAATTACAGGGAGATTCTTCACCAGAGAACTCAAATTTGCAGGACTTGGAGAAGAGTACTAATAAAGCTCTGATGTTTACTTTTCTTATTAATCAACTTATATTTATTTTCAAGTCATCGGGCCATTCTTTGAAACTGCATCATTGGCATTTTAATGCTGATTTGTTTTTGTAAATTGTAGACATTTATGCATGCATACTTGACTGCTCAACAAAGTTATTGAGCAAGATTTGTTGGTTAGCAATCTATCCAAAGACTTGGTTGTTTATAGAGGGACAATGTTGTGCAATCTATACAACCGCACCCACCTGATAATGCTTTGTTGTTGTTATTGTTGTTGTATACTTGACTATTGATAATGTGGCCCCATCTGGTAGTTTGCCCAATTCTAGGTTATAACTTTAAGCGATGATGATTGCTAGGAAAACATATTGCCTCCATTTTGTTGTGATTATTCATGAAATATCCTGAATGTAAAAATGTAGAGAGAGAGAGAGAGAGAGAGACCCACTATGCTCTGTTTTTTTTATCTATCAGACAGAGACCCCCTATCATCCTTTAAACTGACTTCAAATCATAATTTCATCCACGTTCCCACATTTAACATATCATTCTTCGAAATCTGACTTTTTCATTCTTATAAATTAGTATAAATTATAATGATAAATATAGATTTTTATAATTATCATTATTAAGAATATTATTATAGCTAATCATTTAGCTTGACTATTGTTAGCTGATCCTAAAAATTGTTATATGTAGTTATTGTATATCTAAAAGTTTGATATTCTTCAGGCTACATTTATTTTATCTCCTGCTCATGTTCATTAGCTTATATAACCATGTATAGTGTGTTTCATCTTTGTGGTTTCTGTCTGTCTGTACAGTAAAGCTATCTGTTATCTTTTTCCTCATTGTAGGCATTTTATAGGTTAAATAAAACCATAAAATGTCTTTGCATTCAACACTGCTTTTTCAAAGTCTTTGCTATGGTTTTGACAACACTGCTTTTTCAAAGTCTGCAGGTTGGACAACACTGCTTTTTCATCATCACGGGTATACAGAAGAGATGTTTGAATATAATTAAAACATAGTAAAAATAAATTATCTAAATAACTTTTTGTTTTCAAGGCTTGCTATAGTTATACTTTTCTTAGATCTGATTTGTTTTGTATTATGGAGAAATCCTGACATATATACTACTACTCTATATTATAAAGGATACAAAGCCATCCGGAAAAGCTTCTGTAGGTTCTGCCTTCAACGTCAAATCACGTCCCTCTCTTTAAGCAAGCTTTTCTTTTTCTCTCTATTTCTTAATCCTTTCAATGATCTTCTTTTTCTTTTTTCCCTTTTATGTACACTTGATTTCGTCTTTCACTGGCCTAGGTTTCGCCATCAAGGCCACTTTTCCTTGATTGATGAATTATATATCCATAATAATGTATCAGAAGATGGTAATGATCTAAAAATGAGAGCCCTCTGCATAGTTCCGAACATCCAAACTGCACTCCTTACAGCTGCTATTATAGTGCTGAAAATTTTACGTATAAGCAGTAAGTCTGAGGACTGGTAGGAAATTGGGCCAATTTGTTTGGGAATATTAAGGTGAATGTAAGCTTTTTACTCATGCATACAGATATGATTGGAAATTAACTTGTTGAAATCATTGTTGACAAGATGTCAATAAAGAGGAACAGGGCGTAGGTTTCCCATCTTGGGTTTTAAAGTGTGAAACCAAGTGACATAAGCTTACTTTGAAAATGAACCCTTCGATCATGGATTATTTGTTTTCCAGAAAGGGGCTAATAGGTTCTTTTTTGGGGTTAAAGACACTTGGACAAGTCTAGGTCATTATTTAATGGCAAAGTTCTTGCATGCTCCGTTTTCTTTTACCTTTGGCTGCTGCTGATCCTTGTTGCCATGACTAGAACTGCTGCAGCTTTGGCTGCATGTTATACGCCTGCAAACAATTTGTGTACATAGTCTTCAACAATCCTGCAGTTCATAACGAAATGAATAACAATGTTGATATTGATAATTAAGCGATTTATGATGATTTAAATTTGTTCGATCATTTATGAAGAGGTATTTTTTTCCTATTTTGTAATCATTAAATTTCTACCATCATAAATCAAAAGAATATTTACTCCCACTAACACATATGCATAAATGAATGCTTATTTACATCTTTAAGAAGGGTAGCTACACTCTTGCAGGGCTTATGTGAACAGGCAGTTAAGGTGCTGCAGATCATGGAAGCAGAGGGAATAGAACCCAATATTGTCATGCTCAATATGTTAATCAACGCATTTGGTAATGCTGGGCGATATATGGAAGCGTTGTCCATATATCAGCATATAAAAGAAAGTGTAAGCTTTACTTATCCGTTGTGGAAATATTTGGTTCAGTACTTTTTATTATGGCAATTTACTTGGTTTTCAAATCCTGATGGTTGTAATGCTTCTATTTTCCTGAAGGGTGTTAGTCCTGATGTGGTTACATACACTACACTAATGAAAGCATTTATGAGGGCCAAGAAGTTTGATGAGGTGCTCCTAATTCTTCACTCATTTTCATTTGCATCTTCTCCCCCTAAGAGGCAAAGCTGGCTGTGATTCAACTGATATCCAGTAAAATTGAAATGGTTGTTCTTTGGGGAAAAGAAAGCAAAAAATCATATTACCTCCGGAGGGAGTACTACAAAAATTAGTTTGGAGGAAAAAATAAAATTAAAAATACTCTAAAGTAATTAAATTAGTTTTTTTAATCTCTCCAAAAATGTCAAGTTGGTTTTATAATTAGGACCGGAGGGAGTACTACAAGAAGGATATTTGATCCCATTGGTGGGTTTCAAACACATTGTTATATCGAAGATTTAGATGACTAATACTAGAAACATTTTCATCAGGTTCCAAAAATTTACAAGGAAATGGAATATGACGGATGTACTCCAGACAGAAAGGCTAGACAGATGTTACAAACCGCGTTAATGGTGCTTGAAGGGAGACCCACTGGTGACAAACAGAACCTCTCGGGCTGAGATTGATGAGCTGTGAAGTGGGTGGGTAAAGGGTCCAAAAGGAAGTATGGTTGCATCCATTGACCGTTTCATGATCACTCTGGAGTTTGAACCAGCATTGCTCAAGCAAGGGTAAGCTTTCTACATTTTAATCATTGGATTTGGTATGTACTGGATTATCTGGAAACATTTTTACCCAATGCTAACTTCGATAGTATGCTAATCAAAACATTTTAATCTTAACTTCATAGTAAGCTAACTTCTTTGTTATTTGTTTTGTTGCCCCATTAACTCAAATTTGGGACCCAAGTTAGAAGATTGTTATATCTGTCATTAAATTTTAATCTTAACTTCATAGTAAGCTAACTTCTTTGTTATTTGTTTTGTTGGCCCCATTAACTCAAATTTGGGACCCAAGTTAGAAGATTGTTATATCTGTCATTAAATTTTCTTTCTTTCTTTTTTTGTGAAGATGTGAGTTATGTGACATGGGGACAAAGTTGGATCATTATGTAGTTTTGACAATAAATTAGACATTAGGCTTTATGCTTTGCTGTGGATTCTTACATCCATCATTTTTCCATTATGTAGAAATGAAGGTGCTCTTTCTCAACATTGTTGGTTCTATTCCAATCGAATTTCTTTTTTTGGGGGGAGGGAGGGCTTGATGATGGAAATAGTACACAATGGAGCTCAAGTTGATTCATTTCTCACGAACAAGTTAGAGTCTGTTGTATTATTCATGGCTTATGTATCGATGATATGTAATTGCTTGATTCTAAACTTGTTGGAAATCTAGAGGGACCCAAAGTGTATCCAAGCCTTCCATGTAAACCATTTCTAGAAGCTTGACCAGCGTTGTGTATCACACATAGTCTACTTGAAGGTAGAAAATTCTTGGGAAGTGTTGACAATGGTTGGCATTTTCAGCCACCATTAGGTTTCATTATACATCTTTTAGAAGGTTCTTCTCATGGTTGTGTATCTTGTCTTAGTTCATTGATCCTGATTTTGAGACTTGGGTTTAGGTGAGACTTTGATTGCGAATGATTCAATATAGTTCTTCCTTTACCCATGGCTGTGTTGGAATCCCCTCATATTGATGTGGCAATGTACACAGCAATGGAAGTTTTGCAGTTAGCAGGATACTGAGGAGGTTTTTTGTTTATATGGATGAAATTCTTTTCTCCCTCTTTGTACAATATCCATTTGTTTTTTGTAGTTAACTTTTAATATCAATTTTTACTTTTTAAAAGTTGGCATGTGAAGATATTTTTTATCTGTAACATTATTACTTTTATTAGACGTGGGTCCTACATATTGTATGAAATTTGACATAAATCGAATTGTTTATAAATTATGAATGCAGAGCCACTACGGATTTAATGTAGGGGAAATTACTCAAACAACTATGTTCGTTATTGCTATGTACAGTTCCTTATCCACATGGTTATATGTAGGATTATATCAAGAACTTCCAAAGCAATGACAGGTTCTTTTTTATTATTCTCAAATTCACCACAGTACACATGCTGGGAAAGTAACTCGACAAGTGTTGAAATAATATCAAGAACATAATAACATTGCATACATAGTATTCATTGTTTAAGGGAAATATCATAAATCCTTTGTTCATAACTTGGTATATTTACAAACTAAATGAGGCTTGGTTGTGAGGTCACCAATGGAGTGAAACTGATCTGATTTTGGAAAGTGCTTCTGCCTCCAACAAATATGTTGAATTTGTTATGATAAAATTATCTCACTCTTTTTATGTGCAATCTTTATGAAGTGAATACTTTTATGGACCATGATTCTATATTGATACTGATATATGAGAAATTAATAACGAGTAATACATACATGCGGGTATATTTATAGAAGTAAAATATGTTTGAGTAATTGTGAAGCACCATCACTCGTGCAATGCACAGGAAAGTACAAGCCAATTGTATATAATATTTCATTAGTTTTTTTTTTCATATTGAGATTTAAAATAATTGATCATTTGTGGTTTCACCATGGCATTCATAAGCTTGAAATAAGATACGAATGGTGTTATGATGGATGCTTAAAATGTGGGTCAAAGGCCAAATTAGACGATCCTTCATCGATTTGTCCTCTCTGCAAGAAAATACTAGAGTCAATTGTATCTAAGTGCTTCCAGTTTTCAAACATTAAAATTTTAGAAAACGCAATATTTCCCTAATTAGAAGGATTAAAATCTCATAAATAAGACATCAAAACATCACCTCCTTCAGGATATATTGAAATGTAATGAACCTCTGCCCGTCATAAATAGGAAATTCAAACTAAGTAAAAAGTGATTTAGAGTGAAAAAAGAAAGGAATCTTTTAGAAGCTAAAACCACATCATCAAAATAATTATAGAAAATAGCATAAGATATAAAGAACAGATTGTATGCTTCGTACATGTTGTGAGTTAGTATTTTTTAACTAGATCCAGTCATCACATTGTTGTTTAACTTTATTCAGATTTCATTTGTAATATGTTTCTGAGTCAATTGGAAGATAATATTATTTATCATTGTTGGGGTTTCATTTTTAATAATATGTAGTCATTACTTAGTACTGATATTTTAATGTCCCTTAAAGATAACAAAGTTATATCATTTATGAAGCAAAATATGTTTAAGTAACCTATGAAATACTATCATCCCGTGCAATACACGAGGAAGTAAAAGCTCGTTTTTACAAAAGCACATGTGTATTTTTGCACTTTAATCCTTTAACATATATTTTTAGATGCTTAAATAATTTTTAATTTAAAATTCAATTATAAATTTTTTATATATTACACTTATGAGATTATATAGGTACTGCACTAAAAAAAAAAGACATTTTGTAGCGGTTTACTAGTAGCGGTGGGCATTAACCACTATAAACATAAGATTTTGTAGCAATTTAAAGACAAACCATGACCAATTTTCAATGGCATTAGTTGCGCCAAAATGCGGGGTTGTTAGTAATGAATTTTGTAGGAGTTACAAGAACATAACCGCTACAAACATGCACCAGCTTGGTGCGAAGGGTTTGTAGCGGGCATTTAGTTGCAATTACAAGAAAAAAAAAAACTGTTACAAAGATGGTGCCGGCTTGGCGCGTCGTGGCGTGAAGGTTTGTGGCGGGCATTTATGATCATAAATGTTTGAGATTTATGTATTGGGAGAACGACTTATATAGATCCCAACCAAAAGAAATAATTCATTAATAAGTCCTATAAATTGTTAATAGTAACTAATTCATATGTTAACTTTTCGTGTTTACTTGTTAATGGAGACTTTTCTAATATTATTTCCCTTGATTTGAATCTAAAAGTTATTTTTCCTTATTTATTTTTTGTTTTTTTTATTGAAAGTGAGGGTGTTATAGGAAGCAATAAAAGTGGAAAATTTGGAGGAATCCGTGCGTTGGGAGCTCAGAAATTAACTTTTAGGTGGGGAGAAGATTTAATCTTAACATTATTACTATTGAAATATTAAATTAATTCAAATAAGTTTTTATTTCTATTCACCGTTTACTTTTGACTTTTTTTTTTTGAATTTATACATTTAAATAACATTTTTTGATATCATATAGGTATTGAAAAGTTTATAAGTGTTCAAGATTCATTTATTTCTGTTTTTTAATTAGAATAATAAAATCGTCATCTTTCAAACAAATTCATTAATAACTTGGAGAAGCAATTGTAGTGCTTGTAATTTTTATCGTAGTCGGGTGTGCCCACACACACACACACATATATATATAATGTTGATTTTAGATGTGTAAGCATATTTCTTCTAAGTGTAACAACTTACATATATTACTATAAAATATAGATTTTACTTCCTTAAAAAACGTTAGTTTTCAAAAAAAGAAGTAAAAAATAAAAGTAGAAGGTGGCATTTTTGTAATTGTGTAAAGGCTTTTGGCATTCCAATTTTAATTTGAGATGCCAAAAATAGGATTTTGGCAACCTAATTTAAAATTAAAACACTAAATGTGTGAGCATCGCATATTCATTGACTTCTCTACTTATTCAGTAACTCGATCTACCTCAGACCTCTTCGTCGCCCTCTCCTTTGAGCCACCTTCGTTCACTCTCTCAACACGACATTACCTCCCTCATTTAGCAATGACGGTTCGACCACCAGTGAGGGTTCTAAAACGGCGTCAACTCCAATCCTTAGCAACGGTGACATCCAGGGGCTTTGATGATTTTGGACGGTGGCCACTCCATCCAGATTCAACCACCAGTAACGGAGATCTACAGGCTCATGAGGCACCAACGGCAGCGATCTATAGGCTCGCCAGGAACCAGTGACATAGATCTACAGGCTCGCGAGGAACCAGCGATGGAGATCTACAGGCTTGACCACCAGCAACGGCGAAGGATGACAAGGCACCGACGATCTCCATGGTTCCTCAACTTTTCCCTCTTCCCTTTTCCCTTTCCTTTAGCCACCTCCAACCTCATCAGATCTGTTAGGACTCATAATAGTGATTCCGGCCTCTCGCTCAGTCACTCCTCCCAAACCTAAGGTTTGGGCTTTTTTTTAAAAAAAATAAAAAAATAAAAAATAGCAATATGGCATCCCAAAAAGTCTCGACTTTACTACGTCCTATCCTTCACATAGGTGTCCTCAAAAAAAAGGGACGTTAAAAGGTGTTACGGATATCTCAAAAATGAGCCCAACCCAATAACCAAAGAACCCAGTCAAAATAGCTTCAGTTATGCTCATAACCACTTTCTTGAAAATAGGAGTGGTTTTATCAATAATATCTATTATGATGGTAACTGCCTATGAAAGGAGGAAATTATTCAAAAAAGTATATCTTAATATCCCTAAAATAAAGGACAAATCTAACTGATTAAGATAGGGCCCAGGTACGCTTATAAATAGGGTAAACCCCTTACAAGGTACACACTTCTGAAACCTTAGCTTTTCTATTCACACAGAGCACACACACCATCCCCTCTGGCTATCATTAGCCTGCTGTATACTACGTGGACTTTGATCCACAACTCTCGAACTACGTGGACTTTGATCCACAACTCTCGAACTACGTGGACTTTGATCCACACTGTGGTACGTAGGACCTCGGGATTTCACCCCAGGCCAAGTCTAACCCAACTTGTGATCTACACCAGATCAAAAGGTTTTTTTTTGTAATAACCACATAACTGTGTAACACATGGTGTATTTCGTTTGATAACTTAAATGGTGTAGTTTATTAGTTAAGAATGGTTATAACTTTTGAGAAATTAAGACATATATTATGTTTACGTGGATGTGTTAAACTAAATTTCTTCTAACAACAATTATATATATTCTTACCATTTGAGTTGTACTTCTTCGTTCAATGCACTACAACTCACGGGTTAGTTTGTCTTGTTCAAACACCATTACTCTTTCGTCAGGCATTATCAACATTGCTTTTGAGTGGCATGTACCCTATTAGTCTTTTGGTCTTATTTCTAATACATGTCTAACATGTTTCACTTAGACTAAGAAAATACTAATACTTCATTAACTCCATCTTATAGAGACTCTAGGCCGACTCTTTTTTCTCTCCACCTCTTCTCGATTGCTTGGGTGATGGGAGCCCTTCTCTCATCGTTGGGTGAGCTTTTTTTCGGTTGGGGTAGAGACATCCATATTTTATATTGATCTCATGTTTCGTTGGGCTTCTTATAGTGGTATTGATTTTCTTTGTTCCAATAAATTGAGTTGAGAGTTTCAATAGTAGTAAATCTCACATGGTGGCTATGTTTCACAATTTTAGGGATTGGGAATTCATAACTTTAGTTTTATATATTGTTGGTTCCATATTTCAAAAGACTATTATGGATTGTTGGTAATGGTGAATCCAAAGCGCATGTCATGGCCGAGACTATGTAATTCATAGTGCAATTGATGGCTTCTCTGTCTTCATGTTTTGTATTGGTATTCGTGGGTGCTTTTCCTTCTATCAGATCTTCTCATGTAGTTTCTTCAACAACCAATCTGGTTGCTTTATTACTAATAAAAGCGATGGATCTTTTGGGGTGGTTTATTGAATAACCACTTCTTACAATGACTTTGTTGCCGGTGACTATATTTTTCTACCTACGAATTCCAATGAAAGGATTATGAGGATGGTGTGGTTATTAGCTATAACGGCGGCTCCCTCTCACCTATTTTAGGGTTAAGTTATTTTTAGGGTTCTTTACATTGTTATGTATTTAGGCTTTCACCTTGCAAACTTTTTTATTTTGATCGCTTGTATCTCTCATTGGATTAGTTTTAATAAAATATATTTTCTCCCAAAAAAAAAAGAACTTTTTCTTAAAATTCAACAAGTTGTTAACTTTATCCATTTCTTTCATGCAATATGTCTTGTATGAACAAAGTCAACACAAACAAATGACGGGTAAGCTAAAACTCTATATGTGAGTGTGAAAATAATTAATACATATTCTTCCCATGAATGGGGAGATTGATATAAGAAGCATATACTCTAATAATCATTTCTCTCATTTTCTTCACTGGATCTTATCTTTACCTTTAGATCAACGAAAAATGGTTCTAATTGACTATTTAATAAAACTATGATTATAATATTTAATAAATTAATTCTTTTTATTTTGTCTATAGTGCATCTATGGATTATGTATATCAGATTTTAACATTTCAAATTTATTTATTTATGGTTATAATAATGATTTTACGAAATATTAATTATGAGACGTCCTGTTTTACAATCTAAGGTGGTGGATATAAGATTCTAAGTAGAAAAGGGAAAACGAAGCAGTGGAGAGAACCCAAACTCAATTGAAATATGACCACAAGCAAATTGAAAAGTAACTATATATGTGAGTGTGATTTTCAATTCGGATTATTAAGAAAATCGAACATTGAGCAAGGCAACGACAAAACTTTTTAGAATATAATTTACCTAATTAAATGCACACTTTATGCCTCTCTAGATTCTTTAACCTTTTAATACATACATTTTTAATAACAATTAACGTTAGCTTGACTGAAACAAGCTATAGCCTATATGGCTATATGTATGCTATTGTCTGTTCTTTATTTCTGGGCAAAATAAAAAAAAGTATAAAAAACGTTGTGCACAGGAGTAGTCATTATAACATACGATTTATTTTCCCGATTTATGTGGTTCAAAAGACTTAAAAACCTTAACTTTTTTTAATAAAAGTATATTTAATATAAATTGAGGCATCAATTATGACACAGAGAGCCGAACAAGACTAATCATTATTGGTATACAGCAATGGCATACATTTAATGAAATTAGTAAAGCAATAATAGTGTAGATTTAACATGACACAGAGGCATCCCAAGATGGTGTGCTCAATGTTGGCAATATATCACCCAGACCGCCTTCAAGTGAGAAAAGATCTTGTTCCACAACAAGCTTTACTAATCAATCCGACATGCAACATGTAACTCAAAAAGTCATGAAGTCAATGACACTTGGAACAACAACGTTGGTGGCTCAACATTGAAGAAGAATCGCATTCAAGGGCCAACCAGTATGGCATCTATAGTCCCAACTCATAGGCACAAATATCAACCCATGAAGGTGGTAAATGAGTTGTATTATTATATTGTGTGTCCCTTTTCACTTTTACGATACCTTTTGAATTGTAATAGGTAGAGATGTTGTGCTGCTATTGAATACCCTATTTTCTCAATATGTTGAGTCATGGAAAGGCTACTGTTCCGTACTTCAAATCACCCCCACCCGAACTAGGAAAACACTTGTTTGACAAGGAGGATGAGCATGCAGGCCAAAAAGTTCTTGACAAAAATAAGAGAGTATCACAACATGTTCTACTTCACATCAATGGGAGGAAACATTGACCACGTAATTGATCAAAACAGCAGAGGACCTTATTCATAATGTGTGGCCGGAAATATCAATTCTTGGGCAGGGAGGTACTCCAATTTACTCTAAACCATACATACATGACTCAGAGAACTAAATATCTAACCGAATAGTTGTCGTTGGGTTATTATAAATTATAATATATAATTCATTACCATTCTTTTCTGACATTCTTTAATTCTTGCACCCATTAATTTATTGAGACCACTGCTCCTACTAGGCGACTTTCACATAGTAACAACATTGATGCCGAAATGGTTAGCATGACCAAAACATGTCTTGACCGAAGCAACTATATGGTTAAGAAATACAGGATGGCTGCAGAGATTATAAAATGCTTGCAAAATGTTTAGGATTTTCCTTATTAGGAATTCTACCCATCGAATACTCAACAAAGCAAACTCGTCCAATTCACCTGGAGAGTTTTCAGGATAAGAATTGATTTCAGACACTCCAACCAAGTTAGTTAAATGATTCTTGTCCCTGATTCTCTGACTATTTGAACTCTATTCACAATTTTGAAAAACAAAATAAAGCAACAACTCCCAAAATTCTTTTCCAGCCTTGGCTAACTTATTTTCCGCCTTCTTTCCCAAGTGATCTAATATCTTTTGAAAAACATTATGTTTTGATCAATACGCTATTTCAACACAATGAATGATTAATATAGAGTTGGTTTACCGGTGTAAAGCTACATGTTATACCCCTTTAGGTCTCAAGTTTAAATCTTAAGGAATATAATTATGTTGGGAGGGGAAGCCATGAACCCCAAACTGGATACATATAATAATAATAATAATATATATATTAAAAAAACATAGTGAGAGGGAGAAGCGAATATGAGACATATCATCTTGCAGGATACATTGGTCCATGCAATGCACGGGGAAGAATCCTCGTTAAACTTAATATGCATGGCATCATTTGAGAATATTTTATTAACATTTTTAAACATTTAAAATTTCAGTATTAGCATTTTTATATAGAACCATACTTATATCAAACCCTAATATACATTATGCCAAATTCTCCAATCATACGTATCATATGTCTTTTCCTTTGCATGTGGTTTTATTACTTTATAGTTAAATGATAATATTTCACAAATAGGATACATGGATGTGATTGGAAGACTTAACATAATAGATATAAGGATCTTAACATAATCATTTGCCTTTTTTATAAATTAAACTTAGGGGACAAAAATAAAATTTTATATAATTTTTTTTTAAAAAAAAAAACTTTAAGAAACACATTTGCGGATCACTTATGTGCATTGTTGTGTTTTGTCATGAAGAGAGTTTTTGAATAAAAAAGTAAAAACCTGTTGAGGCTTATAAGAACCAAAAAGAAAGAAATTAAAGAAAGAAACAGCAACTAGTAGAATTGCAAGTTTATCTATTATTACAAGTTTGGAGCATTAAAAAGCTTTACACAAACCCAACCAAAAAAGAATGGAGGAGATAAAAGAAGAGAAACTAAACATTGCTAGGCATGTATAATAAAACACAGTACACACAACATGTATATATACATACAAGACGTACGTACAGTATAGTTTAGTGCAAGTAAAACTCTCTATTTGAAACTTATCTTGAAAGCTAGGGTTAAATAACGCAGATGGCTGGTATATTAGCTAAGAAGTGTTTGGGAATGAGTGATATTGATGAGGCGAAAGTCTTGGAGTCAGAACAACTTCCAAAGGAGTAGCCTTAGGCAAAGTAATGCTAGTGCCTTCTCTCATGTCCACTATTTCATCATCCTCTACTTGCAACTCAAACCCTTGAAGCAAACGAGCAAGAATCAACAAACTCACTTGCATGCCGAAATGCGAACCAGGACAAGCCCTTCGGCCAGATCCGAAAGGAAGGTACGAAAAATGGCGACCTTCATTATCATCAACAATTTCTCCACCACCATCATTCTCTGTCGTTATGAACCTCTCCGGCAAGAACCTCTCGGGCTGCGACCAAATGGTTGGGTCTCTATGGAGTTTCCAAACGTTGGCAAACACTCTGGTGCCTTTTGGGATGTAGTAGCCACAGATATAACAATCTTGTGCTGCTTCATGGGGAACCAAAAGAGGACCTGCTGGATATAATCTCAAGGTTTCTTTGAGAATGGCTTGAAGGTAAGTTAGGTTTTTGGTATCTGAAGTTTGGGCCCATCTTTGATTGCCTACTTGAAGATTGATCTCCTCTTGGGCACGCTTTAAGACGTGTTTGTTGTTCAATAACAAGGTTAGCGTCCATGTCAAGTTGATGGCGGTTGTGTCTGCCCCAGCTAAGATCAGATTCTACGTACAAATATTCAAATGGTATTCATTTACATTTAAATATATATATATATGCATTAATATTTATGGGCTATAATTGGTTTATCTTTATTATTTGAAGGCATATGACGATTTTGGTGAGGAGGATATGCATTAACAATAATAACAATAAAAATATGGGAAGATTATCAGGTAGTGTCATGTAAATATATTAATCACCACAAAGTTTCATAATAAGTAAGCAATGTGTGAATGACAAGAACTGATGCAGGAAATAATAACAAATCAAAATTATGGTATGTATATTGATAACTTTGGAAATTTTTAATAATTAGATTGAGTATGCCGGAATGCATAATAATTTTTCCTAAAACTTTAATTCATCGTGGACAGGATGGTAAAATATTTCTTAAAAGGATGAATGTGGTCCTTACGGATGGATTGATTTAAACTAAATTAGTGTAAATTAATTATTATAAAAGTTGGAGATAATTAGTTATTATAAACAAAATATATTTCCTTCGACTAGTGTGTGTATAAGAATTAGGATATGGCTACTATTATAATACTACTAACTCTTAGATTACTTAAAAGCAATCCACTCTGCTTGCCCACAAAAAACACACCCACACCCACTGATGAGATACGCTTTAGGTGACATGTTTTCTAGCCTCTGATCTTATAGAAATATTAAGAATCTTGTTATTTCAATAAGAACAGCCTTATCTTTAATAATTAGACAAGCCAGAATCTGCAACTTAATTAATTAGAAAAGCCTATAAGATTACTCCGATGTATTGCTCTCTGAAAATTGTCATGCTTTATTGATGAGGCACTTATGCCTATTTATAATAGTTTACAGAGAGTAAGACTCTAAAAAAAGATAATAAATAAATATAAATCTAAACCTATCTAGTTATGATAGATCTATCTTATTCTAAATCAAAATAATAAAAGATAATAATAAATTAATTCCTAAATCTATTTAATTCAAAAAGATAATAAATAATAAAAGATATTCCTAAATCTATCTGATTCAAAAAGATATCTATCTAATTCAAAAGGATAATAAAAGATATTCCTAAATCTATCTAATTCAAAAAAAGATAATAAAAAATAAATTAATTCCTAATTCATTTTTTGACACTTATTCTTCCTAGAGTAAGCTAATCCATAGCGATTAGGGTTGTTATCATTTCTCCCCCTTGGAAAGACGACTTGTCCTCAAGGCGGATTCAAGAAATTGGGCAGCGACTAGATCATACTCTTCCCATGTTGCATCCTCTGAAGTGTGGTTCTCCCATTGGATGAGGATTTCTAGTTGCCTGGTGGACGTCCATCGGTGGTGAAGCACCCTGGAAGGTGTGAGGATAAGTTCCATATCAGCTAAAATAGGAAGTGGTGGAGGGGGGGGGGGAGACTGCCTGGAAGCCTGGAGCAGGACGTAGTAAGGAAACATGGAAGACTAGGTAGATCCTTGCGGTGGATGGTAGGTCTAACTCATATGCCACCGGGCCAATGCGTCGTAGTACCTTGAATGGTCCATAAAGGCGTGGAGAGAGTTTTTCAAACCTGAAGCGTGATAAGGATCACTAACGGTAAGGGTGAATTTTGAGCCATACAACATCACCTGGGGTAAATTCGAGGTCCCTCTGGTGTTGATTAGCATCTAACTTCATGCGATGTTGAGCTTTGAGAAGATTACTCTTCAACACCTGAAGCATGGCATCCCTGGTTTCCAGTTGGTCTTCCAATTCAGCAACCGAGGTTTCTCCCCGTACATAAGGAAGAAGCATCAGAGGGTCACATCCGTAGACTATTTTGAATGGGGTCGTGTTGGCGGAGACATGATAACTCGTGTTGAAGGAGAATTCTGCCCAGCAAAGAAATTCACTCCAATGTTTTGGTTGTTCATGTGTAAAACAACGCATATACGCTTCAAGGCAGCGGTTGACTACTTCGATTTGTCCGTCTGATTGGGGGTGGTATGTGGTGCTCATGTTTAAGCAAGTCTTGCTTAGGCGAAAGAGTTCTTGCCAAAAGTGACTCAGAAAGAGAGGATCTCTATCTAATACAATTGATCGGGGCATACCATGTAAGCGAACAATCTCCTGACAAAATGTGGCGGCGACGGAGTTTGCTATATACGAGTGCGCAAGTGCGATGAAGTGACTGTATTTGCTAAGACGATCGATAACCACAAGTATCACATTAAAACCTCGGGATTTGAGGAGTTCGGTGATGAAGTCAAGGGAGATATCCTCCCAAATGTAGTCAAGAATGGGGAGGGCTAGGGTCTGATACTTATTCTATTGACATGTTTGACAATGTTGAATATAACATTTGACGTTGTTCTTCATTCCCCGCCAATACAATTGATCACATAATCGGCGTAATGTTTTGAGGTACCCCCCATGCCCTCCAGTGGGAGTATCGTGAGCTTCGGCCAATAATTTCTCTCGTAATTGGGGTTTGTTCGGTATGACCAATCTGGTTTTGCAGTACAATCTGTCGTTCACAATGGTGAAGTGGGGATGTTGGTCTGGGTTAGCCTGTAATTCCTTAATAAGGTACTAGTGTCTAGGTCAGCCATTAGATCCTGGGGGAGCTGGTCTAACTCACTGGCCAAAGGGATGACCATGTGAAAAAAATCTGCTTGTTGTAGTCATTAAGAAAGAGAGTCAATTGCAATATTCTCTTTACCAGGCTTGTAAATGATGGTGAAGTCGAAGGGAAGTAATTTGACTAGAAGGTGTTGCTGTGAATTAGTGACAATCTTCTGATCTAAGAGGTGCTTTAGACTTTGATGGTCAGTTTGGACAGTAAAGTGGTGCCCCAATAAATAATGACACCATTTTTGGAGCGACGAGACAAATGCAAGTAACTCTCGGTCATAGGTTGATTTGTAACGGTTGGAGAATGAAAACCCTTTGCTGAAATATGCTATGGGATGTCCGTTTTGCATAAGCACGGCTCTAATCCCATCCATGGAGGCATCACATTCGACCGTAAAGGGTTTTTGAAAGTCTGGAAGATGAAGAACCGATGTAGTTGTAAGGACAATTTTTAGTGAGTCAAAAGCTGTTTGAGCCTGTTCAGTCCATTTGAAAGCATCTTTATTTGTTAAGTCCATCAAGGGTCGAGCAATTTTTCCATAATTTTTCACAAACCGTTGATAATATCCTCTAAGCCCCAAGAATCCTCGTAAGTTGTGCATAGAAGATGGTGTAGGCTAGTGAGCAACCGCCATGATCTTCTCTGGTACCACCTCTACACCCCTACTTGTAACGATATGGCCCAAATAGTCAATCCGAACTTGGCCGAGGAAGCACTTCTTAGCATTGGCAAAGAATGAGTTGTGTTGCAAGATTTGAAAAATAGTGGTGAGGGGCCTAAAGTGATCTGATGCTGTGGCAATATATATCAAAATATCGTCAAAAAAAAGTAGCACAAACTTCCGTAAGTAAGGACGAAAAAGCTCATTCATGACAGCTTGAAATGTTGCTGGTGCATTAGTGAGACCGAATGACATAACCACAAATTCATAGTGGCCTAAATGTGTCTGAAATGCAGTCTTAGGGACATCAACGGGGAGGACTCTGATTTGGTGATACCCGGATTGTAGATCAATTTTGGAGAAATAATGAGCCCCGTGTAATTCGTCTAATAATTTATCAATGTTTAGTATAGGGTACTTATCTGATACTGTCATCAAGTTAAGTCGACGATAATCTACACATAATCGCCATGTGCCGTCTTTCTTACTAACCAATAAGACCGGGCTTGCAAAAGGACTAGTACTAGGTTGAATAAACTTGCGAGCCAATAGTGCCTGTACTTGAGATTCAACTTCTTCCGTTTGGTAGTGAGGGTAACGGTAAGGTCGTAAATTCGGTGGTGAGGAACCCGGAAGTAAAGGAATCCTGTGGTAGTGTCCACGAGAAGGGGGCAAGGATCTTGGTTCTTCAAATACAGAGGTGAAATCATGAAAGATATGGGACATGTCAAGTGCACCCCCTTTTGCAGTCTTTGTTTGATGGAATTCACAACTGTGGAGACATATATCTGAGGAGCAGTCTGCGGAATTTCCCCTTGTAATTTATATTTTTTGTCGTCAACCGAGAAAATAAAAAACATATCATTCCAATTTGCTTGTATTGTGTTGAGAGAAGCCAGCCATTTAATCCCAGCACTAAGTCTGATCCCACCAATGAAAAAGGGAAAAATCTTATTTAATAATTAATCCACTCAATTGTACCTCTAAATTTTTATAGACCTGATTGCACCAAACAATACTGCTATCACCAATTTGAACACCAAAGTGTGGTACCATTTGTGTAGGCAGGGCCAATGCCAATTGTTGTGTTAATTTGGAGGAAATAAAATTATGGTTGGAACCACTGTCCACTAATAATAATATTGATTTCCCCTGCAGCACTCCTTTTAGTTTCATTGTGGATGCAGATGGGCCCCCCAAAATGGCATTAAAACTGACGGTGGAGTCTAATTTGTTTGTGGATGTCGATGGGCCTTTTAAAAGGGCATTATAACTTATGGTCGGGCCCAATTCCTCCTCAGGTCCACACGATGTGGGCTCAAGGATGTCTTCCATGAGGTTGCCTTCCTCATCGATTTCCAGGAGGGAGAATGAAGGCATTGGGCAGCGATGGCCTGGGCGAAAAGGCTCAACATAGCGGAAACAAAGCCCCTTCTTGCGGTGTCTTTGTCATTCAGCGTCTATGGGATTGATCCAACTGGAAGCAACTACGGTTGAAGGAGCGGTGGGTGTTATGGTGGAACTTCTTCCGACGCTAGGCAAGTTTTGGGGGCGGCGATAGTCGCGATTAGAGGACGCCGATGAGTAAACTGATGAGGTCTGGTTTGGTGTGGTTGAGGATGACGGTTTGGGTCCGTTCGTGATGGTTCGCTGTTGTTCGAATTCTAGGCAAGGCTGGTTGCCCTGTATATAGTTCGTGGCTTGTGGATGTGAACGTCCGATCGCAAATCTTCATGAAGACCAGAAAGGAAAACGTCGAGAAGACAGTGTTCTGGCCAATTTGTGATTCGCGCGACTCCTTTTGCCCATTCCTAACGATATTCTTGGACTGTGCTTGTTTGTCAAATTGCACAAAGATATTCATCTGGATTTAGATATTCAGGAGGCCCAAAATGCTCTTGGAATGCTTTGATTAAATCTTCCCAATAGCGTAGCGTGTGTTGCGAGTTTAGCCAAGAAAAAAGGTCTAGTGCATCCCCTTCAAGATACAACGCCGCTACATCCAATTTATCTTCATCTGGTGTGTTATAGTAGCGGAAGAATTTCTCTGCCTTTATGATCCAAGCCATTGGATCACCCCCCTTCGAATTTGGGAAAGTCAATTTTTGTGTAGGGCAGTCGTGGTTGTCGTCGCGGTGAGTTCGTATCACTTGAGCTATCATCTGAATGGTGCCTATGCTTGCCCTTCCGACGGTGGGAACGAGATGTTTGGGCCTCCAAAGCATTAACCTTGTCTCTTAATTCTTCAATAGCATCAAGGCGTGCGGTAATGATGGTGAGAGGATCCATTGATGCGGAAGCCATGGATTCTTTGGGTATGTCCGATTGTGGAGAAGACTGATTTCCAGATTGTGAAGAAACCATCTGTGGATCGAACAATGGCTCTGATGTCAAATGATGAGATACGCTTTAGGTGACACGTTTTCTAGCCTCTAATCTTATAGAAATATTAAGAATCTTGTTATTTCAATAAGAACAGCCTTATCTTTAATAATTAGAAAAGCCAGAATCTGCAACTTAACTAATTAGAAAAGCCCAGGAGATTACTCCGATATATTACTCTCTGAAAATTGTCATGCTTTATTGATGAGGCACTTATGTCTATTTATAATAGTTTGCAGAGAGTAAGACTCTAGAAAAAGATAATAAATAAATCTAAATTTAAATCTATCTAGTTGTGATAGATCTATCTTATTCTAAATCAAAATAATAAAAGATAATAATAAATTAATTCTTAAATCTATTTAATTCAAAAAGATAATAAATAATAAAAGATATTCCTAAATCTATCTGATTCAAAAAGATATCTATCTAATTCAAAAAGATAATAAAAGATATTCCTAAATCTATCTAATTCAAAAAAAGATAATAAAAGAAAATTAATTCCTAATTTATTTTTTGACACTTATTCTTCCTAGAGTAAGCTAATCCATAGCAATTAGGGTTGCTATCACCCACCCACACACACATACATATATATACATATAGATATATATACATACACACACATATATTGTTTGTCATGAATACATAATTACTACTACCTTACCACTTATCTTATTTATAAGAGCCTATAACTAAATTACAATGTTTAAAAAAAATAGTTAAAAACAATAAGTATGACTAAAATAGATATTTTTTCTAAATATGCCATTATTTATTATTTATAAGGGGTAAGTAAGAAAGAGAAATAAAGTACCTATAAATATCAACAGTCTTTTAATTAATGCAATACATATAATTAATTAGGGGGGAGTGGAAAAAATCTATTAAATATTCAAACAATTCTTAATAGGCTCTTATAAAGAACAATACAATTTAAATTTTGAGCTTTTATAAAAATGAGTGAAGGAAGTACTCCTCTGACAATATCTATACGGACAGAGAGCGAAACTTTTCACATGAATATACAATTTTACCCTTCAAATGACTTTGTTCTCATAGAGTAGAAAGAGAAGAAAATTATAGGTATAGAGAAGAGATTTTTTTTATCCTATTTATAAGACAGAAAGAGAAACTTTTTATATAAATATACAATCTTGCCTTTCAGTTTATTATTGTACTGCATTGAATTTATTTTCATGGGTTATAATGTATATTAAGAAGGAGTAATGTTAAAAAAATTGTTAAGTCTTATGGTAAAATTAATGAAATTTAAATTTTTTTTCTTAGTATATGTAAAATATGCTAAAAGCAGCTTATAAATATTACTAGAGGAAAACATAACTATAAAGAGTGAAGAAAACTTTTGGTTCTATCTATAGGGTAAAGGCCAGAGAGAGAAACTTTTTATATGAATGTATAATTTTAGCATTAATTTATTATTGTGTTGATTTTATTCTCATGGGTATAATGCATATTAAGTATGAGTAAAATTAGAAAGTTATCAAATTTTATGGTAGAATTAATGAAGTTTAACGGTTTTCTTTTCCGAGTTTGTGTGAAAAATATTAAAAAATTCTTTATAAATAGAATCTAAAGAGTATAGTAGAATTTATTCTTTTTAATTATAGGATATATTAACTTTCATTAACTTAAGATATATTAAAAATTTTAATTAAACAAACAAATTAAGCATCCGACAACCTCCTTCATTCTTAGCTAGAAGTAAGAATAAAAAATAAATACTCCTTCAATTTTATGTAAAATACACACTATTTTAGCATTCCTCATTTTGTAATTATTAAATCTAGAAGGTTGATTTTTTTTTTCTTTTGCCAACTACAACATTGAAATTTAATAATTTCCAAACTGCATAAACAATATTTTTAAGTCATGAATAAATAATATGATGACCTTCACACACACTGTTGTCCATGAATTTTTTTAATGAGGCATGCATGTATGAATATTACACTGCAAACAATTATCCAAAATTTTGAAGACTTATCCACCTAAAAAACCTAAAATTTATATACCTTTTATAAAATAACATTAACTTAATCATATGAGAGTCATCTGAATCAACAAGTTTCAAAAATTTAAAAAATAGTTTATGATTCTTTTTTTCCCGCATAATTCAAAACTTATGTTAATGTTGAAGTCAAACGTACCAAGATATTCGACCAAAAAAAAAAAACGTACCAAGATATTCGACCAAAAAAAAGAACGTACCAAGATATTTGCCTTGATGATGGTGTCACGTGTGTAGCCCAATTCAGAGTCGTCTTCTTCAATTACAGAAAGCATGAAGTCAATGAAATCCTGCTTCTCAATCGACTCTTCCTTCTTCTCCTTCACACGATGCTCTTCAACACAACTCGACGCCAGAGAATCCAAATCACTCGCAATCTTCTTCATCGATCTCAGAACTTTCCCTTCCCATGGAAACCACCCCAGGAACGGAATCAAATCCGAAGGAACAAATTCCCCAGAAATATGCATAAAATCCTTTATCAGCTTCACAACCCTACAAGCCTCTTCATCGTCCACATCCTTCAAATTCCCAAAATACCTCTTCCCTGCAACCATCCTCATGATTATGTTCACCGTCAATCGCTCCAACCACTCGCTAATCACAACCCTGCGCTTATTGTTTTCTCCGACGTACGAGTACAGATCACCCATGAAAACATCGATTTCAGATTCGTACACATACCTCTGAGATTCCACTCTCCGAGCTGAGAGGAGCTCGAGCATGACGAATTTCCTCAATTTTCGCCAGTAGGGGCCGTCCGGCGCGAATCCGAAACCGGCGAAGTTGTAGCCGAGGTAGACGCCGTGGCTGGATTTTGGGCGATAGGCTAATGTTTTGTCGTTGGTGGTGAAGCAATCTTTGATGGCGTCTTGGCTGCTAACAACGAGGGCAGGGAAGGCTCCAAGGCGGATGGTGAAGATTGGGCCATACTTGTCGGCAAAAGAAGCTAAGGTGTGGGCGAGAGGGACCTGAGCTCCGAGAAGATGAAGGTGACCTAAAATGGGTAAGGCTCCTGAAGGTTCTGGTGCTAATAACTTGCCTTTGGTTCTTTGATTTTGTGAGTTTTTCTGAGCTCTGATCCATAGAAGTAAGGAGAAAAGTAGGATTGAAATTGTTGTTGCTAGTGTTGGGAAAGAGAGAAGATGATCCATTGTTATGGCTTCTCTCATGTTTTTGAAGAAGCAGCTTTGAGAAGAAGATGATAGTCTACTTTGATGTATAAAGAAGATGAGTGATTTGTTATTATTGCCTTCATGACTCAGATGAGAACAGTACAGTGGAGGTAGACTATTCTTCAAATTTGACTCAATGACAAAGAATGTCCAAGTCCAATGGAGTAATAAACGGGGGAAAACGACTAGGTATCCAAATGAAGGACAGGAAGAAAATGACGGAAAGCTAAAAGGAGCATTGGATAGGGGTCTGCATTTGGTGCTCATTACAGTAAATAAGTGATCAGCATAGTAGTAATTAACTAGATCCTGTTTATAATTTTTTTTGACCAAAAACTTTGGTATTATTTTCTTTTAGTTAATAAATGAGATTGTGTAATTTTGTCTATATTTGTTGTATTAATGAAAATAGAGATAGAAGAAAGAGTTGAAAGATACCTAATCATAACTAAATACAAAGTTGAAAATTTATCTCAATAATCATTGAGCTAACTAATTATTAAATAAAGATAATCTAATTTTTTTTATATATTTTATTTTTAAAAAAATTATTTTATTAGGTAGATAATATAAAATAAAGATAATCTCTCAACTAATATTTTTTCAAAAAATATTTTTTTCATTTAAAAATTAGAAGATAAAAAAAAAATCTAAACGGTCCAGAATGACTGGACGCCCCCTGCCTATCTTTGAAGATAGGTAGGGAAACCCAGTCCAACAATGTTTGTGTTGGAAATGTTTTAGTTTTAAAGGTTGAAACCGAAACATCTTTGTCTGGACGTTTCACCCATTGAAAAGTTTTTAGTCAATACAAAGATCTTGACTAAGAGGGTTGAACAATTTTTAAAGGTGGATGAATATCTTCAAACCGATTTTCTAAATGTGCAACTACACATTGAGATTTTTCAAAAAAAAAATGCACTAGCAGGCTGCCCATGCCCATTCAAATCCACACATGTTTAGCCTAAACCATTTGTCACAGGCTTTTGATGGATATGAGTTAGCCCATGCCCAACAAAAAAAAAAATGGGTGAACTACAAGTTGTTCATCCAGCCAATTTTCCAATTGCACAGCTCTATTCACAAATGATAATGACTGTTGGAACTTCCTTCCTCTTCTGTATTGTCTTCACTTCATGCAGCTCTCAGTTGGATTTACAAGTTTCAACTGCTTTAAGAAATAAGAGTGCTGAATATCTGCTGTATTATAAGAAGCAACTCTTCAATATGTCATATCTAGGATCTAGTAGGGTAGGATAAATTGCTTAAACATGTTTGATAATTTTTCTTCTGATTTTGTTCGTGCTTGTAAACTAGAAGTTTTCTTTCGCTTATGTTCTTTAGGTTGTAATTTCCCATTTCAATCTATGCTGTAGATTTAATGGTTCTTTTTATAATATCATTTTGTCTTTTTTTAATGGAAAAGGGCCAACGAGATTAATTGCTTTGACATAGGGGAGGCCAAATTTCACTTTTATGGCTTTGTTTTCGTCTTCAATGACATGTAATTGTTAATTATGCTCCCTCCTTTTTAAATGTATGAGTTTAGTTGAATTGTTTACTTTGTTTTTAGATATAATATCTCTTGGGCTCCAAGAAGACCGAGGTGACCTAAAAGTGGAATGGCCCCTGATGGTTCTGTTGCTAGCTTGTCGATTGCATGGCTATAAAAGAGCATTAGGTTATGTTTCAGTTAACATTTAAAAAATATATTCATGTGAGTTGGGACAAAATTCATTTTACATACTTATCTTATATATTGTTAATCAAGTCAAAAAAACAGTTTTCACTGCTAATTGACACAGAAACTAAATATTCTACTACTAAAAAAAAAGTGAAGTACTATAGCATGTATATATATTATTTTTTTTTTAATTTACTAATATAGACGACTTTGACCATTACATGACAAATATAATACTATCTGATTGCATGTTAGCAATAAATGGAGGGAAAGTGACTGGTCATAGAAATGAAGGGCCGGTAGAAATAGATGGAGGAAGAAGAGGGTAAGAAAATGACAGAAAACAGGTCCTGTTTGGATCGAAGAAAATTGAAGGAAGGAAAAGGAAAATGGGTATTTTCTGTTGTATGTGTCTGTTTGATTCACATTTTCCAGTGAAAATGTTTTTCGGCGGCGGATGAATTTTTCCTCAAACATGTGAAAATCAGTTCCCACAAAAAATGGTGGGAACCCATTTTCCGGCAGATGAAGAAGACCAACTTACCCATTTTCAGCATCGAGTTTGTCTGTACTTGTCCATGGAAAGTTTCAGAGAAGAGGGCGAGATGGTGGAGAGAGAAGATGAAAGTGAAGAAAAAAAGACTCAATGGCTGCTAAAAAAAATATTTTCCCTTCCACTTTCATTCCATTCCTTCTATCAGAAGGTCAGTTGTACAGGGGATGCGAGGAGGAGAAAAAATATTACTAATTATTGGCCTTAGTGGAGCAGCAACACCTTAATTTGGCTACTGCTTGAGCAGCATTTGGCCTATTCTGAATCAACGCATTAAGGGTAAAAATGTAATTTTCCTTATTTTTCTCACTCATTTTCTTCCAACCAAACAAAAATTTTCTAATCCAACCATTTTCTTTTCCACTCTAAACAAAACGCATCAACATAAAATATTTTCCCTTCCATTCATTTCTTTTTATTTCCATTCTTTTCCGTTCCTTCCTCTTCTTTGATCCATATAGGGCCTTAAAGTGACAAGGGAGGCGAAATTTCACTCTGTATTTTTTTTTAAGCTTTTCACAGCTAATTATTAATACTTCTTCTCATCTTTTTTTTCCCCGATGAAAACGCTCTCATCTTAAATTTAAAAGTTCATTGAAAATTTTATTTTAATCTGGTTTTAACATAATACTTGAAACCATTTTGTCTTACAACTTTATAATCTTTTTTACTATGTACTATTCTTATTGATTTCCAATATGATTTTCAAATTCTAAAAATCGTGTGTCAAGAGAAGTCTCACATTGCTCAAGTTAAAAGAAATCTTATTGCATTTATGTTAACATGTGAATTTAGGCTAGTAAAAAGGTTATAAAAATGGGTCTTTAGAACTAATCATTTAAAATTTTGATTTCCAACATACTCCCTCTTATTCTTAATATATAAAATATTTACTTTGATTACATTAAAGAAGTTAATTTAATAAGTTAATATAATATATATTTTCTAAAACATTCTAGTTATATTCCTTAATTCTCTCTCATTTTTGTTATAATTGAGAGAGCGTCAATAGAGGTAAATTAGGAAAAAAATTAACAAATATAAAAATTATAACTTATATTTAAAACCAAGGTCAATTTTTTAAACATATTTTATATTAAGGATTGGAAGGAGTACTAAAGAACAATTTTCATTAATAAGAACATTTTATAATACAATAATTAAAAATATGTCTTAAGAAAATCAAAAACAATTTTTATAAGTAGCTTGCAACTTGATGCTTATAAATATATAAGAGTTAAATGCTGAAATTTCAAAAAAAATAAATAAATTAAATGCTAAGATGATGTTAATACTTTTTTTATTATTATTAATATCATTATCGGTCTTTATGTTGGATAAAAGTTTGGTTCTAATCCTCATAGTTTCAAATCCTAAGTTATAGTCTCTATAATGTCATAAAGATTTTGTTTAAATTTAGTTATAGTGATCAAAATTAAAATTTATTAAAAGTATATGAATCAATCGCTAAACTCAGACAACAAGTCTTTAAAATTATAAGTACTAAAACTAACTACTTCCTCCGGTCCTAATTATAAAATATAGTTGACTTTTTTAGAGATATTAAAGAAACTAATTAAATTACTTTAGAGTATTTTTATTTTTATTTTTTTCTTCAAACTAATTAGTTTAATTAATAAACTAATATATAATCTAAGAATACACAACATATCAAATGATTAAGTAACTTATTTAGCTTCTTTAATCTCTTATAAAAAGTCAACTTTATTTTATAATTACGATCAGATGTAGTATTTGAAACAATATAGATCAAAACTAAAATTTGATTAAATTATAAAAACTAATAAAGGCATTAGCCCCGCTTTTTTGTCATCATTCATGCACTAATTTTATTCATAGTGGGTTGGCTCATAACTTCTCACTTAAGAAGAGAGTTTAGAATCATTAAGCCTAATGTTATTATATGTACTTGTCGTTGTGGCATATCGTTCATCTTTACTGCACATTTGTGGTACTGGGTCCAAATGGAACTGTTCTAATTTAATATTTTATAAGGTAAAGAAGTAAAAATATGTATATGTTTTATCTCTGAGAGCGCTCAGCAGTATATACTTTTTTGGAAAAATTGACCTGGAGGCCCAAATTACCAAGATAATTTCAGAAAAGGTCTTACACACTTTCCCATACCAGAAAAGGCCCTGGGCCTTTTCTGGTATTAACTTCCAAGGTAAATTACCAAAACGCCCCTCTTGTTAACTGTGAAATCAGAAATGAAATCTCAATTCACTCTCACTCTCACTCTCGCGCTCTCACTCTTGCGTCTATGGGTTCTCCACTGTCTTCCACTCTCTCACTCTCTCATCTCGTCTCGCCGCGGAAAGCTGAAAGTGTCGTCGTGGAGAGTCTCGCCGTCGCGTATCTACATTGTCTAAATCTCCAAAAGGTTAGTGATTATTTTTTTCATTCTTCGCCCAAACATCCGAAATGCTTTCTTGTTCTTTGATTTTCGATTTGTAGGCAAATCTCTCTACATTTTAGTGATTAGGTTATTTCATTCTTTGATTTTCCTATTCTCTCTCTGTCCAAAATGCTTGTCTCATTTTCTTCTTTCCATCCTTTGAAGACAAATCGAAACCCATCTTCCTCCAGAATGTGGTTAGGTCTGAAATTTCAAGTTGCAACTTTTAGTTATTGAATGTAGTTTACTGTTTCAGGATTAGTAGTAATTAATGTTGTGTGTGCTATTCGATATGCAGTGTTCAAGAATATGTCGAAGTCTTGGGGTAAATATTTTGAAGGTATGTTGTGTTGCTTATAATGATGCATTAGTTTGAGAGTGATGTTAATTATAATGCCTGATTTGTCATGAATGTTTCCATGTTACTTTCCCCGAAGGGTCCTAAAAACTAACATGTATGGTTTTTCTTAATATTATAGTAGACAGTTACATTGTGAATTGATTAAGTTTTACCAGACTATGACTGGATCATTGGATTTAATTCAGTTTCCTTTCTCTCATCTGTTTCGAATGGTCTTAATTAGTGTGTCATGAGTCATGAGGTATGAACTCTCATACCTATCTATATCAATTCTGAGCCAGTATACTCTGATATTTTTCTTCAACACAATTACACCATGTGTTGTATATATATTCATTGTGTGCTGTAACTTGTTTGTTACGAAGAACCATCTGGATGGTTTTTCCCTACCTGTTTTAAAGCTAGCCACAGTAGCAACAATATTGAAATTTCGTGATGTTTCGAGCTTAAAAGTCCTGGCATGCTCATGTTATTAGGTCTCAGGATAGCAATATCAAATTTATGATCTATTGATCTTATAAAGGCACTAAAAGATGGTTGTTTAAGTGTAATCAATTTTTTGATTCAGTTTAGGATGTTGTTATATGATGTTCTAAATTGGCCTTGTCTTGATCTTTCTTTAGGCACCTTGTATAATTGAAAAACCCATTATCTTTTTTTTTATTTTTTTTATTTTGCCTATTATAAGTTTGAGAAATGTAGTTCAGTTTCTACATTACGTCATTTTTTGGTTACAGGAGATGTCCCTATGGTTTCACTAGCCTAGTTGCCTAAATCGGAATTTCTCTTTTTCTTGTAAATATGCATTAATAATTTGATTACTTTCTTTGTTCCTTCTGTAAGTACTCTCTTTAGACTGGTTTTAATCTGTTATTTTCTGTATAATCAAAAGCATAAGTCCTTGCAGCTCCTCCAAAGCTAGTATATAGCAAACTTATTTTGAGGTAACACATTAACCAATACTTTTAACAAAAACTTTTCATCCCTACCCCTTATCTCTGCAAATTTACCTGTCTTTGTGTGCTAGTGAATGAAAGGAGAATCATGCTTTATCTGCAGGTTTGCAAGGAAACTATTGGAATCTGTTATGGATAAATGGGACAGTTATGTCCTTGCTATTAACAAAGTCATCCCAGAAAATTAGAAGGTCTCGCAAATATGATAGAACATGTGCTCAATATTTAAATTCTCTTGCAAAAACTCCATTAATGCAATTTATGAGCCTCAATTTTTACTTTTAGATGGAAGACATCTGACTTATTAATTTTGTTAAGCCTCAGTTTTTTTTTCGCCCGCTGATTGAGTGAAACTAAATAATGTTTTGTTGGTTCTTCCATTAATTATTTGAGACACTACTGCAGATGGTTAATAGTTTAGAGCTTACTTAAGAAAAATGTTGTTGAAACATCTTTTGGTAGCTTCGTTAAATAGCTATATGATAGGGCATTCATTCCTCCATTTATTGCTAAGTATATAGTAAGGATGGGCTTTTCATTAAATAGCTGAATATATTGCTAAATGTATTCCAAATAATAGAATTTGAAGAAAATTTCTGCTTCAAACTCAGTAGTAATTTCTGTCCTGAAGCCTTTAGAAATGTATATGTTTCCTTTCAAAGTCATGCCTCTAGGATACGGTGGATAATGTTGCTATTGGTTTAGTTGTTTGTGGTCTCATTATTCTGAGCATTACTGAATTACTTTGCTAAACCCATTGTTAACAACATTACATTCTGTTTTACTGATTTTTAATTTTCACCAGTTAAATAAACTTTCTGTGTCTTTTTATTGTAAAGGTCAGAGACGAAGTTGGGGCATTTGCTTGAGAGTGGATCTTTTGACTGAATTGTTATCTATTTTTCTTCTTCGGAGCCTTGCCAAATATCATTTTATAATTAAGGTAATACATCATTGTGTTTCAACTAAATTTCCCTGAAGAATCAATGAATGAAGAAGTGTCTATTAAATTCTTTAAAATTCATAAGTATCATGTTAAAGTTACATGAAACGTGTTTTTAACACCTTTGTATATTTATTGTTTGCAGGGACTCGTGTGGTGTTCATGTCCTTTCTTGGCTCCAATCATGGGACGGCACAGAGCAAGAGGATGGCTACACAATGCCTTCATATCAAATGGATGATCTGAGAGAAATTAAGATTGGCATGTTGTGGTGGCTGGTCAATCACCCAAACAACGTACATCAAGCCAAGGTGTTGTCATTGATCCAGGAAGTCCAAGCACGAAAAATGAGCCGATAGTTTATGTCTGAATTGTTTAAATTTTGTATCTGAATTTCAATCATTTTGTTGGTTGGCTGTTAGATTAGATTACACAACTTGTACAAAACACTTGAGTTCATTGTTAGGATCTAGTTTTGTAAATGTACTGATGTAGTTGATGTTGACTTGACATTTTAATATGAATGACAACCACAGTTGGTTCCAGCAGCTATTTATTTGTTGGTTGTGTTTGTATGAGCAGTAAAAATGAATATGATCAGGTATCCGGTTGTCAAAACCATCATCCCCTATTAACAACACCATCAGTCAAATTAGCAACACCATCAGCCCCCTTTAACAACACCATCAGCCCCATTAGCAACTATCTGTGAGCCCATCTGGAGTTGGCGCCTAGGGCGCCAACTCAGTGTATAGTTGGCGCCCAGGGTGCCAACTTTCTGTTTGGAAGTTGGCGACCAGCAGCCCTTTAGCAACACCATCAGGCCCTTTAACAACACCATCAGCCCCCTTTGGCAACACCATCAGCCCCCTTTAGCAACACCATCAGGCCTTTTAGCAACACCATCAGGCCCCTTTAGCAACACCATCAGGCCTTTTAGCAACACCATCAGCCCCCTTTAGCAACACCATCAGGCCTTTTAGCAACACCATCAGCCCCCTTTAGCAACACCATCAGGCCTTTTAGCAACACCATCAGCCTCCTTTAGCAACACCATTAGACCTGTTAGCAATACCATCAGCCCCCTTTAGCAACACTATCAGCCATATTAGAGACACCATCAGCTCAATTAACAAGTACATAAGCCACTTTGACAACAATATCAGCAAATAATATCAGCATCAACTGACAACATCAGCAAAATATGACAGCAACATCAGCCCCCCTTAGCAACACCATCAACCCCATCTAACAACACCATCAGTCTGATTAGCAACACCATCAGCCCCCTTTAGCAACACCATTAACCCAATTAACAACACGATCAACCCCAATTAACAACACGGTCAACCCCATATTAACAACACTATCAGAACAATTAATAACATGATCAGCCCCCATTAACAAGTATATCAGCACGGTTAACAACACAGTCAACCCCCCATTAACAAGTACATAAGCCCTTTTAACATCAGTATCATTGAAAAATGACACCTAAATCAGCCCATTCTGATAGCAACATCAGCAAACAATAACAATAATTTTCAAGCATCATTTACATTTGTAACAATGTTAATATGTCTACATAACTGAAACCTGTATACAATTGTGTCAATTGTGTGTTATATCCAACTTTCATTTACATCAAAAAATCTGCGTATAAATTAGAGCTTACAACTTGACATACCACATCCAAAAAATAACATGGTGGTGATTCCTATCTATGGTCATTTACAAAAAAAATAGTGTGACACGCAATGCCCAAAAAATAAACAACCAAGGCAACAACAATCATCAAATTGGGTTTGAATTCTTGCAAGTCCTAACGGAGTGTCCTGGCTCATAGCATCTACGACAATGATAAACCTTCTTGTTTTGGAATTGAGATTCATGTCTTTTTCTTTTAGGTCTACCCGGCGGCCTTGTCGTGATTGGAGGATCCAAGAAGGTCTCTGTGAGCATTTCTGTGACCGTTGGAGCATTAGCCCGTGGACAATCGTGCGTTGCAACGGGCCTCATGCTATGTGCATAAATTTCTTACCGTTCCTCCAACATAATCACTTTCATCCCCTCCACCTTGTAGAAACTCCCCCCATATGAAAGAAACATAATATATTCTTCCCTAAACTACTAGCCATCTGTAATTATAATATGCAACAGAGTTAGTATTAACAACTTTAATAGTCGAATTAACAACTAAAACTGAAGGAATTAACAACTTAGACTGTAGATATTAGCAACTATCCCATATAAGTATTTTTACATTCAAACATTCCCACTAACAGACCTCACTCTGTTTCAATGCCCAAAAAACAGAGCAACCTTCATCCCCTACCATGTTTTCAAATTCACCTCATATTAACAAGTTAAACAGCCATATTAACAACAAGAACAAATGGTATTAACAACTTCCACTGTAGGTATTAACAACTATCAAAATTCAGCGTTTTTCAATTTTCATTCCTTGATCACTTCCACCCATTCCCACTCAAATACATAAATTTTCCTCTATTTATGTGACAAAAAACAGAGCAACATTTTATTGACCCCATCCTAGAGAGATTAAAAACTAGGAAGGATAGTGATTAAGCTATCTTGATGAAAAACTTAGCATTTCTTGCCTATATTCTACCAGATAATTACATAAATGAGCTCAAACTCCTACCTTTCATTAACCCAAACTTTCGACTGAAAAAAATGTTGATGAACAACAATAACCACCAGGAAGAGTCAGCAATATACAACCAGGATAAGTTGCTTTCAGTCTAGTAGATGAAAAAAAACAAAAGACAATGATCAAACGAAGCAAGATGAAGGAGACAGAAAAACGATCATGGCAGCAAAGAAACTTTCGAAAAGTTCACGTTCTTTTTCTGATTTCAGAGCCAAAACACTCTGCTCTTCCTTTTTTAACACAAGGGGCGTTTTGGTAATTTTCCTTGGAAGTTAATACCAGAAAAGGCCCTAGGGCCTTTTCTAGTATGGGAAAGTGTATAGGGTCTTTTCTGAAATTATCTTGGTAATTTGGGTCTCCAGGTTAATTTTCCCTACTTTTTTTGGAGCAAAAATACATATGTGGTTACCATTTTGGAGTAAAAGTCACATCACACCGCTATGTTACTGTTCACTATAGTTATGTCATTGTTCAATTCATCTTTTTTTCTCTCATTACAGTGAACAGTAACATAACAGTGAGATGTGATTTTTGTTTCAAAATGGTAACTATTTATGTATTTTTACTCCCAAAAAAACATATGGACTGGGCGCTCTTGAAAATAAAGTACATGTGTATATTTGTTCCTTTACCCTATTTTATAACGTGTTTTCTTCTCTGTTTTTATCCAGAAAAATTTAATAGTATAGGTTTATTCATTTTAAATATTTAATAATATATGCCGAGCTCGGTCATGCTACTGTACCTTGTACCAATGAATAACAAGACATTTTTCTTTACAACAATTTAATAATAATTTTTTTAATAAAATATGAATTAAACAAATCAAACTTTTTAGTTTTAATATAGAATAAAGGGATAGGATATTACTACTATTTTTTGTTACTACCAATGTTACTACTATTTTTTCACCATTAGATCATAATCTTATTTATCTTTATCATTTCTCTCTCCTATTGAGATTCTAATCTAACGACAAAAAAATGGTAGTAACAAAAAATGATAGTAAGAATATCTTATCCTAAGAAAAAAAAAAGGAATTAGAAAATCCAAAAAAAAAAAAAGCCTTGTAAAGTTTGGAGGGGTAAAGTGTAATTCTCAGTTTCTTACCCTCCGCATGCTTCTTCACTCTCCTTCGACGCCTTTGTCTTCTTTCGCGCACTGTATCTGTATGTGCTTCTGCGGTTTCTCGTTTCATTTCGACGCAAAAACAGTTAATTAATGTAATCCATCGTCTTCATATTGGCGCTGGCAACATTATATACTTTGAACTCATAAAGCGAAATCGAGTTGAGCTTTTAGGTTTTTGAATTCTCTCAAGGGTTTAGGTTTGTGTGTTCTGGAGATAAAAATAATTTTATGGTTATTTTCCTTCTTAAATTGGTGGTTTGGAAGGATTAAAAAAAAAAGGAAGGAGGAGTGGAGCCAAATTATTCTATGGCTAAATTAACCCTCTAATTTTAATTTGATTTCAAGATCCTCATTGGGAAAATAAAAAATAAAAAATCACGCGTCCTACACTGCTGCAGTTCGCCGCTCAGCTTCTTTTTGCATCTGCCTCCCTCTTGCCATCTGCGCGTCTCGCCATCACCGCCAGTCCTCGCCGTGGTCGTTGCCGCTTCAGTTTGGTGTCGCTACGACAGTAGGTGAGCTTTCGCTCTGTGTTCTTGGAGTTTAGAAATTTCTGCTGATTTAACTTCGTATTCCTTGTTATAACTGGTTTCAGCTGCCGCTAAATGAGTTTGACTGAAAACCCACATGGATTCCTTTGGGTTTGAGTAGACATAACAATATTTGTTTGGATTTTTTTGTCTATCGCTCCTCTTTCATGAGTCCAATTAGAACTAAATTTCTGTCATTTCCATGAAATTATTAATAGTTTAATAGACACGGAAATGATTTTACGTTTACTCTTTTTGTCAATGCCATCACAGCCATGTCAAGAGTAGCCAGACAAATCATGAAAGTGTGTATCGGTTATGCTCAAATTCGTTTGAGTATGAGAAAAGGAAAAAGCGAAATTGAAAGTAGATGGATTCAGAGAATTTAGGAGTAATGGTAGTGCTTTCTTCGAATGACATTGCTTTTCTAGCCACAAGAAATGAATATCATAGTTCAAATAGGACATCTCAGGTTACATATCGTGAGATACCTGGCAGGCAGCAAACAAAAAGCCGCCAGAGTAATACCTTTCGCCTGAATATGATTTGTGGGCTTTGAATTTGGTGGAATGATGCGTTTTGAACAAATTCTGATATTTGATAGAGAAATGTTAGTTTATAGCTTTTACACTGTTCAATTGTGAATTGTGAAAATACGTGCGTGAGTAAATATTTTGAAGTCTACTTTGTTGGCATATCCCATTTTCTTCTATTGTAACTTGCTTGATGTTGTTGATTCCCCTAATTTGCTACTCTGCCTTCTTTAAATTCCAAATCTGATGTGCTTGTGGTTGGTGCCTGATTTTGTGTTTGAGCAAAATAGTTAAACAAAGGAATGAAGAGAAAATATCTTCTCTTGTTGGTGAGTTTATGTTCGTTGGTGCCAGGTGCATAATTATGGGTTTAACAATAACCCTATAAAATCATAAATATACCTGTTACGATTTTTTTTTTAAATGTATGTACCTGTTACAAGTTATAATGCATAATTATGGATAATGTTGGCTATTTTTTTTATCTTGTTTGCTGATATTGTTGGCTGTACTTTTTCTATGTAAAACAATAAGCCATATTTTATGGCAAATAGCATTAGTGATTGGATATTGCCTAAGGGAAAATGAACCATGATTAGCTTGGCCGCTGTGGCATTTAAGAGTTAATATTTCTTATATGCTATGTGTATATCCAGCGTCAAGAACTTTGATTCTCTGTTGATTCTTATGTGCTGTGTGTATATAAGGAAAATTGGAAATGGCCTTTAATTTGCTCTTGTTTTTTGGGGGTAAATATGGCAAGATGATTTGAACTCAAGACTTCTTGAATACTTGTGGCTATATTGTTTGCCCTAGCTAGAAGATTCATGTGCTACTTAGCTGTAATTCCCTGGCATTTTTCTTTGATAGAACCAATAGTTTTGTTTCGATCTGTAATCTTAGTCTTCTGATAGCCAGATTTGGTACTTGAGTCAATACTACCCTACTGATCATGTGGTTCTGTAGGCATGAAAGAAAGTGCACTAGTCCTCCATTGTGTTTTGTCTTTTTCCTGTTGCTTTCTGCTCTTTATTTTTTTATATTTACAATTAACTTAGTATCTTCTTTTGAAGCTAATATCACCACAAACAATCATCATGGAAAAAAGAAATACTTGCCTGAGCTATTTTCTCAGTTTCGGAACAATATAGTAATATTTTTAGGCATCCTTAAAACATTGGTTAAAGGACATCAACTATTCATGCAGCAATGCATAAGCTGCTGCGGTTCATGACCTTTCCAATTCAGGTGGGCAGTAAAAATAATTTTATAGGACAAACTTGTTTCTGAGGAGTTATTTAGTTGTTTATTCTTGCAGCACCACTGAAAAATATTTTAAAGACTAATATGTCAGGTTGCGATAATGTTGAGGAATGCTTGTCTGATTTTCTGTTAGAAACAAATAATGAAGGAATTTCATATTCATTCATTGTAGGAGCATCCAAAAACTCTAAAAGGGAGTTAAATTGATAGAAACATCAATGGAACGGCAGGGTCGTGATTATGCAGCTGCTTCTCCAGCATATGCTCAACAACAGCGACAAGCTGTAAATATGCAACAACAGCAACAATATGGATTTCATCCCCAACCTCAACAATTTCCTTCGGCTGTGCATGGCCCTCCTTTTCTACCCCCAGGCCCAGGACATCCTCCTATGCAACAATTCCCCTACCCCCACCCCATGCAGCAGCAGCAACTTCAACAGTTACACCCTCATGCTCCTCCCCCACCTCATCTTCTTCTTCAACAGCAGCATCAAGCACCACCAGCTTTCCCTTCTCATTTTCCTCCTCCCCTTGTTCCATCTCCCTTTCATGGTCAATATGACTCTGCTCCACCCCCAGTTGCTCCTCCTTCTGATCCTGAGCTCCAAAAACGTATTGACAAACTTGTTGAGTATTCTGCTAAAAATGGTCCTGAATTTGAGGCCATGATACGTGAAAAACAACAAGACAATCCTTCCTATAGTTTCCTTTTTGGAGGGGAGGGACATGGCTATTATCGCTACAAGCTTTGGTTGTCAACACGCCCCCCAGGTGGTCCTTTCAATCCGCCTTTTCCATCATCCTCCATGCCTGTGATTCATCCTCCTCCAAATCCAATGATGAACCCATCTCCTTTAAATGCTCCCCCAATGAATGCTGCTGCAATTAGTTCTTCAGCTTCAATGCTTGGTCCACCTCAAATGAACCCCCTTCCTTTCCAGCAGTACCACCATCAGCATCCTCAGCCTTTTGGGCTTCATGGTCGGACTGATTATGACCAGGCATCCAAGTCCTTTAAAGGGATCTCTGGCCCACTTCCATCTGATGTTGCAATGGATCTCAATAATGTCCTCAGTAGTCTGAATGGTACTAAAGAATCAATTAAAGGTGCCAAAATTTGGTTCATGCAGAGATCTGCATTTGCACCAGCTCTAGCAGAGGCACTTAGAGACAGAGTTTTTACACTGGATGACATTGAAAGGCAGTTGCATATCATATATCTTGCCAATGATATACTTTTTGACAGGTAATCTATACTATCATCTAACAGTTATGCGAAGTTTTTTGGCTGCCTTTTAAAAAATATAACTTATTTACCGCTTCTTTGTCCTTGAATGACAACTGCTGTTCACTATTGAGCTTACTAGATAGACAATATATTGCAAAATAGTTGTCCATGGTCCTATGTAATGCTGTGTGACTTTTGGTGAACCTTGCTTTCCAAGACATCTACTTGTTTGTGGATTTAATGAGTATTTTTGTGGACCAAAATCTTCAAGATCATTTTCTGATCAAAGTTCCCTCAAGATCAAACAGAAAATATTCTCTTCTTAAGAATTTTGCTTTTATTCAGAAAATAGTATGGATCTACTTATACTTGATATTATGTTTCTTTATTGAAGTGCAGATATAAAGGTTGGTTACCATATGTCTCTTCCTTTATTTTCCTTCTTCGTTATAGTTCATATATTTCTGCATCAGGTGTTACAACTGTTGATCCATCCTTTTTTCTAATTAGTAAACAACTTAGTTATCCCCAGGGTACAAAATCATGTCATCAGTTGACTCTAACGTATGCAAATGTAAAAGTTTAAAGGAATTTTTTAAATATATTTTCCAGGATATTTTTAATTACAAAAGAAAAGAAAAGAAAGTTTAATAGTGTATAAGGTGAGAACAGTACAAAAGCTGATGACAATAGATCCTTCTAATACTAAAGAAAAGAATTATGGCTCTTTATTCAAAAGAGCTTTTTAACATTCTGTCCAACCAAATTTTTACGGTCACTAATGAAATGTTCAATTTGATTAGCACTTAAATTATATTTATTGTATTGAATCTTGAAAGGTTTACTATTAAGTGTTTGAAGAAAATATTTTTGTTAAATCGGTTACGTGTTTGTGAGGTGTGGGATGATTTTTATCTGGGAGGTGGGTTAGTTGCTTCTACATTTATGTGAAACTCTGCAATTCTTGTGTAGCATATGTAGACCCAGCAGATGAGGCTAATTAGTTTCGGGCCCCTGGCACTTATTTTTTTTCTTTTCAGGCAAATATAAATCATCTGTTATCCAATACTACCAACTAATCCAGATTTGAGTTAGGTTGACCGTAATTGAGGGGAAACCTGATTTTTAACATTTACAAAACTTGAACATGAGACTTTAAGATTTGCTATGCATCTTATTATGGAACCCAACCACCATCAATGGGAGGCAACACTTTTTTCTGTAGTATACCATAAAGATATTTGGACTGACAATCTCCTCTGTCTCTTGCTTGATTTCATCCTAGTTTTTTTGAGTTTTAGCATAACATGCATGTTATTGTGGATTCTCCTTTGTGTCATCCTTGATTTCTGTACTGCTGATTTACAGTTTGAACCGGAGGGCAAGCAGTCACGACCTTGACAATGAAGCCCTTGCATTTAAACCTGTTTTGGGTTCTATGCTCGCAAGGATTAATCATAATCCTCAAAGCAATGAGGAATACCGGAAACGATTGCATCAAATGGTGGAGTTCTGGGCTTCTAAAGAAGTTTATGATCAAGAAACTATATCTTTACTAAAGGCTGAGATGATTGGTGGACCACAAACAAATTCTTTTCCTGGGCCTTCAAAGGATTTATTATCCGCTTCATCAGATTCAGCTGCAGGTAATACATCTCATTTTAGAAAGTTGGCCAATTTTCAAGAGATGCTATGTTAATAATTGATTTTGAAGTTCTTCCGGGGAAAAAAAAAAAATGTGACACGACCAACACCTCTGCATTCAGAATTTGTCTCCACAAGTATATTTTCAAGGAAAATTCTGTTTCCTTCATTTTACCATCCATAAAAACAAAATAGGCTATTTTTCTTTAGTTTTTCCTGAAATATCAAACAAATGTCAAAGCTGCAGAATTGGGATTCACACTCACTGACCATCTATGATGCCACCGGTATTCGATATGTTTTGGCCGTTAAATTAGCCATGGCTTTTTAATGAGATTAGTTTGGTGCCCGCATATTCACTCTTGAGATTTGGTTGATTTGAGATGATATTCACGATACCTTCTCTCCTTCTAATTGCAGGAATGCTGCAGCAGGCTCCGAACCATATTGCCCTGCAGTGGCCATCCGATAGGCCACTTTCTGGTTCAGGTGTGCCTGAGCAAGATCATCCTGAGAAGCATGCAGCTCTAGGGCAGTCCATGCCACCATCTATGCTACCTAAGCAGTTTCTTCCAAATTCTGCTCCTCCTGGTGCTTTTGCAGGGTCCATGGCGATTCCCTCAACTGTTCAGCCAGCCAATCAACCGCCAGCTGCACATTTGATGTCTCCTCCGCCAGCTGGCACCAGTGAAAAGTTACCACCATATCCATTGTTCCCTCCTGGCCTTATTCCCGGAATGGTGAGAAAGATGCAGATTGGAAGTGGTGTTCCTTATTCTCCTATGAGCCCTTTAGACATCCCAACAATGATACCACCGTCAACTGTACCACCATCAGATACTCTGCAAAGTGTATCAAAGTTCTTTAAAGAGATTGGAGAGGTTAATCCTTCTGAGGGCCCAATGGGATCTGATTCAAGAGATGATGAAGATGGTTATGAGGGAGAATATGAGATGGAGCCTCAAGTGAGGAAGGGTGGTGCTTGTATCCCTCCACCCCCCAACTTGCAGCTGGATCCGGAGACAGGGACGTATGCTGATGGAAGTGTGGAGCGGATACCGGGATCAAGTGGGTCGGGGCGGCTAGGTCTTGGGGCCACAGCCAATCCCAATGAGGTAACTCAGTATGATGATGTATATACGTCCTACAGGAAGCAGAGAAGCACCACTTACCACTCTTCAATGAGTGCAAGAGGACCAGCTAGATGAAAACTAGAGGATAATGTAGTTGCATTAGACTAAGCATGTTTTGTAATTTGGATTCTCTGAAGTTTAACGTACCTCCATAAACTTGAAGAGAGAGTGACACAAGAAATATCTGAGTTCTTACCTTCTTTCCTTTTACACACCGTCATTTTGCTTTGTGTCTGTCTGCTTTAGACACACTTCTTAAACTTCTAACTTGAGAAGATCTGAATCAGGCTTATGTAATTCTGTTTTGTTCATCTTTATTTGAAAGGATGCTTGTAGAATTTATGTTTTTGTTAGCCAAGGGCTCCTGGTCTTTTCCATGGGTTTTGCTTTCACATTCAGTACACATGTACAATATTAATCTAGAAGTTACAATTAATACGCGCATTCTTTCTTACTATTTGTATATTGTTTCACAACCCCAAAAAAATATATATATATTTAGTTATTGGCAACTCAATTTTAAAATTTTGATAATGGGGGAAATATAACTTTTCTTCATTTCTTGAATTTTGACTTATGGTAACTTAGTCATTATAGATTATTCATTATTGTTTCACAACCCAAAAAAGTTTAAGTTGTTCTAAATCAAAATTTAAAAATTGTGTCGCAGATAACTTTAAGGATCAAGAATTATACTTTCCCTATAAACATGCCTAGACTAAAATCTGAAAGTAAAGACATATTTTCCATAAAAACTAAACTTTGTTTCAGGGTGTGCTTGATTTGAGGGGAGGAGATGGAAGGGAAGACTAAAGTTTGGGGCTAATATTAGATCTAGACTAGACAAATGGCAGGGTGGTTAGTTTCAGAACCATGGTATTACCTATTTTTACTTGAAAAATTTAACAACAAAAATATATTAGACTAGACAAATAGCAGGGTGGCTAGTTTTAGAACCACAATATATTTAAAATATATATATATTAGACTATCAGGGCTCTGCTAACCAATTGTCAATGTTGAAGCCCTAACGACCAGTAGCCAGCAAGGACCAGAACTCTAGTGATGCGCCGCTGCCGGCGATCACTGACAGTAGAGCTCTAACCCCAAGCAAGGAATTTTGAGGATTTAAAAAAATAAAAAAGTAAAGGTAATTATGTAATTTCTCACATTTTTCAACATTTCAAAATAGTCTATTTAGATTTATAGAAATTCAACACCCTTATTTGTTTTTTTTAATATTCCAAATGTTTTTCTTTTGTCCTTTCCCCTTTGTTTTTTATGTTATTGCATAAAAATTTAAAAATAAAAAAGAACAAGAATTTTTTTAACTAATTAATTTTAAATTAATAAAAATATTTGTAGCCATATAAAATTTAATTTAATTCGTAGCCACCAAACACATTTATTTATGTATTTGTTGGGTACACGCATTTGACATCCAAAGCAAAAAGCATGATGATGTTATGAATATACTGATTATGTGGATGTCCATTGACTCCCGGTCTCCAAATATTACAAGATGACATGGGACCCACGCATAGTACCATGCATAGTAGTTTACTATTTGGTGGGACCCACACACAAAATAATACAACTCACGGGAATGCATTCCCGTGAGTGTACAGTGAGTAATTAGGGGAATATTACATCAAATGACCCAAAGTGGAAATTACACTAAAGGCCCATTTTCCTTCTATAAATAGAGGCCTTCTGTAAACATTCAAATTACACTGAAATGAGAACTTCTCTCTACTCTCTCTCTCTCTAAAATCTCTTGTTCTTGTATTTACTTTTCATCAGTTTTATATTACGTTATCAGCACGAAGACTCTACCAAGGTAAGATTTTATTACCATCTCCTTTACTATTTGTTTATTTTTTCTATCTGGGATAATCTTAACCATGATATGGAATTAAAGTTCTACTTTTACCGATTATTTTGAACATCAGGTTCCATGGTTAAGATTTGAGATTATTTACTATTTACTATTCACAGTAAATAGTAATTTTTACTATTCATGTTAATTTTACCTTTTTCAGTAATTTTATATTTCTATTTATTTTGACTCCTTTATGGAAGTCTAGATTTAATATTTCAGTAATTTATTTTTATTCACTATTCATTGTGAATAGTAACTTTACTATTCACGGTAAATTTATATTTTACTATTTACAGTAATTTATTTATGTTTATATATTCTTCCCACTCCCTATTTATTAATTCATGGTGGCAACATTAAGCTCCATTTGTAATTTAATTTTACTGTTTTATTTATTTAATTCATGGTGGCGATACTAAGCTCCATTTGTTTAATTTAAATTCTTTACTTACTGCTTTATTTATTTCATGGTGGCGATATTAAGCTCCATACTGACTTTATTAATATTTACATTATGCCACTAACATTTAAATTTATGTTACTAACATTTATTTATGCATTTATTTACCTTTTATGGTGGCAACACTAATATTAGTGGGCTCCATTTATTTATGCATTTATTTACCTTTTATGGTGGTGGCACTAATAGGGCTCCATTTGTTTATCTTAATTCTTTACTGTTGTCTATATATTATATAATATATACATCATCTTTCTTACCTTCGGATGAGATAGGTCTCGCTGTGAGTTTACTCCCATTCCTATCTCATCTTATTTTTATTTTCTTAGCATGTTTATTTACCGTTCTTTAAATTATGTTTTAATTTATAATAAGATTTTATAATATGATTCTAATTATTTTTATTATTTTTAGTTTGAATCATGTCTTCCAACCTTTCAAATCTTGAATTTAATGCTCTTGACATCACCGGGAAGAATTATCTATCATGGGTTTTAGATGCTGAAATCCATCTTCAAGCAAAGGACTTTGGAAAGGCTATATTGCCAGGAAATGATGCGTCCCCTCAAGTAAAGGCTAAAGCTATGATTTTTCTCCGACACCACATTCATGAAAGTTTGAAAACTGAATATTTAACGGTGAAAGATCCATTTGAATTGTGGACTAGTTTGAAAGATAGGTATGATCATCAGAAAACGGTGATTTTGCCTAGAGCTCGTTATGAATGGATTCATCTCAGGTTACAAGATTTTAAAACTGTAAGTGAGTATAACTCAGCTGTTTTCAAAATAAGTTCTCAGTTAAAATTATGTGGTGAAAAAATAACTGATGAGGACTTATTAGAGAAAACTTTTTCTACCTTTCATGCTTCGAATTTGCTTTTACAACAGCAATATCGTGAGAAAGGTTTTAAAAAATATTCTGAGTTAATCTCATGTTTACTAGTAGCCGAGCAAAATAACGAGTTATTATTGAAAAATCATGAAAATCGTCCCACTGGATCTTCTCCATTTCCTGAAGCGAATGTGAGTGTACGGAATGATCATGGTCGTGGCCATGGTCGCGGTCGTGGTCGTGGCCGTGGTCGTGGACGAGGACGTGGAAATCGTGGAGGTAGAAATAATCATGGTCCTTATCATGGTGGAAGAGGTTATTATAGTCCTTATACCCACCAGAAAAAGATGAATAATGAAGGACAAAAGAATGATAAAGAAGGTCCTTCAAAAGTTGTTGAACATAAATGTTATCGGTGTGGTATGAAGGGACACTGGGTACGTAATTGTCGTACACCAGAACATTTAGCGAAACTTTATCAAGCCTCTATAAAAAAGAGTGTTAATAATGTGGAATGTGATGATAAGGCTCATAAAGATAATGATGTCAATGAGTCAAATGATGATGTTATGTCTCACTTGGAGGTGGAAGATTTTTATGATTAAATAAGTTTTGCAAAAATTGTAATAATTATTTTGTTTCGTTCTGACTTATTGCCAATTATGTATAATAAATATGTTTTTAATGCATCTTCTATATTGAATATGTTTTGATGCATTTCTTTTCTTTTAATGAAGCTCATGGACATTTCAAATATTGCACACAAGAATGAAGATATATGTCTCATTGATAGTGCAACGACACATACAATTCTTAAAGATAAGAAATATTTTTCACATCTAACAAATTGTAGTACAAGCATCAATACCATAGTGGGTAATACAAGATTGATTGAAGGCTCTGGAAGAGCAATAATAATATTATCCAATGGTACGAAATTTGTTATTAATGATGCTTTGTATTCCTCTAAGTCTCATAGAAATTTGTTGAGTTTTAAAGATATCCGTCGAAATGGATATCATATTGAGACTATAAATGAGGACAATAAAGAATATCTACAAATTGTTACTGTTAGATATGGTGAAAAATATGTTCTGGAGAAATTACCTATGTTATCTTCTGGTTTGTACTATTCAAGTATTAGTACAATTGAAATAAATGTTATGGAAAACCAGAAGCATGTTGATAAAGACATATTTATTGTTTGGCATGACCGGTTAGGCCATCCCGGGTCAATTATGATGCGACGTATAATAGAGAATTCATGTGGACATAACTTGAAACAGAAACAAATACCAAAATCCCATGATTTCTCATGTGATGCATGTTCCAAGGGAAAATTAATTATTCGGCCATCACCAACCAAAGTAGAAAGTGAGTCTCTCACATTTCTAGAACGGATACAGGGAGATATTTGTGGGCCAATACACCCTCCATGCGGACCATTTAGGTATTATATGGTTTTAATTGATGCATCAACTAAATGGTCGCATGTGTGCTTATTATCTTCTCGAAACCTGGCGTTTGCGAGATTACTTGCTCAATTGACAAGATTAAGAGCACATTACCCGGATTATCCTATCAAGAAAATACGTCTTGATAATGCTGGTGAATTTACTTCACAGACTTTTAATGAATATTGTATGTCCCTTGGAATTGATGTTGAACATCCTGTAGCACATGTTCATACGCAAAATGGACTTGCAGAATCATTGGTAAAACGATTGCAACTTATTGCAAGACCTTTACTTTTGAAATCTAATTTACCAATTTCTGCTTGGGGCCATGCCATTTTGCATGCAGCAATGTTAATTCGCATCAGGCCAACTAGTTATTTAAAATTTTCCCCCTTACAAATGGTTTTTGGTGAAGAACCTAATATTTCTCATATACGGACCTTTGGATGTGCAGTATATGTGCCTATAGCACCTCCACAACGTACTAAAATGGGTCCTCAAAGAAGAATGGGAATTTATGTTGGGTATAAATCTCCTTCAATTATAAAATATTTAGAACCATCTACAGGAGATTTATTTACTGCACGATTTGAAGATTGTCATTTTAATGAATCAGTTTACCCAACATTAGGGGGAGAAAATAAGCAGTTGAATAAAGAGATTAGCTGGAATGAATTATCATTGGCTCATTTTGATCCTCGTACAAAACAATGTGAACTAGAAGTTCAAAAGATAATTCATTTACAGAATTCAGCTAATCGAATGCCAGAAGCATTCACTGACCCAAAGAAAGTGACAAAGTCACATATTCCAGCTGCTAATGCTCCTATTCGAATTGATGTCCCTGTAGGACAACCGATTACAAATGAATCAAAAGCACGCCTTAAGCGTGGTAGGCCTATCGGTTCCAAAGATAAAAATCCTCGAAAAAGAAAAGAAGCTAAAATTATAGATGGCCAAGTCGAGGATAATCAAGAAAAAAGCGTAGCTCTGGATGAGCCACTTTATAAAGAGAAATTATCTCCAGAGGAGAATATTGAGGCCCCAGAAGAGATCCAGGTATCTGAAATGCATGAAAATAATGAGATCTCAATAAATTATGTCACAAATAATATCAAATGGAACCGTAATGAAGTCAACATTGATGACATTTTTGCTAATCATATGGCATATGATGTGATGAATGAAGAAGAGGATCATGAGCCAAAATCCATGAGAGAGTGCCAACAACGAAAAGATTGGCTCCTATGGAAAGATGCCATTAATGCAGAATTAAAATCATTGGCAAAACGAAAAGTATTTGGACCTATAGTCCATACACCTAAAGATGTAAAGCCAGTTGGATATAAATGGGTTTTTGTACGGAAAAGAAATGAAAAGGGTGAAATTACAAGGTATAAAGCACGCCTTGTAGCCCAAGGCTTTACACAAAGACCTGGCATAGATTTTGAAGAAACATATTCACCAGTAGTGGATGCAACTACTTTTCGTTATTTAATTAGCCTAGCAGCAAATGAAAGGCTTGATTTGCATCTAATGGATGTTGTGACTGCCTATTTATATGGTTCACTTGATAGTGATATCTATATGAAAGTTCCTGAAGGACTCAAGATGCCTGAAGCATTTAATTCAAATTCACGAGAACAATACTCGATCAAATTAAATAAGTCCCTGTATGGCTTGAAACAATCAGGGCGCATGTGGTATAATTGCCTTAAAGAATATTTGTTGAAAGAAGGGTATAAAAATGACCCGATATGCCCATGCAGTTTTATAAAAAGATCGAGAAATGAATTTGCTATAATTGTTGTTTATGTTGATGATATCAACATTATTGGAACTCCTGAAGAGATTACAAAAGCCATTCATTGTTTGAAGAAAGAATTTGAAATGAAAGATTTAGGTAGGACAAAATTTTGTCTTGGATTACAAATTGAGTACCTGAAGGACGGGATCTTTGTACATCAAGAAACTTATACAAAGAAGGTCTTGAAACGATTTTATATGGATAAGTCACATCCATTCTGTACTCCAATGGTTGTAAGATCTTTGATAAAAGAAAAAGATCCATTCCAACCCCAAGTAATTAACAAAAAAGGTGTAGAACAATTACTTGGTCCAGAAGTGCCATATCTTAATGCTATTGGGGCACTAATGTATCTTGCTAATCACACAAGACCTGATATAACATTTGCTGTTAATTTATTAGCAAGATATAGTTCTGCACCAACACAAAGGCATTGGAATGGTGTAAAGCGTATTTTTCGTTACCTCAGAGGTACTATGGATATGGGGTTATATTATTCAAATGTATCTAAACATGAACTGATTGGTTATTCAGATGCTGGATTTATGTCTGATCCACATGATGGAAAATCACAAACAGGTTATGTATTTACATGTGGAGGTACAGCAATTTCATGGCGATCTATGAAACAAACTATATCAGCCACTTCATCTAATAATGCAGAAATCTTAGCAATGCATGAAACAAGTCGAGAATGTGTGTGGTTGAGGTCAGTAATTCATCATATACGAACTACTTGTCATTTATCTTCTGGTAAAATGGTTCCAACAGTTCTATATGAGGATAATACTGCATGTATTGCCCAACTTAAAGAAGGATACATCAAGGGCGATAGAACGAAGCATATTTCACCAAAATTTTTCTTTACTCGTGATCTTCAACAGAATGGTGAAATAGATATCCAGCAAATCAGTTCAAGAGAAAATTTGGCAGATTTATTTACCAAGTCACTTCCAGAAGCAATCTTTGAGAAGCTTGTCTATGGTATTGGTCTTCGAAGACTTAAAGATCTCAACTGATGTTATCAGAGGGAGTAATACTGATGTTGTCAACAGGGGGAGTTGATACACGTTGTACTCTTTTTCCCTTATCTAGGTTTTGTCCCACTGGGTTTTTCCTATAAAGGTTTTTAATGAGGCAGCACTGGATAGTGTATCAATGAGTGATGTACTCTTTTCTTTGGCTAGGTTTTTATCCCACTGGGTTTTTCCTAGTTAAAGTTTTTAATGAGGCACATTCATAAATGGACATCCAAGGGGGAGTGTTATGAATATACTGATTATGTGGATGTCCATTGACTCCCGGTCTCCAAATATTACAAGATGACATGGGACCCACGCATAGTACCATGCATAGTAGTTTACTATTTGGTGGGACCCACACACAAAATAATACAACTCACGGGAATGCATTCCCGTGAGTGTACAGTGAGTAATTAGGGGAATATTACATCAAATGACCCAAAGTGGAAATTACACTAAAGGCCCATTTTCCTTCTATAAATAGAGGCCTTCTGTAAACATTCAAATTACACTGAAATGAGAACTTCTCTCTACTCTCTCTCTCTCTAAAATCTCTTGTTCTTGTATTTACTTTTCATCAGTTTTATATTAGATGAAGCCTAAATTATTGTAATACTATTATGTGATGTGGCAGGTGAAAAATAAAATGTTTTTTTGTTTATCATATTTGGCTATTTGCCAAGCTTATGAGGCATATGGGGGATTTTGAGAAGATAAGGATCCATCGAGGATGCTTGTATTATATATTATATATCACCATCTACGTCGGCCCCACTTAGAAATAAATACTTGTCTTTTTTCTCTTTTATTAATATTACAAGAAAAATATTTTTGTTTGTACACAACATGCTCGTGTATATATGTGTGTGCATGCATAACTTGTTTTTTTCATTGGCCCAAAAGTTAGTGGAATATTTTTTTTTTCCATTTTATAAATAGAAAAGAAATTATGTAATGTCATTCAAATGAGAAATTCAATGTAAAGAGAAATACAATGTACTCCGTATCTTTTTATATTATAACTAAATTAATTGATCTTATTCATTTGAACATAAAATATATCATATTTTTTACGACTCATGAATAGTGTAAGCATGAAATATTTTTTATATTCAATATTTTGTTGATAAGATTTTATGTTTAATATTACATTATAAGAAAAATTGATGTATCATATATTTTATATTTTGAAAGGGATTTGTAAGATTCTAACGTTGTGTAATGTACGTATAATTAGACATCTATCAAAGTGCATATGTTGGTGAATGTATCTTTTGCATTATGGAAAAATTCAGGTAATAAAAAGCATTATGGAAAAATGGTTTTTGTTTTTTTGTTTTTTAATATGATTATCTAACTCAGTTAAATTCAAATATTGCCGTACCTATTTGAGACTGTTCTTTTAAAAGATTTTTTCTCAAGTATAATACAAAGCCTCAAACTTTAAACGTCCAAATCCCTTTCCATAAAGATCAACAATAGTTGGAATAAAATGATAATTTTTCATTTTAAATTATCCATGTCATTCAATTTATTGTATTAATAGAAATTGTTTTAGCAATATATAAAATATCGAAACTACAACAAATTATATTATTTATAAACTCATGAAATACACGAAATTTATGTATACATTCGTAATAATAATAATAATAATAATAATAATAATAATAATAATAAGATTTTAAAAAAGCAACGCATTTATTTAAAAAAAAATTGAAGCTTAATTTACCAACAAAAAAAAATGAAGCTTAAGATTTTGATTAATATTATTTACCCGAATATGTTTTTTTGTTTTTTTACACAACCTTATTGAATACTCAAGAGTGAGAATCTTACATTCCTTTCTATCAGACAAAGAAAATATATCAAAAAATTCAGCCTTTTCAAAGTCAAATCTCCAAGGATATTATTTCCAAATCCACAGCCTAAAAGTTATCCATATAATTAAATTAAAATAATGGATATCCTCTGGATTGTATCAATCTATAAAAATTAGGCAATCATAATATTCATGCACATAATTATACCATTAATTAATTATTAATAATTCCATTTACTACTTCCTAAGAATTTTTTTAAAAAAAATTGTTTACCTTCAATAGAAAAGGAAAATTTGCTAAAATAAAATCACCTATTGTAAAATTATTACCTAAAGGTACTCTACTCAAATCCTTGAACAAATACAATTCTTCTTTGATTACATCAATCGTGACTATGTTGTACCTGGGTCCATGAACAAATTTAAGGTACATTTGCATAATAAATTTTATGGGGAAGGATTTTAATTAAAGGATCTTCCTTAAAAAATACTATACTTTAGATATTTTTGTTGGAAAAAAAAAAAGATAAAAATATTTGTACAAATTTTTAATATTTATTATTACCCAAATTTCGTCTCATGTCCCGCATGCTTCTCGCGCTAATTGGTCCCTAAAAACGCCAAGAAATTCAATGTCACTCTTTAGTCTCTCACCACCTCACCTACTGCATGCTATTTGGGTGTCTCTGCAATAACGCCTCTCTCCTCTCTCTCTCTCTCTCTCTCTCTCTCTCACATACACACATTCTCTTCTATCTCCCTCTTTTACTGAAGAACACACTGTGTTGTCGTCTCTCAGCCAAAAACCCATATTTGGGTCATTTTAGTGTCGTGGGTTTATTCATAATATTAATAACCATTTGGTAACAATAATGGGGAGGAAGAGGAGTTCCCCTGTGAGCGTTTTGTTTGGGTGGGTGAGGAAGCAATCTGTGAAAGTCAAAATCTTTCTTGGGGTTTTTCTTGCTCTCTGTGCTTTGGTGGCTCTCAAGTTTTCGATTAAGGATCACAATTATTTCTTTATTTCCTCCGAAGTCGTTCACCTCGCTGGGATTATTGTCCTGTTTTACAAGCTTCTCACTCAGAAGACATGCTCTGGTACCCTCTCTATCTCTCTCTCTCAAAAGGATTAGTTCTTTTCTGCGTAATTTTTAATCGGTTTGTAACTTTCATGTAAACTGATTGTTCAGGAGAAGACTGTAATTGATCAACATGAGAAGAATTTCTTCTGTGTATTGATGAATCACAGTTATATGAATTCTTTGTGTAGATACTTGCAGTTAGTGAATTGGTGATAGTAATGTCTAAAGGACATTGGTGGATTTTATATGGGAATTGTCTTTTTTCCCCCTGCTAGAAGTTGATGTTGAAGTGTTCCAGTATTTGATAACATTGATTCAATGGAATTGGATTTTTAAAAAAATGAAGTTTTCTGGTTTTACTTCCTGGTTTTGGTCAATTGTTTTCCATAGCAATGCAAGTGTCAATTATAAAAGTTTTTTAAAGCAAACTTGATGCCCAACTCTACTTGATTTCTCTCTCTCTCTTTCTTTTGTTCAATTAAAATTTCAAGAAGCTATTTTCTTGCCCATTGAAAGTTAGACACCTGGCTCCAAACTGGAGTAATTGATTGCTCGGATAGGATCATGATAAGTCAGACCATTAAACATTGTTCCTTATGGCTGAAGAATGAGGAACTGGATAACAGCTAATTTGTAATCACTGTGAGGTTTCATGGAGGGAATGTAATCACAAAATGGTGTCAATAACAAGTGAGAAACATGAACTTATTGTCATTGCTAATCAAATGTTGTGAGACTTTTTGGTGATTGCATTCCTTCCTTGGGACATAGTGATTTTATCTAACTTGTATATTTCAACTTTCCAGTGAATGGTATAAATTTAGAAAAAATTATCAAATTTGTATTGCTTTGTCCAGGTCTGTCGCTGAAGATGCAGGAGCTCACAGCTCTGTTCTTAACTGTGAGATTAATTTGCAGCTTCTTGATGGAGAATGACATCCACACTATGCTGGATTTTATCTCTTTCTTGTTGACATTACTGGTCATATACTGGATAAGGTTCAAGTTGAAATCATCCTATATCAAAGAGTTCGACAGCTTGCGGCTCTCATTTGTGGTAAATATAGTTTGTGTTTCTTCTTTTTTAAAATTATGACTAATTTGGTACTCTAAAGATAACCCCAGTATCAATTGACCTCAGTATTTGAAAGCAATTTTTTTTTTCAACATATAGAATATTTATTCAGTTAAAGATTGTACATGATCATTTTAATTTTCTCTTCAAGTTTAATATATATAAAATGACTTGAAATGTTTGTTTCACTTAGAGTTAGGTGACTTCTTGTAAACCTGATACTGCTGCCTTCAATATCACTGGCAATGCAGAACTTGTAAGGGAATGTTATCATTTTGTGCTATGCTAAATTAAGTTTCTTGGATAGACTCTCCCAACACGATTTCTGTTTTATTTTACCCAACCACATGGTCCGAGCACAAGAACTTGTGTAAGGAATATTGAGTCCCTTACCACTCAATCCAATCACAGATTGTATATCGCTAAGTTTGTTGTTCTCATCCATTTTGCTTCTTTTTTTTTTTTTTACACTCAAGTCTCATCACTAATCAGTACTGTGAATCAAATGTTCCGAAAGGTCTTTTTCTGATTTAAGTTTTCTTTCTTCTCACTAAATACTCCAAAAGGTTATGCATTACCCCCTTTGACTGGTCTGTATTGGTTTTATGTCAACGCACTGAGTTGTGTGAGTGGCGATACACCATTATGATTTTGCTATGTGTGTAGTTGGTGCCTGCGGCAATCCTTGCGGCAGTGATCCATCCTGCCACAAAATATCATAAAGTGAGTAATATGCTTTGGGCATTTTGTGTGTATTTGGAAGCTGTTTCTGTACTGCCTCAAGTTCGCTTTATGCAGAATGCAAAGGTCGGTTCTTTTTTTGTTTTTTTCTGTTTTGCCATAAATTTTCACATTGTCTTTTTGATTGAGATCATAACTCTGTTGTGTTCCCAGATGGTTGAAACATTTACAGGGTATTATGTCTTTGCACTGGGTGTTTCAAGATTCCTGTCTTTGGCTCATTGGATTATTCAGGTGAGGCCTTTCTTTTATCTGATTTCTGGCTTAGTATTGATTTCAGGCTAGATTAGGCTGAATCCTTATAAACTCTGTGTTGTGTTTAAATAACCTAACCTTCAAAACTTGACATTTAATCTTTTTAAAACTTTCTTTTGGAATTGAAAAAAAGAAGAGGAAAATCTCATCTGTTTGAAAATATTGGAATTGAGCAATACCAAACATGCTTGTGAATCTTGTGCAGATTTATGAGACTAGAGGGGCATATTTATTTTTGTTAGGGAGTGGATATTTCTGGTTTTTGGCAGCCTTCCTCTCTGAAATGGTTCAGTCATTCATCTTGGCTGATTTCTGCTACTGTTATGTCAAGAGGTAAGGACCATCCCCATAGTTTTGACTCGATTATGGACTCTATAATTTTGACTTAGTTGAAATTTAGTCCTTGAACTTTAACTCACTGCAATTCCTTATTCCATGTAATTTTAACTGTTTAAAACTTAAGTCCCAAAACTTCATGAAATATATAAATTATAGGGACTAATATTTTAAATGGTTAAAATTTAGAGACTAAGTTATAGCAAAGTCAAATCTATAGGAACTGAGTTGTAATTGAGTCTCCGATTAAAATTTAGAGGACTGAGTTGCAACTGCGTCAAAACAATTAATTTTCCGTGTTTTTTCCTGGATAACAAGCTCTCTCTAGATTTTACTAATAGATAACTTGCAATTCATGTATTTATTTTGGACTGCAGTATCATGCAAGGCCAGCTTTTGAGGAAGATGCCTGTGTAGTGCAGTTATGTCCCCACAGCAACACTGTAAATGAATGTCCAGTATTAAAAGAGTTAAAGCATAACAGTGACTTTTTAAGGCTCTGATTGTTTATTTTATCATTTTTATATTTGAGTTTCATATCTCTGTGAGGTCAGAGATGTTCATATGAAACCTCATGCTTTTGAGCTTTAAGGTGTTCAACTTAATAGTGACATTTTATTTTTTATTTTTATCTCATAAATGACATTTTTCTATTTGTTGTTGCAAATGAATGAAGTTCTCGACATAAAATTATCGCTGCAGTAATTTTAAGTGTACTGTTTGAACTCTGTTCATGTGACATGGTGAGAGAAAGAGGACAAAACAGAAATGGGCCTTGAATCTCTGCTCAATATGTATAAATATATATTAAAATACGTAATTTGTATTAACTCAAACCATAAAGAATGCTCTTTTGTGCATTGTCTTCCTTATGCTTGTAAGGGTAGAATCCACAAGTATTAAGAAGATTACTATCCATACATGTTCTAAAGAGACTTGATTGAGCATTATGATTATCATAAGTGGATCCTCAATAGTATTTATCCTCTCAACACAATAGTGAGATGGGTTGCTTCTCTCATTTTTCTCTTTCTTATGTTCTTATCAAAATCGCATATCCACCCTTTGATGAAAGAAATGGATGGTTCAAATTTAATATTTTAATTAAAAGCAATTTAGTGTTTATATATTTATATTTTAGTTTTGGTTGTTCTAATTACCATTTTAAAAATTATTATGGGTTAAAGTGCAAAAATACACATGATCTTTTTTCCCCGAAGCGCCCAGCATCAAGAACTTTTTTTTGGAGTAAAAATGCACACGTGGTTACCATTTTGAAATAAAAGTCACATCTCATCATTAGGTCACTGTTCACCGCCGTTATGTTACTATTCACTTTATCTTCTTCTCTCTCATCACGGTGAACAGTGATTTAACGGTGGGATGTGACTTTTGCTCCAAAATAGTAACTAAGTATGTATTTTTGTTTCAAAAAAAAAAGTTTTTGGTACTGGACATTCTTGGAGAAAAAGCTTCTATATATTTTTACACCTTAACCCAAAGCTGGACACTCCTGGATAAAAAGATTATATATATTTTTACACCTTAACCCAATTAATAATAAATATCAATCTCTGTAGGTCTTTTTAATTTTCCAAAAGTTTTATTAGTTAAGAATTATTAAAATACTCTTTTTAATTTTATTACTCGCAAATTTATGAGTCTTAACTATGGACAAAGCAAAAGGTTTCAAAGGCAACCGTTGGTTTAATTTCTCCTTCTAATAGTTGTTTTTGTTTTACCAAAGCTTTAAAGGAAGATTCCACCTAAAGTTCTAAATAAGAGAAAATTTGATAGAAAGGTTATTTGAAATCTCAAATTTACAATGAAATCCAGTGGTACATTTGTGCAATGTATCCCAAATATAAAATATCCAAAATACCCTTAATGAATACACAATCATCCGCTCCCTCCCTTTTTTAATCAATAGGGTTATTTTGAACTCTTCAAACTTAGAATATATTGCAAAAGTATCCGACAGGATTTCATTGCCAATTTGAGATTTCATGGGACATTTTTTTCGTATTTTCACTTGCTTGAGACTCAGGTTCAATTTTTGGGAAATTTATCAAAATAAGAATTTTTAACAAAAAATTTATCAGAATAAGGCACTGTACAACAATTTTACCAGACTAAGGCATTTAGTGGCATCATGTTAGGCGACGCCACTAGTGACGTCGGATTACCTGATGCTACTACTCGCCATGTCACCCAGAAGTGGTAGTGGCGTCACGTCAGAAGACGCAACTAGTGGCGTTATAGTGGTGTCAGATAGTACAACGCCACCAGTGGTGTCGTACTACTTGACGCCACAAGCGTCAATTAGAATTGATGCCTGCGATGTCTTTTAATTTTTTTTATTTTTAAAAATCTATTTATAAATTGAATATAAAAATATATTTTTAATATAAATACTAATATATTCAATTTATTCTTTATTAAAATAAAATAAAAATAATTAAAATATCAAATTCATATTCTAATTACATACTTATAATTCTATATTATGTATATTCAATTCTATAATAAAATTATAAATTAGAATACTCTAATACTAATATTTAAATTAATAGAAATATATGTTCTATATTAATAATTAATAGAAGATTTTAAATATTTATAAATTCTAAATTAATATTCTTTAAAATCTTTTAATAATTAATAATATTTTTAAAAATTTAAATTTAATTAAAATTAAATTTTCTAAATAAAAAAAAAGATGCCTAAGGCATCAATTTGACCTGTGGCGTCAAGTAGTACGACACCACTAGTGGCATCGTACTATTTGACGTCACTACTAGCGTCTTCTAACACGATGCCACTGCCCCTTCTAGGTGACGTGGTGGGCAGTGGTGTTAAGTAATCTGACGCCACTAGTGATATCGCCTGATATATTGCCATTAACTACCTTAGTCTAGTAAAACTTTTGTACAGTGTCTTATTTCGATAAATTTTTTGTTAAAAATTCTTATTTTGGTAAATTCCCTTCAATTTTCCCATTTTTATTTAGTTTGACATGGCATAGTCTGTTAAAGTTAACTGTGTTTTTAATAGCAATGAGTTAGTAATCAAAATCTTGTGGCCATTTGAATTGGTAATGGTAGAGGTGACTTTTTTTTTCAATCTGACTTTTACAAATTTAATATAAGATAAAAGTCACTAAAACTTATTTGGATAATTTGAAAAGCAAGTTTATATGAAAAATATCTGGAAAAAAGCATGAATCTTATTAAATTATGTATATATATTATAGGTATATAGTTTGATAATTTAAGAGAATAAGTAAAATTAAGTTAGAGAAGAAGTTAAATAGTATGATGTGATTTATGTTTGGATTGAAGGTGTTAGAAGTGACTTTTTTTTATAACTAAAACTTATTTAGATGATATATTAAAAAGTAAATTTAAATGAAAAATGATGACAAACATAAGATTATCATTAAAAAAAATTGAAGACACAAAACTATTGAATTAAATATATTTAATGGATGGAAGTAAAAAATAATAATAATAAATTGGCACATGTCCATTCAACTCTCTCACTATCCTTTTTTGACTCAGGGTGTGTTTGGTTTGAGGGGAGGGTGTGGAAAGAAGGGAATTGACCAAATTGCTATTAATGAAAGGAATATTCTTTTTTGTTGAGAGTATATTTTAGAAATATTAAAAAGTTTCCATGGGCTTTTTTGTAAAGAAGGGGGTATAATTTTTCTCTCTCCCCTATCCCTCCCTCCCCCTCCCTCAAACCAAACAGCCTCTTAGACAACTCTCTCATCTTCGCATAAGTACTCCTTCTCGTTCTTATTATAAGACATCAACTAATAAGTTATTTAGTCTTTTTTATAAGACATTTACTTGTTTCCCAAGAGCATTAATTATTTCTTTTTCATGTATGTCCATAATTAATAAGGGTAGTAAGCGAGAGTAATAATTAATATAATATTAGAATTTAGTACAATTAGTCAAGGTGGCATTGGAAATTACTGAAATTTTATGACAATTTTATTAATTTTAACTGTTTTTATTGGTTTATAAGAATTGTTAGTTAGTGTCTTATAATAAAGATCAGAGGGAATATATATTACCAAAAAATAATATAAAATGGGATAAATATTAATTAGAAAAAAAAAACTGTACCCATTGTGCTAGCTAAACCACCGTGACACTGAAAGCACAAAAAAAAAAAAGACTTCATCGATACCATAACTTTTGAGGTAGAAGTAGTGGTGGAACTAGAAAAATTTTTTAGCCCGGGCCAAAAAATAAATATATTGAACTACTCCTTTTGGTTCTTATTATAAGGTGACAACTAACAAGTGTATTTGGTTCTTTTCATAAGGCATTTGCTTGTTCCCAAAAAGCATTAAATATTTTTTCACGTATACCCATAATTAAAAAGGGTAGTGGATGAGAGTAATAATCAATATGATATTAGAGTTTAGTGTAATTAGTATGGATAATATTGAAAATTATTTAAATTTTAGGACAAATTTAATGACTTTAACTGTTTTTATTAGCTTGTGAAAATTGTTAGTTTGTGTCTTATAATAAAGATTAGAGGGAGTATTTACTAAATATTATCACAAAACATTGAAAATAAAAATAAATAATAATCAACAATTATAAATTAAAATAAAATATAAGATGATACTAACCTTTTCAGTAAATATCTCAAATAAGAATTTTACTTTCCACTTATAACCTAATGAGTAATGAACCAAACATTATCTTTATAGAGAAGATAAAAAACTAGCCGGGATCAAATTATTGGCCAAATAAAATATCATATAACGAATACATATATATTAACAAATTTTAGAAAATCAACTCGGCCAAGGCCCTAACTTGCTAGTGGCCAGATACGCCATTGGGTAGAAGCACATTTTCATTATCATGGTTCCAAACACCACCCAAAACTAAAAACTAGCTTTTTCTTTTAACGACGTGCATTTTGCTTCTCACCCCCTATCCCAAAAATGCTATTAGAGGTGAGGGTGTTAATGTTTAACTTTTAAAGTTTAGGATAGTCATGTGCAAAATAAAGTTTGATCTAGTTATGTGTATGCCAAATTGTTTTTGGAAAACTAATAGCTAAGAGATTATATTTATATTAGATTTATTACACATTAAAATATTTTTTTCAAAGAAAGTACAAGTTAAAAAATTCAATATAATCCATTCAAATTAGATTAGTGTTATGAATATACTTATTATGTGGATGTCCATTGACTCCCGGTCTCCAAATATTACAAGATGACATGGGACCCACGCATAGTGATTTACTATTTGGTGGGACCCGCAGCCAATTATAACATTCACGGGAATGCAAATCCGTGAATGAATAGTTTTGTACTTTAGGGAAAACTACACCAAATGACCCAGAGGTGGAAATTACACTAAAGTCTCATTTTCCTTCTATAAATAGAGGTCTTCTGTAACTATTCAAGATACAGTTGAAATGAGAATTTCTCTCTCTACTTTCTCTCTCTATAATCTCTTCTCTTATTCTTATTAGTTTTATAACACGTTATCAGCACGAAGACTCTACCAAGATAAGATTTTATCACTATCTTCTTTACTATATGTTTATTTTATCTATCTGGGATAATCTTAACCATTATATAGAATTAAAGTTCTACTTTTACCGATTATTTTGAACATCGGGTTCCATGGTTAAGATTTGAGATTATTTACTATTTACTATTCACAGTAAACAGTAATTTTTACTATTCATGTTAATTTTACCTTTTTCAATAATTTTACATTTTTATTTATTTTGACTCCTATATGGAAGTCTAAATTTAATCTTTCAGTAATTTTATTTTATTCACTATTTACAGTGAATATTAATTTTTACTATTCACGGTAAATTTACATTTTACTATTTATAGTAATTTATTTATGTTTATATATTCTTCTCACTCCCTATTCATTTATTTCATGGTGGCGACATTAAGCTCCATTTGTAATTTAATTCTAATTTTTTACTTACTGCTTTATTTATTTTTCATGGAAGCGACACTAATATTAGTGGGCTCCATTTATTTATGCATTTATTTATCTTTTATGGTGGCAACACTAATATTAGTGGGCTCCAGTTATTTGTTTTATTTTACATTTATTTTTCTTTCATGGCAGCACACTAGTATCTATTAGTGGGCTCTATTTATTTATTTTATTTAGCGTTTATTTATCTTTCATGGTGGTGACACTTTGTGGGCCCCATTTATTTTATTTTAATTTTTTACTGCTTTATTTATCTTTCATGGTAGCAACACTAGTATAGTGGGCACCATTTATTTTATTATTTACTATTTTATTTTTCATGGTGGTAACACTAGTATAGTGGACTCCATTTATTTATAATTTATTTACTGTTTTATATTCCCCTCCCTTTTATTATTTATGGCAACCACACTATTAGTGGGTTCCAACTATTTATTTTATTTATTTATGCTTATATTTATACTAACGATAAATTGTTAAAAAACCACGGAGATATGATGCATAAATTGGCCTGAGACCATGAGGAGGCATAAATTGGCTAGAAGTCAAGTGATTAATTAGCCTGAAGCTAATGAAATAAGTTGGCCTGAAGCCGAGAGACAAGTTATGATACAAGCCTTGATCCATAAATTTTGTATGTCATCAATTGTATAAAGGCCTAAAAATTGTATATTTGGCATCTAATACTCCCTTAAATTATGAGACAAGGGATTGTATGATCATGGTTGATTGTAAATAAATATATCCAATTTGCTCTTGTAGTAGCAAAATTGTGATAAAGTCAAGAAATATTGTGGATTAATTGCCATGATCAAATAGATCAGTGAGTTATGGATCATGAATTTTATCCAACTTCATTTCCCGAAATGAATGAAGCAAATATATTATTATGGTTGTTTTGTGTTTTCTATGATTATAATAATTGTTGTGAATATAAGAGAAGAATATTCATAAATAAAATGATTAAACAAAAAGCAATATTATTTCAACAAAGTTTAATAGCGAGTGGCTCAACTCCATTACAAACCTTAATCATCTCATTTTGAAGATATTTAATGTCTTCTTCTTTTGCTTCTCTTGAGATGGGATCCAGATGAGGCAAAACTCTTCGTAATATCGAGATTTGCATCATAAGTTTCTTAAGTTTTTTGTGTGGCCACTCAGTTAACCCTCCTTTTTGATAGATCTTTTGTATGGTGTGAGTAGACATATTTAATTGTTTACTCGCATCATCTAGAGTTAAGTGAAAATAATCACTTAAATCATGCTGTGTTGTTTTCTTTATTTTTTCCCGTTGCTCCATTGTTAATCTATATAATTCACCCTGATTAAGGGATAATATATCATATGGAATATTAACCACGGGCTGTTTTCCTTTATCTAATGGATTTTCAATGTTGGTTTGAAATGAACTCCGCGGTAGTTCGTTTGGGTTTTTAGCCCATTCCAAACCAATACAAAGGACCTCATGATAGTCTAATACAGGATCACACATCAAGTTATATCCTGATGCTTGTAAATCTATACAATACTGTGTCAGAAAATGTTTGATTTCTCCAAAATTTTTATTACTAAAATCAAACATTAGAAGCCTGTCAGTATTGTAAGATTTATCCTGTACATTTTCAAATAAAACAGCATGGGAAATCATACCTATCTTCCTTCCGTGAACTTCAAGTTTATGATATTGAAGTCCGTTGGTATGTATAATTTCCCGTAAAACATGACAGCAACTACATTCCAATAAGCTAGTAGTTGCTAATTGGCTTGTAGTTGTTGGCTGGATGATTGTTGCTGGCTGGCTGATTGTTGATGGCTGGCTGGTGGTTGTTTGCTGGCTTGTGAGTGCTGGCTCATTGATTTTTGTGACTATTGGTTGAACTTGACTGGTAGACTCCATCAGTTCGGCCATAGTTCTACACCTTTTAACAGGCCTTCTTGATGAACCTGTTTCAATTGTACCTTCAATCCTTGTAGATTGAGGAATAACACTTGTTCTTGGGGGAGAAGTAGGTACATTTGAAGCAGAAAGAGGAATAGTAGAAGGAGGAATAAACATCTCAAAAGGATTAGGAGATAACAAAGAAGTAAATGACATGTTGGGCTGATCATCATACAACAAAGCATCAAGTAATGTTGTTTCAGATGTATTGGAAACTGGGATAAAATTGCTAGGTCCTGCCATGGCAATAGAATTTAGAGAAATATGTGAGTATCTGGTAATTGATATTATCAAATGCTTGTGTGTTTGTGAGGCATGTTCGTTTGCCTTCTTCTATTTATAGCCGAATTAAATCCTATTGAATCTCTGTAGATTTGCGCAGTCCTGTTAAATCTCTGTAGATCTGCTCCCTATAAAGCACGAGCTTAGAACCTTTTTGACTTTAAATGCATACGAAAATTCGAGTTGTTGCACTTGTGATTCCACAGTGATGCATCTATGATTACACAGTATTGCGCTCGTGAATCTGCAGTGATCCATTTGATGATTTTGTATTTAATATATATTTGTTTGTCGATTCTGGAAAATGAAAATTTTGTTACCAGAAGTAACAAAATTATGCATTGATAATGCATTAAGAAATCTATGGAATTTTAATGAAATAGATATCATATATGCTATTATTATAGAATATTGTATGGAAATTCCATGAATTAATTTTTAAGGTCTCACACTTGAAGGGGAGAATGATATATATCAAGTGTGAATATTTATGTGATAATTCTTTGAGAATGTTTCTGTGTTGATTCCCCCAAAATGAATATTAGATTTGATGATAAATCATATGGAAAGTTGGCATGACTTGTTTGATCATCCGAGTCATATATTATGTGCTGCTTGTTCTCAGATAGAAATAATTATTGGAAATGGATCTCTGGAAATATATCAAATTGAAAGATTAGATGTGAGATTATAAGTCTGCAAAGTTTGCAGTGATGTTTGCAACTAGAAATTTGCAATATATTATGCGCGCAATTTTCCAGATTGAATGATCCAGAAATCATATATGAGTAGATCAATGATTATGAGAACATTGTTTATATATATTTGCAACAATTATATAAGCCAACAAAATTCTCCCTATAAAATTGGCTTTTGGTCAGGAGCCAGATAAATTTCATCTTAATAGTTTTGAATGTGCAATGATTCACTATAATGCACACAAATGGATATATATACTGTATGATTTGATTAAGGGGAGAAAAATAAGCAAATTGGGTAAAAGAGATAAAGTGGAATGAATTATCATTGACTCATGTTGATCCTCGTACAAATAAATGTGTACTAAGAGTTTAAAATGATAATTCAGTTGCAGAGTTTAGTTAATCGAATGCCATAAGCATTTACTGACCTAAAGAAAGTGACAAAGTCACATGTCCCAACTGCAAATGCTCCTATATGAATTGTTATAAAGCACACCAGAAGTGTTGCAGGTCCATCAATTTTAAAGATAAAAATCCTCGAATGAAAAAAGGAGCTATAAGAATATAGATGATCAAATCGAGGATAATTAAGAAAAACTCCAGAAGAGCCATCTTCTGAAGAGATGTTATCTCCAGAAGAGATGTTATTTCTAGAATTGAATATTATGGTCCTAGAAGAGACTTAGGAACCTAATATATGTGAATATAAAGAGATCTCAATAAATGAAATCCGATGGGACCGAAAATGATATCGACGTTGATGATATTTATGTTTAAATGATAGCATATGTTGTAATAAATGATAATGAGGATCATGAGCCACAATATATTAGTGTGTGCCAGAAGCATATGTCCTTGAAGGACGTAAGGCGCCAGAAATATATGTACCTGAAGGACTAAATATGCCAGAAGCATAAGTCTTTGAAAAACTAAAGATACTAAAAGTATCAAATTTTCGAGAATAATGATAAGTTCATATATTGCCAGAAGCAATTAGAGTATGCATTTTCATGAACATTTATTAAAATTTTATATGCACATGTATATTTATGAAATGATTATTGTGATTTTACTTGAAAGAGTTAGATTTTGCAGGTATTCAATGATTTATCAAATTGAGCGTTTCTATAATTGTTCTATAAGTGAACAACAGAATACTTGATGACAGAAAGAGAGTTATGCTCAGAAGACATTAAAAATTATTTAATCATTAGGGGGAGTAAAACTGATGTAATCAAGAGGGGGAGACGATACACGCTGCACTCTTTTTCCCTTATCTAGGTTTTGTCCCATTAGGTTTTCCTAGAAAGGTTTTTAATGAGGCAACACTGGATAGTGTATCAATGGATGATGTACTCTTTTCTTTGGCTAGGTTTTTATCCCACTGGGTTTTTCCTAGTTAAAGTTTTTAACGATGCACATTCATAAATGAACATCCAAGAGGGAGTATTATGAATATACTTATTATGTGGATGTCCATTGACTCCCGGTCTCCAAATATTACAAGATGACATGGGACCCACGCATAGTACCACGCATAGTGATTTACTATTTGGTGGGACCCACAGCCAATTATAACATTCACGGGAATGCAAATCCGTGAATAAATAGTTTTGTACTTTGGGGAAAACTACACCAAATGACCCAGAGGTGGAAATTACACTAAAGTCTCATTTTCCTTCTATAAATAGAGGTCTTCTGTAACTATTCAAGATACAGTTGAAATGAGACTTTCTCTCTCTATAATCTCTTCTCTTATTCTTATTAGTTTTATAACAATTAAAACAATTTTGGAGTGGTAATTAATTTTTAGTGCTCATAATTACAATAAGCATTGAAACTAGTTGGCTATTACTCCTCTCCAAAATAGTTCTCTCTCTCCCTTCCCCATCTTTGTGTATCGAGTGGGAACTCGGGGTAACACAATCATATTTTATAAAAAGTCATAAATATATATATATATATATATATATTCAAATAACATTTAAAGTTTGGAAAAATTGTATCTAAGTCCCAAACAAGAAAAAATATAACAAAAATGTCTCTTAAAATCTTAAATTTGTAGTGAAGTCCCATGGGACACTTTTGTAATATATTATAAACGTGAAAAGTTCAAAATAACCCTATTGATCAAGAGAGAGAGGGAGCAAATGATTGTGTATTCATTAAGGGTATGTTAGACTTTTCACATTTGGAACATATTGCACTAATGTGCCACAAGATTTCACTGTAAATTTAAGATCTTAAAGAACATTTTTGTCGTTTTTTCTTTTATTTGGGAATTAGGTGCAATTTTTCTAATAAAAACAGATGACAAAGACACATGGCAGATGACGTGGAATTAGGGTGTCTAGGAAATTACATCAAAACCAAGAGATCCATGATGAGAACGGATTTGCTTCCTCTACGCCCAGAATTCTCCAAAGAAGCCCTTCCTCATCTCCCTCGCATATGTTACTCTTCTTCCAGTTTTCTGCTTTTCACAAATGATATAGGAGGGGGGATTTAATTATCATTTTATTTATTATAATTTCTTAGACTACTTAATTCCACGTCATCAATCAAATATCTTTGTCATCTTTTCTTATTTAGTCTGACATGGCATGTTCTATTAAAGTTAACTGCGTTTTTAATAACAAGGGTTTGGTAATCAAAATCTTAAAGGTGAGGGTGTTAATGTTAACCTTTTGAAGTTTAGGCAAGTCCTGTGCAATTGACATAAGTTTTGGGGAAGTTATGCGTATTTTAGCTGAATAATTTTTTATTTAAAAATCATCATTTAAAAAATATTAAATATGGACTATTAAAATTTAAGTTGAATTATGTAAATTTCACCGTATTGATTAACTTTCAGTACTTATCATTGTGATTAGCAATTAAAAAAGGTCAAAAAACTGATCACTACACTAGGTATATATGACAATTACTACAGACACCCTTCGTTATTTGCATTTGAACCCCAATCATAATGGGCTTAGGCCCAATGGATTAGTGAAAGCCCGCCCAACACATATAATTTTGGGGCTAGTCCATGTAATCAATATAGGTAGCTGGTAAAAATAATAATTTATATATTATTGAGGTCTGTAATATAAGACTTGTATTTTTTTTAAATTATCCCTAACTAAAATTTGATACAATTTTCTTCTGATTCTCAAAATATAATTCATGATTGATTAAAAATCATTTTCAAATAAATTTAATGTCTTAACCGCCTGCCTGCCATTGATTATGATGAGGAGGTTTGAAGTGGTTTAAATAGTAAGTTAATCATTAAAATAATTCTTTAAGAAATGTCGCATACCTTGAAATAAATAAATAAATTGCAAGAAAACAACCCTATCACTCAGAGTGTTATGATTGGAGCTGCCAGCTGCATCAATCCACTCATCCTCTTTACCAAAATGAGTTGTTGTAGCTATCAACCTTTTAAAGTGTGCTTAACAATTTTGATAAGGGTTAAATGGTAATTTTACTATAGAAGTTTTTTAGTGAGAAACAATTTTTCCTCAAAAAATTGAAAAAGGAGAAATTTTGTCGAGTCATTATCTTAGTTAATTTTAACCACTAATTGACCAAATATGCTGAGCAGTTCAAATATCATCCACATTATTTTTGTTAAGGTACAAAATTTACCCCAAAAGTTCATTCATCATCTAATATTTTTATTAAAGATAAATTTAAAACTTATGAAGCAAATTTACACTTTAACAAAAATGACTCGCATGACATGTGGACTGCCAGCTTTGTATATTTTGGTAACTAACAATTAAAATTAATTAAGATAACAATCAATACAAAACTGCTTCCTTTTTTAAATTTATGAAGCAAAATTGCCTCTTAGTAAAAACTTTCTGAACAAAATTTTCCCTGAACTCATTTTAGAAGTACAACCATACACTTGTCCCATTTGTGGCCACTTGTGTGTCGGTATGTTAGATCAACTTTGGCTTTAAAAAATTAATTATTATATTATTTATAAAATATATAATTTGTCAAGATATCACCAAGTCACTTTAAACTTGAAACTAATCTTTTTTGAGCCTTTGGCTCCCTATGACTTGAACTTTGTTTCTCTTCATTATGAGAAATAAAAAAAGTAGCTGGTTACCATATCAATCAATAACTTATTATTCTTTAAGATAAAATTTCCTTCATAATGTTTTAAGAAATGGATTCATATGCTCTCATCCTTTTCCTAAAACTACCTACTTTAGGGGTAAATAAAGCAAGGAGTTTTTTTTTTTAAAGACTATCTAGTCCTTTGAAATATTTTTCAATAACATTCAGCATCCTAAATTAATTTTTATTACTTTCAACACCTTAAAATATTTTTTTAGTGGTGCCCAATTTTTACCACCCTAACCCCCTAAAGAATATTTTCAGTAGCACTCAGTATAAATGGATTTAAAATATTAAAAGTATTTAATGAGTGACTAATAAAAATACTTTAAGGGCAAATTTACTGAAAAATACTTTAAGAGTTCTGAGTGGTAATTAAAAATATTTTGGTGAGTTGAATGGACTAAAAAATTGAGGTAGAGAATGAGAGTTGATGGAAAAAGAAAAGGAAACATGCTGGATCCAGCATTTGATATTTTGCCCCATCCATTCCTTATTTATCAATATTGACCTCAATGAAAGTTATTACGAAGAGAAGTTTAATTAATTAATTTGAAAGTAGTTTTAGATAAAACATGTTATTGTATGAGGCATGCATATCGATTATACTTATAGTAAGGACTGGAATAAATTTTTTTGAAAAAAATAAAAGCAAATACTCAAATTTCATGAAAGTTTAAATCTATAACTTATATAAAGAGAAAATTTGAAAGAAAGACCAGTGAAATTGATATTTAGTCGAGAGGGCCTTAAAAATTGTAATTATTTTAAAAGATTAAATATAAAAAAAATAAATTTAAATTACTAAATTATTCCTAATTAACCATCATATATTCTCTCCCACCCATATTCTATTATCTTCTCATTATTTCATGAAATAATCAAAGATTTATTCAAAATAATTTAACCTAATTTAAATTTTAACTTTAGGAACTAATTAAAATAATTAATTAAATTAAAAGCATAACTGATAGCCCAACCCTAAATAAGGACTTGGCTTGTGTATTCTTGGACCCTCTTCTTCAAGTACAAATCCAACTTGCCCGTTATGGGTTGGGCCATGACGAATCGCGGTATTAGCGGGGTGAGAGCTAAAAAGGCTAGCACTTTGGAAGGTTGGCATTTGGGACCCCACCTAAGCTCTTTTTTTATTTTACAATATTTTTAAAATTAAATTATAAAATTTTATATACTAAGTTTAACTTGTCTCAATGGCTCAAGAAACCTAAGTGTAACATGGGCAAGAGTGAATCACTCTCTTAGTCCCTTAATGTTAACATTGTTAGGTTGGTTTGACGGAAAATACTAACTCAACAATTTTAAATGATGACTATACAATTAAATGCTGATAAAGAATGTTTACATGTTAATTCTTTAATTTAATATATTTATGATTTAAAGTAAAAATAAATCTAGTAAAAATAAAAAAGCAACTAAGCAATCAATCGTCTTGCCGATGGTTTTCAAGCTTTCTCTGTGAGCGCACAAGACCTAAAGCTGCAGCCTCCTTCCACTTTGGCAACACACAAGATCTAAAGCTACTCGATGGTTTTCAAGCTTTCTTTGTTAACTCTAGTGCCTACTCTTCAATCTCCCATCCCATTGGTTCCTGAATATTGACCCACTCTTGCCCGCCCTTGATAGACTAAAGGCTGAAGACCAAGTAAAAAGGGGGGCCGTAGATAGGAAGTTGGGGATAGGGTTAGTTCCTAAGATTCATCTTTCTTGCAAGTCTTGAACTTATTGTTTGGATGGGTTTTTTTGATTAAAAAAAAAGTCCTTTTCTTCCCCCAAAAAAGTGCTTTTTTGTTTGGATAGGAACTAAAAAAAGAAGAAGCAAAATTCACAAAAAAGCCCATAATTATGCTTTTTTTTAAGCTACAATATGGAGCTTCAAAAAAAAGTTAATGTGGTAGAAGAGAGAGAATGTAAAAAAATATTGACCGGTTTCTTTTATTATTGGCAAAAAGACAGCTAAAACCCTTCTAGAATCCTCACTCATTCTCCTTCGTCGTTCCAGCCTTCGCGCCATATGTTCACTGTCCTTCACAATTGTGTTCATGCCATCCATAGTCCCTCCTTCACGCCTTCGTGTCGTCTCCTCCTTTCAACAATACTCCCTTCTCCTTCTCTTCTACTACAGGTAAACCTCGCCGATTTTTTTTTAAAAAAAGAGACCATCATACTCATACTGTGTACTTGGGAAATCAAATTAAGAAATGAGGTCACAGAGTTTTCCTGTGGGGTGTAGTTGAATGGGGCAAACATGTGATTCCAGAAGGGTTTTGTATGTATTATTAGGCCTTATGGAAGACGTGGCTGTAAAATAGTGCTTTGAAATGTGTTTTGTGCAATGGCTCTAAAACTAAAGCCAGATGTTGCAAAAGCAGCAAATTGGTTCTTCTTTTCTCTCTCTCACTTTCAACGCACTCACATATACATACATGTAAATATATAAGGTGATAAAGTCTACATAGAGTAGCCCATTATATTCAGGTTTCACGGGTTTCCCCTTTTCACCAAACCCGATAGTTTACTCATGAATTTGTCCTGCTTTATGTATATATGACTGCAATGTTCTGGAATCAAATTAAGTGTTTCCCCTTCATGCTTTTTATCGTGCTTTATGTATATATTCAGGTTTTAGGGGTTTCCCCAAGGTTATTAAAACCAGACCGATTGGGGTACTGGGTTAAGGGTTAGTGGGTCAGATCGGAGTCAAACCAGAGTTAAACCGAGACTAAACCGGTGAGAGAATGAAAATTTTAGAATTATTAATATGAAATTATAAATAAATTAATTTTATATTTCTAATAAAATAATAATTTGGGAAGTGTGGACTGTGACTGTGATATGACAAATAAACACATCATTATTCACTAATGGAAAAGCCTCAGAAAAAAAATCAAATGGGGTGGTGACATCATAATCACTTGACATGAGGTAGATAGAGAGAGAGGCATGTGGGTTGTGTTTTCAATCGAGGAAGGAAGACATTTATGGAGCCATGAATCCTGCTCATGGGTTTGAAAATAATGTGAGTTTTCATATCACCTCTCTTGAGTCTCTTCATAGTCTGAGCCTATGTGATCTTTTCACCATCTCTCACATCTCCATAACCCCAAGACCATAGGTGCACAGCTCGCTCGTACGACTGTTGTAAAATGTAAATATAGCTTGTGAGCCATCAATAATGGCTTCCTTCCTCCAAACACCATAAACAATAGTTAGTTTTTTCATTCATTCATTGCTTCGTGCAAAGTTATTCCCTCCTCCGAAGATTTCATGCTCGCTTTTCTTCTGGTCGAAGGCACTCTGTAAGTAAATCCTCAGTATTCTTCTCTTTCTGCTTCAGATCTCTCTCTTTCCTTCTTCTCCACTCTATGTCCCTTCTATCTCCTCTGTCTCCTTCCAGGTCTCTCTCCTCCTTCTCCATCTCGCGAGTTTTGGGCGACTTCCAGAAAAAGAGAGAAAACCTTGACCCCGGTTTCTATGATTTTCCGGACCGGTTGCACGACCGGTTCACTGGTTTCCAGTCTGAACTGGTCGGTCCAGTCCGACTTTAATTACCATGGATTTCCCCTTTTCACCAAATCCAAGAGTTGTCCTGCTTTATATTTACTGGGAAGTCAAATTAAGAAACATGCTTGAAAGTGTATGTTCTGGAATACTTTTTCAATATTGTAATGTTCTTTAATCAGATAGAGCAATAGCATGAATTTGTCCTTCTTTATGTATATTTTTTTCCTAGATCAATTAAAGGCAAATTATGTCTAATGAGGAAACTTAACAACGTATGTATCCAACATATGCCTTTTTTAACATTGTGTTCAATATTGTTTCAACATCTTTAATATAGATATAATAGATAAGTATATAATTAGAAAAATAAATCTCTTACACATTTTTTTTCTAATTTTAACTAACATTTTAATATAATAGATAAGTATGATTTTAATATATACAGTAATAGGTTATGGATTGAACTATATATCCAGGAACAAGATAATTGATATTTAATGTTGAGATCTAGCTAATTATTATTCCTCTTGTATAATTGGCACATGGATTAGAATGTGTAATCTGTATGGATGTAATGCAATTTTAAGTTGAGATAAATGTCTGCTTGTCTCTCTAGATTTGGGTTCAAACTTATACAACTCAAGATTGTTGACTGACTTTTTGACTGGGTTATCATCTGATTATGTTTTGCTAGATAATAACAATATGAGACATTTCCAATAAAAAACAAAAACGAGAATAATGATTATTACTGTTTATGATTTTCATTCTTTTGGCTTGACAAGGACGTATGAGACACAGACATTGTTCTCATAGCCATAGCACGTGCATTGATGGATTTCCCCATAATTTGATTTGTTGCACATGATTAATGCTTTATCTATGAATTCTTGGTTAAATCTGTAGGGAAGAATTAAAATACTTGGTTAAACATTCTCACCTTGCTATTAACAGTAATGCTTTATATATGAAAGCATCTTCATGCTAGTTTTAACAATTCCTTCATTTTAGTTTAGAATGGCATCGAAACTAGCTTGTATAACATCTACACTAGAAACAATTGTTCAGTCTGAGAATGTTAGTGAAAGTTCTATGAAGGAAAAATGGAATGATTCAAATACTGAGACTTTCTTGAAAGTTTGTGTTGAGGAGGTTGAAGCTGGTAATAGGCCTCACACACATTTTAGTAAAGAGGGGTGAGCCAATATAGTTAACAAGTTTCATAATATTACCGGGAAGAATTATGATAAGAAGCAGTTGAAAAATAGATGGGATGCACTGAAAGCAGAATTTTGGAATGTAGGCAAAGCTGGTTGACAAGGAGACCGGTCTTGGATGAGACTCTATAAAGAACACTATAATAGCACCTCCAAAGTGGTGGGCAGCCAAGGGCAAAGTATGTATTTCCGATCAATTACAATATTGCGAGTCTTATGCTTGCATTAGTTTATAATTTACTCACTAATTGGTTATTTGTTTTTTATTACAGGAGAGTCCAAAATATTTGTATTGGAAGGAACAAGGTCCAAAATTATATTTGATAACCAAAATTATATTTGATAACGACTTTGATTATATGGGTCTAGGAAAAATTATATTAACAATTTAATTTTAATATTATTAAACTTCAATATTATAATGTTAAATTCAATTATTGAACCTAATATTTCTAAAATTTTAACATAAGTGCTTTCTTTATCCAAACAAATGTAAAAAAAGGTGCTTTTATATGTCCATTTCAGTAATTTTACTAACAAAAAAGTGCTTCTCTATTTTAACATCCAAGCAGTTTTTTTTTTTTTATTTAAAAGTGCTTATTAAATAGGGTATCCAAATGTAAAATAACTTTTACTTCTAGTTAAAATACTTTTTAAAAAAGCAATATAAAAAAAAAGTCATTTTTTTAAAAAATCCATCCAAGCTAGGCCCGGCTCACCCATCACCAAGATTGCTCATCAGATTTGAAGAAGTCGCTAATAATTCATGATTTTGATAAATTTATGATTATGATAATTCCCTTTTTTCTATGGATGAAGTCATCGATGGAGGGGAAGATATGAAGCACATCTATGGGATATTAGTTGAGCCTGTTTAGATCATCTTATTTTTAAGCTAAAATTAAAAAAAAAAAGAGCTTTTTTAAAAAAGCTAAACATTGTTTGATGATTATATAAATTTTTTAGCTTAAAAGTTACTTATAAATTGAAATTTAAAATAAGTTGTTTGGTAAAATTGTTGCGTAAGCACTTTTTTTAATAAAAATCATCATAAAAGATATATCATAAAATAACCTTTAAAGTATTAATATATTTACACAAAAACAAAAACAAAATATTGTCAGAATAGATTTGCCAACCATAGAGAACAATTAAGAAATCATTAATAATGATTTTCTAATGAACATAAACTATCCAGTACTTCACTAAACTTTCTACTTACCGTCTCTCTTGATTTTCCAAATTTATTTTGGACATTTCTATTTGTCTCTAAGCCCTACGAGATCATCAATTGATTTTGAAATAACATAATAATGATCTTCTAAGCCCAATATAGATTTAGGCCTAAATAAATGATAAAATAAAGGGAAAACCTCATTTAAATCTAAGATGTATAAATCCAAATTTAGGCCTGCACTTTCATTAAATCGTCAAGAGGATTCTGAATTAGTTGATTTTACCTATATTTCCTGCTATTTTTTCTCCTTCTCCTTTTTTTTTGTTTCATTCTTTTTTTAATTAAAAAAAATCTCTATCTTATTAGTCGAATTCATCTCCTCTCCCCATTGTGAAATTTCTCCAACCAACCGATTCACCAACAGTGTTCCTATAAGGAAGAATTCTATATTGTTTCCAAGGTAAAAAAAAAAAAAAAGGCCATCCCAATGACTCGTCAATCAAGCACGGAACCCCGAGCACTATATACAATCCAAAAGACCTTCTGGAACTCTAATAGAGTGTTTGGTTTGAGGGGAGGGGATGGAGTGAGAGGGAAAGAGGAGAGATAAATTTTTCCTCTCATCTTTACTAAATTGCCCATGGAAAATTTTTAATATTTCAAAAATACATTTTTAACAAAAAGGAATATTCCTTTCATTAATGACAATTTGGTTAATACACTCCCTAAGGATCCTTCCCTCCCCCTCCCCCTCCCTCAAACCAAACAGGGCCTAAGGGTTGTGGTTCAAGGGAAGAAAAAAGACCACGAATTTTTTTTGAAATAGCCTAATCAAAACTGGAAATAATATTAGTCAAGAAAATAATCAAATTTGGCCAGAAACCATCCCTAATCAAAAGGATACCACATCATAGAGGCTGAAACTCAACTCAAACAAGCATTGATTAAACCGTACTAATTGACAATACTAACAGAAGCATGATACAAGCCCAAAGAAAAGGAATTTAAAATTTTTTTAAAAAATAAACCTACAACAAAGTGGGCAAGGTTGACGATGGTCCAGGCCAAGCCAGGAGAGCAGACAAAGATGGAGAGGATTGAGATGGTGCATGAAAGACAATGAGACGCAAAAGAGTGGTAGAAGGCGAACAGAGGAGTCGTAGCATGGAGACTAGGGTTCTCTTAAAAAATAAGAGTTTAAAAAATAAGCTCCTCTAAGGGAGCTTTTTATTTTTAGTTTTTTTCTTCATGTAAAAAAAATCTCTTTTTATTATAAGAGCTTTTATAAAATCTTGTTTGCCCTAGCTTTTACTTATAAGGAGAAGATAAGCCCAAATTAAGAGGATCCAAACAGGTACTAGTTGCGGAAGATAGCATCATCAACGAAGTTAAGGCTTGAGATTAAGGTGAGATTTTTTTCCATTGCGCCAAATCTTTGAAATTGTTTGTTGGATCTATGTAGGAAATGCTATAATTTAACTTAATCCTTCATATTGGTAAACCAGTTGGAGGAAGTGAGAGATTTAAATTGACGTCAATTGAGAAGTTGCAAACATATAGACATATCTTGATTAATTGCACTAAAGTTGAACCCTTCCTTCAGTAAGCATTATATACTCATATATTATATATTTTCTTACATTTTAAATCTTACATTTCATTATCACTACCATGGGGAATCTAGAAGTCATGTGAAGCGTCAACTCTGGATCTGTACACAGATATCCTCCAAAATTGATAGGAAGATCCACAGATAATTCACAGGATGGTTTGAACAAAGAGTATTAAATGACCCCAACATGCACTCACCATATTTCAAATTTGCACTTGGCCCTCTTGACCATGCAACCAGGTTTACGGCATATAACGTCAATGATTTCAAGTTTAACACGATTTCATGAGATCAAAGATTGTTAACCCAAAAATCAGGTGTTTATGGCACCTTTGAGACAAAGAGTTATTCGAACAGCAATGACGGCAACATGCAGTTTGAAGACGTCTTTTATTGTGAAAAGCTTCTTGATATCATCAAATTAAATTACCAAGGCCATTTTTGTGTTACGCTTTTCAAGTGTTTGTGGGCAAATACGACAATTTTCGGGGACTTACAACTGACGACTTATGTATCACATCAGTAAATTTCTCCCAGCCAATTCACACCGGTCAATTCAAAGATGATGAGCCATGTATTCTTGCCTCAAAGGTACATCAGGTTTATTATATTAAGAAAAAGAGGTATAGAAATTGGAATATAGTGGTTCACTTAAAGCCTTAGAACCTTTACGACATGAGCAATGGTGATAACATTGCTTACGAGAGTGAGCCATTTCAATCCGCCAATTTTAAAGATTTCCTCTTTGAAGGCGATGAGAGTTTACCTATTGTTTGGTCAATTTTTTTAAGTTACACTTTATAATCAATTAATTTGACTTTCAATTGTGTTCAAACATATTAAACTCAACTCTAACATTTTCTCCATCTTTATTGGTAGTGGGCGACGAAGATTTATTTAAAAATGTACTTTTCTTACTGTAATTTGTCTGTTTTTTTTTTAAAAAACCATTGCTTTTTTTGTAGCGGTCAAACAATCGCTACAAAAGTACAAACCTTGACAAACACCATAAGATTAGTCGCTACAAAAATAACAATGGCTACAAAAACCGTCACTTCAACTGCAATACATTTGACGTAGATATCCCTTTAAATACCACCACAACACACTTCTTTATTTCTTCCTCCTCCAACTTCTTCTTGTTTTATTTTTTCCTGTCAATGTTTTTAGGAAATGATATGTGCTGATTGAGCTTATCACATATGGTAAATAGTTTTTTCTATATGTTTAATTTTAAATTATGATTTTCTTTCTATTATTTGATATGCACACTTTTTTATTTTCATGATGGCAATCCTTCAACATTCCTTCAATAATCATCAACACTCATTTCATAAACAATTTGAAATTTGTTCAAAACATAATAAATTTATACTATCTACATTTTTTTCAGTAACATAACTATATAATATCCATAATCAAATATCATCTAACAATATTATTTTTTAAAATATTAAATTTATCATGTAAATTATTAATTAACTAATAAAACTAAACTGCCCAAATAATAAAATAAAAAAAGAATTGTAGTTATTGATTTTTTTTAAAAAAATATTTGTAGTGGCTTTATAATTACAACAAAAGGCACAAAAATTTTGGTGCATATTTTAAATTTTTAAAATTGACTACATTCATTCATAGTGGTTCTAAACCGCTAACATATTAATTCAAACTTTTTGGTGCCGTTGACAATTTCATTCACATTTCTAGCGGTTTAAAGACCACTACAAACTTCTTCTGCCAATTTTTAAAAAATGCTTTTCCACCACTCACATTTTTCCCACCTATTTTTAAAATCCATCGACATAGTTAGTAGCTGCTAGTAAACCTTTACAAATAGTTTCAATTTCATGTTATAGCAGATTTCAAGCCATTACAACATGTTAACACAATATGTCGTCTTGATTTTATTAGTAGCAGTGATGTTACTTGAGTAGCGGCTTATTAGCCGTTACAAATGAGCCTGTCACAGTGCTTTTTGTAGCAATTTCTTGAACCGTTCCTCATGTCTTTAGTGGCGTTCAAAACCACTACAAACTTACAGGTGTCACTACTATTAAACATCGTTTTTTTGTGGGTTTACATAATTCCCATGGGTTTTATTTTTAATTTGCCTAATTTTCTTATCCAACAATGTAAATAAACAAATTTTATATAGATAACTATCAATCCCTAATTTTTCTTCTTAGATTTTTTTGACTCGACTCTTTAGGCTTTGTTTGGTAGTTTGGAGGAGAAGGAAAGGAAAGAGATACAAAGAATTTAAAGGGGAGGAGAAGGAAAGGAAATGGAAGATATTTCCTCCCCTTATTTGGGAGTTAAAAAATTAGTAAGGGAAGAAGATGGAGGATTAATAAGTTATTTTTTCCATTTTGTCATTTTCTTTAAAAATTAATATAATTATTATACTTTACAAATAAATTTAAATTGAAATTTTCTAAAAAATTATCTATGTAATTTTTATATTCAAAAAATATTTTCCCATAAAAAAATATTTTCTCTCTCTAAAAAAATTTCCCTAAAAAAATAATTTTTCTCTCTAAAAAATATTTTCATGTGCATTCCAATTATAGAAAAGAAAAAAGAGATCAGAAATAATGAGAGTGTTTTATTTGTACAAGGGTAAAAAAATAATTAATCTATTTTCCCTCTTAAAACACCTCATATTGGGGGAACTTCATTTTCTTGAAGAAGGAGGATTTTGGGGGATTTGTACAAATCCCTGATTCCCTTCCGTCTTATTTTTTAAACTCCCAAACAAAGGAAGAGACTACCAAAACCCTTCCTTTCCTTTCCTTTCCCTCCAAAATGGAACTCCCTAGGCTTTGTTTGGGAGTTTGGAGGAGAAGGAAAAAAAAGAGATGCAAGGGGTTTAGAGGGGAGGAGAAGGAAGGGAAATGGAAGATATTTCCTCCCTTTGTTTGGAAGTTAAAAAAATAGTAAGGGAGGAAGATAGAAGATTAATGAGTTATTTTTACCATTTTTTCATTTTCTTTAAAAATTAATATAATTATTATACTTTACAAATAAATTGAAATTGAAATTTTCTAAAAAATTTATTTATGTAATTTTTATATTGAAAAAATATTTTCCCATAAAAAATTATTTTCTCTTTCTAAAAATATTTTCCTTAAAAAAATCTTTTCTCTCTCTAAAAAACATTTTCGTGTGCATTCTAACAATAGAAAGGAAAAAAGAGATCATAAATAACTAGAGTGTTTTATTTGAATAAGGGTAAAAAAATAATTAATCTATTTTCTCTCATAAAACCGCTCATATTGGGAGAACTTCATTTTTTTGAAGAATGAGAGTTTCAGGGGATTTGTAAAAATCCCTAATTCCCCCCCTCTCATTTTTAAAACTCCGAAACAAGGGAAAAGACTACCAAAATCCTTTCTTTCTTTTCCTTTCCCTCCAAAATAGAACTCCCAAATAAATGTCTTATTAATTTACAAATGAAAAACCGAGAAAAGTCATTTCCATCGTGGTTTGATGGCTGGTCTGGCAATCTTAATGATCTAAAGCTGTTTAAATGTGTTGGCCGGTGGGGTACTCCATATAAAGACCTCATATCTCATGCAATTTTTTTTGGCCAACTATCTTATATGATAATGGGCTATAATATTTTGCTATCTAATTATTAAATTAAATCTTCTAAAAGAGATCACATATCTAGCGTACGTGCCCATTGCGTGGGTTTTTAAACTCATAGTAATCATAGTAGAGGCATTAAATGTATGGAAAAATTTGAAAACATTTTCATTTAATATTTTAGACTTCTATTCGAAATTATTTTATTAATCCAAGTGGTGTGGCCCATGACCCCTCCTTTCATTCTACCATGATATATATAATAGATAGCTTCCTAAACTATGATTCTTGTCCTTTTATTATTAGTATCGGGCAGATTTTTTAAAGTATGTAGACAAGTCTCCCACTAAACTACGAGACTGTCCTTCTATTATATACTTTTTTTTATTATTATTATTTTTATTATAAGACATCAATTATCAGTTTTTTATTATTATTATAAGACACCAACTATCTTTAACTAACTCATTTATTATTATTTTCCCATTATACCCTCATTTTTAAGTAAATTTTTAAGCTCACATTATTAAAATAGGAATAAAGTTGAAAATATTTATTTATTTAAACATTTAATAACTTAACTTTCCTTTTTCAGTCCACGAAAAATAATAGTTAGTACCTAATAATAAATATCAACTGTTAGGCCGACTTTTTAAGGTAGGTAGGCAAGTCTCCAAAGCTCTCCCTTAAAAAAAAAAACAGGATTAATATAGAATCTATCCACTTGATTATATTTAATCAATTAAGGTTGTGTGTGTAATATAACTAGATTCAATAATAATTAGAGACAAAGAGGTGGAGTGTTTACCTTATCCACAAGCCAAAGCCGGCTAAGGTTTAAAATATAGCCAACCGAATTCAGCTATAATTCCTCTGCTCATTGCCCCACCACCTTACCCTACAGCCTCACCCCAAACTGACCTTGCCACGTGTCTTTCATGCACCTCAAAGTCCTCAACACACTCGTCTCTCTACTTTCAACCGTAAGCCTACTTTGTAGGGCCCACCCGCATTTATTCTCTGACGTGGCATCTGCCTCCTCTAGACTCGACCCAATCAATTCAAGACTCCCTCCCGCGTGTCCTCTTCCTGCATCCTAGTTCCAACACGCGTTTGAAACCCGAACCAGTCAGGCGCTGAAACGTCGTCGTGTCAACATCACCTACCTGGTCCCTCTGAAAAAGTTTTCTGGTCCCCACAAAACTTGAGCGTGCTCTGCTGTACACCTCTCTCCTCCATCCACGTGTCATCCAATGGAGCAAATATAGGACCCAACTCTCATTATTATTTGCCCGCGTGTCGTTTTCTTCTCCCGGCAATGTCGTTCATCCCCTCGTGATTCGTGGGGTGCTTCCGACGCTAAAGATTCTCCTACCAAATCTTCCAACACGTGTCACTTCCTGAGCTCCTCATGCACGCCTGCCACCTGTCATCCTCAAAACTCCTAACTAACCCGGCCCTTTTAAAAACGGATATTTAATTAGCGAATAATGAGGATTTCGTGGGATAACCTTTGTGTTAAGTGTTAACGTTCCCTTCTAATTATACTCATATTCGCTTACGTGTCAACCAACCGTCCTCACTCGCTTCTCCTCTTCCGCCACGTGTCCTTTCCCACTCAAAACCCTCCCTCCTTTTTCTCGCACGAGAAAATCCAGAGCCCAACCTCCAACATCATCTTCTCCTTCTCCTTCAGAGAATTACTGTTAAACTAGTATATGTAGCTCTATTTTAGCGTTTCAGCTTTTGAAAGTTTTATTCTCGATCAACAAAATGGTGGAACTTTCAGAGGTTGGATTGAAGGAGGAAGAGGTAGAGCTTGATCTTGTTTTATCCATAGGAGGTAGTTTCCGTAGATCGCAGAAGCAATCCGTTTCAAAAATAAACGGGTTTGAATTGAACCCAAAAGAACAGCAAAATCAAGCTTGGAATGACAAACCTGAGGCTGTGGCGGTTATGGATCCGCAGATGAAGCGTGAGATTCAAGCGCTGCGGAGGCTGGAAGCGAGGAAGAAACGTGAAGAGAGGCAGCAGAACAAGAGGGTCGTCAGAGAACCCGAACCCGAACCCGACTTCCAACAACGACTCCGTAAGAGGGAGAAAACGGATCATCACGACGGTGGACCCGACTACCCGAACGTGAATATGAATTTGAACGGCGGAGAGAAGCAGCTAGGTACGAGTTGCGTGGCTGTTGGCTCGACGGCGTCGTTTCAGCCACCGTACGCGTACGTTCAGTTGAACAATGGGTACGCATATCCTTGCGTAGTGAAGGAGAGGAATGCGGGTCAGCCTGCGACGGCCTGCAAGGGTTTCCGTCCGTTTGCGGGAAACGGGTACTGGTCGGACCTGAATGGTGAGAGGGATTCGGGAGATAATAAGAAAGCCAAGTCCGATGGGTCTTCCACCATATGCAGTTCTTCTGCGGTTTCGGATCACCCGAGTTCCTCTCCTGAAGGTGGTTATTTTCGTATTTTATTTAGCCTTTTTAATCTGTTTATGACATCATGGATTTTGAATGTTTGACCACGGATTACATATAAGTGCTCATAATCCAAACAAAACAGGGTCAGGCTGGGAATTGGGATAAAAATGGCGGAAGATATTATTTGAATATATAATATATAATGTGAATCTCTTATCGAGAAATTTGGATTAAACGTTAACATGAATCAAAATAATTTCACAACATTGCATTTTGAGCTCTTCAAAGTGCTGTTTAGCTCAAGCATAAAGGAGTTGTATAATCTAATTGTTGGCGGATTGAAAAATGAGTACAATTAGCATAATTAATATTTCGTGACAGGTTTAGTGTTTTTATAATTCAAAATGTCATTTTTCTGTGAATTTAAAAAAACTAAGTTGCTTCCCATTGATTGATTCTGATCATGGATATGCAAAATGAGAAGGATTGTGAAGTGCATGGGTATTAATTAGTATTAAACTGAATTCACTTTTAGAATTATAGCCAAAATTAGTGTGTGTGCTTGTAGTTGATGATCAAAATTACATTTAGCCACAAATTATGATGAGTTCTTAATAATGGTGATATTTCCTTGCTTGTAATATTATGTGACAAGGTGAGTATGCTTTAGAAATCTTGGTTTGAAAAAAGAAAAATCTTGAGCAAACAAAAAAGAAAAAAGGGAAAAATTAAAGAAACCTGGGCTGCTATGTGAACGATATATGATGTTAATTTACTGTAATTGAAGACTTATATTTGGTTTGATCATATCTAATGTGAATTTGTGATAATCTTGTTCAGGTGGAGGCAGTAGTGATAGCCAAAGCCAATCAGTTCAGTCTTTATCAGAACCAAACAATCAGTGGAATAGATCCTTGAGAAGCCCATTACCTGAACAAACTGCCTCATCTCACCCCACCAAATCCGATCACACCATGGTACACCAAAACACGGAACAACCCGACCCGAATACAGAATCTGAATCTGGCAAGAAAGAAGAACCGATGAAGAAGAAGAAGCTGCCGCCGCCACCAATGCCCTCATGTCGCGCAAAACCACCAAGGCCTCAGCCTCACTTGCCGCATTTGCTTACTAAGATGCCTTATGTGTCGACGACGGGGAATGGCCCGAATGGGAAGCAAGTGAATGGATTCTTATACAGATACAACAACACGGAGGTGAGCATTGTTTGTGTGTGCCATGGAAGCACATTTAGCCCTGCAGGGTTTGTGCAGCATGCTGGGGGCACAACAGACCTATCTCATCCGGAAAGGCACATTACAGTGATTAATCCTCCTGCATTTGGATGATGAAACTAACAAAACATCCTACAAGTTATAACAAAATGAACATATCAAGTTCAATTAATGAGCTTTATCTTGTGGGATTTCTTGTTTAGGTTAGTTTAATTTGGGGTTGATTTTTTTGCTTTTTTGACTTAGTAAATTAGTTTGGGTGGTACTGGTGGATGCAATTCCCAGAAAATAAACTGGGAAGCATGGTTTTGAAATCCAGACCACCATTAAATCAGTTGGGTACTGAGTCAATGGTCAGACTGAAGCTAATCTGGGGTTAAATCAGTGAAAAATTGAAGATTTCATTGTAGTTTATATGAAATTCTAAAGAAAAATTTAAAAAATTTGTTTTTTTTTTTTTTAAAAAAACAGACTAAGATGATGATAGGACTAGGACGGTTTACCGACTAGTTCGCCAGTTTCCGATTCAGTCTGGATTTCAAAACCTGGCTAGGGAGGCTGACGACGACTGATTTATTTCACTGGTTCATCTACCAACTGCATTAACAATTGTCCTAATGAACCTGAAAATATTGTTGTGAAATTAAGTCCTCCTCCTCCTCCTTAATTACTTATTAATAAGATAAAATGTACAGAAGCTTTTTTTGGGAATTTTGAGCCATATAAGTATATTCTTATTTAAAACTTTGATGTTAAATTTTCTTTCACTCTTGTTCATGCGGATGATTTTTGTTACCAGGTTACATTGGCATGGTTCTTGCATTTCTCTTTTTAGTGTTCTTTTTTCTCTATAATTTGTTACTTTCTGCGTTTGAAACCTTTCAATGTTAACCCAAAAAAAAATCTTTCAATGTATCATTAGTACTTTTTTTTTTTTGTAAATTACTTATAAGTACTAAAATTTTCAAATAGATACTTATTATAATTAATTTTCTCTTTTTTTCTGAGGGAAAATATTTTGAAAATACTATTTCTAGTGCCCAAAACAAAAATAAAAGGCCCACAAATTATACAAACACAACTCCATAATATTAAATTCCAAGCTCAGATACATTTCAAGGGTTCAAGCGATAATATAAAGAGAAATAAGAGAAAAATTTGGACTGTTGATTAGGAAAATAAGAGAAAAATCAAAATAGAATTGTATTGATTGGACGGATGTGATTTAGAGATTAAGAGAGATAATGAGAGAATCCCAACCCGATAAAATTGACAAAGATGAGAGAACATGGAAAAAAGAGGGATTGACATGTAGATAAGTGTTGACGTGTATTTTTACATCCAAGAAATATAGTTCCAGATGCACATTTAGTAAAAGTATATGGGCATTTTTGCACGGTTGAATGTAGGGCTGACTGATAAAAAGTAATGGCCATTAGTTCAAACAAATGAAGTTGGCATTCTTACATTCTTTTGTAATCTTCATAGACATTTTTGCATATAAGAAATGTATATGGTGATAGATGCGTATTTGGAAAAATTGTATGGGCATTTTTGCCCTTTAACCATGATAATATATAAAAGGTATGGGAGTAATTTTGCCTTAGAAATTTTTATTGAGTGACAATTTTTCCTCTGATTATTGTCCTAGTTAATTTTGACGATTAATTGATTAAATATGTTAAATTAGCAGTTCATACATCATCCATATTATTTTTGTTAAGATGAAAATTTACGGTGGAAGTCCATATACCATTTACTTCATTTTTTTAAGTTAGATTTAAAACTCATAGGACAAATTTACATCTAAATAAAAATGACGTAGATGATATATAAGCTGTTAGTTTAGTATGTTTGGTCAAATAATAGTTAAAATTAACTGTGATAATAATCAAAATAAAATTACACTCAATTTTTACATTTTTAAAATAAAATTACCCCGAAAAACTTTGGGAAAATTGACCTAGAGGCCCAAATTACCAAGATAATTTCAGAAAAGGCCCTCCACACTTTCCCATACCAGAAAAGGCCCTAGGGCCTTATTTGGTATTAAGTTCAATGGGAAATTACCAAAAAACCAACACCCACCCTGAGTCCCTGACATTATTGAGACCCTCTCTGAACCATTCTCATTCCATCGAGACCCACTTCCTTCACCCTGAACCATTTTCGGATTCTCTAAAATCTGAACCACCCACTTCCTTCCTTCGATTTGCTCGATCTGCCTTTCCCATCACTGCCCATTTTTGGTTTGCTCAGTTTGCTCGGTTTTCGGATTGTCTAAGACGGAATTCTTCTTCCTCCATCTCTGACAAAGAGCCCCAGTGCGCCAGCATTGCTCTTCCTTCCTTTCTCGCAACCTTCGATCTCGCATTATAGATCTGCAGTTCCAAGCAACCATCATCGTCTGAGGTTGTCTCCCCCAGTTCCTGCCTTCGTTTTCTCGGTAAATGTTTTACTTTCTTATGCCTTCGTTGTCTTGCATTTTCCCCCCGCTGCATTTCCCCCCTTGATTATTCATATGTTTATTAATTTGCGAAAGCCTTTGCGACAATGTATTGCCATTTTCTAATAGAACAACTGTCTTCTTAGGAATGTCTGGGTTGAGGGGATTTTGAGAAAAGGATAAGGAAGTGAAATGTTAGTTTTTGCATTTTCTCAGTTTAGTTTCATAGTAAGAAAATTAAGGTGGAGTGTATATAATGATAAATTAGAATTGGGTAAAAGACATACACAAACACAAATTTGCATTTAGTCAGTTTTATGTAACTTAGTGGCTTGAATGTTTAGCATATGTATGTGTTCTTCTTTTTTTTTTGCTTCGTAGTTAGTGATTTCAATATATCTCTCACATACATATTTGTTGTATTTTCATCATAGCTTTTTCGTAAGTTTAGTTTCTCCTCCCTTTGTTTGTAACTGTGATTCATAATAATCGAATTCTTAACAATTTTTTAGGTATGGTCTGGTTGTAGTATTCAATGTGGTGATGTAGGCTTGTTATGTCAATAGTCTCAAAGCTCTATCTTCTCTGCAAGCAACCGTGACAAACTTTGCTACCAATTTCATCTCTTCTGGTTTAGCTGGATTCTTTTTGTTTCAGGAAGAAGTATCATATAAGGTATATCTCGTTGATCATGTTCGCTGAACTGGAAAATTTTAGATACATCTTTTCTACTTCTTATTTTGAAAACTTCCTTGGATAACAATATACATCTTTTTTGAATGAGAAGGAATTACATATATTGGGAAGGATTCCAATCTAATCCCACATAATTAGCTACCAATCAAGCAAAAGTTATGGACACTAAATGATTTCATATGACAAAAACAAAATAATAAACTAGACCAATGAGAAGACAACTTACTGATTATTATTTTCAAAGAAATTATTATCTATATTGCTCCTTCACAAGTGGGGAACATCTTGGAGCTATCAATTTCAATATTTTTCATTCACAACATTTTATTTTCATTTTTATGCCATTGTCTTCATCCCCTTACTTAATAGCAAAGGTCTTGATTTTTAGCTATTATCTCTGCAATTTGTTGTGATGTAGAGATCTAGACCTTTGCAAGCTATTGATCACTTTTTTTTCTCACTAATCATGAACTTATGGATTTTACACTAACCTCTGGAGGATATAACTCAAATGCTTTGATACAATGATGAATTTCTAACTATTTGAACTTTTGAATTCAAATTTTATAGAATGAAAAGGAATTACAAAACTCTAATGGTTGAAACGTATTCTTAGTGTGTTCCATGAAAATAGGCCCTTTATGACTGCCCAGCTTTCTTCTTTTTGTGCATGTGACATGTGATTGCCCTAGATTCAATCAACAATGACGGTTTTTACCTTTATATGAAAACCATAAATCTGTGGACATCTTAAGCGAATGTGTTTTTAACATATCTTAAGGACCATGTTTATTTTGTACATACTAAATCAGTGAGTCCTTGAATATCCAACTGTTTATGGGAAACACCGGAAGTGTTTATTTCTCTATGGCTGATCTATATATATATATATATAGATTTATTGTGGGATAAGTTGTTGGTAATGTAACAAATCTCACAAGATCCACATTTTTTGTGAAACAGGGAAATGATAAGTCTTACAAATTTTCATTACTTTTAGTTGTTTTTGTAATAATTCCATTTGTGCATTTCAGTTAATGAGTATGGTTGCACGGACATTGGTTGCCGATCAACTGCATGACGGAGGGGTTGTCACTTGCCATATATTTAGCGCGCATTTCATGCACAAGATCATCCACTCTTCAAACAACATACATCGAGCCAAGGTGTTGTCATTGATCCAGGAAGTCCAAGCATGGAAAATGAGCCGATAGTCTATGTCTGAATTATTTAAATTTTGTATCTGAATTTCTGGATGTTGTTGGCTGGCTGTTAGATTAGATTACAGAACTTGTACAGCACACTTGAGTTCATTGTTAGGAGCTACTTTTGTAAATGTACTGATGTAGTTGATGATGTTGACTTGACATTTTAATATAATGACAACCACAGTTGGTTCCAGCAGCTATTTCTCTTCTGGTTGTGTATGTATGAGTAGAAATAAAGGAATATGATCAGGTACCCGTTTGTGAAAACCATCAGACCCTTTATCAACACCATCAGGCCAATTTATCAAGTCACCTTTAGCAACACCATTAGTACAATTTAACAACACCATCAGTCACCTTTATCAACACCATCAGTCACCTTTAGCAACACCATCAGGCCAATTTGACAGCAAATGACGACATCAGAAAAATATGACAGCAACACCACTTTTAACAACATCGGCAACACCTTTAACAACACAATCAGTCAATTTAGTAACACCATCAGTCACCTTTAGCAACACCATCAGGCCAATTTATCAACACCATCAGTCACCTCTAGCAACACCATCAGTCCAATTTAGCAACACCATCAGTACAATTTAGCAACACCATCAGTCACCTTTAGCAATACCATCAGTTCAATTTAGCAACACCATCAGTCACCTTTAGCAATACCATCAGTCCAATTTAGCAACACCATCAGTCACCTTTAGCAACACCATTAGGCCAATTTGACAGCGAATGACGACATCAGAAAAATATGCCAACAACACCACTTTTAACCACATCGGCATCATCTTTAACAACACCATCAGTCATCTCTAGCAACACCATCAGGCCAATTTATCAACACCATCAGTCACCTCTAGCAACACCATTAGGCCAATTTATCAACACCATCAGTCACCTCTAGCAACACCATCAGTACAATTTAGCAACACCATCAGTCACCTTTAGCAACACCATCAGTACAATTTAGCAACACCATCAGTAACCTTTAGCAACACCATCAGTACAATTTAGCAACACCATCAGTAAAATTTAGCAACACCATCAGTCACCTTTAGCAACACCATCAGACCAATTTATCAACACCATCAGTCACCTTTAACAACACCATCAGTACAATTTAGCAACGTCATCAGTCACCTTTAGCAACACCATTAGTCCAATTTAGCAACACCATCAGTACAATTTAGCAACACCATCAGTCACCTCTAGCAACACCATCAGGCCAATTTAGCAACACCATCAATCCAATTTAGCAACACCATCAGTCACCTTTAGCAACAGCATCAGTCCAATTTAGCAACACCATCAGCATCCTTTAGCAACACCATCAGCCCTCTTTGGCAACACTATCAGCCCAATTAATAATTACATAAGCCACTTTGACAAAAAATATCAACATCAAATGACGACATCAGAAAAATATGACAGCAACACCACTTTTAACAACATCAGCAGCACCATTTAACAACACAATCAGTCGATTTATCAACACCATCAGCCCCCCGTTAACAACACTATCACCATAATTAACAACAAAATCAGCCCCCCATTAACAAGGACATGGGACCTTTTAACATCAGTAACACTGAAAAATAACACCTAAATCAGCACATTTTGACAGCAACATCAGCAAATAATAACAATCAGTTTTCACCATGTGTAACAATATTAATAAGTCTACATAAATGAAACCTGGATACAATTGTGGCAATTGTGTGTTATATCCAACTTTCATTTACATCAAAAAATATACGAATAAAATAGGGATTACAGCTTGACCAACCACCTCCAAAAAATAACATGGTGAGGATTCCTATCTATGGCCATTTACAACAAAAGAGCGTGCACACAATGCCTAAAAAATAAACAACATTAGGAAACGACAATCATTAACTTGGGTTTGAATTCTTGCAAGTCAGTCCGGATTTCATGGGGTGTCTTCTCAATATTGCATCTCAAACCATCCAACACAATCGATGATGTCAAGGTACACTTAAGTGGATGAGATACAATAAGGCTATCTTGTGCATGGTGTATGTGTTCACCTCTATATGTCCTGATGATCAGAAACTCGGTTTCTTGATGTTCTCCTCCAGCTGAATATGCACCAAGGTACCAAGGACAACCATCAACCTTGCACTTCACTATTATCTTTTGTGGCTTGTTCTTCACAAATTTGTAGGCAAAGTTGTGTGCAATGCTATATTTGTACAGCATCTCAAGGAGGGTCACAACATTTGCAATAATTTGTCTTGCTCCCATGATCAAATCTTTCCATTTACCATGATTCATTTCAGGCCTCGTTAATGGCACGATTTGAGAAGAACACGGTAATGAGGGAAACTCTTGTGTTTCGTTGAATATTTCACGGGGCGATATGGACAACCCGGCTGAACCTCCATAAACGTCATAACTCCTGTGACAAACAACAAGTATTAGTGCTTGTAATGACAATGTTTCAGACTTTATTTGCAACTTATATATGAAAAAATTGCATTTCTTAACACATCAAGACTTACACTTCTTCTTCTTCCGCCCGTGCAAGTCTATTGTCATTATTCCCAATTTCTTCAACATACACATGACCATATTCGTTATTATACCGTATTAAGTGATCCATCCCTTCATCATCCACAAGATCAATAAATGTCGATGTATCCATGCTAACTTTGAATCTCACACAAATTTGATCACTTTCTTTCCCAATTAAAGATGATATTGTTCTTTGCAACTCCTCATGTGTGGTCCCTTCCTTGATGCATCTTGTTCTTACCATTTCTCCAATATAATCACTTTCATCCCCTCCACCTTGTAGAAACTTCCCCCCCACGTGAAAGAAACATAATATATTCTTCCCTGAACTACTAGCCATCTGTAATTACAATATGCAACAGAGTTAGTATTAGCAACTTCAACAGTAGAATTAACAACTAAAACTGAACAACTTAAACTGTAGGTTTTAGCAACTATCCCATATAAGTATTTTTACATTCAAACATTCCTACTAACAGACCTCCCCTATTTCAATGCCCAAAAAACAGAGCAACCTTCATCCCCTACCACGTTTTCAAATTCACCTCATATTAACAAGTTAAACAGCCATATTAACAACAAAAATATATGGTATTAACAACTTCCACTGTAGGTATTAACAACTATCAAAATTCAACGTTTTTCAATCTTCATTCCTTGATCACTTTCACCCATTCCCACTCAAATACATCAATTTTCCTCTGTTTCTGTCACAAAAAACAGAGCAACATTTTATGGAACCCACCCTAGAGAGATTAAAAACGAGGAAGGATGGTGATTAAGCTATCTTGATGAAACACTAAGCATTTCTTGCCTATATTCTACCAGATAATTACATAAATGAGCTCAAACTCCTACCTTTCATTAACCCAAACTCTCGACTGAAAAAAATGTTGATGAACAGCAATAACCACCAGGAAGAGTCAGTAATATACAACTATGATGAGTTGCTTTTAGTCCAGCCGGTGAAAAAAACTAAAGACAATGATCAAATGAAGCAAGACAAAGGAGATAGATGAACGATCATGGCAGCAAATAAAGTTTCAGAAATCTCACGTTTTTTTTTTCCTTCTGATTTTAGCGCCAAAACAGTCTGGTCTTCCTTTTTTAACACAAGGGGGTGTTTTGGTAATTTGACTTGGAGGTTAATACCAGAAAAGGCCCTAGGTATGGGAAAGTGTGGAGGGCCTTTTCTGAAATTATCTTACTAAATTGGGCCTCCAAGTCAATTTTCCCAAAAACTTTCCGTTTAAATTTATAAATGCAATTTGTAAGGCGCTTTAAATTCCGCTTTGGCTGAGCAAGAAAAAAAAAAAATTCCGCTTTGGAATTTCTCGTCAATCGTTCGTGCGATAAAAAAGCAGTGCTCTCATACACAGTTCCTTTTCACAAGATCCACTATATATAACCCCTTCCCTCTTAAACCCCACCTCTCTCCATCTCTCCTTCCCCCACACACCTCAGTACGATCCAGCAGCAAACCCTAGCGAAGAAGGAGCTGAGAAGTCGTGAGAGCCACGCGAGTATATTCCTGCTCTCCTTTACACCCCTCGATCCATTCTCTTTTTGCCTGGTTAGGTTCTAAAACCCTACTGTTTATAACTTCCTGGGTTTCTTCCTTTTTTTCGGGGACATTTCATTTCTAAACGAGGAGGCTTCTCTCTTTGTGTGAAATGTTGCGGTTTGGTTTAGGTAAAGTGAGATTTCGATGGCGTAGTGGAAAATCCCGTGGAAATATATTTACTGTTTTCGTGTAGAATTTTATTTTCTCCGGGTGGTGGTGAAGTCCTGTCACGAACCAAGAGTTTGAGTTGAAAATGTCTTTTGTTCGCGTCTATTATTATCTATGTCGTATAAAAATGAAATTATTGAACTTAGTTTGTTATGGCTGGGGTACTTGTCCTGATCAGGAGTTTTTGCCTTTCAGGCATCGTGCGTTTCATCTGAAAGTCGTTGCGAATTAGGCAGAACTCATCACACGCTTTAGGCCATCTCTGTTTGCTGAATGAACTTTTACGGGATGACTTTATCAGAGGATACATTTTAGTATTATATCATTCGTCTTAGTGTAGCATGTTTGAATAATTGTGAAAGCCTCATTATATGCTTTCAAGTTCCTTCTGGCAAAGAGTATACTGATTAAGGGAAGCTCTACAAGCAATGGTCCCCTATGTTAGATTATTATTTTACTGGGCGTTTATTCTGAATTGGTCCTTAACTGTGTCTTGCACTATCTTATGTTCTTCCTTTTTTCCCCCTGTTCTCATTAGAGTCTTTTGATTAAAGGCATGTATATTGTTTCATGATCAGTTATTTTATTTTTTTTCAGACATCTTTGGTGATGGCATCTTCAGAGCAGCTAGCCCCAGCTCAAAATCATCCTGAACCTCATATTGTATGTATATCCTGTTGCTGCAGAGAATAACATATGCTTGTTTGTTAATTTTCTGATTGGTTTTATCTGAAATTGCTATATAGGTTGGCAATGCTTTTGTTCAGCAGTACTACCATATGCTGCATGAAAACCCGGAACTTGTACATAAGTTTTACCAAGATGTTAGTAAGCTTGGTCGCCCTGAAAAAGATGGTTTAATGGGTATTACAACGACAATGCAAGTGAGTTTTTTTTTTTGTCTTTCTCTCCATACCTTTATACTTGTATTCACATGTAATCTATGATATTCGCCGAGCTCTACAGTTGATTTTTTTTCCTCGAAAATTAATAATGCATATGGGATGCAGAAATAAACATAAATTTAAACCGAAAAGCTGCCAAAAGAATTCTTAAAATTGGACACCTATTGAGTGAAGTAGATTTTTCTGATTTAGCTAAAGTAAACAATCTCTAAGTCAGTGTTTATGGATCTAATGGCTCTGCACCATACCCCATAAGCAAATATGCATTTGACCAACCATGATATCTTTGAAAATCTATCCAAATATATATATTTTTTTTTGCACAATTATCTATTAGACTCTTGCTTCTGTGGTCACTTGGATTTAATTTTGGCTCGATTGGTTACTGCAAAGCAAAGTTAAAATTGGCTATCTTAATGAAAGATAATTTAAAAGAAAAGGGGAGATGATCATGGACGAAAACTTCTAATGACCTGATCTATTAATTTAGTTGATATTATATTGAAAGAAGTTATTTGTTTTTTGCTACTCCTGCTTGCTTTCTTTGATGAAGAGGACTGGCAGAGTAGAGCTGTGCGGGTCCTAAAAGATGTCCTGTTAGGAAACAAGTATAAAACTTCTTGTGTTCATGATTTTAATTTTGGGTCTTCCTTAGGAGCTACACTGCTTGTTCTCTGGTTAGGTTGTTTCTTTACCAGGATAGAAAGCTAGAATGCATCCTGCAATTAATCTGTCTTAAGATTGCCATTGGATTTGGATTTATGCCTTCATGGATATTCTTGTTCCTGGTTACCAATAAACCATGAAAAATGGGAATGGTTAGTTTGAGGGCAAGGATGTTTTGGGGGAGGGGTACTGATATGTAAAGATAATAATATGCATTTAGGGACCTAATTGTAAGATAAACCTAGGGACCTAATTGTAAACTAGATAGTTAGTAGGGTAATTAGTCATAAATCATAAACTAGAATTAGTTAGGATTTGAAGGAGGCTATAGTATTATAAATAGCCCATCCTCCCATTGTAGATTTTCAGATTTGATATGGCTTTACAGTAATAGAATTGTGAGAGCCTAGGAGCTCTCTTCTCTATCTCTCTTCTAGTCTCTTCTTCTTCTTGATCTCTAATCTCTTCTTCTATTCTTTCTAAACCTAAATACCTAAATACATAACAGGTCCCCACCCCACCCCCCAAATTCAGGCTTGTGATTGTTTCTGAACCAATGACGTATCTGCTTTGCCACTCATGTGAACGACATAGTTTGGTTCACCTCATTATACAAGGACATCTTTGTTAGGGCCAAGTTGCCAGGCTATGCAATATGTAACAAGGGTGTTGCATTTTGCGATACTCTTCACATCCAAGAAGCACTGGAAACTGTGTATGCTGCCTATTATAGTTTTCTTTCAATACTTGGATTACTGTAGTCTGGTCAAGAGGGGCTTCTCCTTTTGTCTCAGATGCACCAATATTGTTTAATGAGAATAGGCTGGTTGAAAAGATCAAAGGGTCTGAACTGAATCATCCTTGTTGATTTATAGATAGGTGCTTCCATCATATGAGGTGAATTTAGGTTGTCATTATTGTGACTCTAGATGTGATTTTAAGATCTATAGGCCTAAGTCACTAAATCATAATTCTTAGTGACTTTTCTCCATTTCTTCTTTTTGTCTTACGATTGTTTGAAGTTTATTATTTTTCTAACTTTTTATTATGTTTTATCAATGGAGTCTGATTTATGAAATAATAGAGGGTGAAATTCATGTCCTTTAACTTATTTCCTTTTATTCTTATGAAGCAGGATATTAATGAGAAAATCCTATCGCTGGATGAGTTCATTGCAGAGATCATTTCTGTGGATGCACAAGAATCTTATGGTGGGGGAGTTATTGTCCTGGTCACTGGGTTTATGGTTGGAAAGGACTGCAAGAGGCAAAAATTTTCACAATGTTTCTTCCTTGCACCTCAAGAAAAAGGGTACTTTGTCTTGAATGATGTGTTCAGATATGTTAATGACAATGAAAACCTACACACTATTCGTGACGTTGAAGCTCCTGCCAGTCCTGATGATGGTATTACATCGCCTACTTTAAATTTAAAATTTTATTGTCTCGTGGTTGTCTACTTGTGAAATTATTTTTTGTTTGGCAGCAGATTGCTCTTTGCAGAAGACTCATGCTTCTGAGCATATAGTTCTACCAGCTGAGGATGTCAACAGGGAGGAGGCATACAATCCTGAAAATGGGCAAGCTCTAATTGAAGAAGAAGAAGCTCCTGTACCTGAGGTGGTTGATGAAATTCCTGATGATTCACTAGTGGTCGCTGGTTCTACTTCTATAATTGAAGAAGTGCCTAAGAAGTCATATGCCTCTATGGTCAGTAGCTATTCTGAATTACCTTATGATGTTTCCTGACTTGTATTGTGTTATATTGGGAATGCTGCCTTGGAGTTTGTGTTATTGGGAATAAAATAGTTATAAATTGCAGGAACAATTTTCTTTCCTTTGTTACAACGAATAGTAACTGTTGTTGTTCCTTGTTTTCTTATTTAACAAGTGAATATCTTTCCAGGTAAAGGTCATGAAGGAAAGTGCTGCATCATCTCCTCTGGCAACAACTACTTCTGTGAGATCTGCCCCTAAGAGCCTGGATCAACACGTGATTGCTGGACCTCCAGCACCCGGTGTGTCAGAAATGAATGGTTCTCACACTACTGTAGCCGAAGTAGGAAACAATCAAGAAACTGAAGGTTTGGTGCCCCTTTTATCAGAATGCATTCATTTTCTTCTGAATTGAACTGCCTTTAGTTTTTATTCATTGCTGAGATGCATTGACATTGCACTGTTTTTTGTATAGCTGAGGGTTATTCTATTTTTGTAAAAAGTCTGCCACCAAGTGCTACACCTTCACTTTTGGAGAGCGAGTTCAAGAAGTTTGGTCCTATTAAGCGTGATGGCATCCAAGTTAGAAGCCAAAGGGTATGTAACACATCCATATTCTGCTTTGTATTATCAATTTATAACCTAATGTTTTTATTTATGGATGAATTGAACAGGGATTTTGCTTTGGCTTTGTGGAGTTTGAAGTGGCTAGTGCTGTACAAAGTGCACTTGAGGTATTCTTGAGATTTAGCTTTGAAATCTTTGGGCTGTTTTTGTTGTGGAGTGAGCTGGTAGAGCTAGAATCTCTATAAAAATTAATATTCAGTTTGTCTTACATTAGTTTTCTTATGCAAAGTTCTTTCCAGTCATTATACTATCTATCTTAACAGGAGATACTTTAGATTTCCTTCGCTCTGATTTCCTTTTTTCCTTTTGTTTGTGGGGTTTTTTTAGTTATCAGATTCCAAGTTTCTCTTATACTTGCTTCTATACTGTTTTCATTTACTTATATAGTGGTATTTAAAAACGATGAATAGATCTGCATGCAGTTGCCTGATACTAGGCCTATTAGCTTGTAGTCATTTGTTATTTCATGCTGATTTCTGCATGTATTGTTACTCTTGATTGGAATGTCAGGCTTCACCAGTTGTCATTGGTGGGCGCAAAGCTTTTGTTGAGGAAAAGAGATCAACTAATCGAGGCAAGTAGTTATTTTATTTTTTCAAACTGAGCTTAGTATGATTATCAGTTAGATTGGTTAGATCGACAGTTTATGCACATGCTCGACATGTGAACAAGACTTTGGCTCTTGGGGAAGATTAGATTCTTTATTTGCATTCTATTACATTTTTCTTTATGATTTCACCCTCTCTAATTATTGGTCAGACCCAGGCCAAGGTTGTGGAATTGAATTTTAAGCAAACTCATGAGCCATGGTTTTTATTTTTTTTTGTTTTGGGTAGAGCCATAAAAGTTCACATTTTTAATGGTTTTCATTGGAGGAAGATGAAGATGGCTGCCATGATAGCTTGTAAGTTTAGCTCTCAGGCATTCAGTGGAAGGAGGAACAGTAACTAGGAAGTAAGAATATTTTGCCTGTTGGGTGGAGAAGGATGAATGCTCTGTTAAGTGTGTTGAGGTTGTTGTTCCAATGGATGTAACAAACAATAACAAGAAGCCATATCTCCCTTTGTTAAGTGAAGTCAGCCACATAAATTGTGTGATGCTGTAGGGCTTTATAAACAACCAACTTGTCAGATATTTTGTTGACCCACAAGTCTTGTTTGATAACTCAGTAAAAAGATCTATTGGTTGTCTCTAAACTCGGTAAACTTGGTCCTGTAATTGTGTTTTCTGAGTTCACCCCAAGTTTTCCCTCTTTAGAAGCATAAAAAACGTGCATGTTATGGGTTGACTCAGGAATTTGAGAAATAAAATCTGGGAGTACATGTTAAAAATTATCTTCCCTTGCCTATCCTTACCTCCCTGCTCACATTTGTCTTTAGGAAAGGAAACCATAGTGTTTCTGAAATTCTGAGTAGGATAACGCCTCTATCTAATTTGGCTGACAAGAAATATGTGCTATAAGTTTGTTTTTTGTTGCTCTTATTTTTTGTTTTTTTTCCCTGAACAATTTTAGAATGCAGTGTTCTCAATATAAGTTTCCAATTGATAAGATGGTACCTTCTGCCTTTTATATTGAACATATCTTTTCATCAATGTTTTGGTTGGATTTGATTTTCATCATGTTTTGGTTGGATTTGATTTTCATCAATGTTTCTTTTCATCAATAGTAGCTTTTCATTCTATGCTTGATTGTTGAGGTCTGGTTCTGCTTCTAGCTTGTATTCTTGATTATCGACTGCAAAGTGTTGACTATAAATTCAACTGTTTGCTGCTGATGTCCAGGAAACAGCAGGCCACGATTCTCATCCGGGGGAAGGGGTGTAGGTTACAGAAATGACGGTGGAAGAGGTCGTGGGAACCATGGAAATGGCCGAAACTATGGAAGAGGTGACTTCAACCGGGCTGAATCTGGGTACCGGAATGGCAATCGAGGGGGGTATTACAACCGAGGAAATAATGGTTATCAGAGAGTTGATCATATTGTAAACAATGGGGGCCGTGTGAATCGCAACGGTGGGCTGGCCATTAATTCGATGGCTAAAGCTACATCTGTTGCTGCCTCAGCTTGAGCAATTTATATCTGATGAAGGCAAGGATGGAAAAGATTATTTTCGTTGAGTACAGTAGTTCCAGTAGAAATCATTGAGGGGAAAAATTGAATTCTTTTGTGGATGAGTTACCAGTAAAGTCAGTTAGGCCCTTTTTCTTTTTGTTTCTCGATAATTGATGATGATTTTGGGGATCTTTAATTTTCCAATTTCTGCTCAGTATAGCATACTTGCGTAGGAAGTTTTGTGCTTCCCTGGTTTTATGAATATTCTGGGGGGCATTTTTAAACAAATATCAAATGAAATCTTTGGAGATGAACAATGTAAAATTTAGTAGTTGAATTTTGAGCTTCATTTCAGTGCCTTTTAGGTCAACTGTTTGGTTTGATTCATCATGCGTACTATTTACGTTGCTGTTTGATGCCAACCTAAAAGATTGAATTTTAATGTATTCACACATGAAAGGGAGAAGGAAGAACTTAAGTACATGCTTTTGCGCTCCTCTTTTTAATGGAAGTGTGACATTTTCTGGAATTTTTCATTGTTTGTTGGCTGTGGATTAAGTACCTAAGCCCAATTTTGACTGCTGTGTATTCTTTCTAAAAAAAGGTATCTTACTTTAAAAAAAATTAACAATGCTTATTGGATGCAAAAATAAACATAAATTCAAACCGAAACAATTCTTAAAATTGGACACCTATTGAGTGAGGTGGGTTGTTATGATTTCGCTAAAGTAAACAATCTCTAAGTCGATGTTTATGGATCCAATGGCTCTGTACCATACCCCATAAGCAAATATGCATGTGACCAAACATGATATCTTTGAAAATCTATTCAAATAGTAAGAGTTAATGGGAGTTTAGGTGAAAAGGACAAATGATAATTAGTGGGTAATACCAAATCCTTGACCCTAGTTTCAACCTGAACCAAACTCCTTCAAGTAACGATCGCCGGTTTATGGTGGGGTTTCACTAAAATTAAATATAATTAGTTCTTTGACGATTCCATTTGTCAGTTCTTGCATTTGGTTGTATAACTATGTATGTGATTGTTATGTTACCATTTGGATTTTTCTATTACATTTTCTTCCCTGTTGAGACATTTTCCCTTTGACATGCTTTGGAGGATCCCTGCTACTTTATTATGTAATATTTAAAAAAAAAATCATTCGATTGTTACTTGAACAAAAATAAATTCAATTTGCTGGCAGCCCAGGAACGACGCCAATCACCCAGCTTCGAACCTCATGCCATTTGCATCCGAAACGACCCTCGGCAACGGATATATTGACTCTCGCTTCAATGATTCATGTATAGTTGGGTAAAAAAGTGAAATAGATTTTATTATGATGATTGGAACAGCTTTTTGACAAAATTAATTCAGCTAAGAAAATCTTGTACATTTAAATCAACTCTGCTATACTTAAAAAAAAAAAAAAACACTCAGCGTTGAATTTGATTGGATGAAACGTCCAAGTCAATCCAAATCAAGCAAACGAGCCACCCACTACTAATGAAATATACAAAGAACCGTCTAGCCATATTTTAATGGAATCCTTCTTATGTTTTCAAAAGTTGAGGGAAAATCTGAGATTTGGTGCAACTTAAAGCATTTATCAGAGACGATGCAATGCATTATTATAAACCATGATTCCCCAGGACGATACTGAAACTAGAGAGAATTACAATAAGGTCTCAAATAAGAAGATATTTCCCTTAATTTCATTTACAAGTCAAGCCAACATCAGTATTCACTAGTAAATTATTGGCACCCACAATTCTCCCACGAAACCATACAACATTTCACTTTCAATTAACACACACACCCACACAGAATAGAAATGCCCGCTCACTTTCAAGATATAAGAAGCATTGTAAAACGAATTACAACATCCATTGTTCCTTGTATGACTTCCCCAGATTCTTTATAACAGTGATTTTATAAGATAAATCACCCTATTATCTTCAAATTATCCCGATTGCCAGTATATTTTTTTAAAAAACACAGCCATTGCATTCTATTCCATCACAGGAATTAAAATGTCTCAGCTATTTCGTACGAGGAGTTAAGAAATTTTGCTCAGATAAACTAGAAGTGCATTCAGCAGCAGAGAACGAGAACACAATAAAGAATACTCCAAAGTATATAGTCATGATCTTATAAGTATCTCAAAGTTCTCAATGAGATAAATGAATAGCTTAAGGCAATACTTGATTTAGTAACTTGTTTCTTCTAGATCAACATCTTTTAATAAATAACATTATTACATAAACCTTAAGAATAGATAAGAGGGAAACTAAGAATTACTATACTAAAGTATTGTACACTTTGGAAAGAAGCAACACTTTTCCTTCAACAGCTAAAAATTATGTCAAACTTATATGAGTATTGGATATCAAAACTAAACAGCAAATAACCGAAGTGGACGAGGGATGCAGTGGCGGCAACCAAAGAGCAGAAGCTTTAGAAATTTAGATGCCAAAATTGCAAGCTTGGACGAAATCTAAATTGTAGTCAACATACTTTGTCCATAGTGGCTTGAATTGAGTCATTGCAATGTCAAGCCATGGCTTCATATTACCATTGAAGTGCACCACTGCTGCATTATTAATCTCATCCATGCTGATGCTTGGGTTATAGCCAAGTCCCAGAACATGCCATGACTTGTCTAAAGGCTTTGTTGTTGAATAATATGTAATTAAGCCTGGTGGCAATGTCCCCAGTTTCCACAACGTTCGATTTTCATTCTGAAACAAAATCAAGATATCCCAGTCAGATATAGTAAAGGAGGATGTAAATCAGAAGTATAATTGCAAAATATTGCAAATTAAAGAAAGTAATGAGGATGATCAGTAACAATATGTCTTTAGAACATGCAGTTTTCCTAACATTGAAACATCAAGTCTAAGCCAATAGAAACCACGATGGGATTTCCAGGATGTTGTGAAAGAATCAAAGAGTATAAAATGGTTCTATTAACATACAAAAAGGAAAAAAAGGTTTTACTGATATAGGAAAGCTTCAAGTCTTACCAGATTCTGCCAGTAATGATACTCTTCTGTGCATTTTTCCCTTCTCCAAGCATCTAGATCAAAGAAATTCATTCCATAAGCCCAAGCACAGGCCTTTGGGTTAAATTTTGCCTTAATCAAGGGATGTGAAAAATTCATGTACTGTGCATATCTATGGAATGACCCAAAACATGTTTCTACTGCCCCATTCACCTTTCCATCCATATCAATCTTCCATAACCCAGTCAGATCTTTCTGAACCACTATGTCATCATCCAAAAACAGAATTCTATGCAACTTAGGATACATTTCAGGCAAGTAGAACCTCAGATGGTTCAGGATTGATAAATATTTTGGATTCCTGAACTTCATGTTGGTTGTGTCCTTTGTCGCATTCTCAAGCTTGTTCTCAAAGTAAAATCTCTGCAGGTTAGCAGATTCCAATTGCCTAAGGACTGGCACATAAGAGGAATTCAAGAATTTGTAGTCCTCAACTGCCTTAACCTCAATATGTGCTCCATTGTAATCCTTCAACTTAAACATCACTTGCATGGCTCCAAGATTCATCTTGTCAGTTACAACATGAAACACATGCTTCCAAGGTTCCTTAGCATTCTTGGTCGCTGAATTGACCACAACTGACGCTGCAACCACATTATCAGAGAAAATAGCATAGTGGTAAAGATTTGGATCTTCCAATTCTGGAGCAGGTGGCTTTCCCTCTTCAGAATACTTATCTGGATTTGCAATCCGCTCCTCCATTAACCGCATTGACAAACAATGCAAGCTCTTAGGAATTGATTTGGCAGCAATCAGGCTCGAGAAAGCCCCCTGCTTCTTTGCCTTGGTTAGTTGCTCATTCACAGCAAAAATCGTGTCCTTCAACTTTTGAATCTTGAGCTGATTATCAAAAGACTCCTTGGCCTCACCGATAACCTGGCGTGTGACTTTGATACGTTCTTTCACATCCTTTTCCAACTGCCGAAGCACTGATTCATCAATGGGCGCAGCATCAGAGTTGAAGAGAGCCCGATATTGGGGTTTATTCATAAGATCTGAGAAATTGCGAGAGAGATCAGCAAATATCCTAACGATCTTTGAGCTCTCAAGCTTGAGCTTTCGCGCATAAGATGCATACACCAGAGCCAAAGATCTATGATCATCAGCTTGCTTACGGATCTGGTCCAGGCGAGGCTTGAGGGGATCCGTTTTGAGCGCGAGTACGGATCTCCTAACAGACTCGAACCCGCGTGCTCCAGCATCGTAACCCTAGTTCAAAAGTAACAGGGAAAAAAGAAGAAGGACTAATCAGTTTCTGAATTCGCTTGCTTTCAGTTCTCACATCTCTTCTTCCAACTTACTCAATAGCTAATCCCTTGCGACTAACATTCCCGTTTACAATTTCCCCCAAATGAAAATAAATGCTAGAAACATTAGATCCAGAGCGAGCCTCATGCTCCATAATTGAACCGTCAAAACAAGATCGCTAACCAAAACCCCAATTTTACTCTTTAAAAGTGATCAGACAAGAAGAAAATAAATCCAGGCAATTACCGGCGTACTCCGAAATCTATTTGTTCGCCAGGAACTTTTTTCCCATAAAGGAAAGAAAGAAAAACAGAGCAAAAGTGAAAAAAAGCCTTAAAGGATAAGTAAGAAAATAGAACCTTACCAGCTGAGATTGATCTGGAGAGTAAGAATGGGAAGTGAAGACGAAGGAGAGAGTGAAGAAAAGGCATAGAGCAATGGAAATGGCAGAAGCCAAAACTCTGAAGGAGAAGGCGAAGCTGGGGGTGCCTCCACCAGCGACGCGTGGGAATCGAGAGGTCGGCATTATCGGTTTCAGAGCGATTGATTGATCGATAGATTAACTCGGAAGCACTCAACTCAATGGCAAAGTGAGTGACTCGCGGGAAATTGAGAACAATACTGCAAGTGGCTTTGCCACTGCCAGAAGGACAATTGAAGAAGACAGAGGGGGAGAGAAATAAAAAGACGCGGTGGAGGGGTCAACCGGGAACCGGACAAGGCGGTGGCACTTGCAGGGAGGACAATTGGATTGGAGATCTGAATCTACCAGTTGTGATGAGGGAAATTCAGAACAAGTCGGCATGGGTTATTTTAGGGAACTATATTTATTTATACTTCAGATATTTTATTATATTAATACATTTTTAGACACTTACATGAGGTATATTTTTTATTTTATAATTCTAATACTGTTGATGTTATCAATGAAAAATGCTAATGAAACAAACTCAACTATGATTATGTAAATTTAAGTGTTGACTTTGTAATTAAAATCTATTAATTTAAAATATGCATAAATTTACAAATATTTAAATCCCTTAAGAAGAAGTTATTATCAAAACCCTGATTATATTAAAAAAAATAGTCTAATGATCTAAACATAAACATTTTAATTTAATAATCTAAATATATTAATTTCATAATATAAATATCAAAATATCAATTTCACTTGCAATGATTTATCAGTTTATTTTAGTTTAATAATTTAAATATACTATATTAAAAAAATTAACACTTAAATATGTTCTGTCAACTACACAATCATTAATTGAGTTTACTACGTAAACATTTTCCGTTAACATTAACGTGTTACAATATAAGATAAAAAAACATACTTTATAAAGTTAAGGGGCTAGAAGAATACCTTATCTAAGACTTAAAAGACTAAATGTATGCTTTAGACATAAATGTATTTATAATAACAACTAACAAGATTTGATTAAAACCCAAGCTCATCTCAACGAGGCTGTTGTCACCGTCCTACACAACTTGTTAATAGTCTAAGGATACAATTGTATCATACAACACTTACAAATATTCTTCTCATGCTAAGGATAAGAGTTATTTAACTAATTTGATTATATTTAAAAACTCGTTAAACTAGTTAATGTGATATGTTTTTAAAAAATACTATAGTCATTTCTATGATTTCATTTATCTCTCTCGTACTTGGTTATTATTGAGGAAGCATTAATCACATTAATTTGTGAAAAAAAAATGATAAAATATGAGACAATCATGACCATAATCAACTATCCAATTAGGTCTTACTTGATCATTATCACATGAGTATTAATAAGGGAAATTTGGAAAAAGAATTGAGAAATATGAGGAATGGGTCTTGTTCTTGCCCTCAAGGGAAAAAGAGTGTCTCTTGGATAAATGTCTCCATTAATTTCTCCCTCCATTACCTCTATTACCTGTATTCACCATTAAATCAACTTTCAATGGTTGAGATTTAATATATATTAAATCTCAACCATTAAAACTTGATTTAATGGTATATATTATCAACAGACAAGAAATGAAGAGAGAAATCATTGAAGACATTCATTTCCCATCACAAACAACCCTTCTCTCCACTTAATTTCTCCACTATTAGATTGACTTTAATGGTTGAGATTCATTTGATAAAAATATTATTAGCATTTAATATTACAATAATATTTTTACAATAGTCTAAAATCTCAACTATTAAAAACCAATACAATTATGAAACTCATGCTGATAGAATCCTCATTGCAGAAATAAAGAGCATGGTTCTTTGAAAATTGGAATTTGGAAGTTCAGCACATCTCTAGGTAGGCATATGTGGTTGCTGATCACTTGGCTAAAGCAAGTCTTTCATCTATGCCAGGCGTTCATTTCCTCTCCCATGCGAGTGTAGAACTAGAGGGACTTATTGTTATGGATAAGACTTAGTTTAACTTTTGGTTACATCACTGTATTTTAAAAAAAAAAAACCAATACAATTATGAAGAAATTAAGTGAAGAAAGGGTTTGGTAGAGACACCACATTCCCACATTCAGACCATAATAAACTCTCCAATTAGGTGATACATAAGATCAAAGGAATATGAAATAGTTTCTTATTATAAGACTAAGATAATTGAATTTTATATAATAAAAAAATTAGTTGAATTAGTTATTTGTAATAAATAAGAAGTTATTTTTTCTAAAATACCTTATAGTGCATGTTTGAATTAGTGTTCAAGAAGCAAGTTGAGACAAAACTCCACTCATATACTTACTTTATACACTGTAAATCATGTTGGAAAAATAAGTCTTGCCGCAAACCCAAACACATTATGTATTAGAAGTTTAGAACCACCTATTGATAATAATTCTCTTAATATTGCAATGATTAGGGAAATTTTGAGGCAAACTTTATAAATATAGAATATAATGTAGATTAAAATTTTATATTTAGAATTAAAATAAAATTTTATATTTTGTATTAAAATAAACTTTCTATCTAACTCTTATACAAAGATGGGAGGAAATACAAGTTTAACGTATGAGTAAATATATTTCTTTGATAGTATGTAATTTAAAATTGTCCTTTTGTCATTAGTGCCTATAAGTAGGTGGCAGAATATGAAAATAGGATTATTAAAATGTATTTTTGACTTTGTTGAGAGGTGGAACATTATTATTAATATTTTTTGTTTTATTTTCAAAACTTTTCTTTTGGCGTCAATTGCATTTCCATTCTGACAACAGCTAAGCTAATTAAGAATATATTCTGAGATTTTGAATGTCGGCATGTGGACATAGGGTGGGGCCTTCTCCGCTAATAGAATGAATGGCATGTGATTTTTTTTCCCTTTTCACATTTAATATAAGATAAATTGGTTAAATTATTTTTTTTTAAAAAAAACCCTGAATTTTATGTTATCTATAAATAGTCTCCCCATATCGTTTCAAGATTTACAATAAACCCCAATTTTTTTTTTTTATTGTACGAAGATAACCAAAAACTATCTACTTTAAACCCCTTAAACATTCGTTTTATCTACATATAGCTTATTAAGTTTTGTGCTAAAGTTTTAATTCTCTAATATTATTTAATCTCAAAATGTTGAAGTTCATCTCTAAACCCAAAATGTTGTTTCTCACATTAACTTAGTTCATAATGGGTTTGATATTTATTTAGATTATCAGTGGAAGTTACTTTGTCAACATGATTTACGGTATATAAGATAAATTTGTGAGATGAGTCTTATTTCAACTTGTGTGAACATGATTTTTCAACACTAACTCTAACAAGCCTTTAATAGGTTCAATATCATTGCAAAGCATGTTTAGGGCATCGATCTTCTTCGATGGAGGCAACACTTGCTTGTCCAATACAGTATTCTTTATAGTAGTGAGGGATTGAAGGCATTTCAAAACACACCTTCCACCTACATTTCTTTCAAGGGCTGGCCTTAATCATTCCATAATGCTAGATTTAGTGAAATTGAAGAAAGTGATACTCTTTCTCAACAAGTATTAAGTAATAGATGATACTTGAGAGATCTATTTCATGGTTAAGAATGACATATGTGAGTGAGAAAAGAAGACCAAGGCAAGAGACTCTAAAAAAAAAAAAAAAAAACCTTCTTGAAACCCTCTCACATCTCCTTGGATGATTTGAAAATAGGATTGTTAAAAAGGGAAATCATAGTTGAGGATTAGTATAGCAACTTAATGTCAAGTAGGCCTCAACAAAATATGAAATTTCATCGTATCTCTAAGACTAAAATTAAATAAATTTTTCTAGGTGAAGGTCGAAGAAACGTTAATTCACTTGCTTTCGTTTAAATCAAATATATATATATATATATATATATATATATATATATATATATATATATATGGTGGCTCTAATAGTCGATGACGTTGAATTTCTTGAAAAAAAAAAAGTAAGGGCATTAATGTCTTTTAAAAAAATTAATTTAATTTTTGTTATTAGGAGTGGAATGAAATTTCATAATGTATATAATCTATTGGGGCTACTTGACTTTAAGTGGTTACAATGGTCCTCAACTGAAATTTTCCATGGTTAAAATGTCTATTTGACCCTTTGAGAGGGAACATTATTAAATATTATTCTTTCATTTTACACGGACAAGAGCTAAGTATGCATCATGAAAGTGGGATTAGAGGGTTTGAGTGTGGTCTTGGCATCATTTAATGTTTGACCACATCTCATAATTTCATATTTACTTTAAACACTTATAATATAGTAAAAAATGACTCTATCGACAAACTATTGGTTAGGGTTATAAGGGTCTCACTCCAAATTAAGATTTTTTTCGCCTTAAAAAAAACATAACATTTTTATTTTATTAGATGAGTCATGAACCGATTAGGATTAAAATGATCTATTATATGTTATAAAAAAATGATATCATTTATTAAGTTTGTCACATTTTTGTTGTGGAAGTGAAAGAGCGTGTGTGTGTGTGTATTTGCAATACGATTTATTAACATTTTTTTATTGATGGTGAGAAAAATATACTCTCGTCAATCAAGTCATTTGTTCGAAACTTTCACTCATTTCTCTTAATAATAATATTCCTTCTATTTCAAAGCCCAGACGAAATTAATTTTACATGTTAGTAACCCAAATTTGAAAAACATAGTCCGGACATGTTACCACACACACATAATGTATGTCTATACATTTTTTTTGCCTTATATATCTAGCAGCAATTCTGTCTTAAAATTCAATATATTATCAACATTAAATTTATTACAAAACGTACTTTACAATTTATGAATAATGAATAATTCTACTCATTATTCCGATTTCACACACACATATATTATAATGTACAGGACCATATCTGATTATAAAGATATGGATGTATAGAAGGGGAAAAAAGAAGGGTTAGTTAGGGTGCAAAAATACACATAAGCTTCTTCTCTAGGAGCGTCCAACACCATGTGTTTTTTTTTGAGCAAAAATACACACGTGGTTATCATTTTAGAGCAAAAGTCACATTTCATCGTTATGTTACTATTCACCGTGATGAGAGATAAAGAGATGAAGTGAACAGTAACATAACTGTGGTAAACAGTAACGTAGCGGTGTGATGTGACTTTTACTTCAAAATAGTAACTACATATATATTTTTTGCTCAAAAAAAAAAATAGAAATAAAAGAAGGGCACCACAATCACTCTATCAGTGACAATGGATTTGTCCATATACTCACACACTTCTCAAGACCAGCAGTTAAAAGGATTTCACTTGATTCCACTTTGCTCTTATTTTAAGCTCAAAATATACCAACACTCATCAACTAACAAATGTTGTTTAAATCATCCTAGTATTCAATAATCCAAGTTTTTTTACAATTATAAAAATAAATGTATACAATGCATCTAGCATTAGAGTTTTGAATAAACTTATAAAATAAGATGTGGAACAGTGGAAGCTGTAAACTGTTCTACGTACAATCAGTTTACACATTTATGTGAACCGTAATTATAGAGGTGAGAACACTTCCTTATATTTCCCTCTATTCATTTCTTAATTATTATTGCATTTCATATATCATTTACACACTGAATTGTACATACTATGTCTCCCCTCATTTTAAATATAAGATCTATCTATTTTATTTGAGTAAATTAAGGAGATTAGTTAAAATGATTGTTTTCCCAAAAATGTGTATTGGTTTTTTAAAAGGTTTAATGTTTCTGTCTTTACTGCAAAAACATTTTTTCTGCCGTACTCACATAAAAGTAAGTAAGATAAAAGTAAGTGGAACTTATTCACTTTTATGTGAGTGGGACAAAAAAAATATTTCTACAGCAAAGACAGAAACATTAAACCCTTTTTTAAAATACCTTTTTAGATCATTTTCATTGAAATTGACCTTAATACAAATTCTCTTACCATGCCAAATCATAGGGGATAATTTTTTTTTTTTATAACATAGTAAATATGTAGAAACAAAGTTTATTGACATATTATATTTAGAACAAAATCCAATTATTCACCTTGCCCTTATATTAAAGATTGGAGGTAGTTGTGTGTGTGTAGGAGTATATACATTGTTGCTCTTTCTTTCAATATATCATATGTGCAACCCCTCGTCCTTAGGCTCAACTGGCAAAGGGGTCAGACACTCTCACCAAAGGGAGGGGGTTCAATCCTGGAGTTGGTCAAGGCGCTGGGAGAGACATTTTAGCTCCTGGGTGCCTAGGTAAACGCCTAAGGGTAATAGATGGCTCGCCCTACCCAATATTGGTATCACTTAGGAGAAAAGGAGATTTCGTCATGCCCTTAGATCGTGGGTGAACCTAACCCCTTTCCTAAAATTTTCCTATAAAAAAAATATATCATATGCGCATATACTTTACCTTCCTAAATACTCCTCCGGTCCTAAATAAAAGACATATTTAGAGAGTTGATCTTAATCCTAAATATAAGACATAATTTTGATATTTGTTAATGTTTTCATAATTTATCTCTATTTATACTCTCTCAATAATAATGAAGAACTTGAAGAAATGAGAGAATTATGAAGGATAACTATGATATTTTAGAAAATGTAGGTTATATTAACTAATTTCTTTAATTTAATCCAATTAGATACAGATATTTTTTATTAAGGATTTAGAGTATTTTCAGCAAGTTAAGTCTGACTACTAAACACAACTATATTTTTCTGCGATCCTTTTTCTTCAAAGCATAGATGTGCAAAGCAGAGAATTCAATTACATGATTATACTATCCATCAATCATAGAAAGGAGAAAAAGCAGGGTCATCAAAACTATTTATGATAAGTATTATTATATCCTTCAACAAACTGTAAAAATAATCAGTAGCAGCAGCATAATCTCTTGATGAAACTGCAGATTATGATTGCTCTGGTGGTTGTCTTGCACAGAGCCTCCCTAAACAAGAAATATCTAAGCTCTATATCATAAGATCCCTTTTTACATCTGCTCAAAAAAGCATCAATAATTGAAGGTAAAAAAAAACTTCATTGTATCAGAAATGACCATATTTACTTGCTATCAGTGAAATCTCTCTAGTTCATCAGTGGATCTTTTTTCTGCTATTCTTTCTTACATGATGGTGCAAAAATCCAATGCTTTTGAGGGCTTTTGTGATTTTGATCAGACTTGGGTGTCTCATTCCCAAGTTCACCTTCCCTCCTGAGAGTTTCAATGCCTGCAAGCAGCAATACTTATTCTCTATACCCTTCTCTTTCTCTTCTACTTCATCATCACCTTCTTCATCTTCATCATTGGCTTCACTTTTTGTGCTTTCTTTCGCTTTATCATGTTCAATATCTTCATAAGTTTCCCAAAGCAAATCCATTGCTTCACTCTTTCCGCTACATCCATCATCATCATCCACATTGTTCTTCTCCTCATAAAGCTTGAAAGCTAATGTTCTTCTCCAATCCTTCTCTTTTCTCATTGATCCATAGCTTCTTATTCTTCTACTGTATTCCCAGTATCTCTCAGGAGTTCCAAAGTATTCTTCTTCTTCAATATCTTCGACAGTAGCAACAATTATGCTACCATTACGCATAACTTTGGATCCATTTCTCAAGGTTATTTTGTCTTTGCTTTCTTCTGCTTTATTGGGGTCTGTGCCTAGTGGCATGACTTCCTTGTCTCTCTTTTGACAAAACATGGCGTTTAGCTTTGTGTTTTTTTCAACCTTGTCAACATCATCATCTTCTTCTTCACGAGCTGGTTTTTCTTCTAAATCAATAGTAGGGTCTTCATTTAGATTCACATTACTTCCTCTTCCTTCTTGTTCCTCAGAACAGACAGATTCTGAGAAAATTTCCTTTAGAGCTTCATTGTGTTCCTCTTCTGTAATTGGCCAAGCAGCTTCCAGATTACCTTTATCTTTCTCAAATGGGTTTTCATCAAAATTAAAACTCGGCACTTTTTCCTGTGGACCCACATGATTTCTTGATTCTCTTCCATCATTACCTGAATAACCAGATTCTGATGAGAAATTTTCCTTAACAACTTCATTACATTCCTTTTCACAGAACGTTTTCTTTTTTGCAATTGGCCGAGCAGCTTCCACCTTACCATCATCATCATGTTTCCCAGATGAGTTTTGATCAAAATTACCGTTTGGCTTATTTTCCGTGGGACCCACATGACCTTTTGATTCTCTTCCTTCTTCACCTGAAGACCCAGACTCTGCACACTTTCCCTCAAGAACTTCTTCAAACTCTGTTTCTCTGAACACATCAAGATAAGCTAGAAACTCTTCATCAAAGCACCAAATTCCCTCATCATTTTCGTCATTCTTGGCGGAAATTTTTCGAACCAGAGATTCAACTACAGAGAGAAGAAAACCCAACTTGGAGCCATAACTCCGAGAATCGTCATCATCACCATGATCAAGGTTTGGAGGAAAGAGAACGAGAAGAAACAAGTTGGTAAAGAACAGAGGAGAAAATGAACAGAGGAGCAAGAAGAGGTAAGGCGAGAGAAATATGAAGAAAAACATATTGAACAAACGAGAAAGAAGGAAAAAAGACGGAATCTTGTTGGTCTTGCTAGATTTTGAGATAGAGAACTCAGACATTTTTCCTGTTCTCTTGGAGAGAGAGTAGAACCAGGAACAATGGTGCTAGGAGGGAAATGGAAGAAAGAAAGTGAGAGAGAAAATGAAGAATGAGGATTTGTGAGTGAAAGTGAAAGAGCGAAAGAAAGTGGGGAAGATGAGTGAAGATTGAAGATAGAACGGCGTGAAAAGAGGAAAGACAGAAACTGGCCACAAGGGGAATATCTTTGAATTTGACTGATTTCATTGTTTTGCAAATCAGCATCTTTCTATTTATTCAGATTTTTCTTTCCTTGTCATTTAATTACAATTACTACAGTATAGTTTTGTCTCATTAACTCAATTTCGATAAAAATAAATTTTTAGAAATGTTAAAAAAATATTCTATTTATTTTTAAAAAATTAAGAATACCATGGATAATTTTTAAATGGTTAAGGATGCTTCTAGAAATATTATTTGTTGTTTCTTAAAAAAAAAACTTACAGATGCAGAATGTTTTCATGATATTAGAAATATAAAAATTTAAATTTAAATTTAAATTCTAAAATATTTTATTATTTTATATCAATTTTAAATATTTTATTGTAAATTGTTCTAGTCAAAATTTTTATTTTTTCTCTCTCTGCAAACTATAGATATCTCGAAATGAATTCTGAGAAAAAAAAAACGTCTTTTATTCTATACATAAAAGGTATTTTCTTAAATTTTATTATTACTTTTGAAAAATTGAAGATATTTTAAGTTTACTAAAATTATAAGATATTTCTTATTTTTAAGATAAAATCTCTCATGAGATAAATATTTTTTATAATTTCTATTAATTTAATATATATATATATATATATGTGTGTGTGTGTGTGTGTGTGTGTGTGTGTGTGTGTGTGTGTATGTATGTATGTATGTATAATAAAAATAATTATAATTCATATAAAATTTTATAGCGATCATTTTTTTTTTATTTAAGCTATTTTATCACATCGAATGATCTATGGATTAAAATTTAATCACAAGTCTAGCGCTAGTCAATGAATGCAAATCAAATATAAGAAAGAGGTCAAGAATTATGAAAAATATTTTCCCAAAATATACGTTTGGAAAAGGGAAAAAATATTTGAGTTTGATGAGTAGTAATACAAATCAATATTTTCTGTGAAAATGATATCGATTTAGTTATGAAAATGATGTAAATAAAGGAAATTCAGTTATAAAAATAGAAGATTAGTTGCAATTAATTTACCACTAAGTTTTTAAATTTTACGAGTATGTTTTCAGAACTTATAATTGAAATATGTTATAAATTGTACGAGAGTATTTTTATTTCTTTAATTTTAGTCCCTGTTTTTTTTAATAACATTTCAATCCTTTTCTTGAAATCCATGTCTTTTAATACTATTTTTTGTTTGAGTATTTTTTTTTTAATATCATGTGTACAGCTTCTGAAGGGACGCAGCTTGGGTCTGATGCATCGGATCGGATCCTCTGCCGCGTCCTTTGCAGTAATTTTTTTTTTGAAATGTTACTTTTTTAAAAAAAAACAAATTACACTGCAAAGACGCAGCGGAAGGTCCAATGCATCGGACCCAAATTCCGTCCCTTCTGAAGTTTGGGAGAGTTGTTTGTTAATTTTCTTTCCTTTTCTTTTTTGCCCGTTTGTTAACTTAAAAATATGAAGGAAATTATTTTCACATGGCTCTTCCTTAGAGTTCCATATAATTTAGTATGTCATTATGCTATAATAGGCAGGGCAATTAAAATCCACAAAGCAAAATATTAAATATTTTTGCTATGGTTCACTTGATACTTTGAAGTATTTTTTTTCAAATAGTCTACTATACCACCATCCTAACGTATGACTCGTCTAGTAATTTGAAATATTTTTTTAGATAGCTTCAGCGTCTTGAAATATTTTTTAGTTCATTAAGTCAAGCTCTAGAGTTTTTTGAGTTTTTTTTGGATATATTTAACACCCTACAATGTTTTGACTTTATGATGTTGCATGCAAATCCACTTAACATGTTTTTAATAATATCCGTGTTTAAAAGTGGTTAAGGTTTAAAAATATCAACATATAAATGATTAAAAATGAAAAGGAAAAAAAGTAATTCTCATATACTAACCATCATGAATGCTCTCTGTTAATTAAATAGATTAAATATAAAATAACTGGATGGACTATAAACAAAATGATACCAATCAACCTAAGAAAATGACAACCTCTCAACGCTTTCTTATAAGAGACCAAAACATTAAAGAACATATCAACTAACGTATAGGAAGGTGTAATCCCAAGTTCGAGAAAATGTCAAAGCACACCAGCTATAAAATGTGAGTACCTATTCTTTGCAGTGATAACGATACTGCATAATAGAGGTAAAGAGGAGCCAGAGGCTTGCATGTAACGTCCCATTTGAAAATAGCGGAATTTTTTTTTTGAACCAGCGATCAGAGCCGAGCATTCTAGCAAGTGAGTAACTGAACCTTAAAGATATATAATCATAGTGTAATTGTTCTAATACAGTCATCTAATATCCAAAAAAAAGTAAATACATAAACTAGAAACATAAAACTCCGTCTTGCATCCTACATTGTCTGCTTGCCCCTATCTTCACACCTGGATCCTCCCGACCCTGAAGCTACAGCTGAGATCCAATTTCCATTTGGATCTTAGGTAACGGTTAACCTTATACTTAAATAAAACAGTATATGCACAACAGCTATTCATAACACATAACAACAGTAAATCACTACATAAGCACACAACAGATGCATGATCACAATATTGACAGAACATAAGCACAAAGCAGTATGTAAAGTCCCACAACATGTCTGCACATAACCAGTGCCACGACGGCTCATCGTGTCCTCAGCGCTAGGAAAACCCAACGGCGTTATCAAGACTATAACCCGTATAAAGCTGTATGTACAACTGACAACCCTAAACAGAGCCTCAGTATATAAACATGTCTATCACATATATGTATATGAGCAGTATAAGTGTTAAAATTACAATACGCGTCCGTACTTCCGTTGATGATATCTGGCACTTTCGTCGAATTATGGTACGTTTGACAACGGTATGACGGCGATACGACAGCGGTGATAGCGGTTCGTGATTTCGGATATCCTATAAGGATAATATCACCGATATGAATATTTAAGATCATAACAGGCATTTTAGGTATAAATTACCATTTTGCCCCTAGTTTGATTACTTGGTAGAATTTTGCCGGAGTTTCGCTATTTTGACTCTAAACTCTTAAAATCTTTCTATAACTCTTTTTCTAACATATTTCTGAGATAAATATCATATTTATTTCTAAAACATGATATCTAAGCTAACTTGACAAATTAAAGACTACTCTAACAATTCTACTATAACTATCAAAACAACTACTGAAACTAAAGACTAAGGACCGAGGAACTTACTCAAAGCTTTGCTATGAATTTCTACGGACTCCTCCTTCTTCCTTCCCTCCCAAATTTTGGATTCCCCAAGAGAAATTTGGTGTGAGGATTATGGAAGGTTTAAGGGGGTATTTATAGGAAAAACGAGTAGCATTTCTGTAATTTCGCTGAACTTTGTCTGGTTAAATTCTGACCGTTGGATCGCATCTTTTTGAGGTGGTTTGGTCTTGGCCCTACACCTTTTTGGCCGACCTCCCCCCCCCCCCCACAAGAAGACAAAAATGATGACATTATGCTAGTGACTTCATCCTTGCTTTATCAGATAAAATTCCTGGTTCGGTGTCCCGATTGCGAAATTTTGTAAAATCTTAGAATTCCAAAAGCACTACTCTGAAGGTCTTTTCTTCCTCTTTGAGAATACTGGATTTTTTTAACCTTATACTCTTATTAAGGACATTCCGTTGCCTGCTGAATATCCTCGGTAACTGCTGCCGGTTACAGAAATAACGTTGGTCGGGGCCAACTTCTGGATAAAAATCCACTGATCAATAATATACTCTGGTTTTTCTCAACTTATCCCTGTATTCTAGTTTATGAATTATTTTCTATCGGTTTTCATTTCTATTATCTGTTCTAATTTTGCAAAATATCTTCTTAGCCTGATCCCTTAATCACTCCGTTGGTTACAGAAATGATTTCGGAGATAGCCTACTCCGAGATAAAAATTCACTTGTTCATAATATACTCTGACTCTAGAAACCTAGTTCATGGTTTTCTAGATAGGATTTTATTTCTATCCGTGGTCATTTATCCTGTTTGTTTTTCACTAATATAATATTATTTAACTACCAAATATCTTAACTTATAACATTAAATATCTAAATATTAATTTTGCATCATCCTTATCTCTCCCCTAGCTCAAAAATTTCGGCCACCACCATATATATTTATTATTATTATTTTCTCATTAACCATAATACTCCATTTATCTTGCATTTATTTTTCACAAAATTTCCCTATTGGTCCATAAGTAATTACATGGATTTAGGCTTCTAGAATTACTTGAATAATCCTAAGCCTTTGATCTTTACTTTTCAAGATTACATCTTAACCTTTGCTAATTATTTAATTTACTTAATTTGATTCTACAAGTTTAATTAGCACCCTAACCATGAGCTTAACAATTCTTTTAGGATTAGGGATTTTTATGTACTAAATCCCAAATATTTTTCTTAATTTCTTATTTCATTTTTTCTTTATTTTCCTTGGCCAAAATTTCGGCCCTCTTAATAAATAATTATATTTATCTTATTTTTTCCATATTTCCTAGATTTTTGTAACCTTATAAAATTCCCAAAAATTACCAAATTAATCCCTTACTAATTATTGATATTTTTCTTAATTAAAATTAATCATTTTCTCTCAACAATTTTATTGACAATAATAATTTAAGTTCCATGCAAAATATCAAAAATCATAGTGTCAATTTTGGTTCCAGAATACTTTTTAATTTTTCTCCTCTTTATTTTTAAAGGAAATAATTTATTAAATTATCTAAATTAAGGACAATATTCTTTCTAATTTTTAATAATTATTCCATGCCTTCTAGAATTTTTCATAATTCTCTTTAGGATGTTTTATGGCCCTAAAGTGCATTTTTCACATTTTTTACAATAAATTTCCTCTAATTTTTCCTTAGTGTTTTCCTTTGAAAATAGACTAATCATACAACATGTTGAGACCAAAATCTTCATAAATGGGCATTTTTATTATTGTAACATAATATTCTAAATAATAATTATCCGGGTATTACATTGCACGCGGGGCTTTTGCCGGGCATAGTTTATTTTATAAATCTACCTCCACCGTCACATATATTTGAGTCCATTTATATTAGCGGTGATAAGAGTAATTTTTTTTAATATGAATTTTATAAACTTAAGATAGAATAAAAGTTATATTATAAATGTGATTTGTGTTTAGATTGACACGGGCAGAAATAGTTTTCCCAAAACTTAAACTTGTTTGGGTTGTTATTTGAAAATCAAGTTGAGATACAAATGACTGAAAAATGGTATGAATCTTTTATATTCACACACACATATATTATTTGTACATTTTGTGATAATTGAATAGAGAAATTGAAATTGATAAAAAAAAATATCATTGAAAAAGTTTTTTTAAAAAAAAAACTAAAGTCATTCATTAAATATAGTTAATCGATACGATTGTATATAAATTAATAGATAAATATATAAATTATTAATTATTAGAATGTTAAATTTTTAATATATAAAAATATATTAATAGATATATTTGAAAGTGAGAATTGTTCACTGAAGAATAAAAAGGGATAACCATGTTGAGAGCATCAAACGAAAATTGAGGGATCAAGAAGAAAAAGATAAAGGGGTTGAGAGGAATTTGACAAGGTAAAATCTCTAGAATCCTCACATTTTTACATCTACATTTTCCACTGTGTTACAATAGGAAAAGTAAGAAATTGTGACTTATCGACAAATGAGCTTTTGAAGTAAAAAGCACACATGAAAAAAAAAATAATAAAATTAAGCTAAAAGTATGCTTTTTAGGTTAGAAAAGTGGCTTTTCTTGATTCTACCGCTTTCCCAAACATGCCCTTTTAATCAATCAAAACAATAGGAGAAATTAAAAGAGAAAATTGCATCGAAGTCCTAAACAAGAGAAAATATAATAAAAAGGTCTATTGAAATCTTAAATTTGTAATGAAGTCTCATGGAACATTTTTGCAATATACTCCAAATATGAAAATTCTAAAATAACCTTAATGAATACACAATTATCCTTGTTCCCTCTCTTTAATTAATCAATAAGATTATTTTGGACTCTTCACATTTGGAATATATTGCAAAAATGTCCCACATGACTTTGTTGCAAATTTGATATTTCAAAGGACATTTATATTGTATTTTCTCTTATTTTGGACTTAGGTGTAATTTTCCCAAATTAAAATGATTTTTTTGGCTGAAAATTAAAATGATTTCAAGTAGCACAAGTTTATACAGTAATTGAAAAAAAAAAAAAAGTTCTCATAACAAAAGGAAATTTCAAGGAAAAGAAGTTGGGGTCGCCGCCGAGAGGATAAGGGAGAAAAATTAGAGAGCTGTATTTGTGTGATGCACCATGGAGAAGAGAGATAAGAGGGAGGAGAGAGAGAGAAATAAATGAGGGTTGTCAAAATTTTAAAATCAAGCATTTAGTGCTATAACAGTATTTTGGCTTTTATTTTAGTTCCCAACCGTGATAAGCCATAGGTTCTGGTTAAAGAAAATAAGCCACTTAAACCTAAAAGACCAATTAGCAAAATGCCATACAAGAGACAACCTAAAAAGTGAAAAGCCATCAAACTTACTTTTACCTCTCCAATTCAATCGCGTGCTTGGGCCTCCTAAAAGCCATCCCAAACACACGCCAATATGGTCACACATCTACATTCATAAACATTTTCTTGTATACAACATCCTTTGTGGTGTTATTTGTTCCATAATTCTTTGCTCTCTTAGCACAATCTTCAATCCATCAATGCTTTTCACCCTAAACAACGCAACATATAACTAACCATGTGAAAAAACTGGTTTAGGGAGATATAATCCAGCATGCCACAATGGTTGTCCTTGACTTTTGTTGATTAGATTGTCATGGAAAATGATAAAGTAATTAGGAGTTGTCTCCTTTGCATATAAAATGGCTATTTAAATTTAGATGGGTTCGTGTCCATCCTATATATGAGCATCTTCTCATTTGGTCTTGAACCATTTAGTATCACTACCTTAATGACCGTCTTTCTTATTATAGATACACGGAGACATATTTTATTGCATAATCCGACTGCTTGATCAATGTTTCTCAACATTATAGGTGCACCAACTTTGAGTACAGGTATATTTGGTGGCAAACTAAAGCAAGTAAATGTGTTCAAAAATTCTATGGTGTAAAAATTGTCAAAATTGTTGGAATCTTCTGTTGGATTGCAAACAGTCACAACTAATTAGGAACTCATATTTCTCACACAGTGGCATGGAGCACTTGTGATCATTAATCTTGCTAACAATTTCAATGGTTGGCCTGTCATTGAAGTACACATTCACTGTTTAATTGTCCAATATGTTTTCATATACTGCATGCACGATTGCATTTATTAGATCATTGCAATTTGGTATTAATACTTCCTTAGGGATTTCTATATCAGCAATACCATTTATAGAATGTCCAAAATTCCCATCACCGACATCTAGTAACCATCTTAAGAACCATTCGATTTTTATTGTTAACATTGTTATCATTGGAAGGGTTCAATTCATGGCACCTGAATCGGATTGGTTAATTTGAACTAAAACTTAGCTATTGGCCATGAAACTGATCTAGTCTAGCATATAAAATGGGATCACTCCTTGACTTGGCTCTAACTCAATTGACACGAGGTGACCCAAAGCGACCTCACTCGATCGCTAAGCTGAGCGAATTGTATAATTTTTTCTCTCTCTCAAACGTGAAATGATGTCGTTTCATAAGTTCATTTTTTCTTTTTCTTTGTTTTTTTAAATGGCTAAAGTATACTTTTAGTTCTTTAAGTTTACATGAGATATATTTTGGTCTCTTAACTTTATAAAGTATACTTTTAGCCCTATAATTTTAACACCGTTAATTTTGCTAACGGACAATACAAACTCAAGTGATAACCGTGTAAACTTAAGTGATGATTGTGTAATTAAATGCTATTAAACTTAAATTTAAAATATGAGTAAATTGAAAAATATATAAAATTTGTTTAATTAAATGATATTAGTTATCACTTGAGTTCGTCACGTCAGCATTTTCCATTAACAATATTAACGGTGTTAGAGTTATAGGACCAAATGTATACTTTATAAAGTTAAGGGACTAAAAGTATATCTTATATAAAACTTAGAGGACTAAAAGTATACTATAACTTTTTTTTAAATTTGAGCTAAAATGACCAAAACGCTAAAACAAAAACAAAAAGCAAATTTTCCTTGCAAAATGGTAAAAGGAAATACAAAATCCAAATTTCCCAGATCGAGATGATCACTTGCTCTGCTCCCTCCATGGTGCCAAGCTTTAGGTGCTCGGTTGAGCCCTAATAATCGCTTTAGTGGGTTAAAGGTTGGAGCTTTTGGTTGTTCTTCACTTCTCGTCGCCTTTCATCGCTAGTTCAGAGGCATTTTCGTCATTCATCATGGATAAACTATGCAAGATGAAGAGTTGGGTGGGTGAAGCTTTGGGACTTCATACTCGATCTTTATAGCGTTTTCCTTCGATTTTTTGGTTTGCTTTATGGATTTCTTAATCTCTATTTGTGTTTTATGCCTTCATTTGTTTGATTTTATTCTTCTTGCTTCAAAATGGCCAAGGCTTGCTATTGCTCTGTTTCACTCATTATTCTTTAGGTAGAGGTTCAGGCAAAGTTTCTTCATAAATTTTTTGTGTATGTGCCCCTTTAGTTCTATATGAACTTTCTCTTTGTTTTTAGTTCGAAGTCTATCAACAAATGTTTTGAAGAAAGGGACCTTGTTGTAGACAGCAGAGGAGTTGTAGAATATCTTTGAGCTCTTATTGCAACTAGTGTTTTTGCTGAATATCTTTTTGATGAGAAATTTGATAAACCTTCCAGTCTTCCGACCTTAGCAATTAGTTTATATTCATTTTCTTGCTATATTTTTTTTTCTTTTGTGCTAGCCCTTCCTTCATTGCTCTTTTTAATTAGCAGATGAACACTATTCCACCCTGTTTTGCTATATGTTTATTCATGGATTCATGAATGTTGTTTATGTTTAACACGAGAAATTAATTAATTTATCTTTTGTTGTTAGCTTGGTCTTTTGTGGTTTGATTGTGCTCTTTGATTCTTTTTGCTTCATAATGGTTAATGGTTGTAGCTTGCTATTTTCTCTACAAAAAAAACTTCAGATTACCCACAAAATTACCGAAGGAAAAAAATTTCATCGGAAATTACCCATAAATTTCCGTGGGTAAAAATTACCCATAGAATTACCCACAGAATTATGTCAGTAACTAACATTACTGACGGAATTATGTGGGTAATTTCCGTCACAAAAAATGACATGGCTGATTTAGGCATGACATTTTTTGCAACGAAAATTTTCCGTTAGAAATTTTATTTACTAATGGAAATTATCTATAGAATTCCGTGGATAATTTCTGACAGAATTTTTCCTGTCAGTAATTTTGTAGGTAATCTGAATTGTTTTTGTAGTGTTTCTTTATTTTTTGACAGCTAGATGTTATTGTTTTGTTCTTCATTATAGCTTTAATTATTAATCATATTGGTGCTTTTGGCTTGTTATATATTGTAATGCTTTTGGCTTGATGTCTATTGTTGAAATGATGTTTTTTTTTTCCTTTGTGGTTTGTTAATGGGGGCTACAAATGAAGGAACTGATAATACTTCCACTCCCAATCCTCCTGAGTCTAGCAACCCTCCCAACCACATGCATTAGGGAGTGTAAAAAAATAGATCCTACTTAAGAATGTGTTTCTATAAAGAAAGAAGGGAAAGTAAATGCATTTACATGTCTTTTATGTACTCAAGTTATAAGGGATAGGATATTCTTACTGCTATTTGTTTTACTACTAATGTTACTATCACTTTTCTACCGTTAGATCAAAATCTTATCTATCTTTATCATTTCTCTCTCTTATTAAGATTTTGATCTAATGGTGAAAAAGTGGTAGTAATATTGGTAGTAAAAAAAAATGATAGTAAAAATATCCTATCCCAAATTATAAAGGAGGTGAGATAAATAAATGGAAGCATTATTTGACTGGTGTGAGTGGTCAAGTAATTTATTGTAAAAAAATCTCACATGAAAACCACCGTCACGCTTATCTTCCACAACACTAGAAAACCCAACTGCCCCGCCATTAACAGAAACCAAGCTCAATCCAACCACATCATCAACGCCTTCAAAAACTTCAAGCAACATGCTGGCAACGTCTCCATCCAGTCGCCAACCGCAATTCTCCTTACTCCACTATGCACGAAGATATCTACAACCTCATTGAGGACAAGAGAGTCGCTTTATCATAATCCCTTTCCACAAGCAACAAACCGTTGAGTCGTTGACAGTGGAATGGAGGCTACGAATATGGCCTTCTGTACAATTAACCAGAATTTGCTCGCCGATTCGCCTTGCTCTGTTAGAATCCTCGCCGACTGAGGACTCAATGGATCTAACATATAAGCCACCAATCATATCTCCCACCACATCACTGTTTTCCTGTGTACCATGTCAACAATTCCACTCAAAGTCTTTTCCCCACTAATTATTTAAACAGCCATTACTTATAGTTTTAACAGCATTGTAATATTTTGAACTTTTTAATTGTTTTTTGATAGTTATGCTTGACTTAAAAATTTTAATATTGAGTGTTCTTAACGTAACACTTTTCCTCCTATAGCTCCACCACCTAATGTCTCAACACCTAGCAAGTTGAATGATCTTAACGTTGATTATTAGTTTAGTGATTGAAGGTGAGAATATTTTGTTATGATGTAGGTGGGAATATGTTAATCATATAGGTGGGAATATTTTGTTACAATGAATATTTTGTGATTACTTATTACAATTCAAATGTCATTGGGTGGTATATAATACTTTGATATCAATCTGCAAAGAAAATTTGACAAATATATGATTATTTAGCTAGTGATTAAAGGTATGAGATGAATCTCTTTCTTTTTCTTTTTGTCTCGTTAAGTGGCTTTGAGCCTGAATTATTGATATATAGTATTTGGAATTATGGATTATGTTATAAGAAATTAAATTATTTTTCAATTTTTTATTTCTCACCCGTTGGGTCCCGGGTTGACTCTGGTCTAATCTAATGACCCTTGACCTAGTACTCTGACCAATTTAGTGGCTAATCTGAGTTTGATAACCTTAGTTCAATTACATGTTTTTTGTCAAATAGAAAATAGTGCAATGTTGCCATAAGTGTGAAGAATATGTACACTCATTAACTATAGCTGCCTTTGTTCCCTTAAGAATGGTGGGCGCTATTTGAACAAGGATTAAGGTGTAAATAAATTCATGCGCATATGATACCATAAAGTTTATTTAGGTGTAATCAGTCAAAATAATGGTGCAGAAGTACAAATAAAAGTTTCCAAAAATAGTGCAAAAAGTTAGGATTATTAAGTCAACAAACATTAACTATTTTTTTTTACTGACATGTTTGTTCAACAGTTAATGTCATTAACATAGTTATCATAATATTTTTTCACTAATTTAAAAGCTTTATGTGTATGAGGAAGCACTATAGGGAGATTTATGCTTTAATAAAAAAACAAAAACAAAACAAACAAACAAAGCTAGCGTGTTTGGTTCAGCGAAAGAAACTATTAAAATGATGGTTTGTGATGGAAGCGGATACTAATTACATGCCTACTGTTACTAAAATCGTGACTTTATAATCCTTTTTTTTTTTAAAAAAAATCCAAATGTAGTACTTCTTCCCTTCCTTTTTACAAGATAAAATTGTTTTTTTTTTTTTTATATATATAGAAAGTTTTGGAAGGGTTCGACACCGGGCTCTATGAGCACTTACTGAGGACTTACAAGATCGCCTACCAAAGAAGTCACAGCGACGGCAAAGGAGATCAAACTCACGACCTAAGGGTCTAGTCCTGAATCCCTTATCATCTGTGCTAACTCTCATTGGCTAATAAACGGTTGGTCGATAAAATTGTTAGGTATGTCATCTTTGTGGATATGTCATGTTTCCTTTTGTTTTTTAAAATCCAAATGTAATAGTTATTGAAGTCCTAAAAATAATATCTAACTAATAAACGGTTGTTCGATCTTGGTGATAAGCAGCCTTATTCTCATAAAGATGATAATATAAGTTTGAATTTTAGACAATACACCTATTAAGAGAGGTACAAATCATTTATATTCTAAGTCTCAAAAAGAAAAACTCTTCATATTATCAAAAAAATTATCTTAATATGTTTTATCATCAAAAGTTATGATTTTTATCTCAAATTATTCTTATTAATTATACATATTAAATGAAATTTTTATTGTGTTAATAGTTAAAAGAGGTAGCTCTAAGAACCAATTGACTTTTTTATAAAAAGATTTAAAAAATTAAAGAAATTATATTAAAGTACTTGTATTTATTATATTTGACTTCAAACTTCTTGTTATTTTATATTTGATGAGTATTTCATAATACCACCGCATATCTTAATACGAATAATCAATCTAGCATATTATTTTAATATCCATTACTTAGTTTTCAGCTCTTACATTAAGAAAGAGAGAATATTTACTTTCACCACAATCATCATTATAATAGTTGCCACTATCAAGCCAAATTCATTTTTTAAAGACCCACCAACGTACAAAATCTGTTGATTCATTTTATTTAGATTGAGTATAAAATGCACAAAACATATAACCTCAACATAAATTGGATAATGATTCTAACTCCGTTTCTTTAGGCCTAAAGCCAATATTGATGCTAACTCCATGGATTCTTAGCTATCAAGTTAATAAAAAATTAAAATCTCGGCCTTCCAATTCAATATCATGTGATCAGGTCCAATAAAATTCAATATCATGTGCACTGCCAAGCCCAACATAACTTCTACAGAAAATTCTACCTAACAACCTTCACTCCTAGTGCCTATTTGGATTAAGAGTAGAAGCTACTTTTCCGACATGATTTAGATATGCAAGATAAGATTGTGAGAAGTTTTGTCTCGACTTGTATAATTGTGATTTTTCAAATGACAACAACAGGCTCGTAGTGTTGTGCACAAAAGCATGTTCATGAATTTAAGACAAACATCAAAGTCAAAAAATTAACGGCATTGAAAGCCACCATATTGGCTTCTAGATCAAAACCTAAAGCTTTCAATTTTTATAGTCATGAATACAACCACTTAAAACACTCTCACATTGTACTTCTAAATGCAGGTGAAGCTGCTTCATTCTGTCATAACGGGTTTATTCTCATTGGCTTTAGGTTTCTGTTCTTTTGGCTTCTGCTCTTCCACTTTCCTGAAATACAAAACAAAAAATATTAATTCAAAGATCTGCAAAACAGGATCAATACCAACTAACCATTATCATCAGAACCTAAAATATATCACAAATTACAAACACAATTCAGTAAGCCAAACATCTTGAGAAGCACCAGTGGTCAGAATTCAATTTACCAACTCACTTTAATCAGATACCAACAAAGTGAAGTCATGCAGTTCAAAGGTCAATTTTCACCCATTCTTTACACAATGGAAGAGAGAGGATACAACAGGGATGCCATTTAGTAATAGGAATTCACAACTGAATAACCCTTCCACCGTTAACTCATCACCAGATGTTGAAGATATAAGTGTAGCGATAAATCTAACAAAACTAATATAACCCACAGAAACTATCTATCAAATACTCACACTAAACCCAGATGCAAACTGATTATCCAATGAAGTGAAAGCTTTAAATGATCATTTCCCTGCTTACAAGCTCACAAATCTAAACTCATTTTTTCAGGTGAAACAAAGAAACACGTTATCTTAATTTTAAAGACTAATTTGAATGGACAGGAGTACCATGATTCCATCAATTTCTTCCAACTTTCACATTCAATCAGAACTACATGTTTTATCAAAGCACTTTTTTTTCCTGTTCATCACGACAACGATCAGAAATAAAGCTTATCCTCAAACACGGTTCAATTTTAATAGTGAAACAAGTTACCAACCGCCCATTAGAGCCAACAGTGAGCCACCTCCTCTGTCCTAAAATTCGTCAACTAACATTCAAGGTTCAAACAACAAACCTCCATTTATGATTTTTTTTTCACATACCTCATCTCACTCTAAAGAAAACACCAGACTCTTTAGAATTCACATAGCAAATATGCCTCTACCACCACATATTCTTACAATGTTAAAAAAAAACAACAAAAATCAATAACTCTTGAACAGCAGAAAACTATGTTGAGAGCTATCTAAAGCCACTGGAAGAAAATTACGACAATGCCATTCAACCAAACCAACCAGCACACCTACTTTTATCCAAATTTAGAACATAAAATGAGCCTAATAAGCGATGAGCGCGAAATAGGACATCAACATGTATCTGATGAGAGTGTCTCCAGCGAGATATATTCTTTAACCAAGCGCGCAAAGCTCATATAATATTTAGGGGAATAAATAACGCACTTAACTCTAATTTGCCACTTCTTGAACTATACCTTAACTCCAACCACAATTTCAACGCGAAAAGGAAAATACGACAAACCTCTTGTCTGATGAGCCTCCCTTCTGACTGAGGAAGGATCGGAAAAGTGGAGAGTTAACGTCGTAGATCATTGTCACTCCGATGATTTTCTATCAGCCAAAGTTGAAGCTTAACCCTAGTTGGCCTTGCGTCGCTGAGCTTCTAGTACCACCGCCGAACCGAATGGGATACATCGGGATGGATTTATAATTGGGAACAGAAAGCGGGTTGAATTTCGGGTCAACTCTCTCGTAAACGTTCTGGTCCGCTTCCGACTTGGGCCTCGAAGCCCAATGGTATTTTATTCTTAGACCAATATGAAAATACAGTACGTACAGATATGAGGTCAAAGTTCCAGCTCTTAATTTAGGTTATTGGCAGCAGCAATAGTTGAGGTGGTGCGATAATTGATCTTCTTTTGCTATAAAATTTTAAGAAAGTTTGTAATTGTATTAAAAAATTTAAGGAAGTTTCTTGAAACTATAACCTTTTTTTATTATAAAAACCATAATCTTTTTAAATGCTAATAATCGTGTAAAATTTTATAATCTTTCCCTAAAATTCAGGAATATTTTTTTTAAAATGTATGAAGGTTTGATTTCTCTTTGATAATAGTGAAGGTAAGATTTTTTTAATTACTCACATATAACATATTTCCTTTTCTACTATAGAAATTGTAATATATGATAGTTATAAACTAACAAATATCGCAGTTTCGAACTGTCATATGTGCGAACATTATAAAAGCTTGGCGTAGATAAATTACAGTTCCGAACCATTATTTATTCTAACCTATCATAACATAACGGGTATAATATAACACCTTTTATTTATTGAGATGTGATGAAGCTATGTTATGCGTAGTGCTATAATAATAAATAATGGTTTTGAGTAAACAACCGTTATAAAAATTGGTAACATACATAATGATAATGGTGCTCTCAAAATAATTGTTATATAAAAGTCTAGCACGCATAACAAATGCTATATAGCAACCATCATTTATTTGCTATAAAATGCTAACGTGTTTAATGAAATAACCGTTATATATAGTGTATAAATATATACGGTTATTATTTAATAACCGTAACTTTTGAGGTAGTTTTTTTAATTAAAAAAGTTCTCCTTTTGTCCTTGCATGTAGAACAAAATTGTACACAAATTTGAATATTATAAAAGCTTATACATCGAGTATAACTATGCAATTTAGGATGGATCAAGATATTCTCAACTTTGTGACTAGGCTAAATGGAACTCCCTACTGTAAAGGGCTCAAGGGGTAAATAGCCTCGAGCAAGTTTGATAGAGAATGAGGGGTTAGAACTATAATACGCCATTTGCTCCTTCTTAATAGGAAGCATATGACGTTCTATAGATCTATGCTCTCCTTCTCTATCAAGTTTTACTCTAGGTTGCATACCCTTTGAGTCATTTACGGTAGGGAGTTCCATATAGCCTAGCCAAAAAGCCAAGGATGTCTTGATTATGTGTGAGCTTTTATTCTATTATACAGTCAAATCCAACAAGTAAAGTTAAAGCATGAATTCTATCTAATGCGCGCGCACGTGCACACACACAATATGTACATGCATACATGTGTGTGTGTCTTTTACATGTTTTGTCATAGATGATATAACAATAAGGTGGTAGGCCAAGCAACAAGTTCAAGTACATAGCACAAAGTTCCTTTTATTAGCATTTTGTGGCGAACACTTGAAGAGCTAACTTGGATTGATGATGTCCTTTAGCCCTTTAGGCTACCATGATTATGAGGGAGAGACGAGTTGTGAATCGTGTTCTCCCTCTGTAAGTTATACATATGGCATGTAGTAATCGTATACCACTTGAGGCTATCTTCCATATCCTCAATATATTGAAATCTTAACAATTTCCTATAACAGGAGAGGAACTTTCAATCAGAGATTTTTCAAGGAAAAAAACATAAGCATGACTTTGGTCAAAACCTAGCTACAAACATGAAGTGAATAATAATGAATAATGCAAAATGGAGAAACAAAGTCATACCTCTATATGATTAGAATAGACTACGCAAAGAAATGTGATGTGGCTAGGGCTGAAGAATGAATACATGAGTAATGAATGAAAACACGTGTTAGGGCTTATGCATCAACTCAAGTAGCTGTTGCTGAGAAGCACAGAGAAGGCTTTGTGGATGGTGTGGTTCAACTGAAAATAACGATTGATGACAAGAATAAATGACCAAAGTGATAGGGTTTCAAGGTTGGTAGGTTTAGGGTTTAAATTGACCTAAGAGGCTAAGGTGAGTGTGCTAATGAATGAAATAGAGAAACATTTAAATATAGGGGAAAGTTTAACTTTATAACAGTTCAAAAATATCATTCATAATGTATTCCTCAATTGTTATTTATATAACAGTTACTGTAATAAACTATTAGGTAATTTCAAAACATATATTACGGTTTCTAGCTAATAACCATTAAATATATGCATCATTTTCTTTAAAATAAATAAGGGGGTACTGCTATCGATTTCCATAGGCTTTCATAAATAACACATAAATAAACAACAATACAATATAAGGTTAAGGTGAAAAAATACACATATGTTTTTCTCCCAGGAGCGCTCAGCACCACATGTTTTTTTAGGTGTAAAAATACCCATAAACTCTTAAAAATGGTGCAAAACTACTCATGCCGTTAAATTAGCTAAATTGTCGTTACTTTTAGGTGGGCCCCACTCCATTTTTTTTAAAAAAAAAACACCTAACTTTTTTTAATTCCTTTTGTTGCCCTTTCTCTTTCTAACGCGTGTACTTCCGCTTCTTCTTCTTCTTCGATTTCGATCTGTGCTTTTCTTTGATCTCTCAGCGGCCTCCACCTTCCTCCTGCCACATTACCATTTCACCGCTGCACTTGGGTGGTTTCCCAAGATCCGCATCTGAGCTCCTTGTTGCGTCAGATTTATCACGCCACCGGAGTATGATTTTTTGTTTTCCTGCAAACTCCCAAACTGCAAACTCTTCCTTCTTCCCTCCGTCGTCCGTCATCCGTCGTTGAACCCCGTCGTACTTCGTCTCCTTCCCCTCTTCCTCCCCTCAGTCTGCGAAGTTGGGATAGTGACAAACACTCAGAACCAAAAGCTTGGATTTTTTTCCCTCCTCTGCCAGATTTGTCGGCATAGTGGTTATATTTTCCACGAAGATCCAAATCGCACCACTGCCGGAGCTACTTGGTGACTGCTGCTTTTTTAGGGTCGACGCTAGTGCAAGAATGGCAACACTTACAGATTTGTTGTTTAAAGTTTTGATTTTTAAGTTTTTCTATCTCTTGGATGATTTGTTGTTTGAAAGCTTTAGATGATAGGTTTTGATTTCTCTGGAACCCTTGTAATCATTGTTGTTCCCCCTGGTTTTGATTTCTGTCGATGATAGGTTTTGCTTTCTCTGGTTGTTCTCTGGAACTTTTTTTTTTTGCTCGAAACTCTACTCATGAGCGAAAAGCATATGGAACTGAGTTTTTTTTAGTCTAAGGGCATTTTGGTATTTTTACATGGCAAGTTAACAGCAGTTAGAGGAATCTAACAGTGGTGGCATTTTTGCTCCATTTTTGAAAGTTTATGTGTATTTTCGCTCAAAAAAAAAAAACATATGGTGCTGGGCACTCCCCAGGATAAAACACATGTGTATTTTTGCACCTTAACCCTATAATATACCATTCATAAAAATACATAAATTAACCTAGCCCAGCGAAAAGACGATACACAGTCAAAACACAAAAAATAAGTGCCTCTTTTCCGTTTTCTAGTTTTAGCTTTTTGTAATTTACTTTTTTCCGCTTTATTCTTCTCTTATTGTCAAGTAATAATTTTGCCCTCTTCGAATCACAAATGACTTCATTATAATCATGCCTAATATACAAAGTATCTTCTTTATCCAAATTTAATGGTTCGGGTGACCTCTCATTGAATGAATCATCCTCAATTCCATAACTTATCTCCTCATCAATCACTTTATTTATCAACAAAACAATAGTTGTCAATGTTTAGAAAGATCACGGACTTAGAATACTTGTTTAGCCTTAAAAGTCAAAATGAAAGACTCTTCTTTATACCCTTCCTTATTCAAATTCAACTGTATCAAGACTAAGTAATCAATTCTCAAGTCCTGATTATTGTCATTCCACTTGTAACCGAAAATGGAAACCCATAAGTCGATATAATCCAACTCCCAAATGTCTTCAATCACCTTAAGGTATGTCAGCTATGCATAGATAAGATTTTTATATTTTGAACTGGACACATGCACGATGTTAGCTTGCGTAAGACTTACACCACTATTTTGCTCTTTGGTGTAGAAGGCGAACCCATTGATAATGTAATTTGCATAAGACGTTACTTAATTGTTTTGGACTATATGCTAAGAACTTTAATCTGCTCGAAACTAATTTCAGAAATTAGAATAATGAATTTGGATGAATTCTTAAAGGTTATGTATGGTTTTTTCAAAAGAAAATAAACATATCAAATGTAAATGGGTTACCCAAAACCTAGTTAGTCTGCCTATTTATATACTAGCCTATTTATATGGGTTTAAATAGGTTGAGATATGGGTATGGGCTAGCCCATACCCATTTAAAATTAAATGGGTAAGCTATGGGTTAGGTCTCGAGTTGCCCAACCTGCCCATTACTTTGCCCTATTTTCCATCAAAACATGGTAGTCATGAGATTTTAATCCCATCAATTTCAAGTCCTTCGCTAACATGAGTTTTTCTGATGTTTGAAGAATAATCCTTTAGCACCTTGACTAAAGTAAGTAACCAAAGTAAGTAACCAATAAAAACTAATTTTTTCTTCCTTTGTGCCGCGGTACAAAGAAATGAATGGGGTAAAATCTCATGTGTTTCGGATAGCAGAAAAAATTGAACTCATGTTTTTGGCAGCTTTCGCAAGTCCGTACGTGCTGTCTGGAGTCCGCAACCATTGTCGGCCAGTAGTATCCAGCCCTTAAGGCCTTCCGGGCTAACGCCTTTGCCCCCATGTGTTGTCCGTTTATCCCTTCGTGTATCTCCGACAGCACGTACTCGGCCTCTGCCTGGTTTAAACATCTCATCATTGGGGATTGAAGGCCTTTTCGGTAGAGCTGGTCATCGACCACCGTGTACATTAACGCGGTCCGTGCTATTTGCCTTGCTTCCCCGGGATCTTCCGGGCTAACTCCCTTTTCCAGGTAATTTAAGATTGGCTTTCGCCAGTCTTCTGCTGCCGCGATGACCATGATACACGTGGGTTCCTTGAGACTTTGTTGTATTACAGTCCGATTATTTCCCGGGTTCCTGGTGCTTGCTAATTTGGAGAGGATATCTGCCCTCGCATTTTCTCCCCTGGGTATGTGGGTGACTAGGACCTCATCGAAGTCGGCCACTGCCTCTCTGACTTTCCCCAGATACTTAATTAGCAAGGGTCCCTTGGCCGTGTATGAACCGTTGATTTGGGCCGCGACTAGTTGAGAGTCGGTAGAGAGATGAACCCTCCTGGCCCCATTGTCTTTTGCCTGTGATAGCCCGACTAATACAGCCTCATACTCGGCCTGATTATTGGACGTTCTGAAGTGTAATTGCAGGGAGTGTTCCATGGCGACTCCTTCCGGGCTTTCGACTATGATCCCGGCTCCACTTCCTTTGGCGTTTGAAGAGCCGTCTACAAATACTTTCCAAACGTCAAGGTCTGCTTTCGGGACTACCTCTGTTGGCACCAGTTCTGCAATGAAGTCGGCTAAAGCCTGGGACTTAATAGCACGCCGAGCTTCATATACTATGTCGAATTCGGATAGTTCGATTGCCCAACTCATCATTCTACCTGCTAAGTCAGGTTTGTGGAGTATTTGACGTATGGGCTGACTGGTTCGGACAATTATTTTATGCCCCTGGAAGTAAGGGCGTAATCTCCTCGCGGCAGTTAGGAGCGCAAAGGCCACCTTTTCCAACCTTTGATATCTTAGCTCCGAACTCTGCAAAGCCCGGCTTGTAAAGTAAATCGGTTTCTGTTCCCTCGAATCTTCTCTCACCAGGGCGGCACTTACCGCTTCTGGGGCCACGGATAGATATAATATCAAATATTCCCCGGGCTCGGGTTTTGTCAGCATGGGTGGTGATGACAGGCATTTTTTGATCTTGTCAAACGCAGCTTCACACTCTGAGTTCCATTCTCCATGCCGTGCTTCCTTCTTCAATAACTTGAATAAAGGAAGAGCATTTTCTGCCGATTTCGGTAAGAACCTTGTCAGCGCGGCCAGTGTGTCGGTCAACTGATGTACTTCTTTTTTGTTTTTTGGGGCAGCCATATTGAGGACGGCCTGACATTTGTCCGGATTGGCCTCAATCCCCCGGTTTGTCAACAGGAATCCGAGAAATTTACCCGCTGGTACCCCGAATGCACATTTAGCTGGGTTAAGTCGGATTCTGTGGGCCCGGAGCTTATCAAATGTTTCTTGCAAATCTTGGATGTGGTGGGATCGCTTAACTGACTTTACGATCATATCGTCGATGTAAACTTCGACGTTCCTGCCGAGTTGTGCCTCAAACACTTGATTCATCATCCTCTGGTAAGTAGCTCCTGCGTTCTTCAGCCCGAAAGGCATGACATTATAGCAGTAGTTTGCTTTTTCCGTGATAAAAGCTGTTTTCTCCTGGTCTTCAGGATGCATAGCTATTTGGTTGTAGCCGGAATACGCATCCATGAATGAGAGCAACTGGAAACCCGAGGAATTGTCCACCAGTTGGTCAATATTTGGCATGGGGTAATCATCCTTGGGGCATGCTTTGTTGAGATCGGTGTAGTCGGTGCATACCCTCCATTTGCCATTTGGTTTCTTGACCATTACCACATTTGACAACCACGTGGTATACTGGATTTCCCTGATGAATCCCGCATCCAGCAGTTCTCTTACATGCTCGGTTAGGGCTTCCTGACGGTCCGGTGCAATCTTTCTTTTCTTCTGCGAGACCGGCGTATATCGTGGATTTATGGTCAATTTGTGACAGCAGAACGCCGGGTCAACTCCTGGTAACTCCGAAGGTTTCCAAGCGAATACGTCCTTGTTTCTCCATAACAGCTTTTTGAGCTCGCTTTTTTCTTGCTCGGCAAGTGCACTCCCGATCTGTGTTATTTGTCCGGGATCCTCTCCTAGTTGGTAGCCTGTGAGCTCTCCATCAGGCTCTGTTTTCATCATCTTTGCTTCTTCTCTTACATCCAGATCTACCATGTTGACCGAGCTCGGCGCAATTGGCGCTGACTTTCGAGTTCCTTTCTGCTGCGAGCTCGATGTTCCAGGTTCGTTGTTTTTAACTGTCGAGAAATAGCATTGCCGGGATTCCTTCTGATCACCTCTGACGGTGACGACTTTATTGTTCCGACTTACCATTTTCAGCTTCTGATGCTTAGTTGATATGAGCATGTCCCAATTATGAATGGTTGGTCTGCCTAAGATTATATTGTAGGACGAAGGGAAATCCGCTACAATAAACTTGACTCGCTCAGTCTTGAAGGCTTCTTTAGAGCCCAAGGTCATTTTAAGTTCGATACACCCTTTGGGATTTGTATCCTGTCCGTTGAACCCGATTAAGGTTGTCCTGCACGGCCTTAGATTCTCTGGGTCGAGGTCCATGCGCTTAAAGGCGTCCCACAGGATGATATCCACCGCGCTGCCAGGATCGATGAATATCTTCTTTACACGGCATTTTCCCAGGAGGCCGGTTATGACCAGTCCGTCTTGATGACCTGGGATTACGTCCCTCAGATCTTCCTGAGTAAAGAACAGCTTAGGAGGCTCTTCTGTTTGTGATGGCTTCGGCTTGAAGGTCGGTCGTCCCCTGATGGTTAAGACTTCCCGAAGGTATTTCTTCCGCTGATTGGCGGTATCGCCGCCACCTCCGTAACCTCCACTAATGACATTGCAGTCAAACTCTGCTTCCGGGAACTCGTCCTCATTGTCGTGCTTTCTCCGGCCTTCGTCCGGCTTTCTCCTCTGGGAGACCGGGCTTGTACTCCGATCTGTCTGCTTGCGCTTGGCTTTCTGCCCTTGTGTTTTGATAACGTACTGACGTAATTTTCCATCTCGGATAAACTTTTCCACCGCATCTCTAAGGTCCCAGCACTCATCCGTTGTGTGCCCGGGTCCATTGTGGAATTCACAAAACCGTGTGCGGTCCAACTTTCCCTTATTATAAAGTGGTCGGGGTCGCTCCACCTTCCTCATCTCGGTCAGGGCTACCTCTCTCCATAACTGTGAACGAGGGACATTTATTGGAGTATATCTCTCATACTTCCCCTCATGCCTTTGTCCTCGTGTTTTCTGGTCCGAGTTACGGGGTCGGTCTCTTGATGCCCGGTCCTTCCCTTTCGGGGGTGGGCTTTTCTGTCTCTCTTTTCCCGGCGCGTTGGCTATCTGCATCTGTTCTATGTCTAGATACTTTTTGGCTCGTTTATGGAATTCTTCCAGCGTCTTGATCTCGCCAGATATGACCGATCTCCCCATTCTGGATTCGCTATCTAAGCCCGAGATGAGCAAGTGTACGTGGACGCTTTCCGTTAATCCCTGGATTTGTAATGCGGCAGCCTTGAAACGATCCAAATACTTCTGAAGGGTTTCACCGGGTTGCTGCTTGATTCTGTCCAGCGTGTAGACCGACCTGGGTTGCTTTTTGCTTGTCGCGAAATTCAGCAGGAACTTCTCGCTCAGGTGGTTGAAGTCGATGATGGACTTGGGAGATAGAGTCCGGAACCAAATTTGGGCGGCTCCTCGTAACGTTGAGGTGAACAGCCTGGAAATGATTGGTCCCTTGAATCCTCGGACCAGCATCTCAGTGTCGAAAGTGTTCAAGTGTGTCTGGGGATCCTGACTTCCGTCGTACTTAGGGAGGTCGGATGTATTAAATTTCCTTGGGTACTCAGCTTCTGTAATTTCATCTGAGAACGGGCTGTTGTTTTGTCCTCCCTCCCCATACCACGTCTTGTACCTGTCGGAGTCTTGCGGAATTCCCTGATTGTCCGAGGTACGGCTGTCCTTCCTATGTGCCCGGGCTTGATCCTCCTGACTCGCGTCCCGGTGATTATTTTGCTGAGAATTTTTTGTTGAAGCTATTCGGCCTTGCCCGGGATGATCCTCCTGGAGGGGATCAATAGTTTGGTGATTGGTTTCTTCGTCCTCATTCTGCTGACCGTCCCGGCGTTCCTCCTGAAGAGGGTCTTGTAAGTGTTTAAGAATTTGATTCATCACCTCGGTCATATGGTCAATCTTCTGGTTCTGAAGATTGTCGCGTTCTTCCACATTCTCGATCCGTTTCATCATTGACTCAGCAATGTTATGTAGGAGCCGTATGTCTGGGCTTCCAATCTGAAACTTTGAGGGACCAGCGTGGTTAGTATTTTCCAGCGTTTGGCCTGCTCGTCCATCCAGGTTTGAGTCCGGGGACTCCTCCATTTGTTCCTGATTAACGCCTTGAACGTCCTGCTGTTGGGTCTCGCTAAAATTTTGTTCCTGACCTTGCTCGTGTGCATGCGGGTGGCTTTTGCTTCTGGTATTAGCCATCACGGGTCACGGGAATAGGACTTTACAGTCCCCACGGACGGCGCCAATGATCCGGTGTAGATCACAAGTTGGGTTGGACTTGGCCCGGGGTGAAATCCCGGGGTCCTACGTACCATAGTGTGGATCAAAGTCCACGTAGTTCGAGGGTATACGACAGGCTAATGATAGCAGAGGGGGTGGTGTGTGTGCTCTGTGTGAATAGAAAAGCTAAGATTTCAGAAGTGTGTACCTTGTAAGGGGTTCACCCTATTTATAGGCGTACCTGTGCCTTATCTTAATCAGTTGGATTCATCCTTTATTTTAGGGATATCAAGATATGCGTTTTTGATAGATATTCTTGATACATAGGCAGTTATCATAACGATAGATATTTTGATAAAACCACTCATATTTTCAAGGAAGCGGTTATGAGCATAACTGAAGTCATTTTGACTAGGCTCTTTAGTTATTGGGCTGGGCCCATTTATGAGATATCCGTAACAGCTTCCTCTCTCCTTTAGTGCTAATTTCTCCTTTATTCCCATATTAATCATGTCTAACCTAGCATTTATACTATATTTGGTCTTCTTTGGCATATGAAATAATATTCCAACAATACTTTCACACACATTTTTCTCAATATCCATAACAACAAATGTCTTTTTTTCAGGAGTTACCAGGAAGGAGTGATTTTATTTGTCAGTTTGGTGTTGTAGCTTTCGTGTTTTTCTAAGAAAACAGTTTCCAGATCTTACTCAAATCCATTGAACCTAGCCTCTGAGTTCTGACCATCATTTGGGATTATAAATCGTGGGATTCTCAGATTATAACCGTAGCTGGTATTATTTCTGAGGTTGATGACGATTCAGTGAAGAGTCTGAACTCAGATCCCTCGTCCTTATGAACATATCATAATAATTAAGACCCAACTAAAAATAAATGCTCAGAGGAAGCCATATGGATATAGGAATTGATTGTTCATGTGGGATGGCAATTCTCTTCAATTGAAACTGGAAAGATGGATAAGGTGATGATAATATTGAAGTTATTTATACTGGATGTGGAATAAATCGACCCTAATTGTGCAACACCTTCGAATTTACTGCCATAATATATATATATATATATATTTATATTAAATTTAAAACAAAATTTTATCTATATTCATTTTAGGTTTAATGTTTTTGCCTCTGAGGCAGAAACATTTTTTCTGCTGCACTTACATATAAGTGAGTGGGACCCATTATTAAAAAAAAAGAGAAAAAAAAATAAATAGGCTCCACTCACTTATATGTGAGTGCGATAGAAAAAATGTTTCTGTTTCAGAGGCAAAAACATTAAACCCATTGATTTTTTAGTTTAAATTATGAAGATATAAGTTTTTGTTAGAGACATTATAATATTTTTAAATTTATATTTAGATATTTATTCCTTTAAAATAATTATAATTTTTATGATCCTATATAATAAATTTTATTTTTTTCTAGGCCATTCCTACTAATTTTCCCAATTTTAAAACGGAGTATATAATCAAAATGCCCCTGGCTCATCACGGTTCATAAAAAGAAAATGCATTTTTTAAATAAAAATTCTTTATAAATAGCTTTATAGATATAGAATTTAGGAGATTTTGATAGATTTTGAGTGGATTGATGATTGAATATTCAGAATCTTAACCAGACTGATCCATGAATGGGCTCGTAGAAATTGACGAGCTGAACCCAAAGTTTCCAATGGCTCGTTTCGCGGAAACATGAGAAAAGTCGTAATAACGCACACACCTAACTCCGCCGGTATTTTTGGCCAATCACAAGGGCAAAATCGACATTTCACTCATTCCCGTACCCACCAGCTCAGCGTGTAACTCTGCTACGTTGTTTTTTCACCTTTTCAACCTACTCGCTTCCGCTTAATCTCACAGGTCACAACATTACCACACCACACCACTCCACGCCACCATCTTTCTTAAACACACACAACTCTCACAACAACATAAGGTGGTCGATCATTGATGCATGAGTCACAACACCGCACAATATTATACAACATAACGCACAACAGTACCTAATATGTCCTATACCCTTAACGCCACCTTCTTCTTCCGAAAATATTAACCCCTCGCTTTGCCTCCGCCACAGAATTATCGTCAACCCCATCTTTCAGGTACGGACAATGAACACTTTTTTTATGTCTTCTTCCTCTTCTCATTGGTTTTGCCTCGTCAAGGTCCTCCCTTTTTTTAATGTCTGGTGGTGCGTTTTCTTGTCGCCGGCGTTATGCGTTGACGGCTTTCGAAGATAATTGTCGGGTCTCTCTTTCTTTTCTTTGCTTTTGTGGGTGTTTCTTCGAATTTGTCTTGCGGGTTTTGCGAATGTGGGTATTTGGTTTGTGTTCTTGGTCTGTTACTTAAAGGTGGTAGGTTGATGGGGTTGACTTTGACCCAAGCAAAGAGATTTTTGAGTTCTTGTCGAGGAGGAATTTCAGTGCGTCAATATCTTTCTCAATTTTGCATAATTCCATTTTAGATTATGGGTCTGTTGTGATTTCTGTTTGCAATTTACAGTGTCAGTTTTATCTTCGTCTGTCAAAACTTCCCCGGAAGAGAGTTTAAAGCTTTCAAGGGTTGATTATGCTTTTTCCGGTGATCAAACTAGACTACTGTTTTTTTTAATCATTCTTAATGGTGATTGTAAAATTCGTATCAGGCTAATGTCTGTCTTCATTTATTTGTTTCTTTATGTTGGCCCAGGAATTGAAGGCATTATCGTTTAATTAATTTTCCTGTGCTTCATTTAAGTTGAAACAAGATTGCTTTTTCATTGTTTTATTGATGATCTCCTTCTTTACTATATTTGATACTTTCTGATATGAATCTACTTTTTCTGGTACTGGAAGTAGGAAAAGGCCATATATCTTGATGGATAAGTAGACCCTTTAAACATACCTTTAGTCATTACTCAATTCCAGGGAATAATTTGATAATTGCATTGCCAAATTCTCCCTTCACAGTTCTAATTTGTTGTTTTCATCTGCCTCAGGCTGTGTATTATTGTTATAGCTACTCTGTCTCTTCTATCGAAAGAACAACTTGTTATCATTGGAAGGTAGTGAATTAACCATATTGCTTTGATGACTTGCTAAGAACATTGGAACCAACCATGGTAAGCTTGAGAAGGCGCAGACTTTTGGGGCTATGCTCAGGTAAATGTTATAAAAATACTTTATATATCATAAAATTCTCTTAAAGAAAGGAGAAAAAGCCATGCTTTTGGACATCTGGAATCTTTTTTTATGAGTTTTATCTTACAATTCAGTTGACAATTTGACCAATACAATTGGATCTTTGTAGGAAACAGTTCCTTTGTTACTCCACTTCCGCTATATTGTGAGAACCTCACTGCTTCTCAAGATTCTGCTCAGACTGCTAAACCTAAGACCGCCCAATGTGACAATGGAATTGGAAGCATGCTACATGGTGTAGGAACTCAACTACTAAAAGTAAGTTGGCGTCATCTTCTTTTCTTGAGTGTAGGGTCAATTTTTATATGGTATGCTGTTTGGGTGAGCTATGTATCATTAATACATAATTTGATTTCATTTACACCATCTTCTTCTTTTCCTTTGAAAATATTTAAAATTAGATGATGACAGAAATCAGAGGTGCTTGTATCATTTTGAGACTTTTGGCTGTTGTTTAGTGATTGGACCTGATAAGGAAGATTCTCCTCTAGCTTTTTTTATTTTTTTCCAATTTCTGTCTCTTCATTCCAACCATGCCTCATAGGTTAGCTGACTAGACAAACATGATTTCCCAAGTCCAAGCCGTTCAAATTTTATCCCTAAACAGTTCTTAGAAATAGGGGAAAAGATGAATGGTTAAATTTCATTAAACAGGTAATATAAGAAGCATAATGTCATAGTCTTCAACATCTGCAATTGTGCACATTAGACAAGCCAGATCACTAGTGTGCAGGTGTTAGATTTTTTGATGTGTCATTCTTTAAGATGTAGTGCTTGTGTCCTCCTTTTTGGTTCCACGGTGGACCTTTTATTGGAAATCTACAAAGTCGCAAGCCTGTGCTTACCATTGGTTTTGATGTAAAAAGGCAAAAAAGACTATCTTTATTTTTAAAACTGTGATGAAGGTCCTAAATTCTTAACCCATCAATCTTGCCATGTGCATATTGTTAAAGTAGCATTTATTAAATGGATTTTATGAAAGCTTGCATGATGTAAAACACACTCACACAAACAGGTGTTTTAGGAAGAAAAGGTGCAGAAACAGAGAGGGAGGATTAAGAAATGATAAGAAACGGAGGGGAAAGTGAGGAAGAGACCTATGCATTCATAAACCATCAAATTATCATTAGTCTAACTCTGCATACATGAGTTATTGAGTAGCTATTTATAGAGCACACTAGTAAGTTCGCTTCCCAAGAAGGAAATCATAAGTAGAAATAAAAAAAGTTTCTCCCCAATGAGGAAACCTATAAAATAACAAAATATCTGCCACTTGCATAAAAGGTAAAATGAAATAAATTAAAGGTTTCTTCTATGGTAAGTTTTCCCATATTCCTCATCATTGCGATTACTAAGTTAAGTGTTCTTGATATATTTTGGAGATTTCATATCATATTTCTGGAAACTTAGACTAAACTTTCTTTAATTTTTGCAGCAGAATCCAATTGTGAAAGAAGAACCAGCTTCCTCAAATGTATCTGGCTCTAGCTCGTCAAAGGAGCAGTCTACTCAGCTCTTTATTGGTTTGTTGATTAAGAGACTCAATTTTTCATTCTGCTGGTTATGTCAGATTTAGTTTATGATAACCTAGCTGATTTAAATTATCTTCTCGAAAGCAGTATTTTTATTTTTGTTTCCATTTAATATGTTCCATTCCATTAATAGTAAATTCGTGATCTTCAATTCCATAACATTAATTTGTTGGAAATAATTACACGCCAAGGAGAATTAATGGATTTTGACCTAAGAGTGGAATAGTCCATTTTTGAGTGGCATCATGAATAAATAATTCTGAACAAGTCAGCCTATCTGATTAATTTGTTATAGATTGCTCCTTCCTTTCTAAGATTAACCTGCAATGCCAAGATCAATACAGAACTGTGGGGATAGACAGTGCTTCAAGGAGGTGCTCTGGTGCCAGTTAGTCTTTTGAGGAAGATGGCATCAAGATAGAAATCAGAACGGTAGATAGTAATCATTTTTTAGTTGCTAGGTGAATTAGGAAGGCCAAGTCTTTCTCTTGAGGCACTTCCATTGTTGGGTGGGAATCGTGGCATGCATAATGTTATAGCAAGATTCTTTCGTTATTTAGGCTGATGTCGCTAAGGGTGTTGCTCTCTATCCTCCATTGTGCCCTAACTCCTTCTTGTTGTTTGAGCCTTGAGAGGCAATTACTCACCTATTTTCACTAGTAATCTTAGATAACACCTGGAAAAGAGCTTATTATGTTTTTGGAAATAGAGTGCATTTTCACAGAGTACTTGCTAGGCATATAACATCAAAATAGAGAGCACTATATTTAATATCCATTAAGGCTTTAACTCCTGGAGTAGCTGGGTCAATGACTATGAAAAGCCTAGCAAAACATGCCTAATGAGCTGGTTTCTTGCAGTTTTCCCACATTGGGTTTGATTATTCATGTTCATTTGGAGCCTATCTAATCTGACATTATTGCTGATAGACACATTTGAATTTTCTCGCACATATTTAGACATATGGTCCAAAGAATAAGCTTTATCAGCTGTGTTTTAACTAAACATGAATAACTATTTTAGTGACATTTGCCCTTTTATCCTTGGTGGTGACTGTTGATTTCAACATTATTAATTTATTTCCTTCTGGCACTTTGCAGGGCCTCCTATTAAACGCAGAAAGCCACACAGGAGAAAGAATATGCATAGTCAAGAATCATGTGTAATGAGAGGCGTCTACTTTAAAAATATGAAGTGGCAGGCAGCAATTAAAGTGGACAAGAAACAGATCCATCTTGGAACTGTTAATTCTCAAGATGAGGCTGCTCGACTATATGACAGGTATTACTTTAAATTACGCATTGCTACTAACTGTGATTGTGTCTTTAGGTAGCTTTTGGAGGCTTTGTTTGGAAATTAGTGTGGCTTTTACTTCTGGCCCTGTTTGACGGCAAACGTCATAAATTGATCTCAAGTAATTCTTGATTTTTATTGGTTCTTCTTCTTATGCTTTTTGAAGAGCCAGGAATGCTTTTAAGAAATCTCTTGAGAGCTGCTTTTCAGCTCCTCTGGCTGTCAATAATACAGAATACCTAAAAAAGCTGCATCTGCATTAAAGCTAACATTATTATTCTTTCCTTGTTTAAGCTGCTCTGTTTTTTGGACAATTTTGTACTTGGTAAAACTACAACACCCTTAAACAAACAATTAATGTGATTCTCAGTTGCTTTTTGATGCATTTTTTTCCTCTGAATGACTATGTAAATGTCATTCCATAGCAGCTTACAACTATCATGCTGTAACTTTTGTAAAGCTACAGCATTTTCAAATTTCAATGAGTCATAGTGAGAACATGCATTTCAGCTATTTGATACCATACTTCCAACTGCTTACGGGGTACCGCTGAATACATCTATTCATCCCAGATCCAACCTGGCGGCATTGGGCCTCCTACTACCTTTCTTTTTAGAAAGCCTCCTTTGAACTGCGTCAACCTGCATATCTATTTTTCATTAAATTCTCACAAACAAGCATATATGAATTAGATGGCTGGCTTTGGAAAAGTAAACATGATATTGGTTTGGGGAGGGAGAAGACTTAATAATTTCTATGTCTGAAGATATAATAGATAGAATTTAACTTATTTGCAGCCATTGAAACTGCAGTCTGTTTTCAGGCTGTCTATAGTTAATAGATTTGATAACAGATGAGCTTCAGACAGATGCACGGAAACAGAAAGTTCAGACATATTATGGAGATTTGATCTCATATTTTTTGATCTCCTTCTGTTGTCTTGTTCAAGCCATTCCTCAAAGACTGCAGTGAAGTTTGTCTGCCTCAATTTGTCATTTAACTAGCTAACAAAACCAATACAATTTTACTTTTAATTTTGCTAAAAGTATGTAGATTTCCCCTCTAATTTTCATACCTAAACAGGTCTTTCCTAAAACAAAGTGTATATTACACAAACTTCTCTCAAATTTTGTTGATATTACACTTATCTCCTCTATATTCTCAAAATACACACAAATTTTCTCTCAATTAGAAGGGAGATATGTGTAATCCTTAGTAAAATCTTGAGGTAATGCTGATGAAATGTGTTCTAAATGTAGGTGAGGTTCATGTAATTTTAACTAAATTTAGGTGATGCTGATGAATTGTGGTCTAAATCTAAAATACAGGGTGCTAAATATGTCATATGTTAGAGACACGGAAGGAGATTTGGGGGTAGCAATATAATTTCATCTTCCCATTTACTATATGATGGAGGCGTTAGTGAGCAGAATTGGGTTGATGCTCTTTAACTCTGAGGAGAGATAGAGAAAGGCCGAGAGGGATGCTTAAGAAGTTATCAAACGGGGTCTATTAGTTTATAATGCATCCTGATATCCTGAATGTAAAACTAGATAACTAATTTACATATATTAAGAAAATTAGCTAAGTTAAATATTTGTAATAAACATACTATCATTGATTAAAACCCCCTTTAATATATGGAATCAAAAGGTATACTTTAGGGGGAAATTTATAAATTTGGGAAGTAAAGTAGATTGTTCTCTTATATTTAGAACTGAGGAAAATCCCTTAACTAGCTCTTCTATTTAGGACCAAAGGGAGTATATCAAAAGAGTCCGTTGCTATTAGAATACAACGGTGATCCATGCAGTTAACCTCACTTAGTGGAATAAGATTTGTTATTGTTATTGTTGTATTTACTATATGATGCTAACAATGAATACGTGTATCTGCTGACTTCTTTTCAGGGCTGCTTTCATGTGTGGGAGGGAGCCCAACTTTGAGCTTTCAGACAAAGAGAAAAAAGAGCTAAGTAAATTGCAATGGGATGAGTTTTTGGCATTTACTCGACAAACAATCACCAGTAAAAGTACTCTTCCTCTTTCAACTTAATCTCGTGTGTGTGTATTCATATTGTCGTCCCAACCTAGGGGATAAGATTTGTTGTTCTTATTGTATTAACAAGTGTTCCGTTATACAACTTTCTAGAACACAAAAGAAGACTTGGCTCTAGGCTGCGCAGTGAGTCTGAGCCACCTACATCTCATCACGGGGACAGTCAGCTAGGCGTCGATGCCACCTCAGCTTCTGATGATGCTGATCAGGAAACATCAGACTCATGAAACGCCATAGTTCTAACTGTTCAGTTCAACTCTACGCGAGAGCTCCATTTTTATTTTTATTTTTTTTGTAAAGAAAGGCTGTATTACGCCAGACCTTGATATATAGCATAACCGAATAAAGAGTTTGATTTCTCATGAAGATAAATCATTATCCCCGGTCCATTCAAGTAGCTTAGGGCTATTTACTTCTTCCCCTTCTGGGAGTTAAGAAGCATTCTCAGCTTGTAGGTCTTGCCAATGTACCATACGGTGCATGAACAATTGAACATATATAACTTTGAAATAAAATTTTCTCAGTAATAGCTGGATTATTCTGGTAGAAAAAATTATCCCAATGTACCAAAGTGGGTGTTTTAATGGAATATCATGATGCTTGGTGGATTATCAGTCAGCTTTATGGTGCATTCATCATTGCACAATATTGGTGAATTGTTGAGGTTACATTGTGCCCATTTGGGTTAGCTGTAGAAGTTATTTTTTTAATATGATTTACAGTTTACAAGATAAGTAATGAGTATATGAGAAGAGTTTTATCTCGATTTACTTAATTTTTTTTTAAACATATACATTTTTTTTGGTGGTTTAAAGGAGACGTATGTTTGGATGAAAAATAATGGTATACCATACTGTATTTTAGAAAGCTAGCTCAAATTTGAATGTGAAGCTCATTTAATTGAGTAAACCTAGTATTGCATGCACAGGCCTCTGGTTTTCATTTTCTTCCCATTCTTTTTTTTTTTACAAAAAAAAACCACTCACCAATACAACATTTCCAAAAATGATACAGTTTGAATTATATTGATGTCATCAAAAAAAATAATGACATTTAATGGTATTAGTGGCTTTAAACTATGGTGATTTGTGTAATACTTTTATTTATTTTTTTTTGAAATAATAAAATGGTGGCAAGTGTGCAACCACTCTGGGTTCTGCAGTGGCAAGAATGACCAAGGGCGGAATTAGGGGGGCTAGGGGTGGCCCCCGCCCCCCCTAAAATTATAAAATCGAATCCAGTATTTTAGTAAATTATGTTTGAGCCTATAAAAGTTTTATGATTTTCATTTCAGTCCCTTTATGTATATTTATATGGAGGGACTAAAATGAAAATATTGAAATTTTATAGGATTGAAATATAGTTTCAGAAAAATTTGGATTCTATTCTGTAATTTTCGGCCCCTCCTTTTTGACAATCCTGGCTCCGCCCCTGAGAATGACCCTTCCAACAGAGGCGGATTACGAGTGGTTTTACTGTAGTTCGAACCCTAGACCTCTTAAGGAAATCCAACACTACATTTGACTGGACCAATCAGGCTGTAATACTTTTAATTTAAAACTGCGTAATATAAAAGAAGGATAGACATTCAAAGTAGGTAGGGTCAGGTAGCCCAAGAGACTCTGCCACTTGCCCACTTGGATTATTTTCACAGGTTAGGACAAAACTTAGTTCATGCTGTGAATTAACTACAAATATCTGTATGCATTTTAAGAACTAACAATAACAAAATGACAAGTGTCCATATTTTTTAGGTGAATTTTTAAGTGCACTATCTCATTGTAACAATTCATAGTAGCAAAATAACAACTGTTTGCATAAGAATTTAAGAATTTTAATTTATATTACAAGAGTTTATATAAGAATTTAAGAATTTTAATTTATATTACAAGAGTTTATATAAAAATTTACAAGCTCTCAGGTAAATTTATAAGTGTATCTGAACAACTATTTTAATTTTATTTGCTTTGTGTTTTCATTTTTGTTTATAGCTAGAAACTTTGTGTAGTTGACACTCCAAATTTTGAAACACAAGTTTTGGCAAAACAAAAAAAACATATAAAAACAAAGTCACATGAGAATTACAGCTGATATAGATTTAAACCATGTATGATGGATTTTGAAATTCTTATGAATATATTTTATATTTCTAATGGAGGTTGAAACTCAATTTCCTTACCAGATTAACTTTTTCTCAAGGTAATTTGAATACATGCATCAACTACACGTACTCAAAATTTTAAAAATAACCATGTGTGCTTGTTTATATAATTGGAAAATACTTTAAAATTCTTTTTCTTCAATCTTGTTTATAATGGGGCGAATTGTTAAATAAATATATCTAATTCACCCATTCCATCCATAAAAATAACACCCACTAGCTGGGGCCAAAGCAAGTCAAAGTTTTCAGGACAAAATAACAATGTCTCATGACCTTCTATGCTTAAAAAGAACACAGTCATGATTTAGATGTACAAGGATTTTCTCTAGGGAAGCATGACCCTTCAAATATATTTTATACTTCAATGAACTAACAGGATCAAGTGTCACTGCATAAGTTAAGATGTTTCATGAAAGCAGAGACACAAGAGAAACAAACTCCAAAGTGATCCTGCCCTTGGACCTTGTGTTGATGACGAAGTGTTCAGGGTACTTCCTTAATAGCATAAGTAAGCCATACCAAGGTTTCCCTTTGGATTCAGGACCAGTCCAGTCCTCCGACGAAAGGTATCGCCTTACCCGACTGTGATGCCACACATTTCCATAGTGCTCCAGTAACTGCACAATGGAGATCAACATTATCCACCAGACAAGCTCCTATGAATCATGCCTTTTACAAAGCCATTGATGTTATACTACCTCCGGTCCTAAATAAAGGAATCCGGTCCTAAATAAAGGAGTTAGATATCATGTTTATTTTGATATTAAATATAAGACTTCAATTCTCTTTGCCTGCTAAATATATGATTTCCCCCTTAAGCAACCTATTGATGGCACATGGTAAGAGGGTTTCCATCACGAGGTGGATATAATACACCTGATTAAAAATTGTAGTTTAGGGAAACCAATACACATTTATTACAAATAACCAAACTAATTTCCTTAATATCCGCAAATTAGTTACCTGACTCTTATACTAAGGATTGGAAGGAGTACTAACGGTCATAAAAATCTATAAAATGTGACACCTAAAGAATCCAAGCAAAACAATAGTCTGAATCTATAACTCCTAGGTACACATATGAGATGTATAATTATGTTAATGCAAAACCAAATCAATCCTATAAGCATATAGGTTGGAGACTAAAGTGATCTATTCTATAACTGGCAACAAAATACAAACTTCAATATATGATTCTGATGTCAGGTGTCCGCTACTAAAATAGGAAAAAGGCAGTTCTCCCATTATTGTGACTCTCAGAATAATGTAAGGCAGAAGCATAGAGCAAACAATGGTCAGAACTAACCTCTGTATGAAGTTTCTCCATAGCCATCCATTCCCCAGGACCACAAAGATCAGAGAGAACAGTAGCAACTGATGATACTACATCCTTTTCTTCCAACTGTTGCAGCTGAAGATTATCAGCATCCCGATCTACTCGAGATCTGGCTTCAGCCTTCTTATCTGCAGAAATTGATACTCTCAATCAAAGAAAATAATGGAAATATACAAGAATTGTCAAGCAGAATAGAAGCAAGAATCATAAGCATATAACTTAAGCATACAAACAATGGTCATATTAATTTGAGAAGAGAATCCATCAATAAAGGGGGGGGGGAAAATGGAAGTTCAGCCATACACATGTCTTCCATGTATTGATATGAAAATGTGAAAAAACTTCATTAATGTTTGTCTGGTTTCTTCAGAATTTTTCCCCCTGGGTAGAGCGGGAGTATCATATGCTGATAGGAGGGGGGAAAATCCCCTTCAAGGTATAGGAGCCAAAGGACATATTCCTCCCAACTAAGTGCACTACATACACAAGAATCGGAAATCAAACCCCCCTTTCACTTGCTCAAGAGATGACAAGAACCAAGCCACTCACGATGCCAGTCTAAGTTGATAGAAAATTTAATGGAAACAGAAACTCAGTCCTGTATGAATACATATCCCACAGTCCGCCAAAACAGAAGCTCATCAATAATTTTACTTACACTTATGCTTTGTGGCTTTATTACAATCTCATTACATGTCCTTCGCACTTCTATTTTACAACTAAATGCCTATTCGCTAACCAAAAGGGTACAAAGTTTGTGTGTGGAGCTGAAACGCAAAGGAGGAAAAAAATAGATTGTGAAAGAAAGAGCTGACTGAGAGAACAATTGCAACAAAACATAAATTGCCAAACAAATGTCTATTAGAAAAATTAGGACACAATAAGATCTTGATTTCCCCAACTGTACTGGCACAAATTCATATATTTTAACCCCCATCACAAATTAAGAGAACATAGATATTAAATCATTGGGGATTCTCCTAACAATCTAACCTTCTGAGAATCTCTTCAATGATGTGTAAGAAAAGTTTGATCCTAGCAATAATCTTTCTCAGCAAAATTAAATCTTAGCAAAAGGTATGGTAGGCCTACCGCCTACGCCTCATGCAAAGTTCAACTTCAATGAGCTTTTAGGATGAAATGTTCATTGATGAAATAGCTATGTCCTAGAATATTATATGGTGCAAGCAGAGCCACAAAATATCACAGCATGCAACATCTGTAATGCTGCGACCCACATCATTGATATACATTGCGTAAACAACAATATGCATCGTAAATCAACAACATACATTGAACTACAAAAACAACTAGAGTGAGCTTTAAGGCCATGAAAACGGCACTATCTCTCAATTTGTACGTGTAACATCCTGAGCCACTCATATGGCCAAAGGCATAAGTATGCTGTATGCATACAAAGCACAAAATGTCAGGGCCAAGACATTTTACTGATTCCTAGAGGGTTGTCGTCTAATTCCGGGTGACTCGGTATAACCAATTTCGAGCAATGGTCCACTGGGTATCATGATTCGTGCCAAAAGGACAGAAACTCAAGTTCAATTCACCATACCAATGCTTAACCCTAGAATGACTTTAAAGACAAATGCCAGAAAATAACATAACAAGATCTAGTAAAAGGATTAGTAAGTTCTACTCCACCAGAACATATATGGATCAATGTCAAATTGTCAATACCTTAAACACTCCAGTAGGCAAGACTATACAAAATTTTATTCTATAAAAACATTTATACACCACACCAAAACCATAACAAAAGTCAAAGCACAAGTATCTCTAAAATCCGAAATCCCAAACACCAAATTCTTTTGAGAAACCTCATTTATCAAATAAGCCGAAGTAGTTCTTATACAACCGAGCATACAAATTTTTAATAAGAAAACGAGAAGTCATAGCAAATGCCAATTACAGGGAATACGAAAGGCAGAAACAGAATGACATTCTAACCCAGTGCACCTGACAGTGAAGCCTTGCCGCCAGAGCCGCCGTACCCATAACCTTCATACCCGTCCCTCCTTATCTTCTTCCCACTGCTACCAGTGCCACCAATGTCATCATCATCCTCGTAATCATCATCGTAGTAATCCCTCCTTCCTTTCTTCACCAATGCCCCGGCCCCAGGTGCAGCATTGGCCATATGATAATTATAGTGCGGCGGAACTGCCCCTCCGGCCGCCGCTGATGAATGATTCACATAATGCCTGGGCCCAAGCGGCCCTCCCAAAATACTCCTCACAGGTAACAGAAAATAAAACTCCTTGTCCCCAATTTGAAGCAAATCTTGAGAATCCAGCTTCACGGTTGGATTACCCGGAAGGTGAAGCACACCTTCAACAAGACAACCGTTCTTACCGAGAACCTCGAGGGCGAAACGACGGCGCGTGAAGTCATAGAATATGCGGGCATGGTGGCGGGAGATGTTCATCCCGCCGCCGAGGCTAGATAGGTCAACGTCGACGCTGGATTTTTTAGAATTCCGGCCAAGGATGATGGAATAGGTCTGCATATAGTACTCGAAATCCTCGCCCTGCAGCTTGGCGAAGCCGGCTTCGACGTCGCCGGTGGCGGCAGTGGCCATGTTGAATTTGAGATAGCGAGGGCGGAATTAGGAAAACGGAGAAGAAATTGATTAGAATTAAGAAGAGAAAGCGACGAACAAGGTTGAGAAGCCGTCCTCCCAAGATTCAAAGCGATTAAATGCCTTTCAGTGAGGATGTTAAACAAAAATACGAGTATCAGATTAGATTAAAATTAAAAAAAAAATCAAATTCAGGTAAAATAGATTAGATTTAAATTAAACTTAAATAATAGCCATATAGATCTAGTTTTATTTTCCCCCAGACATTTAAGGATTAATTTCTTGTTAATTAGAAATTGAGGGTTAATCATATTTTTAATTGATAACTACTACTAGGATTTTTTCTTTTGAATAAAAAAAATAGTCTTACTACTATGATAAAATTTTGTCAATCACAATAATATATTGTCATGATAAAGTTTCAGACGACAAATTTAGGGCCTGATTAATGTCTTAAAAAGGTGTTTTCTTTATTTTTTAAGTTTTTATCCTTAAAAATAATACTCTCTTTGATATTTAATATGTAACATATTTATCTAATTTGATTAGATTAAAGAAGTTAGTTGATAACATGTATATTCTAAAACACTTTAGTTATCTTCATTATTTTTCTTATTTCCTCTCTTTTTTTTTTTTAAAATTATTGTTAGTGATGAAGCATCAACACAGGTAAATTAAAAAAATATTGACAAATATAATAACTATATTTTATATTTAAAATCAAAATTAACTCTCCTAATATATCTTATATTAAAAATAAGAGATGGTATGGAAATGAGTGTAGTTCAGTTATAGCTATTTTAAGAACCTAAAAATAGAAAACAAAGTGCTAATATTCAGTTGAGGGATGAGGGTAAGGTCTGGGTTAAGTAGCGATTTTGCCTCGGAAGTACACCACTAGGAGTAATGTTGCTCTGAAAGTTTTTTGGGCTCAATTTAACAGCAAAGCCTCGCGGAGTTAGCACACTTGAGTGTGATACCTTCACACTCGAATATGCATGATCCTTTTTCCTCTTTTTTTTTTTTCTTTTTCCAAGTATGAGTGTGCGCCACGGCACACTCGAGTGTGTGCACTTAGTGCACACTTATTTTGAGTGTGTAAGTGCACTCACTTGAGTCTGCCCAATGCACACTTGAGTGTGTGTACTAAATACACACTCATTTGAGTGTGCGCTTTAAAAGAAAAAACGTACACACTCGAGTGTGTTCGATTCACACTTAAGTGTGCTAACTCTGCCAGGGTTGATTGTTAGTGGAGGGTAATATTGTTACATTTTTATACTTTCAGGGCAAAATTGAGCTTAAAAATACTTCCAGCTTTTGAGGCTGTACTTCTGAGACAAAATTACTACTTAACTCGCGTCAAAGTTTCTTAAGTAACTTTCAAAATTTAAATCTTATTGTGAATGGAGCTATTGTCTTGGGAGAGTTACTCCTTTTATGAGCCTTTATAGTACTCAAATCAAAATTAGTCTAAGTCAATAAAGTCCTCAAGAAAAGAGGCTTTCGCAGTACTTGAATTAGGATTAGTCTGAGCCTATAAAGTTTTTGAGAAAAGAGGCCTTCGAAGTACTCTAATCAGGATTAGTTTGAGCTTATAAAGTCCTCGAGAAAAGAGGCCTTCAAAGTACTCGAATCAGGATTAGTCCGAGCCTATAAAATCCTTGAAAAAGGAGGCCAGCGTGGGGTACTAGAGCATGTCCAAAAGAAGAAGAAAAAATTGTCTTTAGATTTTATTTGAGGTTAATATAACCCTTAGTCCCTTAAATTTATTTTCATTTTGATTTTGTGGAATAAAATTTAAATTATCGATTTTACTCACTTGAGTTTAATCTATTAAAACATTAATCAGAATAATTTAATAACAACTTAAAATATTTTTATTACCCGCTGAAGTACTAAAATTCACGATGGAGAAATAAAATTTATGATTTAACTCTTGAGAGATTAAAAGTAGTATTGACTTATTTATTTAATTACAGATAAAAAAAAATAACAGAATAACAATTGTCACCAAAAAAAAAAATATATATGAATGCTGGGTAGTGTATTTATGTATCTATGCCAAACAAAAAAAAACCATTTGGACTAAGACTCATAATAGAGTGAGTTAGAACCTATCCAATTAAAAATTAAATGAGCGAGTCTTGGACACATGTATGGGCTGCCGCCTACCCATTTAGTGTTTTTTTTTTTTTAAAATGAAAGACTCATCTCATTCTGCATTTTGGCCTAAGGTACCGGCATTCCTTGACTTCCTATGCTGAATAAATCTAAATTATGATGATATTTATCTAAATTTATATTATTTTGTGTGGATTGTGATTATTGAACTCTGAAGATTTAGATTTCAGAATTTAAAATGATAAATTTGGACGGATGCTTAATACTAATGTATGTTTTTTTCAAAAAAACATACAGATTAATATAAATGGGTTACCTACAACCCGATTAGTCTGTGCATTTATGTGATAGCCCATTTACACAAATTTAAATAGGTTGATGTATGAGTTAAACGGATGGACTATGGGTTTGGCCTCGGGCAGCCCAACCCGGCCATTACTTTGCCCTAATTTGAACTTTAAAATTTTAAATCAAAGATTTTGTGTTAAAATAAATTATGAATTACTATACTCTTATAATTAATACTTATATTTTTATAACCAATAAAATCGATTTAGAATTTTAAAGTTTAAGTGGTGTTTTTTATTTATTCTTTTTCTAAATGAAAATTTATGCTTTTTATTTATTTATTTTTCTAAATGAAAATTTATGCTACAATTAATCAGAGATTAAGGTATTAAAAACAGGCAAGGTGTTTTATTCTTTAAGGTTTTAAAAAAAAAGGGTTAAAAAGGGTATTCTGTCTTTATCTTTTTGTTTTCGGTATTAAGTCTTCTTTTCTTTGAAAAAAGGGTTTATACTTTATTCTCGAACCACTTTATGTATAGATTACACTCTAAACTGTTCCTCAACGACTTTCACAGTTCGTGATTTATCTCCTTCATCTGATTTGCCGTCCTTTCCCGATTTTGCCTTCATCAGGTAGTTTTTATTTTAGCTGCCTACTGTCAGTCAGGTTCTTTTTTTTTTTTTTTTCCTTTCTTTCTTTCTTTTGTTTCCAGCGAAACATTGGAAATATGGAAATTGTGCTGTTGTTTCTTTCTCATGAAATCAACGCATTTCACTAGTTATAGCGCGAGATCGGTAGTTGTTTAGGTATGTATATACTGAGGAAGCTAATGTGAAGGAAAAAATTTGAGGGTCGTTGATTAGTGAATGCGAATAGAAGATACCAGTCGGCATTGTTCTGTACTGAAGTTTTGTTTCTTTTTTGATTCACGAAGTTTGGTTTCTATTATCTATGATTTATTTTCTTTTGGGTTTCAAGGGAAGCATCAGTTGGAACTTGGGATTCCCTTAATATACACCTTGTTGGCTAGTTTTAAGACTTACACAGTTATATCCATCATGTTATCCTCAATAATAGGTGGCTGTGTTCGGGATGAGATCTCTGTTTCTAAGTGTTTTTTGTAAGGGATGTTTTTTCAATCGGCTCCCTACTATTACTGTTTCTTTAATAGTTCTAATAGGAGTGGCACAGAGATCAGATAAGATCATATGAAATTTCCTTTGTACTGTGAAGAAGAGTTGTGAAGGACGGATCATTTGGATGGGTGGGAAAAGTGTCGTCACATGGTTGATCTAAAACCAAAGGATGGTGTGGTTGGTTGTGGAAACTTGGTGTCCAGAAGCTCTTCTTTTAGAATAATAAATGTCTGTTTCGAAACCTTCCAAAACCACCTAGGTTTTGGGATTTACGAGGTTTTGTGTAATTTCCAAACATGTACTAAGTCTGTTTGGTTTTTCCCTCTATTAAGTTTTCATAATCATTGATACCAGGTCATCTGCATTATGCATGTTTTAAAAAGGAATGGATGGGATACCAATCTGATGCTTTCTGCAATGTATAAAGGTCACTGGAAATTTATCTCTTCATTAAGATTCGTTTTGGTCACTCATTTCTTTCAGATTTGAGACGGGCTTCTAAATTCTAATTAGGTTTTGGTAGGATACGTTAGGGGGTATTTCCTTTTTGGGGACTTTTCCGAGCCTCCATTTCCTTCATCCATTATATAATGCCCAGCTTTAGAATTATCATCTGATATATGGGTTACTTATCCCTTGGAACCAATATAATTCGCAGAAATGCCTTGGACTTACTAATTCTCTTGCTTCTTTTAGATCCCAATTGATTTTCTTTTATAGTTGAGAATTTGTGGAGAGAAGATTGCATACTTCTATACCTCTTTAGACCCATCTAATGGAAGCCTTGTGCTGTGGGCCGTCCTTTGGGAATTTAGATTCTTGATCCCTCTTGCATGTCGTATTTTCATTTTCTTACATGTTCCCCTTACGGGGATTGTTTCTCTGGGCATTCTAAGGCTTCATGTTGCAGGTTCTAGGCCTAACAATGTACTTCCTCCAGACACTTTTGCTATGGTGCAGGTCTATCTTATATGGGTTATTTCTTTCTATATTGTTCATTGTCTGTCTTCCTGGGGGCTAAATTGGATAGCATCTTAGGAAGCAATAAGCTTACTCTTTTGCGAGTGATTTCTCAAACTAGGGGTTTCTGGAGTGAACAGGAGGCTTTGTTCTGTGGCAACAACCAATCTTTTTGATTTTATGCTATATATTGTTGTAGAGGAATTTGTATGTTTTCATGGACTAATATTTTTAGCTCTGAACTGTTATTTTTCACATGATTGCTTCTGATTTATCCTTGTTTGATATGCAAAGATATTGGGAGGCTTTGTTGTTGTTATTGGCGGATGCCTTGCACTCATTATCTGTGCTCCCCTTCCTTGTAATAAAATAACATTTTCTAACCCTAGGCTATGTTTGGTTTGAGGGAAGGGTGTGGGAGGGAAATTTTTTTTTTGAAGTACATTGACCAAATTGCCATTAATGAAAAGAATATTCTTTTTTGTTAAGAGTATGTTTTAGGAATATTGAAAATTTGTTATGGGCAATTTTGTAAAGATGAGAAAAAAAATTTCTCTCTCAACTTTCCCTCCCACACCCTTCCCTTAAACCAAACACAGTGTAAAGTAAGACATTAAGGGGAGAGAACAGCTTTGGTATAAAAGTTAATGCTAATTGCTAAGATTGAGGGATTACTTGTTATCAGTGGTTTGGATTTTATATTTGGGTGTTTGAGTCTTGGGATATAATTCCTTATTAGTCTCATAGTAGGATTCCTTTGTTGTGTTTCACGTAACTTAGGATTTCGGAGTTTCATTTTATTTGGATTTGTTTGGCTTCTGTTGAAGGTGTGTAGTTAATATTAGGAGTTGACTTCTTGAGTCTGAATATCTATTTGATTGTTCTCTTTGTCAGTTTTCCTTTGTCCGTTGTGAATACATTGGATATGTGCTAAGTTCATGTAATCACTTTTCATGTTCTGGATCCTTGTATTTGATTTGTGAACTGTCCTTATCATTTATGTTTCTCTACCAAATTTCAGAAAGACTTCATTTTGAAAGCAGCAAAGGTTTATAAGTAACATGGATTTAATTTATGTTGGTTTCAGCCTGAAACTGCCTCATGGTGTTCGCAAATGTTCATCAAGACAATTAAATGATTTCTGTGGAGGTCTCATATGATGGTGCTGAAAACAATAACAACCCCCCCCCCCCCCCCCCAAAAAAAAAAAAAGAAAAAAATCACATAGTTAAGTGGCAGTGGATAAAAAGGTTCTGGTTTTGAACTTAGTCTCAGTCTTTTAGGGGTCTATGACTCTGAGCCTTGTCTGGATGTATTAACGGATTTTGAAATAGGGTAAGCTGTTGCCAACAATTCCAGCAAGTTGCTTTTTAGCTGGGTTTCCTTTTTTAATCTTTGTAAGGGATTGGCAAGCTCTGTTTTTGCGCTTTGTTAGGTTGTTCTCTCATTTGATAAATTCATTTTTATCCAAAAAAATAATAAACAACTTTTTCCAATGATAAGACAAACATTATTTGTTTATTGCTTGAATATCCTGGTAGGGAAGGATCCATGATCCCCGGGGGATGTATTATGTTATATTGTTATGTAAGCTTGATTCAATTAGCATTAAGTGAAACAGTTTAAAAGTGGAATTATATTGTGTTATCTTCCTCTCTTTTTTCTGTCAGAATAAATTAAGGCGCCAAGGGTGATTCAGTTTTTTTTTTTTTTGGGCTTATTTCAGATAAATAGATGAAGCATATTGTGAAGATTATGACGTTGTTAATGGCCATAAGTGCATTATGGGTTGGCCTTCTACAAACTTCTATACTTCCACGGAGCTATACTTGGTTGGTCAGTGTCTCTGTTCATTCTTTTGCGTGCTTGATTGTTTGTACTTGTTAATTTTTGTCACATATTATCATCTTGCTTATTGCTCATCACGCCTTGTTTCTGTCCTCTGCCCAGCTACCTGTCTATTTCGTTGTCTCTTTAGGATGCTACGGTTTATTGATGGTTGGGGTTGGTCTCATGCAATTTCCTACCTGTCCTCAAGAAGCCCTTTTGCTGCAGCAGGTAGTTACTACCGTAGTATATTGTCTTTTGAAAGATTACTACACGTCTTGTCATTTTCTCAATTTCTGCTTTTCTTATGTGCCATGACAAAGCCTATACGAAAGTATACACAGCTATGTGGAGATTAATCTGTTCCATGACCCATGTTTGCATTTAATGAATTTCAATGACATTCAGATTGTAATGTCTTGCAATAATGCATCATGTAATTAGGAGAGATAATGACGTAAAAAAGTTGAGATTGGGTTCTCTCCTGCATTAGAATGGTCATATGTGAAGATAGGAGATTCGTTATGACTAGAATAACTGCAAGGTATCAGTACCTTGTGTGTTTTTCTCCACACAGGACCAATCTAGACCAAAAGAGAACCTGCCCCCACAATTTTTTTGAATAAAGGGGCGGGCGCTAATGGCATGAAGGTTAAGGCAGGATTGATCTCCGGACTTTCCACTTATGGGGGAGCTTACATACCACTAGGCTATAAGGCCACTGGCACCCCCGCAAAAATTGAAATGCGGGTATACTGGGGGATAGGGTCTCTTGTTATATTATCTATTTCTTATTTTATTTTTATCTTTCTCTAAATACAAACTATACACTGACGAGTCAAATTCAAAATATTGTTGTATTATTAGTCTTTCCATGCTGCAAGATTTCCCTGCGGAATGTATTAATGCAACTTATTTTGCTTATTTATAGGACATTGTGGAGGCAAAGGAGTATCTGAAGCAAAGAGGAGTTGATGTTGGTTCCAGCTAACGTTATTAATGTTTTGAATTTTAGATACTTAAGTGTTTTTTTTTTTTTTAACGATGAAATTCTAATGTATACGAAGAGCATCATATTTTTATCTTGATGTGGCACATGCACCTTCTTTAGCAGCTTTGAAATTTTGCTTGGAAATGGGTTTACATCTCATACATTTCTTTCATTACTGGCCATTCTTCTCTTCCACCCTCTCCCTCTACCTTGCAGGCCACAGGCAACCGAGCTTCTCGATGAAGAGCGTGGCTGTGGAAGCTTCAATTTTGTTGTGGGTTTGATTTCTTTGTTCATACATTGAAAAAGATTTCTTCTTTCATTCTATTGTTGAGGGTCAAAAGTGGTTCTAGTGAATGAAAAACTATGATGGATTTGGGACAAGTGAAGGTGTTGTTCCTAATGACGGATGGGGGGAATAGGAGATGGTGGGGGAAGAGGGAGAGGATTTTTTTTTTATTAAAAAAAATAATCATTTAAAGCAATAAAGGAGAGAGAATGACGGGCAAAATTAATGAGATGGTGCATTTTAATTGGACAATATAGGAAAATGGTGTCAAATGACGCGTGGACAATAGTATGAGACCCATAAAACTTAACAATAACGTTTGTTTGCCTCAATCGACTTTGACATGTTTGTAAAAATTCATAAGCATTTTTGTATCTAATGAAAGTTTATAGGGAAAATCCAAATGAGGGCTTAAGATAGTAACTTATTTTTTTAAAAAAGGCTCAAAGAACTTTTATATGTCAGAAAAGGCCTTAAGACTTTTATGGGTATTAAGTTTTAGTAGAAAATTACATTGATGCCCCTAGAATTAAAAAAGAAAAAGCAATTTGTGGTTTTGACGCTGAAATCAACTGAGAATGGAAAAAAGTAAACTGAACACTGAAATCTCTGCCCAACTGAAATGAACTTTCCTCCTATTGATCGTTTATCTTTCTCTTCCCTCTTCCCTCAGCTCATTCATTGCCCTTATGGACACCCTAATATTCTTGCAGAATTTTAGAGTCTCATGCTGGTTGTATATTGCTGGTTGAAACTGAACGTGTTGGTTGTATATTGTTGTTCGTCATCATTTTTTTTTTCAGTCGGAAGGTTGGGTGACTGAAAAGTTGGAGCTTCACCTCCTTTATGTTATTATCATGTAGAAGATAGGTAAGAAATGCTAAGATTGTGATCAAGATATCTTAATCATCGCGCTTCTTCGTTTTTAATCATTGTAGGGTTGGGTCAGTAAAATGTTGCTTTATTTTTTGGCATAGAAACAGAGGAGAATGTGTGTATTTGAGTGGGAATTGTTGAAAGTGATTAAAGAATGAAGATTGAAAAAACACTGAAATTTGATAGTTGTCAATACCTACAATTTTAGTTGTTAATACCTTCAGTTTTAGTTGTTAATATGGTTGTTTAACTTGTTAATATGAGCTGAATGTGAAAACACTGTAGGGGAGGTTGCTCTATTTTTTGGGCATAGAAACAGAGGGAGGTCTGTTTTGTTAGTGGGAATGATTCAATGTGAAAATACTGATATGAAATAGTTGTTAATACCCTTAGTTTTAATTGTTAATATGACTGTTAAAGTTGTTAATGCTAACTCTATGTTACATTTCGTAATTACATATGGCTAGTAGTTAGGGAAGAATTTATTCTATTTTTTTCATGTGGGGGGAAGTTTGTACAAGGTGGAGGGGACGAAAGTGATTATGTTGGTGGAATGGTAAGAACAAGATGCATCAAGGAAGGAACCGACCTGATTTAGTTGTTATTTTATGCTGATATTGTTGTTAAAAGGGGCTGATGTAGTTGTTAATGAGAGCTGATGTAACTATTAATAGGGGGCTGATGTCATTGTTAATGGTGTCGATGTCGTTGTTAATGGGGCTAATGTAGTTGTTAATGTGGCTAGTGTAGTTGTTAATGACAACTAGTTTTCCAAGACCAGCCGTTGAAATTCAAATTTTGGTCATGAAAAATTTTAGTTACGACGACTGGTTTTCAAAAACCAGTCATTGAAATTCAAATTTTGGTCATAAAATTTTACCAAAATTTGAGTTTCAACGACTAGTTTTGGAAAACTAGTTGTCATTAACAATTATATCAGCCACATTAACAACTACATCAGCCACATTAACAACAACATCATCCCCCCATTAACAGCGACATCAGCTCCCATTAACAGCGACATCAGCCCCATTAACAATTATATTAGCCTCTTTTAACAACAATATCAACACAAAATAACAACTAAATCAGGTTGGTTCCTTCCTTGATGCATCTTGTTCTTACCATTCCACCAACATAATCACTTTCGTCCCCTCCACCTTGTACAAACTCCCCCCCCCCAAAAACATGACAGAAATAGAAAAGATTCTTCCTTGAATAGCCATCTGTAATTACGATATCTAACATAGAGTTAGTATTAACAACTTTAACAATCATATTAACAATTAAAACTAAAGGTATTTACAACTAAAACTGTAGATATTAACAACTATCTCATATCAGTGTTTTCACATTGAATCATTCCCACTAACAAATAGACCTCCCTCTGTTTCCATTTCCAAAAAAATAGAGTAACCTCCCCTATAACGTTTTTACATTCAGCTCGTATTAACAAGTTAAACAGTCATATTAACAACTAAAACTGAAGGTATTAACAACTAAAACTGTAGGTATTAACAACTATCATACTTTAGCATTTTTTCAACCTTCATTCCTTGATCACTTTCAACCATTCCCACTCAAATACACACCTTTTCCTCTGTTTCCATGCCCAAAAATAGAGCAACATTTTACTGACCCAACCTTACAATGATTAAAAATGAAGAAGCGTGATAATTAAGATATCTTGATCACAATCTTAGCATTTCTTAACTATCTCCTACCTGATAATAACTTAAAGGAGGCGAAGCTTCAACTTTTCAGTCTCCCAACCTTCCGATTGACAAAAAACGATGACGAACAACAATATACAACCAGAACGTTTTATTTCAAGAAGCAATATACAACCAGCACGAGACTCTAATGCAATGAATGAGCCGAGGGAAGAGGGAAGAGAAAGATAAACGATCAATGGGAGGAAAGTTCATTTCAGTTGGGCAGAGATTTTAGTGTTCAACTTGTTTTTTTTCTTTCCATTCTCAGTTGATTTCAACGCCAAAACCACAGATTGCTTTTTCTTTTTTAATTCCAGGGGCATTAATGTAATTTTATATTGAAACTTCTAGGGCATTTTTTGACATGTGAAAGTTTCTTGGGCATTTTTTGAAAATAAGTTGCTATCTTGGGTCTTCATATGGATTTTCCCTAGTTTATATTGTTAGATCTACATTTAAGAATAGTTGATGATCATTTTTACCCCTTAATATATATTTTTTTCATTTCTAATGATTCTTAATGGTAATAATTATTAGTATTTTACTACTATTTTATTCAAAAATTTGCTTTGTTTGAACGACAAGTGGTATTAAAATTCAATTAGTTTATAATATACTAATGTTTATTGCTTTTATAGGAAAAAATGCATTAATAACTTAATTTCATACACTTTTCTTCTTTTCCAAAACTTAACAAATATTTTATGAAATAAAAAAAACTAGGGATAATTAATCTACAAATCATTATAGTTTCAATAAATTTTTAATTATATCCTTATAATTTTTTTAGGTTTTTATTTTTTCATATGTTGTTAATCAATTCCTTATATATATATTTTTTTTCTTATAGTTTCATTTATTTTTTAATTAGGTTCCTCTAACTTTTTATTCTTTAATCTATAATCTCTAAAACAATCTTCAATAATAACAAAAAATAATAATATCATTTATAGTATTTTTAAAAATTATTGTATAAATAATAATACTCTATAAATAGCAGGTTATTAAATATTTTTAATAATATTTAATTTTTTTCCCAACATATATTTATATTATTTATTTTAAAGGCCTAATTTTTATAATTATAAAGTTGGAATCATAATATATAATTTTCTGAACATATAATTATAACTAATTACTCTAATTATATTAATTATATATCCAAATTTATTATATCAATTATTTTTTCTAATTATGTAATTATTGAATTAAATTAATAATTATAATTTAATGTTATTTTTTATTTATTTTTAAATAAATAAATAATTACAGGGAATTGATAAAAAAAATAAGTAAAAGTATAAGGACCTAAAAAAAATAATAGTTTGACCAAAAATAAAAAACAAAAAACAATAGGAACCCAATTAAAATTTGTTAAAACGATAAGGATTTGAAAATTAATTATCTCTTCAAGCAAAAAAAAAAAAAAAAATAAGAAGAAGAATTATCCCAAAAAAAATATAACACAACTTTTTCTTGGAAGAATCTAATTAAATCCAACTAAAATATCAAAGTTTAAAATTAGACCTGCTTTTAATAAATTCATAATTAGACTAAGAAGTCTAATTAGGAATTTTAAAATGTTTTTAAAATACTAAAATACCCTTCTATAGTTATAATAGGAAAGAGAATGGTGAGCTCTCTTTCTCTACAACCATTGGGGCTTCTCCTTTTCTTTCTCCATATGTTACCCAAGGACCCTCGTACTCCCATTCCTCTGTCATCATTTTTCGGTTCAGACTTATATGATTTTTTAAGTTTCAACACAAGGACCCTTCTATATTGAGAAGCTCTCATCTATCATCAGTGCTGAAGGCTTAGGCCGAACTGTAGCTGTTCTTAACTCAAATCTGATGTAGTCAATGATTGTATTGTGTGGGGCATAACTAGTGATGGACGGTTTTCTCTTAGGAGTGCCTACTTTCTTATTGAAAATAATCCCCTTATCTTTAAGGTACAAAATGTTAAAGGAGATTTGGAAATAGAAAGGTGTGGAGAGAATCCAAGTCTTTATGTGGAAAATTTTGTTAAATAAGCTTTCAACTAACTTATGGTGAGTACATGGTCATCGACTCAGCTTTGTGTGGCTATTGTGCTACTGATCCTGAGGATATTCTGCATACTTTGAGAGATTGTGTGTAAGCAAGAAATATATGGACTGCTCTAATTAAACAATGGTCCGCATCTTCTTTCTTTTCTTGCAACTTTTGTGTCTGGCTGGTTCTTAATTTTAAGAACCAGGCAGGCAAAAAGTGGGAAGGGTGTTGGGAGTTATTCTTTGGGGGTAGCTATTTGGAAGCTATGAGATTAGAGGAATATATTTATTTTTTTATTGTAATTTTATTAAACCATGTAATCCTGCTATTGTATTACATGGAGTATATTTGTGTATATTGATGGTATTGAGGATCTAGTGGTACAATCAAGAAGGGATCAGATGTTGAACTGCGAAAAACCTCTGTTTGGTTGGTTTAAGTTGAATGTGGATGGGGTTATGGAAGTACAATCTTCTAAGGCAGGTTGCAAGGGTGTACTACGTGACTCCTTAGGTAATTGGATCGTGGGTTTCATTAGAAAGATTGGTGTATGGTAGGCCCATTGAACTGAAGAATGGGTTGTAGTTGAAGGTCTTTAGTTGGCTTGGGATCTGGGATTAAGAAAGATCATTTTAGAATCTCATTTTGATGAGATTATCAATATGATTTTAGGTCATTCTTGTAGTTTTGGAAGCAACATGATTGAGAAAACTGGGGATATGATGTGTAGGAATTGGCAAGTTGATGTCTACATGATCTTAATAGAGTTGCGGACGCTTTAGCCAAGTTGTGCATATCTAATTTGTCAATTTTTTATGCGTGTCCTAGCCACTCAAGGACATAAGTTGACCGAGAGTGTTTAGGATTAAATTCCTCCTTTATGTAATTTCTCCTATTGTTGGCGTTTAGCCTTCTTTAATATTTTCTTAAAAAAATTTCAACACAAGCCTTTCCTGGTCTTTTCCTTTGTCTCTAACATTTTTTTTTGGGGTCTAAAATTGAGACCTTAGTCCATCTCTATTATTGAATCAGAATAAATTGTGGGCTCAATGTACCCACCACATCCCTGTGTATCAGTCTACTAACAGCTAACGGAGGAATATCAAAAACAACAAATAAATCCTCTTGTATAAAAGAATGGTTTGCAAGGGCATTTGCACATGCGTTACCCTCTCTATACACATGAGAAAACATTAAACTAGTAAAATTGGACATCAAATGGTCTATTTCAATCAACAATGTTGAACCTGCAGCCGCATCTGTTTCCTCTTGCAATAGCTTCAGTTGATGTACAACAGTTAGGGAGTCACTCTCAAGTCTCAACCACTACCTTCGTTAGTTTCAGATAAGCAGCTAGCTTTAGTCCTGTGAAAACTACCCACAGTTTTGCCTTTAATGCCATACATGTTCCCAATTTTTTAGCAAATCCAGAAAATCCATTTCCCATCCTCCCCTCTTTTTATCCCTCTACAACCAGCACTCCTCTCTCCACTTGATGCTCCATCTACATTCAATTTAACCTAGCCCCTCAAAGGAGGCTCCCACCTGACATTGATCTCTTGCCGTGTTCCTTTTATTTTTCCAAAGTCCATCCTTGCTTGTAATACATCCTTGATATAGCTTGATATAACTCCGCTACGACATTCAGGCATCACAAAATCCTCTTCAAACATGCTTTTATTGCGCCATATCCATAAAAACCAACAAGACATACCAAATGTTAAGCACCAGTTCCTTTATCTCTTCCTCAGGTTCCAGCTGAACCATTCCTTTCCCTATAACTTGAAGAACTCCGGATTTAATGCACCCTCCCTTAATTCACTCCATAGATTTGTATGCTACATTACAATCTCTTAAAACATGCATTAGAGTTTCAGCTAAATTGGCATATTTATAACAATTTGGGTTTTCCCCCAATTACCTTACATCTTCTTTCACTTGTTAGCAACCTATCATGGGATGCTAACCATAAGAACCCTTGAACTCTTGCTGGTCTTTCCATCTCCAAATCATGTCCCATATCTTTTCCCTTGATGCTGCTCTTCTCGAATTGAATGATACATGTCAGCAACATTATATTGGTTCTGTACTCTTTTCCCCCATTTAATCATATCCATTCCATTTAGATCATTTGGAGGGGGAATTGCCATAATAAGTTTCCTCCCTTCCTCATTGACCCAACTGTTAATTCTTTGCAAATCCCATCCACCTTCTTCATTTAGCAGCTCCCTTACTCTTATGTCCTCTTCCTCCTCTGGTATAATGATTGTGCTATGTTCAGCTAAAGGTATACCATCATTGAGCCACATGTCATGCCAAAATCTCACCTTTGCTCCATTCCCCATCTCCCAATACATATTGCTTGTTATTTTTGGCCATATTCTACACAGATTTTTCCATATTTTTAAGTCATATTTCCTCATGCTGCATTCTTCCACTGATTTCCTACCTCTACTGTATTTTCCAGATAGCACCTTGGAACATAGGCTGTCAGGTTTAGCGATTAAGTTCCAAGCCACTCTTCCCAGCAATGCATCATTCATTACTCCAAGATCCCTCAGTCCGAGTCCTCCATTTCTCTTTTCTTTGCACAAAGTGTCCCAACTGACAGCATGCAATTTCTGTGCCTCCTTCTCGCTTTTCCAGAGGAAGTTTCGCTGCATTCTTTTCAACTCTTGTCTAATTCCAGTAGGGATATAGGCGTGTTGCATCTCATATTCTTCCAGCTGGTTTGTCGCATATTGAACTAAAGTAATTCTTCTTGCTAATGACAATTGTTGCTTCTTCCAGCTACTTAGCTGCCCTTGCATTTTATCAATCAAATACTGGAATTTCCTTCTATTATCTCCTTGTTTATACATATACGCTCCCAAATACCTTCCTAGCTCATCCATTCTCTTGAATCTTGAAAACGTATATACTTCATTTTATGTTCTCCTATCTACATTTTTGGAGAAATACACACTAGTTTTATGTATGTTCATCCTTTGTCCCGAGACTTCACTGAACAGCTCCAAAATACTCATTACATTGCACATTTGGTCCAGATTTGCTTCACATACAAGCAACAAGCCGTCTGCAAACATGAGATGTGACACGTCAATCCCATGTCTACCTATCTTCATTGGACACCACCTTTTGTTTTGTATGCTATCCTCAATCACATGCGTTAACTTTTCCATCCCCAAAATAAAAAGATATGGGGACAATGGTTCCCCTTGCCTTAGCCCTCTTGTTGGGGTAAATTCTTCTCTCTTTCCTCCTTGCCACAATAAAGACATTCTGGTTGAGTTCACACAATTCATAATGACTCTACGTAGATGATTTCCAGCTCCAACTTCCTTTAGTACCTTTTCAATATATTTCCAAGCCATTCTGTCATACGCTTTCTCTAGGTGTATTTTTTATCAACATATAACCCTTCTTTCCTTATAGTCTACTCATGGAGTGCACTAACTCTTTAACAATAATTATATTGTCATGTATGCTTCTTCTAGGGACAAAGCTTGATTGATAAGGGGAGATCAGCTTGTCCATTATCGGTTTCAGCCTATTGACTATGAGTTTAGACAATCCTTTGTAAACAACATTACATAGAGCAATGGGGCGAAAATGACTTACTATTTCTGGCTATTCAACTTTAGGGATTAGCATCACTAGTTTATCATTCACCTCACCAATACGTTCTGGATTATTCCACAGCTCCCTGATGAACTTTATAACTGAATCTCCTATTGTTTTCCAGTTGTATTGGTAGTATGCAGCAGGAAACCCATCACTTCCTGGGGCTTTGAAACCCCCCCCCATTTGGAAAAAAGCTCTCTTTATTTCCTCATTGCCCACATCTAACTCCATTCTCTTCTACTTTTCCTATGACACACCTCCCCATCTCTAATTTGTTTGAATCCATTCCCTACTATCCTTTTCTTCACCGAATAGTTTAATATAAAAATCCTAAAACAATTGGACTATCTCCTCTTCCTTCTTGATCCAACAGCCTTCATTATTTTTCAACATTTTTATCTTATTTCTCCTTCGTCTAATCAATGTTTTTGTATGGTAATACTTTGTGTTTCGATCCCCCCTTCCAGCCACTGCCCCTTGGATTTCTGAAACTAGAGTACTTCTTCCTGTCTCAGTGTTAGCATAAGTTAATCTTCTAGTTCTTTTTCCAATTTGATCAGGAATGGATTACTCTTCCTGTCTATGCTTTTTTGTACCCCTAGGCAATTCAGTATTCTTCTTTTCCTGTATTCAATTTGCCCAAATACCTCCCTCTTCCACTTTATGAGCTCTTGTTGTAGATTAGCTAAATTCACACGGACATCCTCTTGTAAATTCCAATTCTTCATAAGCATTTCTTCGAAATTCACATGCATCTACCAGGCAGCTTCATATCTGAAATTTTTGTTTTTGTTCTCCTTATTTCTGTTGGCCAGGTTCCCAATGAGGGGTTGATGATCATAACCAATTCTTGGGATAACTTTAACTACTACATTTACAAAATTTTCTTGCCATTAAGTGTTACATAGGCATCTATTTAATCTTCAATCTGTCTAATCCTTCCCACTTAGGCCCTTTCCAAGTAAAGAAAGGCCCTTGGGAATTTATATTGATCAGGTTGCATTCCTCAATCTAGTCCTTGAACTTTCTGCATCTAGCTTCACATATCCTTCCTCCTCCTTTTTGTTCTAAAGGAGTCTTTATTTTGTTAAAGTCTCCCGCCAATAGCCAAGCTTCACTGGTCTCAAGTGAGATGTTGTATAGAGTCTCCCATATTCTACTCCTATTGGGTTCATTTGTAGTGGCATAAATTGTTGTGAAGTACATCTTCTTTCCATTCAAGCAAATGCTACAATGTATAAATTGTTCCTCTAGTAATATTACATGCATTACTAATTCTTCCAGATTCCACAATATCCAGATGCCTCCAGAAAATCCTACAGCTTCACTTCTCATCAAGTGTTTGAACTTCCATTTACTTATAATCCTATTTGCTGTGGAACTACTTGTTCTTGGCACAAAAATAACTACTACATCTAATCTATATGTGAATTTCATATCCTTTAATATAGCTGCAAAGCCTTTGCTAGCTGCTCCCCTACTATTCCATATCATTATATTTAACATGAAAAACAATTTAATATGGATTATCAAATCAATCCTTACCATCGATTTGCAATCACAGGGTTTTCACAACCCCCTCAGACATTTTGCCATAGCTTTCAATGGGATCCTCTTCATTTGCCAAGCTCTGCCTGCTCTCTATTTCCATTGCTTCATTATCATCTACTTTGCCTCTTACCCTACCAGGCTTCAAATTCTCCTTTCCTACCCTTTCCACCCCTTTCCAACTGTGTATCTCCATATTGCTTTCCGGGATATAGGCTTCCCTGTTTAGCACATTCTAAGTCTCTGTTAAACATTTCTATCACTCTTGGCCACACATGCTCATGGAGCTATACTTTTTGTTTCTCTTACATTTTTCTTCCCTCCCTTGGTGGACATCTCTTTCATACTTGTTATTTGCAACCCCAGTCCACGATTTTGCACACTCAGACCTCCCTTGGTGGGCAGTCGGGTGGGACGGGGGTGTACGCTATCTTCGCTGCACTCGCGAGCTATATGCACTGTGTTTCCATAATGATGACGTGCGTGTCATTCAATCTATTCAAAATTAATGGTTGGCTACTTAAACTGTACCTTGCAAGGTTAAGAAGGTGTGGTGAGCAGTTAGGGTTGGGAACTTCTTTTAACTATTTAGTTATCTAGAAATTAAATTCAGTTGATTCCTGTGTTACATATTTTGATTAGTTTGAATGCAAGGACAAAGTATGTGCATATCTAACACATCACCATGCTCACGAAGAATAGAAATTTAAATCCATGGAAGCTATTGGATAAAACTGGCAAACATCGAACAACTTCATTTGTTGTTATTGTTTTAGTGTTTTGTCTAGGCATGTCATCTTCATGATGAATGAGAATGACTCGAGAGAGCCAAAACCCAAAGACAGAGTGGAGGAAAATACAAACATACTATCCATGAGTATTTATATATATTTAAAGTCTATGAGTTTCATCAGAACATACTATCTTAGGCATACCTTTTTATTTATTATGAAATGCTTGCAGAGTTCATCCCAACATTTTACCCGGAGAATTTATAACAAAAATGATTAAATCACACGTTTAATTTTCTAATTGTGTTTTAGTCTATACAACTTAAATCATGAGGTTCCTGACTTAATAGTTTATTCAACGACTGATAATAAAAAAAATCAAAATGAGTAGTATATAATTAGAGTGTTGACAAAAAAAAAATATAATTAGTCACCCAGCAGGGATGTTTATAATGTAATTTACTCCGTAAATAATTAAGGAAGTACACATAAGGTTTAATTTTTGAAAAACGAAGCACTGAATAATTTACCCTATTGACTAGCCTGTAACCTACTCCCTGCCTCATATGCCCTCACACACTGCACCCTACTCTTATATACTAAAAAGGATCTACATTGGGATATAGTATATCTTTCCAGAGATTATATGTCAAAGCCAATAAATGTTCATTCAATTTGTATACTAACAACACCCACCCACTCTTGTCACCTAAGCTAACTTGAACTAGGTTTAGCCTTTTGTGCTCCCTCCATCGTTGCCTCTTTATTCCCATTCTCCTTACATCTTTTCACATTCTCTATGTTATCATTTTCCCTTCGATCTTCTTCCAACACTGAAAACCGCGACCCTGTGTGCACGTATTGATTTGGTTCAGGTTGTCTATGTTGGCGTCGAGGCCTTTACACTGTCTTCCAGTGATCTTTCTCTTCCTCAGTTTGTTTTCCTTTCTCCTTTATATTCTCAGATACCTCCACTTCCATTCTTACTTCATTCTTCCTATGAAATTCAGCACAACTCTCTTTGCTATGCCCAAACCAACCACATTTGGCACATAACAAACCTAGGCTTTAATACACCACACTCATTATCTGGCCTTCCACATTAAACTCAAGAATTAGTGGTTTTGTTAGGTCCAACTCCATACACAGTCGGGCAAACTTTCCTCTGGTTCTTTGCGCTGTATACACATCCAATCTTATTGCCTTTCTAATTGCATTTCCCAAGTTCAACAAAAATTTCTTGTCAAACAATGCTGCAGACAGATCAGGCAGTCTCACCGATTCCACAATTGATTCAATCTTCTCATTCTTTGGGCTAAAGTCTAGGCGCCACCTCGCCACATTCAACTATACATCCATGATAACCTAGGGCCCTCCCGTTAGGGCTTCCATATAGTCATCCAGGTGTTGAAAGTTTACAAGGTGAAACTCGTTCTCAAGATCAAAGATATCTATTTTGCCTTTCCTCTCCCATATCTAGCGTAATTTCTTAACCATATACTTGTATGTTGGCTGTCTTCTTAGGAGCTTCACAATCAGTGTCCTTCGGAATGGTTTCATCAATCAATCCCTTTCCTTCTTGCCAAATATGAATTTTGGACATAGCGGATTGGAGAAATCCACCTCATTCCCGTCACTTGGATTCAACACCTTCTCAAAATCAGTTCCTACTCTGTAATCTTCAATCTCTTCTTCTTTCTCATCCTTCGACCATTCCCACCAGCAAACCTTAGCATTTCCCTTATTCATAAGCGTTTCTTTATATGACATCGGTTGTGGCACTTTCTCATTGGAATTCATCTAATTCTCCTCTTTAGCTTTCAATCTTTTACTACCTGTGAATTCCTCAGTCGCAAACCTTATTTTCCGCTTCCTGCGATTTAGGTCTTCACCATCTTCCTCCATCATTCTCTCAATTTCCCCCCCTCGTAGTGAGCGATCGGAAGGGACACTCATTTTTCTCCGTCATAGTGGGTGGCAGAGCAGCAAATCTCCGTCACAGTGGATGGCGGAGAACTCAGGTCCCGATAAATTTGAATAGTATCTCAGGGTCTCCCTTCGTTTATCTCTAACATTTATTTGCATTGCTTTCTACCTTCCTCATCAAATTTCAACACGTTTTCCATCTAAATGGTCAACATTATAAACTGCATGCTACTCGAAGACAAAAACATAAAACAAATTTTAAAAATTCCAATTACCAATCGATATGATTAAAACTGAAAAGAGGCTTACACCTAAGGTTGTCAAACTTGCGAGTTTAAGCAAACTCGTGACGGTGACGTAAACTCGAATCGTAAACTCGTAAGAGTTTACTTTTATTATTAAATAGGTATTACTAGTGTATAATTAAATAATTAAAATATGAAAATGACAACAATTTGATTTAAATATATTTTAAATCAAAATAATTGAAATTAAATCCATCGTCATTCATCATTTATTATGTTTAACAAAGAAATTTCTATATAAAGTTGTTGAACATGATCAAATAAAAAAAAAAATTAATACGAGTTTAAGGTTAAGTTAACAAAATTTTATAAGTTAGAAACGTAAAAATGAGTAAACTCGGTGCATAAACTCGTGAGTTTAAACGAGGTTACAAGTGGTACGAGTTTACTAGTGACTCGACTCGTTTTTGTAAGCTAGAAACATAAAAACGATAAAATTGGAGAGTCAACTCGTAAGTTTGATAACAATGCTTCCACCTCTATTTAATTTTTATTTTTAATCATAAAGCGGTATTTTAGTCTTTTAATGATATCCAAAAATCTCTAATTAAACTTCTTGACCTAATTAAGAAGTTATTAAAAGTGTAGGCCTCATTTTACATTTTAAAATTTTCAACTGGATTTAATTAAGATTTTTTCATTTTTTTTTGGATATTTTAAGATTCTATGTACAGTCATATAATACAACTATTTATTAATTATTGATTGATAAATCTCATTCTCATATTCTCAATTAAAATGCTCCTTTTAACATAAACATTACTTAAAAATTATTCCGGTTAATTTCTAAAAAAATAATTTTAATGTATATATTTTTTAAATTTTTATTTAACAACTTATATTAACAAAAAAAAAATGAATTGGGAATGTAATATAATATGAAATAAATTAGGTAACATAGCTCATCTTTAGCTCACTTTAAATAATATTAATTTTAGTATGGTATTTTTTTTAAAACATTTACTTATATATTATCATAGTCTTTTTGTTTGACCTGATATATATTACCCTTACTCAATTATTCAAAATTCTATAAATTGCGTAGGGTTTCATAATTAGATTATTATGAAAGTTAAATTAATAATTTTTAATTTCAATTATTAAAAAAAATCTGGGTTTTTTAAACTCAGGCGTCGAGCACAAATAATACTCCCAAGGTTCCATTTCGAACCCTTGAATATTTCTTGCTGTGAGCCATCGTAGCCTGAGTTCGGAGATTTGCCGCTTCGCCGGGCATCGATAAGCTCTGGAGTTCATGGGTACACTTTGTGCTGCTCTCGTCTGCCGATCAGGTAGCTATTTTGCGTCTCTTCGGTTTTTCTATGCTAATGGTTCCTCCTCATGTTTCTGGACATTTGTTTTCAGTAAATCGTGCCCTTAGTTATGCTTTCTCCTTTCATATTTTCTTTCTCATTCTTTGGTAGCTTCATTACACTTTTGAGTTTAGAGTTATGGTTTCCATGCACACTCATTTGGCCACCAGAAACTTTAACACTTGAGTTGGATTGTAAAAATTGAAACTTGATTGCATGAATTTGATTTTGAAATCAAGTGATGGGCGCTTGGGCTTGAGAGGAGATTCTATGACTTGGAAATTTAGCCATTTTTGTTAGGGTCAATCCAAATACAAATCACATCTATACAAATAACATATATAGCCTAACCTGACTTTCTTTTTATATGGCCTCTGTAATAGTCAGATAAAAAATAAGTTACCGCTCCCACCGTTAACCCAAACAGACCCTATGTTGGAGGCCTGAAGACTTTCTCTTTTGGCGCAATTGCTATGTTGAAATAGGGTCTAAAATCCAAGATGTTCAAGTCGTTTGTTGAAATTGACCTGTTTTTTTAGTTTACTTGCCGTTAGAGTTTCTAGTTTTTACAATTATATGGTAAGTACTAAGATGCTTATTATGCTGACATCTTCTTAAACATTGACACATCTGTTCTAAACTTGTCTCATCTTCTTCATCATGGAAGTGTTGTGTTCTCTCGCGATCCAAAAGTTGCATGCCTATCTAATTTTTGAAGAAATGTTGTTGATGGAGATTACTAAAAGTATTTCAAGTATTGTCTTTTCCAATTGTTTCATTCAGAATATGAATTTTCATGAACACATGAATTAGTATCATGCTTTTCTGTTAATTGTTAATTGTAATGGGGCTAAACATATCATAAATATAAGCTATAGTTGACTTTTTCTATAGAGATTAAAGAAGTTAAATAAGTTATTTAATCATATCATATGTTCGTATATAATTTGATTATATATTACTCCTTCTAGTCCTTTTTATAAGGTATCAGCTAACCATTCTCACAAATCAATAAAAACAGTTAAAGTTATTAAAGTTATTCTAAAATATAAATATTTTTTAATATTACCTCTACTAATTATATTAAATTCTAATATCATACTTCTTCTAATCCTAATTATAGGACTATTTTTGTATTGAATTACATTACAAACATGGTCCTATAATTAAGACCGGGGGTAATATTAATTATTAGTCTTATCCACTACCCTTATTAATATTTATAACTATAATATTTAATTTTTTTTCCAGAATATTTATAATATTTATAATTATAATTAGTGTTAAGTAGCAAATCTGTCACGAAAGTACATGCTTGAGACTGATTTATAATTGCTCAATTTCGCCCTGTAAGTCTAAAAATGGAGCAATGTTACCCTTTCCCGTTAAAAAACCAACGTTGACCATTAAAAAATTAAACTGTTAACTTTTTAATGAAAAAGGCTTCTTTACTTTTAGATTTCGGGAGCAAAATTGAGTTTGAAAAAACTTTTAAGATAGCATTCCTCCTTAAGATAACATTCCTCCTTCCTCCTTGATATATACTTGTGGATTTTTACTTAACCCTTATAATTATAATATTTTCCCTTGAAAAATCACAAACCCTTCCCTTTTATCTCACTCCAAGCCATCGCCATCGTTTCTCCGCTCCTTTCGCCTTCGCCCTCACTCGCTGGCTTCTCCCAATCTCTCGCCCAACTCTCCCTCAGCGTCGCTCTCGCAGTCTCTCTCCCTCAGTCTTGCTCTAGTCTCCACTGTCCTTCTCTCCGACCGGCAACTTTCACAGTCTCTCCTTCTCGACTTTGTAATCGCACCATCATCTCTTTACTGTAGGTATGTTTTATGTTTTCTATTTTTTAAACTTCAGATCATTTTATTTTGTGGATTTGTTAATCGTATAACAAACCCTATTCGGTTTTACCTAGATCCTTTTGTCTCTTAATTTTTCTTGCAATTTCAGACTCTTTCATTTATGGGTCTATTGTTCTTTGAATTTTTCTCTTAATTGTTCTATCAGAACAGCCCAATAAATTACCTTATCTTTATTGCGAGGATATTTTTTGAGTATTGTGAGTTCTTTCTTCAATCAAGTTGTTCTTGTTGGTTTTTTCCCCCTTAAATTTTCCTTTTACTTATCAGTCTGACATTTTTACATCCATTCAACTCCACCTTAACCCAGCAAACTTGTGACCAGGGCACTTAAAAAAACAGTGAATTTCCCGCTATACTCTTATAGTTGGTAAAGATGAGGTTGCTGACACACAATATGCTATCATCTAACATAAAGGGCGTGACAAATGGCTTCCCTCTTCGCATTGAGGCAGAGAAGGTGGTGGAGAAGACAGTGGAGATGAATGCTGACTTTCTGAAAAAGATGTTTGAGAAGATACAGTGGAAAGCATTTGTTGACGCGTCTCGGGCCATGGGTTACACTGAACTACCGGAAGAAGTTGAACCGACTATGCTCGAATCTGATGAGTTTCTCAGTAGGTTTCACCATGCTCTTTTGGAACTTCACCTTGAAGAAGGTGCACTAGTTTGCCCAGAAACTGGACGGCGGTTTCCCGTCAATAAAGGAATTCCAAACATGCTTCTTCATGAGGATGAGGTGTGAGTTAATTTATTCTAGTTAATTAGCTTTGAGCCAATACAAGTCTGCTTTTAAGTGTACTGAGATTTTGCTGGTGATGTTAAAAATTTATGCTTTTTCCCCTTCTACCAAAAGTTCCCTAGCATGTGACATTAGAACAATGGGGTTGTGTTATTTTGTGTTCCCATAATAGGGGATTTAACGAGAATTGAGAATGGTTCACTATTATTACAAATTAATGTTTCTGTCTCATCCATGAGAGTTTCATGAGTATTGAAGAGAATCACACAAATTATAATTTTCTCTGTTTCACTTTCATTTCCACTTCTTTAATCCCAAATCCCAATTCCATCCTACCAAACGGGGCATTAAAAGGGTTGAAGGACTTAGGTGCTTCAAAATTCAATTCTTGTCTCCTACATATAAATGATAAATTTCATTTCTTTTTCTTCAGTCTTTCGAAAGAAACTTAGAGGGAGACACTGAGCAGTTCCAACATGTGTCAATGTAGAGAAACATGACTATACTTGATGAGTTTTCGCCCCTCATTTTTCAAGAGCAATTTTTTATATATAAAAAAAAATTACAAATATACTTAACATTGTTTTTTAATCATAAATAATATATTATTAAATTTGTGTTTTTCGCTCATTTCAGCTGTATTTAATTAGGTATGGTTAATATAGTTTCGAGGTTAATTACTTAAGGAGATACAGATCCGTCGCCAATGACAGTTTTCACACTAATAAATTTTGAAGCCTTTGGTTCCTGAGGTCACGCTGTACTCATTGTACCATTTAGGTATTAATTAAGTTTTTGATGGGGATATTTAGGAAAAGTACCCCATTGCAAATTTTATTGCCAAGGAGGAAAGTCAGAGCAACGATGCTGTGTGTACAAATTTCACAGGGCGAAAATTGCTTTGTGTATAAAGAAATTGAGGTCCTTTCCACAAATAAAGTTTCTAATGAGACTTCCCCGCATTTCCCTTGAATTTTAATTTTGAGCTTTCTATTGGCACATCAATCTCTCTCACTACTTCTAGCCCCATATAATACATTTTGGAGTCACCATTATACTCAATCTCGAACTCATTCATCTTATCGCCCAGGAAAACCAAAAAAACATAAAGCCCATTCAGTTTGAACTTATAGAAGGAATCTACAATCTGATAGAGTTTCTTATTCACCATAAATAGTGTTCGGATCTGTTTCCAAAAATAATTTATAATTACATTGCAAGTAAGGAAATCAGATGGGCCCATTAATTCATAAAAAAGATATAACAAGTGGGAAAAAACTGTACTCTTTTTCTACTGTTTTCTCTCTCTAATTCTTTCTGGGGACTGGGGGCATCATAAACATAATATATAAATCAAAACATCCATCTTGGTGAAGAATGAACAGAAGTTTGCCGGGGTCTGACTGGGTGACTTTGATCCAAGTTGCTGCGTTTCATGATTGAGGATACAGTGGGGCTAAAATAGTCATTACTCCTCTGAGAAGTTGCCCCTTGTGAATACATTTTCTTCCCATTGATGAAGCTCCCCTGGTTTTCTATCATCATCTTGCGTGCTGCCGGATTCCGTTCGTTAGACCCCCATCTGTTGTAACCAACACAACTCTGGCTCCTTCTTACTGACTGAAACTTCACCTCTCTAGGACTTGTATAGTTGCGACTCTCAGCAGTTTCGGCAGAGTACATCGTCTCTTCTTCACTGCTGTATCCGTAATGCATGTCTAATACTTGTATCGGTGGTGATGAACTAGATTGGACCTCACTTGGTGCTCCATTCACAGAGCCCGTTGAGGAAACCTCTACACTATGAGTTGCCGGCATTCGGTTTTGGTTTTGTTCTCCTTCCAACTGGTTTTCTGATAAAGGTTCTCTGCAAAAATGTGGATGCAGTTCCTGTTCTTGATGATATTGTTGTAAACCTACAGGTTTAGAAATCCTTGGGGGGAAATTGATATCTAAAAGCTGTACTGGCGTGTTTTCCTTTCTCCTCAAAGGATTAGAAGTTAATCTAGGTGATTCATATATTTCTGGAGTGGGAATTCCCTGGACATGGGCAGTGTTATGATTTGTGATCAAACTCTCTTCAACAGTGTTACCTGCAGCAGCAGAAGTACTTGGTCCGTGATCCTTTGGCTTTGAGACGTTATTTGATGACGACCTGGTGCCATCGTTATCGTCAGCCTCTGTTGACTTGAAAACTTGCCGCTGTGTGAAGGAAGTACATGAATGCTCACTCTTCAGGCCGGTGGACATCAACCGAATTATTGGTAATTTTGGTTTGTTAAGCTCATCAAGGCTTCCTTCCCAATGCTGGTTTAACCAATCACATATGACAGGAATCGGTATACCGAACTGCATAGGAAGATCCTTCTTCCAAGAGGTCGAGGATGATGAAGAAGTCGAAGAGGATTTGGTATTTGGAGACGTGGCTAATTTCATTGGATCACAAATCATAAATGCAAGATTTCCATGTACATCAAACCCAGCAGATCCTGGCCTCCATACAATCCCATCAGTTGACAGTTTTATAAGATTGTCAGTGGCTATGACTACTTTACCCTCACCAACAGTGAGCTCTTGTTTATCTGTGTAGCCCAAAAGGTAAACCGCACTTCCCAGATCCAGATTAACTTTGGAACAGGTCTTCAAGTGGTGAGGGCATTGACCCTGGGCATTTGATTCTCCATCCGCGTCATCTATACCCACTATTGTAAGATCTAATACAGAGCTTGTGATAAAAAACCTGAAACCAGTTTAAACAAGTACAATTTAATGCATAGCTCACAAAATGATCAGTTGAAGGGTGGCACAAATAATAGCGCCCAACACAGATCCCTCTTTCTTAATTCTGTCAAAGACAATGGGAGAGCAAAGTATTTTAACATTTAAATTTTCACTGATTAAGAATTTGCAATCAATATCAGTCACTTTTCGCCTTAATTTCATTTGAGTGGTCAATGCTGCATGAACTTAAATGTAATGAGTTAGATCAGAACCATCACGGTGTGTGCAAATGGAAACCTGATGATAGTTGAGTTCTGTACTACAAGGAAGCATCTTCAAGCTCCTCAAATTCAATTTTCCACCGAAAGCCACAAAGCCATTTTGACTCATTTCAACCAAGTAACTATGGTAGAGTACTGAACATGTAACCGTTTTCTCTCTTTTATGACATTAGCTAGAAGACTAACTTGAAAGAGCGAGTTAAGAGAACAAAATTCAGTAGACATTAACTTACAATGGGGGCCAAAAAGGAAAGCTGAGTTCTTCATGAATAAACTAGTGAGAATCTCCATAGATTTCTCAATATTTAAACACAGAAACTTGGGCATTCCCTGGTGTTTAAGACGGTCAAAACTCAAAAAGTTATTCATGAGTAGCAGAGGAAAAAAAGGTGGTTGCTGTATGCGAATAATTACTATTATGAAATATTGGTGAAGAACCAACCATTGGAGCTTGCCTCTCTTCTCTATAATGGTTTTCAAGAATTGTATCCTTTCCGCTTCAGTTTAAACAAAAGTTTTTCAACAGATTATTTCATTGCAAGATTTAAGAGAATATATTTTGAAATCATACACTGATCATTCATTCAATTGTAAAAAGATTAGTTTGACGAAAAATTATGACTTCAAAAAGTACTACTTTCAGCTTTAGAGAACATTCTTATATTGGGATTTGTTGTAATTGCATCTAGAGCGTTTGGTATACTAATACCTTAAACCATATCATATCTCAGATACTATGGTATAAAATAACATTGCTTTTAAGATGGCTGGGTTAGGTATAGCTATTGAAAATTACATCACATTTGCATGATTTTAAATAAATGGAAAGATATTTATTATTGATTCCAATTCAATATATATTTGAAGAGAAGAGTTTATAATGGAAAATTGAGTTGCTTCTGACGTTATCTCCAGAAAATGGAAAAAGTCAAACACTTGTCATGATGCATCAGTGATTGCCAACAACAGGCCAGTGGAAGGGGTAAATTGACTAACTTTTAATATAGGGTGATAATTAACCAGTAAATCTCAACATTTTAGCCTTTGACGATGAAATGCTAATTTATATTCTAATATGCTGTAATTCCTTGAATCTATGCTGTAATTCCTTCTTTTGAAAACAAAAGGAGAGCACAGGTTTTCCTTGATCTCACAGTGCCGGCCTATCATGTGAATGCTAACATTTTCTTTCCTAAAAAAACATTTTTTTTTATACTAAAAAGTTTAGGTGGGGATAGACACCGGTAACCCACCAGGGCCAGGGCATGCCTCCAGTTTCAAAGAATGCTTACAAATGTACTTACAGATCGCCCACTAAAGAGGCTTTTACATCGACCAGCGGCAATCAAACCTCCTCCCTTTTGGGGTGAAGGCCGATGCCTTAGCCAACTGTGCCACTTCTCCTTGGCATGCCCTGGAGGCATGGAGTAAGGAATGGAAGTCAAATGTGCTTGCTGCATCATTCAGTGCTAGCATCCTTCACTTTTGACTAACTTCAAAATGTATGAACTAGAGAAGGAAATCAGAACTAAGAATATCCCTTGAAATGGCAAGGGAACAAATTTGTGATAAGAACTTACTATACATAATAGATTATGTAACCAATAATTTTGCATTTTAGTTAAATTTTAAAGTTTCTGAAGTCTGAACAATAGCAGGGAATAAGAACTCATTATGCATAGATGATTTATGGTGATCTATGCCAATGTCATATCTATGTTTAATATATGAATTAAAAGCAAGTCAGACTAGTTATCTAAAATCCTCCATAGTCCATACTCTCAAGTAGCTACTTGTTACTTCCATAATATTATCCATCTTCTTATCGGAAAAATTGGGGGAAAGAGAGGCAATTAATCTGCTATTGCTTGTAACTCCCTAATAAGGCTCTAGGCCCTATGATACTTGAGCGGCACTGTATTTTCATTTAGCTCATGAGTTACAAGAGTTATTTATTTGCAGATGTAGCTTGTGATACAGATAAATAGGCTAATTTTAGAGATTTTGCAAAGGCTTCCACTGGAAATTTCTGTAATGGTTTATCTTCGACTGAGTTGCCTTTTTGGTCCCCCGTCCAAGCCGAATTGCAGAACACTGACTTATGTTATTAATTATAAAACCTCGATTTATGAATTCATGAACAACCATTTATCACAAGAGATTCCACCCTCAAATTGACGCTGCTATATAGATTCCAATTTCAACACTTAATTTAATTGGTCAGAGACAGACAGCTGTAAGTAAGAGGCTGGAGAAACCAACAAGTAACACTCAAAAACCTTGTAAGATCACAAATGAAAAATCCTGAAAGGGTAAAATGCCTACACATAAGCAATATCTTATCCATTAGGTTTCCCTCCCAAATGTACTTAAAATTTCAGTTCCATTCAATTGATTCTCTTTTCCATAAACCATTTCAAACAATTTGAATGCAAATGTGACTAAAACGAACACCTGAAATGAGTACCTGTGAGGGACAAGAGTTGAAGCGACGCCTTTTTGAAGCCGGATCTCGGAGCTCTCGGCGGCAGCGACGGAGGGAAGATTAGCATGGGTAGTCAAAAGCAAGTTGCGGTGGATCAAGAAGCCGGCACCAGAGATTCCATTAGCGGCGGTGGATATAGTAGCCATGGCCTGAGCTTTACCGGAGAAAATGGCGGCTTTCATTCTCTCGGACTTGCCCACTCCTTTGCAGAAACACCATGATTCTCTAAGGCCACCCATTAGGCTTAATTTTGGAGAGTCGAAGAGGTTGGATCTAGCAAATGTAGCTTCTGGCTTGCGATACACGGAGGTATCTGGCAAGAATCTGCATTATTCTTTCTGTAGAAATCAAATGTCTGTGAGAGAGAGAGAGAGAGTGAGGGAGACAAGATGGTCGTGAAATGAGTAAAGAGTGGGATGGTATTAGCTGGAAGAGAGAGACAGAAGGGACTGATGAAATTGATCTTTTTTTTTTTTTTTCTGTCTTTTTTTTTTGGAATAAATAAAGAAAATGAGATTTAAGCAAGGTAATTAAAATCAAGATTTTACGTAAAATCGGAGGATGGATAAAAAATCGTAAAATATAAAATTATAACGTAAAAAAATCGTAAAAATATAAAACGTTAGGAAAATTAGTAAAATCGTTTTAATAAAAAAAAATTGTAAAAACATAAAATTGTAGTGATAAATCGAAATTTTAACTACCATGAGTTTAAGTAAATTTATGATGTGTTTAATGTTTCTGTTTTTTTGTCACACTCACATAAAAGTGATTGGGTCCTATTATAAAAAGAAGAGAGAGAAAATATTACTGAGACCCACTCATGTGACTTATATGTGAGTATGATAGAAAAAAAATATTTATGCAATAAAAACAGAAACATTATGATAGTAATGTAAAATTGTATTGTGGACTTCAATCATAAAATTATAACAATTTACTTTTATCATTAAATATTTATTAATATTCTATAATTAAATAATAAGAATATAAAAATGATAATGATTTGATTTTGGATATATTTTAAATCTGAATAATTAAAATCAAATCCATTATTAATTATTAATTATAATTTATCATACTTAACCAGAAAAGTTATATAAAACTTATATATAAAACCATTGGATATTGATCAAATCAAAAAAATTAAAATATAGTTGTGTAAGGTAGAAATATAAAAATGATAAATTTAATATGTAAATCCATAAATTTATTGAATTTTATCCTACCAACTTATTTTAATTTTACAAGTTAAAAATATAAAAATAGTAAACTCTAAAAAAGTGGTTTGACAACAATGCTTGGAATACAAAGCAGGTTATATAAATTTGTTGAAATAAAATGAAGTTTTAGGGGATAAGTAAATACCCCAAAAATATGTGAAACTCAAATCAGTGTTAAGCATTCACTCCCCTATAATACAAATAAGAGAGGAGCCTCTTGAATGAAAATAGATTTTTTTTTTTTTTTTTTTTTGGTAAAATGATCGTATTGCTCTTTAGGTAAAAAAATCCCACCTCTGCTCGTAGTTGGTTGCCACCATTGTCAACGCTAGATGATAGATGATGTACTTATTTCCTAGTCAATTTTTAATTAATTTTTAAAGTGTTATCGTCAGTCTATATATCTCAAAATCTTAATAATTATTTTATATATTATATTATACGAGTATTATGATGTTAAAGTGTTTTAGTATTATTCGTAGTAATTTTAGTGGCTCAATGTATGTCTCTTAATCTTTTTAAGAATCAGATAGGGGAGGGCTGAAATCCCACTTTGACATGGTTTTTCTTCTTAGAGCACACACTAATGGCATGAAATAGAATTTTTAGAATATTTTTTTCATTAACGTTTTTTCACTCTTTCTACTTCATATTTCTTCTTAATAGCTGATATTTTACTGATACTATATATTAGCATAACTTTCAACTAGATCTAATTTAAGCATTTTATTTGATGCAGCAGATATTATACGGAGAATAAAACAGAGAAAACACAGTGGCTATATTTGAACTACGCCCACCCACACACATGGTAGGCAATAATGTGTTTTAAAACGCAAAAACGCCGTTTTTATGTTTTATTTTTTATAAAGGGTTAAGGTGCAAAAGTACACATATGTTTTACTTTCAGGAGTGCCCAGCACCATATGTTTTTTTTTTGTGTAAAAATACACACGCCGTTAGGTTTTAGGAGCAAAAATACCATTTCCGTTACTTGACCGTTAGTTGACCGTTAACCATGGTGAAATTACCTTTTTGCCCTTAGTTTAAAATAATTAAAAAAGAAAAGGGTTAAGGGCAAAAGAGTACTTTCACCATGGTTAACGGTCAATTAACGGTCAGTTAACGGTCAACTAACGGAAGTGATATTTTTGCTTCTAAAACCTAACGGCGTGTGTATTTTTGCACAAAAAAAAAAACATATAATGCTGGGCGCTCCTGGAGGTAAAACATATGTATATTTTTGCACCTTAACCCTTTTACAAAATACGTTTTGTTTGTTTGAGTAAAAAGTATATATAGGGCCAAAACATAAAAAACGCCGCGAAAAATCATAATATCCTAAAATCAGGGCGTTTCTTGAAAAACCGGAATTTACAATCTGAGACAGTGAGACCCAAGTACCCCGACCCAACTCTCTGATTCTTAACTTGTCTCGGCCAGGAGTCACTCTCATTCAAGTCTCTCATTGTCTCACATTCTCTGGTTCTCAAATCTCAGTCGCACCGTGCCACCGTCCCTTGCGGCTTCCACTCTTCTTCCGTGCTCTGATTCTTAAATCTCAGACCCAGATCTCAGATCTCACCACCTTGTCTCGTCGTCTTCCACTCTTCCTCCGTGCTCTCATTTCTCGATCTCGAGTCTCGACCTCAGTCCGCAGTCTTTACTCCTCCAGTAAGGTCTCTTCCTTGCTTTTTCTTCCTTGTTTACATGCATAGGGTCGGGACAGTGGAGGAATTGGGTAATTATGAAGCTAAATAGAAGTAAAATAGACGCAGGGCACGGTTTTTATTCAATTTGTAATTGATTTTTTGTCGATCAGGTTTTCTTGTACCGTCTCCGTCCAGGGGTTTTGTCATGTATGGTTTAAACTAATTTCCTGAATCTGTTGTTGCCCGTGGGAGTGTGCTTACTGCTTACATTACTGCTGCTGCTGTTGCCTCCTTTCAAGCCATCAATTTTTTTTGGGGTCTATTTTGAATTGCCATGGCTTAAGCACAGCTTGTTATAAATCCAAATCTTAGCAGCGAGGTAATATATTATATTCATCTTTGTCTTATTATATCCTTGCTCCTTTTGGATTGGTTATTATTTTCTTCTTTCTTCTTTTCGTTGTAAAATTGTTGAGATCTTTAGTGATTTCTACAATTTTTTTTGCTCAATCATTCCACTTGCTCAAGTTTGTACCAACAATGTAAGGCTCTGCTTAGTGAATTTCACAGATTTTGAATCACTGTCATGCTTTAGTTGGATAAAACTATGCCGCACTGTCATAGACTCTTAAGTATTGTTATTCACTCGTCATCGTGGAGTCTGATTTTTTCTTAGAACCTTGCAAATCCCAGTGGTTTTTGCCTTCTGTTTCTGTTTTTGTTTCTGTCTTTGGAATTGCCTTGAGTTGCTTGTTCTTAGGTGCTTGAGTGCTTGTTAAGACTAATTAGAAATGCTTATGAATAGGATTAGCTTAGATTCTCTGCAGCTATATTATTCCCTCTGCTGTAATAGCTGTAATACCCTAAAATTTGACTTAGGGTAAATATCATAAATTGGTAGAATATACCTATTGAAAATAAAATAGGTGAATATGAGGTCTTAAACACCTTGTATTGAATTTACCTTATTATTAGAACAATTTCTCCTAAGATTAAATAATGTGCGAAAAAGGTTTCTAAAACATTAGATAATTTGCAAATAGGTCCCTGAAATATTTATGGGTTATAAAATACCCTGAAAATATTATAAAGAGACAAATAAATATTTATGTGAAATAGGGAAGAATATTGTCCCTAATTTAGGTAATTTATTAAATTATTACCTTGAAAAAATTAAAGGAGAAAAATCAAAAAGTATTAGGGGACCATATTGGACCCCATGATTTTTAATATTTTGCATAATGCATAAATTATCAATTTCAGTAAAATAGTTGTGAGAAAATAATTAATCTTAATTAAGAAAATTGCCAACAATTAGTAAGTGATTAAATAAGTAATTAATTGTTGATTGTTTAAACATGAATAAAAGGGAATATCCAAAGTTAATTATATGAAACCCCTAATTTGATATTAATGACCAATGGAGGGTCAAGGTTGGCATAAAGAGTGTTGCTAATTAATTTAGCATAATTAAGAGGTATATTAAGTAAATTACAATTATCCTTAATAGAATAAGCTTGCACTACTTGAGATTAGTTGCACAATTCTTCAAGATGATTAGAGACAAATTAAAAGATGGCTAATTATATTAAGCTAAAGAGAATGAAATAATATCTTAAGTAATTAAGTCTAAATCTTCATATAATTGAGTTAGCTAATGGCAAGATATAATTAAGGAGCATGTAAACACTTGATTAACATGATAATTAATAATTGCTAATTAGTGTTAAAAAGTCAACAATGACACCTAAGCCTTGATTATGTCATCAAGATGACATCACAAGAGCATATGTGTGTGTTGTGAGTGTGTGTTTGTAGTGGATGAAAGAGAAAAGATGAATCTAAGAAAAGGGGGGGGGAGGTGACATTTTTGTAAGAGGTGTAAGGGCAAGATTAAGACTTCTTTACTAAGTTTAAATCCAATGGTTAGAATGGAATTAAAGTTACTAAGAAGTTAACCAAGGATTAGCTATAAATAGAGAACTCTCTTCTCTTCATTCTTCACACCAAACTCATACCAAAGATTGGAGAGTTTAAGAGGAGAGTGAAGCAAGAAGGAGGAAGGAGTTCAAAAGTCTTCAAGAGGTAAGTTCTAGTTCTTAAGTTCTAGTTTTTAGTTTTTATAAGTTCTTAGTATAAATGCTAGTTTAATCTAGAAAATTAGAGAATAAATTCCTACACTTGTTTTTAGGCCTCATTGCATTGAAAAATGCCTGAAGAGGTAAAAATATGGTAGGAAATAATTTTTGGAAGTCCTTGGATTAAGATTGTGAAAGTTGTAGAATTTTCGGTTCTTAAATCTTAGACAGGCAGCGAAAAAGATGCTATGATTTTATGTAACAAATGAAGTTATAAAATCATGAAATTTTCCAGAAAGAAAGTAGATATGTAAGGCTTTCTAAATATATAAAATATGCAACATTTTGATCTCTGGTCAAAGAGATATGAATTTTTGAAGTTAAGCCATTTTTACTAGAATAAAATTTGGGCAATGTTGAGAAACATAAAACCTGGTAATGACTCACTAATTCTGGGTGAAAATGAATATTTTTCCTAAAAAATAGACATCCTAAGGGTTCCGGGAAATTTTACGGATCCTCATTTTGATTTTTGTAGAATTAGTTATGATTTTTCAAAGTTACCAAAAAATCTGCCCAGAAAACTCTGCACTACGTTTTTAAATAAATGTAAGGGCAAAATTGTAAATAACAAATCCACAAAGGGTAGATGGGTAAATAGAGGTGGAAGTATATCTTAGGTTATTATTCTAAGTGATATGGTGATATATTAGGATATCCGGGAGGTCCAGGGCCAGATCCAAAGGTCGGACGTTTGACAGTTACCCGGTGAAAGGTACGGACGCGTACTGTAACTCTAACTCTTATGCTGCTTGTATGCTTTATATATGATGAGATGATTCATATAGTCATGAACAAGATTGGGTTTTGGGTCATGGACTGTGGCTAAGAGAGGGTCTTAGGTCACCTTGTTAAATACATTAAGCTTTTAATGTGAAAACGGGTTACAGTCTTGGTAATGCCGTATAGATGTTTCCCTAGCGCTGAGGACACGCTCCGGGGCGTGGCACTGGTTTATGTGCAAATTATGTGGACCTTACATGGGCTGTGTGCTATGTAGAGGTATTGTTGTGATATAAACTATGACATGTGCTGTGTGCTGTGTGCTATGTATAGTTATATGCTGAATTGTAAATAAATATCTATCATGCATACTGTTATACTTGAGCATAAGGTTAACCGTTACCTGAGGTCCAATGGGCATTGGACCTCAGTCTTAATGAATAGTACAGGGAAGAAACCGGGATAGAAAAGGTGCCGGTGGAAAGAGCCGTGAAGAGGCAGCGGTCAAAGACAAAGGTCGGTAGAAGTTATTAGGACTTAGTTTCTGGCAGAGTATTCTGGCACAGATTTAACAAAGTTATTTCGGTCATTTGGTGCTTAAACTAAGGAAGGTTTCATCGGTTGGTTGTCACAAGTCGCCATAGAGTTGGTGAAACTCCCATTAGATTGAACACCGACCTGGCCAAATTGTCTGATTAACTGATGTTAGGTTCCAAGCCATAGGTCTAATTTAAGACTTTCTTTATCAGAGAAATGTATTCAAATCTCTGTAAATTGTATCACATGAATATTTCTTCGGGATATTTAAAATATCAGCTTATGTCGGGGCATCATCATATGTCTGGGCATTTTATATCAGATACTCATTATCCGAATCTTGGCGCACGTTATCCATTTCTGCAGTATTCTGAGCTGTAGCATCTCAAAACTCTGTGATTTTCTTAAAAATAAGTGTCGACCGACACGATTTTCGAACCTGGAATTTGGGATGTTACAATAGCTTAGACACATGTTTGGATGTCCCTATAAATTCAATAGAATGGTGCCTCTGGATTGTAGAGGTTTTTGCTGCATTTTGTTCTTCGTTTTACATTATTCAATCTGTGCCTGATTTGTAGCTGTGCTTCTAAAATATCAAAGTTCAATTAATTTTTAGTACCTTGTTTATTTATATATATAGGTAAAAACTACGTATTACTATTTTACGTTTTTCGATTTTTCATTCTCCTTATGCTTTTTTACGTAAAAACTCGTTTTTAACAACCTTCCCACGCATCGATCCAGCCTCACGTTTGGCTTGAGTCTGTAATTTTCTCAACGAACGACTACGCCTACCCACCTTCGATGGCCTCGTCGATGTCATCTATCAGTGGCTTGCGATTCCGTTGAAGCATTCGTTTGTGGGATTGATACATCATCTTGGGCTTGCAAAATCAGGTCATTTTAGTCTCCTTGTAGATTTGGTTGCTAGGGTTGCAATTTGCAAATATTTCTTGCTATAATTTTGATTGTTTACCCTGTGCTCCTTTTAACTCGATGCAGTGGAGGGACCCTATTCGGCAGCTCAGCTTGTTCGGTGAGGCGACAGAGGGCGAAGACTGACGACGATATTGACGGAGAGCACGATTGAAGTTAAGCTTTGTCCCGTAATACCTTACGGTGAGTATCTCTCGTCCCTGACCCATTTAAAAAGTTTTCATCATATGAATCCCGCTGTGTTCATCTTGTTTCTGCTCGTCCCTGGTCTGATTGTCTCGTCCGTGTTCTGTTTCTGTCGTCGCTGGTGTGTTTCTCGTCCGTGCTCTGTTTGTTCATGAAAGTCGCTGACTGTGTTCATCATATTTTGGTTTGCTTGTTTGGTTCCTAATGCGATTTCAACATATTTATCATATGTACTCTGTGTTCTTGATTTTCTGTGGCACAGAAATTTTAAAAGAAAAATTAGAAATCATGTAGTATATATAATAGTTTTAATCAGTAGCTTAAAGTACCTTGCGTTTCCAAGGTCCTTTGTATGCTGGATTAGGAATTTTGGGGGGATTCCATATTATTCCATCGTCCTCCTCATCCCAATCTACAGGCTACTCAAAGAAAAATCAAAACCAATATGGTATTCCTATGGCTGCTAATACGATCCTACCATCCAATGTCATAATTTTTCTTTTTTTAAAATTTTGTGCATGAGCATGAAATAGACTTTCTTGGCTTTGGGATCAGGGATCTCAGCTGGAATTGAATCATAACCCTGTAATATCGGCTTCCCCCCCCCCCCCCCCCCCAAAAAAAAAAAAAAAAAAAGCACAGACATGAAATAAAGCAGTGGTAATAAGCTAGACAATTAAATTATTCAGTTTGCAATCTTTCTATCCCTACGTGCTATACATTGATCCATTTGGTTGAATTGATATCTTGCATCAAATTTAGACTTACTTGCTTAAGGTGATAATCAGAACCATGACAGGAACCTGCAGTATGTTTGCGAAGACCCTTTTTTATTGGCCAGAACCTGAAACTAAGACCAAGTATTGTTCAACTCATGACTGAGATTCGAACATTCTGGAAATTAAGTTTTCAACTTTTTTTTGGGCCATACCTGAAACCAAGACCAAGTGTTTTATTTTGTTTCCTTCCTTGGTTACATTGTTTTTTTTATGTGATATATTCACTGTATTTTCTATACATCAATATGTAAAATGTTTATGGGAGAAGTTGCTACTTGTTGTGCTAATTAATTTGGGATAATTTTGTTTATTTGTTAGATGAGTTCTGAAGAGGAATTTGTAATACAATGGTGTAAAATGCGACAGAGACTTGTTGCCCATCTTGTTTGTCTTCTTGTTCAGTATTTTATGGTTCATAAGTATAATAGTAAGAAGAGAATAACTTACGGTATGATTTCTACAAGAGAGAGGGTGTGTCAAGAAGTGATGTATAGGATATCTTGTACTCCTAGTGGACAATATATTGATAGAAAAGGTCCTAAAGCTCTTTTTGGATTGTGTAATATGTTAGAAAGAGATGGTTTGTTATAGATTTATATTTATAATTATAATATTTATTTTTTTTCCAGAATATTTATAATTATAATTATACCACTTTCCCTTGAGAAATGACAGTCTCTCCCTCAGTCTCGCTCTAGTCTCCACTCTCCTTCTCTCCAACTGGCCACTTTCTCAGTCTCTCCTTCTCGACTTTGTAATCGTACCATCAGTCTCTTTACCTTATGTAAGTTTTATGTTTTCTATTTTATAAACTTAAAATCATTTTATTTTGTTGATTTTTTTATCATTGCACTAATCCTATTCGGTTTTACCTAGACCTTTTTGTCTCTTAATTTTTCTTGCAATTTCAGACTCAGTTATGGGTTTACTTGTTCTTTGAATTTTTTGGGTAGGCTTGAGCGTAGGTTCCTTCTCTTTCAGTTAGGATTTAGTATTTTGGCACTTTCGACCTTATGATCTATTCTTTATTCCACTTTTGTTCCCTCTATGTCTCTTTTCCTGTGTATCTCCCTTGCTCCCTTTCATATCGCGTGAAATTGTTTTTCCCCCTTTTAATGAACTGATACCAATTCTTGTTTATCAGGGCTGAAGTTATTGGTTTGTGTTTTGATGGTTGGATGAAGGATGCAGCGTCTTGCTGTGTTGACCTTCATCAGAACTATACAAGTTTTGGCATTAGTTTTACATTTTTAGTTGCTAAAGTTCGATGCTTAAATCTGCCATCAAGCATCTTTAACCTCAAGATACTCCTCTATTTCTTTTTTTCTTTTCTTTTCCCAGTTGCACTTTTGGTCTTAAAACAATTACTGAGAAATATTTTACTTTACAAGTTATTTTGGATAATTTGGATTGTGTTGTTTTAATTTTGTTTTGAATAATGCTATTATGTCTTATTTTCATCTGACCTTTTTTTGGCCTGTTGCAAAAACCTGTCTTTGGCCTGTTAAGCCTGATTAGCTCTTCAGCCTGTTAAGCCTGTTTGAAAGTTTTAAAAATACAGTCTTTTTAACGGGCTTCAGCCTAGGTCAGGCTTTTGTATAGGCCAGGCTAGTTACTGCCAACGACCACCCCTCTCTAGCAGTCTCTTCCAAGTGGTATAATTGATTTTTGATATTGATAATTTAGAATTATGTATGCTGTTAACAAAGTTGCAACCTGATCATTCTTCAAGATAATATGCAGCAACTATATAAACAAATATGTTAACCTCAACATGAAATGTTTTCTCTATCCCTAACCTGCATATGCAGATTGTATTTGCTGCTGGCAAAAAAAAAAAAAAGTCTAGTTGCTAGTTCTACCTTGTTAGTTAGCCTTAGACTTACGATTTTCATTTATTTAATTTTCATGGCAATGATTGTTGTTATGATGTTTTGAAGTCACTTTGTATTTGTGCTCTGCCTGTCTCAGTTGCCTTTACTTGTTTGTGATTGCTTACTTCTCTCTCGTTTACTCTTTAGATTTGTGTTCTTTGAGTAGACATTATTCATGTGTTTTAAATGTCTGTCAGTTATGCCAAAGTTGGTAGGTTGTTTGTGTTTGCTTTTGTGGATATAAATACTTCAATGAGCAGTTTCAAATTTCTTTGTCAAATAGAGGCTTATAAAAAGCTTGATCCAAATTTCTTGTTTTGTAGATACGTTGATTTAAGATGATGCAACACCAAATTGTGCCATCCCCCGCACGACTAGGCCTCACAAATCCCAATTCACCATCCATTCAAAACCCTACACCTCCCAAGCTTCCTTCATCCCAATCCCATCATCCTCAACCCCACCATCAACATTCTTCCAATGCTCCTTCACCGGCACTCCTCTCACTTCTCCCTCCTCTCCCTAGAGCTCAAGCTCTTCTTCTCCAAATGGCTTCTTTGGCTTCTAAGCTCTTTGAAGTGTCTCCCAATAAATCCCTTTGGGTCACGGCCTTCCGTGGATCCCTTCCCACTTTCCTTTCTTCACAAACCCAACCACAGTCTTCAACCTCTTTAGAGTCTTCTCCTTCCTCCACCAAGGAAATTCTTTCTCTTTTCACATCTCTTCAAACCCAAATCTTCGAGGCTGTTGCAGAGCTTCAAGAAATTCTTGATCTTCAAGATGTTAAGCAGAAGGTTGTTCGTGAAATTCACATCAAAGATGCAGGGATGCTTGCATTTGCTAACAAACTCAAAGATGCTGAGCGAGTTCTTGACATTCTTGTTGATGATTATTCTGATTATCGCCGCCCAAAGAGGTTGAAATCAGGAGAGAGCAATGAGGATGATTCTTTGAATTCAACAACCGTCTCATCTCAGCTAAAGCTATCTGACATACTATCCTATGCCCATAAGATAAGCTACACAACTTTTGCGTCACCAGAATTTGGAGCTGGGCAAGCTCCTCTTCGGGGCGCACTCCCCCCTGCACCTCAAGAGGAGCAAATGCGAGCATCACAGTTGTATAATTTTGCTGACCTTGATATTGGATTGCCTAAAGTGGTTGAAACTAAGGAGAAAACGATTGAGCCTATCATTGAGCCTCCACCTCCTCAGCCTATGGAAACGGATCCATTTGGAGGATTGCTTCCTCCAAATTTTACTGTTCCACCTGGTTGGAAGCCTGGAATGCCTGTGGAATTGCCTGTTGATTTGCCAATTAAGCCTCCTCCTGGTTGGAAACCCGGGGATGCTGTGCCATTGCCATCAATGGACTCCCTTAATGTACCAATGTTCAATGAACAACAAGCACGCCCGCATGTTTCTCTGCACAAGCCACCTGAAGTTATTCAGGTGCAGCCTGTGAATTTGGATCTTGGAGGGAGTGATAGTAGTGATTATAGCAGTGATGAAGCTAGCACTGATGATGAAGATTGACAAGCATATGAGGGTGATAGTTCTGAAGGCACTAATTGAATCGTAAGACAGTTATTCAACTATGTTTGTTTTACCTGACTGAATGAATACCCAGCTTATCATTTCCCTTGATATTTGAAATAGTCATTGCAACTAATTCCATGTCATGTGTCTAATTGTAAATGATGATCATTTTTGGACACTTAGTCGTACATGTTGCTTCTACATAGGTGTTAGATATTCTAGAATTAAAATGAATATTCCTTTATGGAGGGAAGCATCTATAAGTTATCTAATTGATGTTTTGTGGCTTGCATTGTTTTCTGATAATTAGCGTCTGCTTCATTTTGTCAGTTATTAATGGAAAAACTTGAACGAATTTTTCAGATTGTAGTTCAGGGGAACACAATGCAGCACAGAAATAATACTGAGATTTCACTTGAATAAACGTTAATTAAGATGTCTGATTAGAAAATGGGAAGACGGTAACTTTTAAAAATAATATATATGAATTTTTTTTTTCTATTTTCTTGTGATTAACGAAGTTTTTTCCCCCTGTGATCAATGGGATAAATAATAATATGAAGGAATGTAAATTACTTGAAAGGAAAAGAAATTGAAAAGTTTGGGAAAAATCATAAAATTATTATTATTGCGTGATTAAAAGTATTAAAATATGATGACAAATTGTTTGAAAATATTTTGTAAATTCAGAATTCAAAAGAAAAATTGTAATTGGAGAACTAACTCGTATTTATCAGGTGGAAGGGGCTTGACCAATTAAATAGTGTCTCAGCCAAGCTGAACGAGGGGTACCATAGTTAGATAAGGTGTTCCCCTGTTTGATGTGAGGGTCTTGTTAATGGGTGATTTATTAATGCTCTGAGTCTGAAGACATATTCTAGCTTTTGTGTGTTATTGGTGTCTATCCTCTCGCCTAACCTTTTATATGTCAAAAACAAAAAAGTATAGTGTCTCAAATTTGAATCTATGAATGTAAAAAATGTGTTTAGAATACTTATCCTCAATTAAATATTTTAAACTCAGGCTTTGTACTAATTATATATGGGAGATAAAAGGGTAAATGTGCTACTTAAAATTACAAAGGTTAAATTATATATAACTCATTTGAATTTTGGGTCAATTTTATATAATTTTATTGACATTTTAAAGTATAAATTTAACTCCCAATGATCTTGTATTATTTTTACCTGTGACAATCACGGTTAAATCACCATTATCATAATTGATATAAGGCGTTTGTAATCCTATTTGGCATAATATGCAATATAATAATTTTAGATGTTTTTTAGCTAAGGATTAGATTGTCATTTAACATTAAAAAGAACTAGTATCCATACCCTTCAACTTTCAGTTCATTGAGAAAAGCACCAATAAATGGAAATGAGTAGAGATTTTCCTTATTAAACCAAAAGCATTAGGTTTTGGATTGAATTGAATTGCACCTAGATGACACTAAAAAATTTGTTAATTTATAGTAGTTGGACAAAACCGCTACAAATATCAAGATTTGTAGTGATTCTTTTAAAAAGGCTACAAATTTGTAGTAGTATGACTTGCACTAAGTGGCGTTGATAATCAAATGATATATGTAACAGTTAAAAAAAAAAACCGCTATAACAAGTGGTGCCACAGATGATATGGATGTGTTATAATAATATCTTATGGATTGTTTGACAAAATAATAATACTCAATTAAGACCTTTAATTCATCAAAAGGGTTAAGAACTAATAATACTTAATTAAGACCTTCAATACATCAGATATGTATAATTTTTTTAGAGAATTGAAAGTGGTTGAAAGGATGCATTGCAAGTGGCAAATGGATACAAGGAAGAATAACAAGGTTTTTTTAATGTTAAAATGCTGAGAGTTGTTTGGGATGCAAATGGTATGAGATGCAACGCCATTCCTAGGCTGCTAGCGAACATGCCTTGCTTTGTTTCAGTTCCTTGATGCTTGAGGTGTTGGGATTTGGTTATGGGGAGAGTCCTTGGGCGAGCTGTCATGACTATTTAATCCTTCGCTATAAAATATTGAATCATTATAAAATTATTAGATTACATATAATGCTATATAGGATAACATGTGTCATACATTATTAATCTGATGCTGTGAAAAAGATGACTGAGTTAACAGAAGGTGTTCATGGTAAACAAATATAAAAATTAGGAATGTCAGAGAAGTTATTTGTGACTGATATATAATTAAGGGTTTTATATCATTTAGCCAAATTATAAATTTACATAAAATCATCTTAACCACATTAAAAATATTTGAAATAAGCTTTCCAAACCATGCCTAATAATTTTAAATATTAAAAATTTTAATCCTTAAAATATGTAATTTTATTTGATAAGATAATTAATGGTAAAAATGTAAAAACATTAGTTAAATTAAGAATTTGTAAAAGATATGTGTTGTTTCTTAAACGTCTTTTAGATCAGGCATATTTGGATCACAATCTCTAGCTGCATCCAAACCAGAGTTTCCTTGTTCAAGACGTACGTTCAATTGCAGCTAATGGTATAGTCAAGAAAGTTTGATAATAATAATCAATATTTTTGTAATAATCATCCATTGGGCTTCTCGGATTCAGCAACATTTCTTTATCCCCTTTTCCAGAAAAATACTCTGGGTCCGGTTTCTGTACACTTCGATGAAGCGAGGTTATACGGTAGAATCTGCTAGGCTGTACAGTAGAATCTTCACTTACAAGTATTGAAACAGTTCCTAAGGGCAATGTTTTTACTTTTTTTTTAATAAAATTTTAGGAAAGGGGTCGGGCTTACCCACAGTCTAAGGGCAGGGCGTTTGGAGCCCAGTCCACAGGGGATACTGGCCAGTGAGTACACATGTCTCCACCTCTACCAGTGTTACCACTGCTTCCTAGACCCCTAGGATGCCTCCCCAGAGCCTTGACCAACGTAGGGATTGAACTCTCTTTCTAAAGGTGAGGAAGACCAACTCCCACACCAGTTGAACTCAAAAACAAGAGGTTTCTAAGGGCAATGTTAAGAGGCTTAGAAGAACATCCACGAAGTCCTTCCCTGCTTCAGCATATAGAAGACTATATTTTGACGCGTCCAATAAGTTGTAGACTAATTGGTTTCCAAAATATCTTGCCAACTACTCACTCTTCTTCTTCTTCTTCTTCTTTTTTTTAATTGTATGAAAAAAGTTTTGGAGATATTTGACATCAGTCCCCCACCAAGGCCATAGTACGGTCTCGGGTTCTTTGAACACTTAATGAGGATTTATGAGATCGCCTACCGAAGGAGTTTTAACGACGGCACCGAAGGAGTCCCAGTGACGGCAGCGAGGATTGAGCACACATCCCTTTAAGACTTGACCAAACCTCTTACCATCTATACCAACTTCCTTCGGCCCAACTACTCACTCTTGATCTTCTAAAAGTAGTACTATTACCGAGGCTTCACATACACCTCCTTGTGGTCGTTGTCATAAATTTTAGGGTTTTGCGTTTGCAGTTATAAGTGAGCTCTTTGGGAGCTGAGAAAGCCAAGTGGAGGAAACATTTTAATTCGGGTTTGAAGAATGCTTTTTAATGTGTCTATCTTTTTTTTTCCCCCCGGAAAATGTGGATCTATTCATGAGTTATGTTATGAATACAATGTGTTAGTTAATCTCCATAATTGTATTCCTTTGGTTCCAATTATAGGGATGGTATTAATTTACGTCTAGATGATATACATGTTTTCGACTAAATATAGAGTTAATTAATAAAGTGCAATTATCGGCCAAAAATAATAATAATAAAGTACAATTCACCCCCAAAACATAAAAACTTCACCCCCAAAGTATTCTTGATGAGAAAATTTAAAAAAGAAAAAGCCATTTTTGTGTAATTTCTGATTGGATGTTTCTTTTGGGTGCAGTTCCCAAATTCTCTGCTTGGTAATATATAATGAAATGGAGAGTGCAGATGAAGCAAGCCAAGCAATTAGTTTGAACTTTGAAGAAGTTGGAGAGGGTGATGGCAGCTCTCATTACCATCAAATTGATTCGAGCCAGCTTGATGCATGAATACTTCAAAAGCGAAAAAAATAATGACAACAAAAGATCATAATTTATATTTTTGAATGAGAGGTGATGGCACCTCTCATTTACCGAAATCTCATCAAATTTGGACCATACAAAAGCATTTAAGATTTGATCCAAATGATTCATATTTAAGTTTTATATCTTTATTTTAAAAAAATTGTTTTAATGAATATGAAATTTAAAATAAAGATAATATGTATGTTAACTATCGTTATTAAAAAAAAAAAAGGATTTTTTTATACTTGTAAATTGGAAAAAGAAATTGGACCTCCCAGACAGATCTAATGAGGTTTGAGTACTCATCATCAAAGTCATGAGCCTGATTGAGAGGGTTATACAACATTGAAGGGACTTCACATCTTCATAATACAAATATTTCGGAGAATTGTAGTTTTTATGTTTTAATTTTTGTTTATTTTTATGGAGAATTGTAGTAATGCAGACAAACTTTGAAATTAAAGGCTTAATATGTGTGTGTGTGCGTGTGTAAGTTCATGATATATGTATAAACATATAATCCATATCAATATATTTTAAAAAGGAAAAAAAAAAAAGTTGACAGATTAATTTACATATAGCGGTCTACTGCTCTCCAGCTGTGTTATATTATTAAGATTTGATTATCACACAGAAATATCAAACAGTGACCCATATATAAAATAAGACAAGTAGTTCTTATTATTAACTTAGTTGATAGCGCAAACAAAGTGGAAATCTCAATGCTCATACATTGACAGAAGCACTATTTATTACTCCCTCCGTCCCATATTATAAAAGAAACAGCTGCCACACATGCTCTGTCTCAAATATAAGAAACATACAGAGGATGTTTTATGTTTTTTTACTACCTACTTTCCCATTTTACCCCCATTCAGATTGAGATTTAACAGTTGAAGAAGCAAAAACAAGCAAATCCGAGGCCATCAGCGTGACAACTTCCCTGAAAAGCACCTTCTCTTGAGCATGTGGCATCACATGCAGCATTGTCCCCGCAAAACCCAGGAAATATCTTGCTACGGCGCTCACACACTGCTGCTTCAACATGATTCACTGCTACAAAAAGTATGGAGATATGATTGTTTTGATAATATCCACTAGGGTACACATGTATTAGCACCATTTATACACCTTCAATCAAAAGTGTGTACAATTCATTATTCTCATTAATTTCAATATTTCACAAGTAATAACAAATATACTGGGGAAGCACGGGAAAATTAAAGTTGAAGTGACAAGAAGAAGTACGTGAGAAGCTTTGAGGCACTATGACATTTTAACAGTTGAAGTAGCAAAAAAACAAGCGAATATCAAATCCTCTCCGTGACACATAGCATCGTCCCCACAAAACCCAAAAACTGTTCTGTTACAGCGTTCAGACAGTATATGTGTGTGTGTGTGTGTGTGTGTGTGAATGAGAGAGTGTGGGTAAGAGACGATGCAGGTAGAAAAACTAACTTATAGGTACTATAGGCACGATGCAAAAAATCAACCCCGATCAAGAGAAGCTTCTCCAATCCTCAAGGACGTAGCAAGGCAGAAAAGAAAACAGGAGACACATCCACACCATAGACATCGTCCCCTTCATTTCACCGAGAGAACAAAGCTCTCATAAGGAGAGAGACCACACTTCCTCTATGGAGGAGTTGATTGATGAGTCCTATGTTAAACATAAGGTCTAAATTTTTTGTCTCCCTTATTTATTACTCCGATCGGTCTTTAGTATAAAACATATTTACCTAATTTGAATATATTAATGAAGTTAATAGTATGATATCTATTGTCTAAAATAACCTACCCATCTCCTTTAATTCGCTCATTTCCTTGTTCTATTTAATTATTATTAAAGGAATATCAATGGCATAAATTAGGAAACTATTTACAAATATGAAAAATATGCATAATATGTCTCAAGCACCTGAGGAGCACTTTTTTTTTTTTTTTAAGAAATAGCACTATTGATTGCATACATATGTAGGGGTAGTTTCCAATATAAATAATCAAAGGAGTGTTTTAGGGATACAAGTACATTTATTTTATAAGTAACTAGCTGACATCATTTTCTTATCAATGTTATGAATTATTAGTTAACTAGCATTTGGGACATGATGATTATATATAGACCAAATACAAGCAAGTTTTGATAACACGTTAACACATACAATGAACATTTTTGGTATACTAATCAGGAGACCATGGAAATTTGTTTATGCGAAAATTGTTAAGCTTCAATATTGAAAAGTATGAAAAGATATAATGGTAAAAACTAGCTGCTGGTAGGTGCTCTTTGGTGATGGGTAAACTCACCGTTGGGAGAAAAAACCAAGAGGGCAACGGAGAGGGCAGCAAATATCTTCAAAAAGGAGGAAGTCATGTTTGGTGAGACTGATCAATGAAGAGACTTGTTTGAAAATTCGAGTTGAAGCAACATGGATATACATAAACATATATATACGGCTGTGTTCTTTGTGAATGCCGCCATTTCGTTAATTTCTTGGGATTGAACAACACATGAATGTGATTTCTTGTTGTGGGTCGGTTTATTTTCCTTCAGCATCTTGAAAGTGACGCTTAGGGCCCGTTTGGTACACATAAGAGGTGGGAAGGGAAGGGAAGACGAGCAAGTTCCCTTATTTAGTTCACTTTTAGAGTTCAATCTTCCTGAGAACACAAGTTTTTTTAGGCTCACCAATCTTTTTTTAAAAGTGAAAAGATAAGATCCCACCAAAATTGGTGGGAACCTGAGTTTTCTCTATAAATAGTGAAACTTTCACATATATTTACCCATTTTAAAATATTTATTTTCTTTAAAGCAAGAAAATACAATTAAAATCGAATTTTTGCAAAACATTCCAATTTGATAAGAGAATATTTTACACAAATTTGAATTTGGTAAAATAATATTTTAGATGAATTCAAATTTCAAATTTTTGTTTTTTTTTTTTTGGAAACAAATGCTTCATCATAAAATTCAAATTTGATGCAAGAAAATTCGTATGAAATTTGAATTATGAAAAGAAAAAAAAAATACATTTTTCCATTTTATTTTGAATTAATTATTCTTAAGGGTAAATTATGTATTTATTTCCTGATTTTTTTCCAACTATCACCCCTTTATTTTTCTTCATACCAAACAACTCATCATCCCTCAAGCAATCTTCCATCATCTCTCAAAATCTTCCCTTCTCTCCTCTAAATCCCTTTCTCCCATACCGACTGGCCCTTGGTATGATCCATACTTACGACATCACTTTTTTAAAAAGTGGACGTCTTAAGCCTTCTTCTTCTTGTTTTTTTTTTTTTGAAAAAAAAGGATTTTTTTTTTCTTTTTTTGGATTGGAATCTCCTCTAAAAAATTACAGAAAAAGAAAAGCCTCTATAAATTTAGTCTCTGCAAATTTTTATCAGTTTTTTTTATTTGATAAAAATGTGTCTCCTTTCAAGGGAATATTGCAATGGATTTTCGCCTCCTACAATATGTGTGTTTGTCAAGATTCAAATTTATGTTCTCATCTTTATTGAGATGTAAGTGCCTACAACCTCAACCAACAGCTTGTTGGTCCAGCCAATGGAATTTTTCCTAGATAAAACTTATACTATCAAGCAGAGCATGACAATTTAGTTTGAAATTTTCATTTATCTCAGTTGAAATAAAAAAATAAATTCTCATTTATTTCGTCATAAGAGTTTCAGTCAACCTGCTTAATTGAAATACCATATCTGTCTCCCCACCCCAACCCTACCCACTCTCACACACTTGTATACCTCTCTATTAAATTGGATGATTTTCATCTTCATTTCAAGCTTGGTTAAAGAGGGCTTTACCACAGCATTATGTGGAAGATAATTTATTTTGTTTATCCGATCTAATTAATACTTTGTGGAGGAATTTAATTGTTTATCAAGGTGTCTCCAGCTTATCTCCTGAATCCGTAATTCATGAAATACGTGGGAAAGTTGATTATCTGCATCAACAAGATGAATATAAACATCCAAATTAAGGTTCTGTACTGATCTTATGCTTATATCTTTTTCTAATATATTTTCTCTCACTTTTTCAATTTGTTTAGTTTTACTCTTTGTCCAACTTTTTATGGCACTTTGTATTTGCTTTGTTATTAATATCATTTTTCTTTCTCCTAAAAAATATTATGAGTGTCTTAAAATAAATGTAGGAATTGCCCACCAACTCCAAGGCAAATCAGCATGTAACAAAATGTATATGATTGAGGGAATTGAATTGATTGATTTTTCAATTAGGAAGTGGCAAAGTGCAATGATCTCAGTTAAATTCACTGCATTTGCTTTGGCAATCAAAGCGGTAAGCCTAATCGAAAGATTACCACAACGAGGTGAATTCACAGCTTCATAGATCTCATCATCTTCTAGCCTCTGTGAGCATCACTTTCTTTTTAATAAATGATTTTTTAGGTTTGATGCAAGTTAATGGCTGAGAGAGAACGAATTTTTTAGTTGTATTAATAAGTTAGACCATTAAATTTTTCATATGCATTTACAATTTTAATTTTGTTGTTTTGACTTTATTCTCATAGGGTATAATGTATATTAAATAGGGATAAGGCTTCTGGTAGAGTTAGTGAACTTCAATGTTTTTTTTTTGTTTGTTTGTGGGAAACATGATGAAAGTGACTTCCAAATAAAACCAAAAGAGTTAATATAATCTAATTAACCATGGATTATTAAGATATAAAAGAGTGTGATGCATTTTTCTTTTGGAAAAATTCTTTTAAGGTCCCAAGGGATCAAGAAAATATCAGAAAAGTTATGGAGAAAATTCTGATGTCAAAGAGATCCCAATGAATTGTGAAAACTCATATATAGAGTTGTTAATGCCCTACTGAAAAAGTTGTTAATAGGACTTTTTTGACATTAGAACTTTCTTTGGAACTTTTTTTGACATTTTTTGGGCCCTCAAGATCTTAAAGGGATTTTCTCTTTTGTGTTTTTCTCCTGAAAAGAAAGAGAAGGTGAAGGCTAGTTAATGATATGATACCTACTTCTTCTCTTTATATTCATTTATATTTTCTTTATTTCGATCCAGCAATAATAAATTCTATATTCTCGTTCTTGTGCCATTTCGATTCAAAAAAATCCGTCATAATCATCAATACGTCTCTATCAGAGGGTGAAAGTTTGTCAGTAATGATTTAAATTTAAATTATCATAGTTATTTTGAAGATTTGATATAATATAATAATTAATATTAAATTTAAATTTAAATATAACATAACGAAATTAAAATAAATATTATATTATTAATTTATTATAAAGTAACAGTAAAATTGCATCTTATAATCATAAATAATTCTTAGTTGGTATAAACATATTTATCAAGTGATATAAGATAATTTTCTTTAGTTTTCTTAAATAAATGAAATGCAGATGTTTTTTTTTTTTTTATGAAATCTACAGAGAAATAAGTGATGAATAATAAGCGTCTCCCTACTTTCTTTCCTCGTTAGATCGGTTTATGGCAAAAGACAGTAAAAGTGAACATTGGAAAAACTAAACATTATATTGCTACAATAAAACCATTCAGACAGATATACCGCAAAAGTTTAACTATAAAATTATAACACGAGAATGTTTAATTAAAATAAAATCTATCGCAGTTCCTTCTTTTTCTCCTTTCGATAAAATTAATTTCATTATAGAGAGAGATGATAAAAATATGAAACAACCATTAACACTTTTCGTAATAACATCACTTGTCTTGTTGAACAAAAGTAAGCAACGTCATCAACCCATCTGTTAGAGCAGCCTTGGATCGCATAGCAGCCTTTAGAATTCCAAACACCTGCAAATATTAAATAGAAACATATTAATTATCTAAGATTATAATTAGTAAACGGCCCAATGGACAAACCTTCTATTCTATCAAGTGAGTTCTTGGCATTATAATTAGTAATGTACCTCAAAAATCCCAATGCATAAGTCTATTTCTTCCACATCTCTTGCTTAGTAACCTTGTATTCATCCAGAACTGATAAATCAAGAGAAGAAGAAAATGGTTCTACACACAAATCATCTCTCACCAAGAACTTTGTTCCAAATGTAACATCCGACCCTGTGGGGATTTTATTTATCAGAATTATTGTGCACATGCATCGAAATGATTTGGACAACTTAATTATGGAATAAAAATTTCTTAAAATAACTTAGTTTGATTGCTTACTAGAGCTTATTACGCGATTCTTGTGGTATTTGGGAATGTTTCTTATGTCTTGTAGTGTTGTTATTTTGGTTTGTTTTTTACAGAAAAACTTGCCTCATCAAGTTTTGAAACTTGCTGTGGCCAGTGCTCAAAAATTGCTCTCTATCTTAACTTGCCATGGCCAGTATTCCAAAGTTGCTCTCTGTGCTCATTGGCCTCAGCAAGTATTGCAACTTGTCGTGGCCAGTTTTCTATTGATGCTTTATGTACAAACTTGCCTCACTAAGTGTGAAAACTTGCTATGGCAAGTGATGTTTTTTTTTTTAAAAAAATAAAAAATTATTTTTGTTTCTTTTTATTTAAAAAAAATTCAGAGAAACCCTAAAATCTTTTTTTTTTAAAAAAAATCATTTTTTATTATTATTTCAAAAAAATAATTTTTAAAAAAACTTGATCTTCCAACTTAGCCCTCCATTATTTCAATCAATTCCCATGTTACCCCAATAAATGTGGCCTACCTTTAGGACCACATTAATTTCCAATTTCAAAAAAAAATTTCTTCCCAAAATGTAATTTCCCCCATTCCCACTTGCCTTACCAGTCCCCAGTCTCTTCGCTTATTTCTTCTTCATTCTCACGAGCCCTAAGTCCCTAATACCTCCTCAGATAGGGATGTCTAAAAAACCCATTGATATAGGTGACCTGACCCGATCTGGTCTGATCCGGTCCACTATAAAAAAATCTGGTTTTGCACAATATTACCACACCAGACTGGTCTAATTGGATTGGACCAGATCTTGGTCCAGGGGCTTAGACCCCTTAAGCTGGTTTGGCCTGACCCGAAATTTAATCTTTTTTTTTTAAATGTTTGAAAATCAATCTTAATGAATTCCCCATTTCCCTTTGGTCCGGCACTTCGAGAATCCCTGGTCCACTTCGATTCGACCTCCACCTCTCCCTCCCAAAATCATTTCCACGGCATTTCCCCCTCTGTTTGCACGGTGAGCCTCTGGAGTCTAACCCGTTGCCGTCCAACTTTGACTTCGACCTCCATCTCTTGTCTCTTGTTCGACTTCAACCTCAGTCCTCCAGTTTTCTTCTTGTTTCGATTTGAATCTCGGAAGCCCTAAGTCCACCGCCTTCGTCAGCTTGTCTCAATCCTCGACCTTGATCCAATGGCGGCGACGCGAATTTGAATTCAAACCTTCGGTAAGGTTATGTTCTTCCTACTTGGTTTTACTCGGCATGACCTCCCCTGTATGGACATTACTCGCTCCCCTTAGTTTTACTGCTCTTCCCTCTATTTTTTTTTTAAATAAATCTTTTGGCTCACGCTGAACCACCCACATTCTTGTTTGAATTCTTACATTCTATATTTGAAACTAATGGCTTGAATGAGCCGAGATTCCATATCCAGTAATACTACTTATTCACTTAGTGCCTAAGATCCTGCCATGACATACAACTGCCACTCTGTCCTCGCTTCATTTAATTTGCATTGCTGCCAACATTATTGTGTTTTAGGACAAATGAATTCCTGATGAATTTAAGTATTGAAAGAAACCTTTTTTTTCTTATTGGTGATTTAATTCCTATTATTGTTTTGGCAGTAGAGGAGCATTTTGGCTTAGGACATTGGCTATCATGGTGATTGTGTCATATGGCTCCCTTTTTCCTCTGTGCGAGATGTGTTATCTGAAAATTACTTTGTCCAAGTGGACTTCTATAGGAGTGTTAAGAAAGCAAATTGTGTTGGCTATAATTATTTGATGAGAACACCTCAAATCTCACGATTATCTGATGAACTAGTCTCACAATTTGTTGGCTATACATTGTCTAAGTTTTTTAGGATATTTTTTTGATAAAAAAAGAAGGCTATAAGCCTAAAATACAGGAAAAAAAAATTACATCAAAGGGGAAATTAATCCCAAACCCTCGCTATCCACCCATCTTTTCAAGGCCAAAGGGCACTCCTCAAGAATAGCAGACGAAGATATGCCTAATTTAGCCAGAGCATTAGCTATTCTATTACAATCCCGAGGTATAACTCTCATATCTACTTGCCAATTCAAAGAAATCAAATCCCTAGCTTTCAAAATTAGATTACTACTAGTATCATAATCAGAGTCTAAAATTAGATTAATAACATGATCAGCATCCGACTCTAAAATAATTTTCCTATAACCCAAGTCCCAAGCCAATTGTAAGCCTTCCACCACTGCCCATTCTTCAGTCGTGTTAGCTTGACAATCCCCAATTTGCTTAGTGAAACCAACGTTCCACATTCCCAAATGGTTCCGTAAAACACCACCACATCCAGCTCTAGAAGAACATATGGCTCTCGCCCCATCAACATTAAGTTTAAACCAGTCATAGGGAGGTTTTTCCGAACCCATCATATTCCTATTAGTCTGATTATTCAGATTCACACCAGCCACAGGAAAGACAAACCGAGACTAGGTGGATGAAATTACAGCTGTCGGATTACCTGGCTTAGCAAAGCTATGATCAAAGATGCAACTATTTCTCCATTTCCACAAATGCCATATGGCTACCCAAAAAAATTGACTCCAATAACCCTCCCATTTAAAGCTTACTTGGGTATTTAAATTGAAACTCAACAATCCACGCAGATTTAGAGAAAAGAAGGAATGAACATACCTTGTCTTCACCAACTACAGCGACAATCTTTGAGCAAACTGACAATCTCTTAAAATATGCAGAATGTCTTCCACCCTTGCATTACAACCTTTACACAAATCCGAACAATGGAGCTAGGTACTCCTCCAGGCATTAGTAGGGAGCCTATTAAGAGCCACTTTCCACATGAATAATCTAACTCTCCACACCCTTCAAATTCCAGATGTCTTTATAAATCTTATCATAAGAAGCTAATGGAGGAGGGTCAATAAGGTAGTAGGCGCTTCTCAAAGAAAATTGACCATCATCCGAAGCCCCCAAAACTAAACAATCGAAATTAGCATCGGGCCTGGGAGGTAAGACCGCTACAATTTTCCCCAAACCAATAGAATTAACAATAGAAGAGAGTTTATGGAGATCCCATAACCCTCCCACCACCCAATCATCCACCACTGATTCCTCTTCTTCCTCCGTAAGATTCCTTATGCAGAACTGACTGAGTTTAACTCTTATATCCACCCAGCAATCATGTAAAAAATTTACAACCAACCCATTCCTAATTTGCCACTTAGAACCTTGATCGACAACCTCTCTATGATCACACACAAATTTTCAAAGCCTAAAATCCCCCGGTTTATAAGAGAGAAGGGAGTCATTATCCCTCAACATATAATGTTAACAGAGAATTTCAGCCCATAGACCCTTTGCCCCATTGATCAGTTTCTAGGCTAGTCTTGAACCGCAAGCCTTATTAACAAAGCTTAACTTTCTCATACCTAAGCCACCATACTCCTTAGGCAATGTAAATTGGTCCGAGCCAATAGAGTGAAGTCCTCTTCTATCACTATCATGCCCCCATATGAAGTTTCACTGCAATCGTTCGACTTCTTGGCAAATACCTAATGGCAAGCTAGCTACCATCATAGGATAAAGAGGAATGACACTTACAACTGATTTGGCTAAAGTTATTCTCCCAGCCATGATAGACTTTTCGCTTTCCAAACACTCAGCTTCTCTTTAACCCGATCAATCACATAATGGAATTTCTGTTTGGAACTCCTATTTCGAGATAGAGGAAAACCAAGATACCTCCCAATCTCGTTAGAGATATTCATCCTAGTCATAGCTTTGATTTTCAACTTAGTACTGTGAGGCACTCTAGGAGAGAAATAAATGGAGGATTTATCACAATTGACCTTGCCTCCGGATGCATTCAAAAACTCATTAATGCACTTCAGCATACACTCTATCTGGGATTCAGTAGCAATACCAAATAATAGCAAATCATCGGCAAACATTAAGTGGGAAATCTTGTGACCCTCCTTAGATGCATATATAGGCTTCCATGAACCGTCCTCAACTGCTTCACATACTAGATGGGATAATCAATCCATACACAAGACAAACAACATCAGGGAAAGAGGATCTCCCAGCCTTAGGCCTCTTTTAGGCTTAAAAAAATTCCGTCTTAGCCCCATTCCACAGAACATTATACGTAACAGAAGACACACAGTCCATAATAAGATCCACAAATCCTCTATCCAATCCCGTATCGAGAAGCACCTGATTAAGAAAAACCCAACTGATTCTGTCATACGCTTTCTCTAGGTCTATTTTAACTGCCATTAATCCTTTCTTGCTTCTATTTCTCCCCATTATATGGAGCATTTCTTGCCCAATAATCACATTGTCTTGAATACATCTTCCCTTAATGAAACTAGTTTGAAAGGGTGATACTACTTCATTCATTATTTCCCTCAACCGCATAGCAATTATCGTAGTGACACATTTGTAATGCACAGTACATAAAGAAATTGGTCTAAAATGGGAAACCAACTCTATATGCTCTCTCTTCGGAATTAGAGAGATATGGGTCTCATTAGCTTTGGAGATGGAGATTTCTTTGCTAAAAACCTTCCTCACAAAGTTGCATAGAGACTGGCCCACAATATCCCAGTTTGATTTGTAGAATAAAGGCGGAAAACCATCCACTCCCGGAGCCTTATAGCTCCCCATGGCAAATAGGACAAACTTAATTTCCTCATTACCAGGAACATCTGCTAAGAAGGCTAACTTTCCTTGATCGATTACTGGAAAGTTAGCTCTAGATATCAAATCCCCAAGGCCTCCATCCTCAGAACAGTAAAGGACCTTAAAATGATTGACAACAAGTAACTTTAGATCTTCCTCCCTATCAATCCAATTACCAGTACCATCTTTTAGAGCCACAATCCTATTCCTTCTGCCACGCAATTTGGCCTTCAAATGGTAATATTTTGTGTTTCTATCTCCTTTGGATACCCACTCACCCCTAGACTTTTGAAACCACTTGATTTCTTCTAATTTCAAAAGTCTATCAAGTTCTTCGTTTAGCTCAAATTCTAAACTACATAAAAATTCTGAATGGGGATATCCACTGGAGCGCTGGATGAAACGTCCTACCTTTTACTTAGTAAATTAACCATATTTTAGTTAGGTAATTAACTTAATAAATTGCAATATTAATTTAAACATCCCACAAGATACCAAAACATGCATAATGTGTCCTAATGTGGCATTATACAATTATCCAACAAAACCAAAATAGATAGAGACACTACTTTCAGCCAAGTAGTCTAAGCTTCTAACGCCTTCCCTGAAGGACCTCGATTTGAGCTCTCACCTGAAAAATGTGGTAACCATTAATCCAACTTATTACAGATATTAATACGTGCTAGTGAGGTGCCAAGTGGAACAATTTCTAAACAAAATATTAGCAATACTTTTTATCAATATTCATATCACAAATTTTATATCATAAATGAGTTATCATAAAAATAAGTATTTCAAATTTCTCATTACAATAATTCCCAAAATACCATACTTCACGCCAGCCGAACCGCCTTATTTCACTCTAACTAGACCCATGAGCTAGGTTACATCCATGTTACTGGTTACTCCGAAAGCTCACTGGTCATGTGATGAGGACCGGCCAAAATCCTCAGAGCACACGGCCCAGACCATGTGTATTTCCCCACTTTAAACTATTGAGGTGTCGTAAACCCATCATTCTGGTGGGCAAGTTCCCATCACTCTGGTGGGACAATAGAAAGTCAACTATCGTACACAATGGAGGCCTCACCACGTGGTGGAATAACATAATCTCCATCTCTACCCAATTTACCACTTTTCCATAATTATCATAATAAATGCATAAATCTCATAATTCAAATAATAATGTTCCACAAGGAAAATTTCAAATAAAATTATTCATAATTATTGAACAAATACTCACAAACAACATATTAATATACAGAATAAGTTGAAAAGTGGTTACCTGTTATTAAAGATAACTAATTTACACGACTCCTAATTCGAGAGCTCAACATACGCCAAAAATTAATCTATCACAATCAATTTAATATCTGTTAATAACTCTTTAAAACCCTACATATTCAAAATTATAACTTATAATTAATTTCATAAAATAAATATTCAAACTTTAATAATAACATTTATTTATTCTCTTTTTCCTAATACTAATATTATTGATTTCTTTTAATAATAACAAGTAATAAAAAAATATTTATTTATTATTTCTCTCCTAATATTATTTTTATTATACTTTGATAAATAATCATTATTATCATAAACTATGATTTTTATTATTATTTTGTTTTTTCTTCCTACTAGCAATAATAATAAAACATACATATATACATAAATATATCCGAATAGCAAAAACGTTTTCCAGTAGGTTTCTTTCTCTTATATATATATATATATATATATATATATATATATATATATATATATATATAGACACACACAACGTTATTTTTCCTCAAAGCAAACATATGCTAATCTAACTATATATATATTATACACACAATCATACACTAATAATGCTTTCATATATAGTAGCTATCTCAACTCTTCTTAAGTCATGTTATATATATATATATATATATATATATATATATATATATATATATATAAGTATGTATCCAAGAGCAGCAACTCCTTCTCATGCGATTATATATATTCTCATACATGCACAGTATTCTTTTTCTTGGCAAACTAAACCCATGCACCGAAAAACACACATATTTTTTCTCATTCCTTCTTTATTTTCTTTGACAGCAATTTCATATGTTTACATGCAGCAAAATAAATACAAGAACTGAAACAAAAACCCGACATGCAGAGACACACTTCACACACATATATGTTTAACTTAATTTTTCATTTGTTTTCTTTATCATCAGCAAAATCATCCAGCAAAGTAAATGTATACAGCCGCAAAGAAGAACAATGACAGCCCCCCACGCAAGACAGAGAACGCAGACAGCATATATATATATATATATATATATATATATATATATATATACACACACACGGCAAAATAAACCCACACACTCTCTCTCTCTCTCGTGCATGACAGATTCACGGAAAACAGAAGTATTATGCAGCAAACAAAAATATATCAAACAGAAGCAAACCCGATGACTCTCACACACACAGAAGCTTGTATACATATATGTATCATTTAACTTCTACATGAAATCACTTCATGCAGAAAACCATATCAGCGGCACACACACACAGCGACGTACATACAAAAGAAAACCACCGATGCCATACAGATCCTTAAACAGTAGCCGAGCATGCAGCAAAACGAACGAGCACCCATGACAGCAAAACGAGTAACCAATGACGGTTAAAGAAACACAAAAAGCATGGTGATAGAGACTCACAATATCGCTAAAATCTCCTCTGTTTTTCGGTGGCTGAAACAGGGCAAATGAGTTTCGGTTTTGCCTTGCTCTCTCTCTCTCTCTCCCTCTATGTATGTATCGGTTTCTATCACTCTCTGCCTCTCTATCAGTTTTCTTCTTGCTTCTCCTGCTCTCGGTCTCTCCTCAGCTCATTCTCTCGGTTTTCAGTGGCTGCACATGGAATGGGGAAAACGAAGGAGTATGATGCTGAAGCAAGAAGTATTTAATGACGCAAAAACTGAAAATCTGGAGAGGACAGTGAAGTATAGCTTGTGCAGCAGACACGAGAAGGTGGAGCGTAACTTGCTGAATTCCGAGAGAATGTATAAAACAATGGAAGATGGCGCTGGCATGAATATGGCGAGCTGTCCTTTTTAACTCGAAACAGAAGTGATTTCTTGCTGTCAATACCCAGTAGTTCACTGCTTCTGTTTCTGTCCAGGCCGAAAAATAATACAACAAATATGGGCTTGTTTAGCTTTGGTTTCAGGTGGGCCGAAAAGAATCACATAAGATGGAAAGGTATTGCATTTGTTGAAACTTGCTGTCGGTCATCACGTTTATGCAAAGAGAATAATTGGTTTAATTGGGCTGTTATGATGTTGTGCATGTTGAGCCCATAATATAATGATTATTTGCTGAAATGGAATAGATCTTTGGGCTTGCTAAATGATCAACAAATACGTGGACCATAGATCTTTACAATGGATTGGTTAATATATGTTATATATATGGGCATGTATATTCATTTCCAACTCTTTTATACCTTGATCCTAGTTTATATATAATATTTTTTTAAATGATGGAATTTAAATCCTTATTTCCATTTAAGGATCTTCTTCTTCCACAATTTATTATTTATTTATTTATTTATCTTAAATTTCCAAAATATAAAATTGGGATGTTACATTGGATACCATGAAGTCTATTTAGTATGGACCGTTTCTTCTTCTCAACTATACCAAACACCTCCCTATTCCAAGATCCCAATAAAAGGTTGAAGGTTACTCAGAGAGTTATTAATATTATCATTAGAAATCCAAGCATCAAATAGAAAAGCTTTATAATTATCATGTAAGGTCCACATTGCCTTAAATCTAAATGGACGATTCCTATGTGTAGAATCATAGAAAGCCACACAGTTTAAACAAATCGGGTTATGATCCGAAAAGCTCGTTCTAGTAAGTACCTGAACCGAGCATTCTGCAAAATCTGAAGCAAACTCACTATTTGCAAGAACTCTATCCAACCTTTCAAAAAGTCTTCTATCCCCTCTTAGTTTGGGGCCTTTCCAAGTAAATTTAGGACCAATTGACCCCAAATCAAATAATTGGCAAACCTGAATCCACTCAAAAAATATCATGCTTCTAGCTTCGTTGAAACCAAGCCCCCCCTTCTTTTCGAAGGCGAGATTATATCGTTGAAATCACCAATGACAGTCCAAGGGGCAACCATCGATGAAGCAATCCCATAGAGATTTGACCACAAGACCTGCTTAAAAGAGTCATCTGGGATAGCATAAACTCCCGTGACATGAAAGGATCTGCCTTCCAAAAACCGGCAATGCAGATGAATAAACTGCCTCTCCTTCCTGAGAACCGTGACATCAATACATTCAGATCTCCATGCTGCCAGAATTCCACCGGATCTTCCCACGCTCGGAACATATGCTAAGCCGTCGAACCCCAGCTTACTAATGCACCGAAGCCTATCAATCAACTCATACTTCGTCTCCACTAGAAGGATCATACTCGGCCGATTCTGAGAACAAGCAAGTCTGATATGCTGAGAAAGATTCTTCCCACAAGCTCCTCGAACATTCCAGAAAATTATTTTTTTGTCCCCCATACAACTGGTATACAACTTCGAAACCCAGAAATCTCGGCCTGAACCAGAGGACCCTTTAACAATGGGCTATAGGCCCACAGCCCACACCTTGCAACTCCTTTGGGGTTTTGGTCACCATCTCATCTTCATCGTCTATTGCCCCCAGGTTGGGCCCAAAAACGGCCCACAAACCCAGAGGCCTCACCAGGATCATTTGGCTTTATAGACTGAACTTGGGGCTCCTTGGGAGGAGTACCCTCACCTGCAACCGTCATCGCAGGCACACTTCCTTCAATTGTCCTGTGATCAGACTGCATCACTCCTCTGACATTCTCCAAGTTGACCTCCTCATATGTTAGACACAACACAGGCTGTACAGCCTTACCTTCCTCGTCCCGACGCAAGCTATCTCTATTTCTTTTCTCAGACTGTTGCATCCAACGACCTACAACGTCCTTTTCAATCTCACCTGACATCTTTTTCCCCATAGAGTACTTTTTCTTCATCGCATTAAATGTTAATACCCCAATTTTCATAATACATGTAAATATTAAATTTTGATAAAAGACACCTATTACAATAGGTGAATTTGTGATATCAAAACTAGTAAAATAATTACCTTATCTTTTAAGGTGATTTCTCATGAAATTAGAGTAAATAAAGAGCTAAAAATCCCTAAGTGAATTTATAGGTTATAAAATACCCTGAGAATGTTATGATAAATCCTAAGAGGCAACAAAATATTTATTAAAATTGGAGAATATGTTGTCTCCAACTTTTTAGTTGATTTATTGTCATTTTTAGGAATTATACCATTTTCTAAGCAATTAAAAACATCGGAGGATGATAAAATCAATTAGAGAAAATTAGTAACAATTATTGGGCAATTGAAATTGCAATAATTGAGATGTTCTAGTAATTTTTGAAATTAGCTAGTAACTAATTTATAAAGATCATAATACCAAGACCAAATGGTAAATAGAAGCTAAAATTGGCACACAAGGAGTTGTTAATTATCAAAATTAAATTAGAAACCTTGTTAAATTTTGGTAATTAAGCCTAGTAACCCCTAAAACACTATATTGGAGATTAACATGGGATTTAACCAATTATTCCTAATTAATCTCTATGGGACGAAAATTCTTGTTTAATGGTAAATAAAAGGATGAATTAAATTATATTAACCATAAATCCTAAATTTAAGTGGACCAATGAGAGAATTTCCCTCTTAAAATTGTGAGAACATTAAAAGTGTGATTGAATAAGTAAAACAAGAGGGAGGGGACGGTTTTCAAGAAGGAAGAAGGGAAAATAATAAGTCAAAGAGTATGGAAGAAGATTGGACAAACTTAGGGACCAAGTTTTTAAAACTTGGGGAGCAAGAAGTGATGTAATTAAATACAATTAGATGAGAATCCCTAAGAAATAAATCATAACTTGAAATATTGGAACTAAGTATTTAAGATAAATACATATTTGAGATCAGTGAATTATGAGCATCAACTTGGCTATTCCCAAAGTTAATTTCGGTTACATATAAAAGTCATACCTAAGTGTTTTGGGAATTAAAAATCACCATAAATCTAAACACAAAATTAGGATTTCAAAAGTGAAATTAGATTTTGAAGAAAAACATTAGTTGATGCTTAACTAAATTAGCATTTGGGATTAAATAGAAGATAAAGCAAAAATCTAAGGAAAAGGGAGAGAGAGGGGCGAATTGGGGAGGTGTAAGGGAGAGATCTTTGCTTCCTCACCAAGCAAACCTCAAGGGCCAAGATCAAATTGAATTACTTGGTGCCTACTCATTTGATTTCCTATAAATAGAGCTTTTCCCTTCACAAGTTTCTCACAAATTTCTCAAGCCTCAACCGAAAAACATAGAGAGGAGGGAGAGAGTAAGGAGCTGCTGGAAGTAGGTAGCAAGTGTTCTTCAAGAGGTAAGAGAGTTTTTAGCTTTTGAGTTTAAGTTCTTAGGTTATGAGATAGAAATGCTAGAAATGTTGTTTTGATCATCAATCTTCCAAATCCAGTTTTATTTTCATGTTTTTATGGTTTCCATTGCATTTATTTCGAAAAATTGATGAAGAAGAAGTTATATCAAAATTTTTGGAAGATTAGGATCAAAATAGCGAAGCTCTGGCGGAATTTCATCAATTAGTGTTTTCTGGAGTCAGGGGTAAAAACGTCAGTATTTTATGAAGAAGATGATGATCAAAAATTCTGAGAAAATTCATGGTGAAAGTAGACATCTAGGGCTTTCCAAATCTATAAAGAGTGTGTCATTTGAAGCTCTATGTAAAAAGATAAAAATCTCAGAAGTTAGGCTATGTTTTCTGTGCGAAATTCTGGGCAGTATTTAAAAACGTGAAATCTGGGAATTATCCATGAGTTCTTGGTAAGTCCCAGTATTTTTCCTCGAAAATATACTTCTCAAGGATTCCGGAACATTTTACGGATCCTCATTTCGATTTTTCTGAAATTAGTTATGATTTTCCAAAGTTAGGCAAAAATCCGCCCAAAAATGCTGAATGAACGTTTTTACGAGAATTATGTGGAAATAATTGAAAATAAATCCTTCAAGGGTAAAAATGTCAAGTATGGCCAAGGTGTCTCTTGAAATGTTGTTTGAGAATTAATTGAGACAATATTACCCTTTTAGGATAGACTATGCACGTGTTCCGACGACAAACGTACCCAAAAGTCCTGTCAAACTCAGGTACGAACGCGTATTGTAACATTAACGCTTATGCTTGTGGTATGGTTATATGATAATTGTTTTCACATGTTGATACTCTGTTTTGAAATTGCTCATGGATTTGAGTTGTATACGGGTTATAGTCTTGATAACACCGTTGAGTTTTCCTAGCGCTGAGGACACGATAGGCCATCGTAGCACTGGTTATGTGCAGACTTGGGTAACATACATATTGCAGTGGCTGTGTTATGTTACTTGCTGATATGTTTTTGAAAGTTATAATTGTGAATATATTATTGTGATACCTGTCATATACTGTTTACATAAGCATGAGGTTAACCGTTACCTGAGGTCCAATGGACATTGGACCTCAGTCTTAATGGATAGTACAGGAAAGAAACCGGGATAGAGAAGATGCCGGTGGGTAGAGCCGTGAAGAGGCAGCAGTCAAAGTCAAAGGTCGGTAGAAGTTATTAGGACATAGCTTCTGACTCAAATTTAACAAAGTTACTCTGAACAGTTTGGTGTCTAAGGCTGGGTTAATCTATGTGGGAAGCCAATCAGTCGCCGTATAAATCGGTGAGGCCCCCATGATAGATCCCTACCTGGCCAATCTGTTTAATTAACTGATGTTAGGTTTCAAGTCATGGGTTTAGTTTAAAACTTTCTTTATCAGAGGATTGTATTTAACCTCTGTAAATTGTATCACATGAATATTCCTTCGGGATATTTAATATATCAGCTTATGTCGGGCATCATCATATGTTTGGGCATTTTTATATCAGATACTCGTTGTCCGGATCTTAGCGCACGCTACCAATTTCCGCAATACTCTAAGCTGTAGCATCTCAAACTCTGTTGTTTTTCTTAAAACTAAGTGTCGATCGACACGATTTTCGAACCTGGAATTTGGGATGTTACATTGTCAACCTCCTTGCTCCGTACAACTACATCCCTCCTAGGTTCCTCCATTATCTTAGACACAAGGACCTTCCCTGCCTCCACCAAATCCTTCCTCTTTCCTACGTCAGTATCTGTCATTTCCTCCATTAACACATTGAATCTAGAGCCGCTAGACTGCAAAGGATCAACAAATTTCTTTTCCTTCCCTCCTTTCTTCCTCCTTCCATGTTTATGGACCACTTTCCAAACGTCAAAATCACCATTGGAAGCCTCTTCCATATCGCTCTCCCTACCTGGAGCCATTGTCTCCCTTGTTTCACCCTTCTTATCCCCTGTTTTAACCTGTGAAGTCCCACTCTTGCAGTTCTCAGCGTGATGTCCATAAACCCCACAAGATGTACACAACCAGTGAAGGCCTTCATACTCCACGAAGTATTCTTTCCCATCTAAGGTAAAACCTGCCATCAGTTGTTTACTTAAATCCACCAACACACAATCTTGGCATAGTGTCCTCAAAGCTGAGAATAAGTGTTTATATCGATTTTTAACGTCTCACCAATCCTATTTCCAATCCACGTTAACGCTTCTTGATCATAATATTCAAGAGAAATGCTCGGCATCTTAACCCAGACTGCCACTTTGTCTATAGTTGTAGTCGAAGGCTGGAACGATGGTTCCCAAGGTCGAATCGTTAGATAATGATCGAACAACATCCACGGACCACCAATTAAGGCATGCAAATAGTCTTCCTTACTAGAGAGTTTAACTACAAAAAACCCATTGCCAATATTGATCAAGTTAATCACTCCGCGCTTAGCCCATAACTTTTGAAGAATCGATAGAAGAGTCATGTAACCTATATTTCTTCCCAGAAGCTTAACTATTATTGCTTTATCCCAAGCTTTATATAAACAACTTTTCATCCTCTTTGAAAAGGAAAATGTTGGGAAGTTCCTGTTCATCTCGTCGGATATAATACAAAGTGGCTCCGAGTCTTCCTTATTAGGAGCAGGAGAAACTTCATCAGACATCGAAACATCAACAGGACTAATACTTTCATCATGCCCTGTGGTTGCTGGATCAGCATGCTCAATGCCCTAGAGCATGTCAGCAAAGGAGACTCCTACCTTCCCAGCTTTCCTCAGACCTAGATTGCTCGGGAGTCAACGCAAGCCACTCGCTTTTTAAACCATCATGTTCATCATTAGAAATATTCATACAACTATCACCATTTTTGAGTTTCTTTGAGCCGCGGGCAAGGAGATCAGCTTCATCAGGACGCAAGGCTAGTCAAACTAATCAGTCTATTACTCTGAGGATAATCATTGTTAACTGAAACATTAAGGTAAATACCCTATAAGTCGCAAAAAAAAAAGTCTTGGACTGCCTGGACCAATCTAGACAGTCTAGAAAAAAAAAAGATCCTGGATTGTTTGTCTGGACTGATCCAGCCCGATTGGTGCTGGACCAGCCTGAGGTCCCTCCTAAATTTGACCTTGGTTTGACCACTAACCCGGTCTGTCTGGTCTGGTTGACGAACATCCCTATCCCCCCAGATCTTAGACTCTCGTCATCGCCACGCCTGAAACCGAGCCACCTCCACTGTCGCCACATTGCCTCTTCCTCTGACGCTCTTCTACCTTCGCATAGCTCTCTCGATCAACCCGTGACACTCTCTGCCCTATCTTTATTCCTCAATCTGTCCAAATCTCATCCCTCTCACTCTCTCCATAGCCAAGAAACAGATCTGCCTTCCTGTGCTCGCTATTGGCAGATCGCGCAGAGCTTCGGCCACCTCCACGGTCACATTCTTCCTTCCTTCGGTCGCCATCTTCCTTCATTTCATCCCTCATAGCTTTCCTCATTTCCACCTGCCTCACTTCTGTAATACCCTAAAAATTCTATTTAGAATAAGTATAATAATTTAGTAAATGATACCTATTGGAAATAGGTGAATTTGTGGTCTCAAAACTAGTATAATAATTACCTTATTTCCTAAGGTAATTTCTTATTAAATTAGGGGGAATAAAGAGCTAAAAATCCCTAAGTAAAGTTATGGGTTATAAAATACTCTGAAGCTATTATGATAAATCCTTAGAGGCAACTAAATATTTATTAAAAAATTAGAAAGTATGTTGTCTCTAATTTAGGTAATTATTGAGATTATTTTCTTTGGGAGATAATAAGGAAAAATTAAATATCATGTTGGGGAACATAAATTGCCCCATGATTTTTAATATTTTACACGATGCATAAATTATTAAAGTCAGTAAAATAGTTGTGAGAAAATAATTAATCCTAATTAAGGAAATTGTCAATAATTAGTAAATGATTAAAGCTCTAATTAAACTTGTTAATTAACTTGGGAAAATTAAACATTAAGTAATGGCTAGGATTGAATTTCATAAAGTAAGACCAAAGGCCTACAATAATTCTAGCAATTTAAAATGTCTAAATCCATGATAATATTTAAGAGCCAATAGGAGCACAAGAGCATAGGATATTTGTGCAAATAGCAAACATATTCCTTGGTCAAAAATCCTTCTTGAATTTCAAAAATAAGGAAGAAATAGAAGGGGAAGAGATGTGTAAATATGTATGTGTGAAAAGAGTTGTACAAATGGAAGAAAAAATAGAAAGATATTTGTGTGTGTGAGAGATGTGAGTTGTGAGTGTGTGTGTAGTAGAGAAAGTCAAGATTAAACCAAAATGAATAATGGTTTGAAATCCAAAATCAAACTTAAGAAACAAGTTTGTTATTTAATCGGATACAAGCAAATGAAAATTCATAGAGATTAAATCATATCTTGAAATATTTGAACTAAGTATTAAATATAAGTAGATATTTGAAACCAGTAAATTATGGGCTTGAATCTGGCTATTTCCAAAGTCATTTTCGTATACTTTTAAGATTCATACCTAAGTGTTTCAGGAAGTTTAAAATTCCCATAAATCTAGTCATAAAATTATGATTGCAAAAGTGAAATTAGATCTTGAATAAAAACACCAACTTACACCTAACTAAATTAACATTTGGGGTAACTTGGAGATGAAGCAAAAATCTAAGGGGAGAGAGAGAGAGAGAGGGACAGATTAGGGGAGGTGGAAGGAGATTATAAACTACTTCTTGTGCAAGTTTTGATCTAAGAGTTGAGAAGCAAGAAGAGAAGTTTGAACTCCTTCATAATTACCACTTGTGCCATTAAGCATTTGCCTATAAATAGAGAGCTCTCCTCTCTTCATTCTTCACACCAAACTCATACCAATGATTGGAGAGTTTAAGAGGAGAGTGAAGCAAGAAGGAGGAAGGAGTTCAAGAGTCTTCAAGAGGTAAGTTCTAGTATTTAAATTTCTAGTCTTTAGTTTTTATAAGTTTTTAGTATAAATGTTAGTTTAATCTAGAAAATTAGAGAATAAATTCCTATACTTGTTTTTAGGCCTCATTGCATTGAAAAATGCCTGAAAAGGTAAAAACATGATAGGAAATAATGTTTGGAAGTCCTTAGATTAAATTTGTAAGAGTTGCAGAATTTTCGGTTCTTAAGTCCTTGTCAGGCAACGAAAATGATGCTATGATTTTATGAAGCGAATGAAGTTGTAAAATCATGAAATTTTCTAGAAATAAAGTAGACATGTAGGGCTTTCCAAATATATAACATTTTGATCTCTGGTCAAGGAAATATGAATTTTTGAAATTAAGCCATTTTTGCTGGAATAAAATCTGGGCAACGTTGAGAAAATTTAAAACTGGGAATGATTCATGGTGTTCTAGGTTCTGGGAATATTTTTCCTTGAAAATAGACATGCCAAAGGTCATGAGGAATTTTACAGCACCTCAAAATGATTTTTGTAGAATTAATTATGATTTTTCAAAGTTGCTGAAAAATCTGTCCAGAAATTCAGCATAGCGTTTTTAAATAAATGTAGGGGTAAAGTTGTAAATAACAAATCCACCAAGGGTAGATGGGTAAATAGAGGTGGAAATATCTCTTAAGATATTATTTTAAGTGATATGGTGATATGTTAGGATATCCGGGAAGTCCAGGGCCGGATTCAAAGGTCGGACGTTTGACGATTACCCAGTAAAAGGTATGTTCGCGTACTGTAACACTAACTCTGGTGTTTATGATATGCATATATGTGGCATGTGTGTTGTATGTATAAAGTGTTTATACTATGGAGTGCATATAAAGGTTAGAGGGTATCTGTACTGTTGGGAGCGATATGTCCGTATGATGGGAGCGATATGTCTGTATGCTGAGAGCGATATGGTTGCATACTGGGAGCGAAACATATGCATTGTTTGTGATAGATCGTTTATTTGTGCTGTTGATGTTGTGGTATATATCGTCCATATATTGTGTATGTAAACATGAGGTTAACCATTACCTGAGGTTCAATGGGTATTGAACCTCAGCTCTTAACATAGCTTCAGGGTCGGGAGGTCCGAGGACCGAAGAGAAGCGCAAACAAGCCGCATAGAAGACCTTGCTGAAGACTTCCATTTGACGTTCCGGCGGAAGCCTTTCCATTATTGTTTTACTTCACTTTTGAACCACGCGATTACTATACCGCTATTGTATCCAACCAGACTTATGGCATTTGGAAATACAAGTATCAGTTACTCTTCCGTTCAAATGCTCTACTTTGATGATTTGAAATGATTTTGATTTTAAATGAAAAAAAAAATTTATTCCGCTTTTGAAAATTGGGATGTTACAACTTCCATAAGCTTGCTTCTCGACTCAACGGCTTTTTTCCTAAAGTGCCCTTGTTTAGAAAACTATTTACCAAAATGCCCCGACTTTGAAACTATTTCCTATTGTGCCCTTATTTGGAAACATATTCCTCTTTGCCCCCATTTAGTCGACTAAAACAGGGCTTTAGTCGACTAAATGTCGAGCCTCTTTTTTTTTTTTTTGAATTTTGTCGACATTTAGTCGAGTAAATCCTGGGATTTAGTCGACTAAATGTTGTGGGGTTCAAATTTTTTTAAATTCTCCCGACATTTAGTCGACTAAATCCCAAGATTTACTCGACTAAATGTCGACAGTGGGTTTTTTTAATCTATCTCAACCAATTTTCCGTTATTCTTTAATCCCTTTTCTTAATATTATCTTTTTATTTATCTTCCTTATTTTGTATAATGAGTTAGATAATATAGTAATTAGTTAGTAAGTTTAGATCCTATTATTTTGGAACAATTTAATTCAAATCCTATCTTTCTGATCTTCCCGATATTATATTGGAAGAATAACTTCTTATATATTTATTTAGTTATACCGAGTAATTTATCCCTACAATCTCTCAATATCTTTTTTGTTTGTATATTTGAATTTGAATGCACTAATTTGTTAAACTTGGGGGAAAAAGCTGGGATTGTTATCTTCAACACAAAATGCAAAATAATAATAATAATAATAATAATAAACAATTACCAGTTTTTTGTATTTTGTGTTGAATATAACAATCCCAGCTTTTTTCCCAAATTTTAACAAATTAGTGCATTTAAATTCAAATATACGAACAAAAAAGATATTGAGAGATTGTAGGGATAAATTACTCGGTATAAGTAAATAAATATATAAGAAGTTATTCTTCTAATATAATATCGGGAAAATCAGAAAGATAGGATTTGAATTAAATTGTTCCTAAATAATAGGATCTAAACTAACTAACTAATTCCTATATTATCTAACTCATAATACAAAATAAAGAAGAAAAATAAAAAGATAATATTGAGACAAGGGATTAAAGAATGAAGGAAAATTGGTTCTGATAGATTAAAAAAGTCCACTGTCAACCTTTAGTCGACCAAATCTTGAGATTTATTCGACTAAATGTCAGAGAATTTAAAAAAATTTGAATCCCACGACATTTAGTTGACTAAATCCCAGGATTTAGTCGACTAAATGTCGACAAAATTTTTTTTTTTAAAAAAAAGAGGCTCGACATTTAGTTGAAATGAGGGCAGAGAGGGAATATGTTTTTAGAGAGAAGCATAATAAAAAATAGTTTCAAAGTCGGGGCATTTTGATAAATAGATTCCTAAAGGCGACTTTGGGAAAAAGCCTCGACCCAACTCTCCCCATTCACAATTTAACGCTCATCGATCCCCAGCCCACCATCACCTCCGTCGCTCTTCCACCTAACGCGATGACCGTCGCCACTCTGAAATCTTTGACGCTCTTCAACCCTATCTTCATCGTCCGCCGCCCTTCATCGTCCGCCGCCCTTCATCGTCATCCCAAACCACCTCCACCATCTCTGTCATTCTGCTCTGTCGTTCAACTCTGTCGAAGTTGATTTGGGATTGAGTCCGTGTTTCAAGCTCTCTTGCTTCTCGATTCTCAGCCCAAGTTGAGTGCTTTCTGAGGTAATTTCCAGCTCTCTTGTTCTCTTTGTTGTTCCTTTTCGGATTAGTTAGATTAGAGTTGAGATTATGGTGAGGGTTGATAAAGGCACAATTCTTGATGTGAATAAGGGCTGAACTTAGGCTTGAACTGCTGAGTTTTGATTTGAGGGTGATTATGTTTTGCATTGCTTGCTTAGGTAGTCTCTGAAATGCAGGAATGCAAGTTCTTAATTTTCTGGATTGCTCTGTATCTGCTTGGTTATCATGAGAACTAAAGAAAATAATATTGCTTTCTGAAACTTGAAGCCGCGATTGAAGTATTTCAAAGAATTTTTTATTCCCTCTGGGATTAGGTTTCTAAATTGATAGCAATAGTTTAATTTTTTTTTCTTCCACAACTGCATCTTTGCCTATTATCTTGGAAACTAAGGTTACTTCTTTTTGACCCTTTCGAAAAATGTTTCAAAACCATGAAAAATTCAGTTGTGAAATTCCCTTGAATTCTTGTTATAAACGAAGGCTTAAGGTTTCTGCGGATGCTGCCTTTTACTCCAATCCCAAGTTTGCAGAACCTAAAGTTGAACCTGCAGGATCTAAACATGAAAATTTCTCTGTGAAAGTGGACATTTTTCCAAGTTCTCATATTTAGAAATGTTCTTTTGATAGCCTACATAAGCTGAGTAGTGTTGGCAATTCTGCTTGGACATGTTGTTAGAACTGTTGAGAATTAGGCTTGAATTTAGATGTGATGTGAGGATTGGTATATTGCAACCACTGATGGTTGCTTGTTACATTATGTCCTGGAGCCGATTAGTTGTTTTGGGTGCCTCTTTGATTTTGTTTTCAGCATAATTGTGGGATTGAGCACTGTAAATTGTACATCTACGTATTGCTCTGAATCTTTTGGTTGCTGATTTTGCATGAAAAAGCTGAAATTCATTTTTTTTTTTTTGTAAAGATAGTGTATCTCTTACTTGAAAAGGACCATTTCTGATCCAATTCCAAAAGATGTCAGAAAAGTTGTGGCTTGAAGTTTGAAATCAAAGGATTGAATTGATTTGTTTAAGCTGTCTTGGGCACTTGCTGTTGGTTTGATAAGCTCTTGGAACCAATGCTTCTCTTGCTGAAATTTTGAAATAAGTTTTAGAAGCTTTGTAAATTCCTGTGTTTCACTCCGTGGATTTTTTTTTTTAACCTGGAATTTTCTGAAGCAAATGTTTTTGGCACTCCTGTGATCTTAAAACACTCAATTGCTGCATTGTTGAGTGTCTTTGCAAAGTCTTACACTCTGAATTTTATGCACTTGTGAGCTGAACTTTGCTATTGGTGCCACACTTTCTATTGTGCTGCTTTTTGGTTGGCTATTAACCTCACACCACTGCATTTCTAGTTTTTTCCATTCCTTAGTTGTCTTTGCATTCGGCTAAATCACCACTTGTGCACAAATATGAAACCAATTTTTGGTCTACTTTAGTTGTCTAAGTTTTCTTGCTCTGAAATTTTGATGAGAATGCACCATTTTATAATGGTTTCAGGTTTTGCGAACTTACAGCTTCTGCAAATTGTGGGCTCCTAGCTGTTAATATGAGTTTTAGAGTTGTCCAGGCTTAAAAAAAAAAAAATTTCTTGCTGTGGTGGATTGCTAAGCACAAAATTTTAAGCTCATCATCGTTCACTGAGTTAAGCATGGTTTTGAGCAATACTCTGAGATTACTTGTTTGCCATTCTTGATGATTGCAATTGTGAAACCCATTTCTGTTTTGGATCATATGCTTTCGATATGAGAAAAGTTTTTGGGTCACTAAGATAATTCTTTTGGTAATTTAAATCTATTTTGATAATTCTTTTGGAACGACAATTCAGGGCGTCGTCGTTCCTCGGCAAAATATACAGACTCAAGCCAAAGGTGTGGCTGGATCGATGGGGATGGGTTTTAATTTTTTTAAAAAAATCTTGGAACGATGATAATTTCTGGCTTGACTCCATTCCAGAGTTCAAACTGGGCCTCTGTGAAAAAAAGATTCTGAAAATTCCTCTCCCAACCCTACCTGCACACACAGACACTCATGACATGAAATAGAAATTTCAGAATCTTTTTTTCACAAATTTATTTTTAACAAACAAGTATTACTGTATTAGAGCCCTAAATCTAAATAGTTTTAAATTACCAAAAGAATTATCTTAGTGACCCAAAAACTTTTCTCATATCAAAAGCATATGATCCAAAACAGAAATGGGTTTCACAAATGCAATAATCAGGAATGGCAAACAAGAAATCTCAGAGTATTGCTCAAAACCATGCTTAACTCAGTGAACGATGATGTGCTTAAAATTTTGTGCTCAGCAATCCACCACATCAAGAAAGTTTTGTTTTTGTTTTTTTTTTAGCCTAGACAACTCTCAAACTCACACTAACAGCTAGGAGCCCACAATTTGCAGAAGCTGTAAGTTCGCAAAACCTGAAACCATTATCAAATGGTGCATTCTCATCAAAATTTCAGAGCAAGAAAACTTAGACAACTAAAGTAGACCAAAAATTGGTTTCATATTTGTGCACAAGTGGTGATTTAGCCGAATGCAAAGACAACTAAGGAGTGAAAAAAACTAGAAATGCAGTGGTGAGGTTAATAGCCAACCAAAAAGCACAACAATAGAAAGTGTGGCACCAGTAGCACAAAATTCAGCTCACAAGTGCACAAAATTCAGACTTACAATTTTCATTTATTTAATTTTTCATGGCAAGGAATGTTGTTATGATGTTTTGAAGTCACTTTGTATTTGTGCTCTGCCTGTCTTAGTTGCCTTTACTTCTTTGTGATTGCTTACTTCTCTCTCTTCTACTCTTTAGATTTGTATTATTTGACTAGACATTATTCATGTGTTTTAAATGTTGGACACTTATGCCAAAGTTGGTAGGCTATTTGTGTGTGTGTGTGTGTGTTTTTTTTTGGGTGTGGATATAAATACTTCAATGAGCAGTTTCAAATTTCTATGTCAAATAGAGGCTTATAAAAAACTGATCCAAATTTCTTGTTTTGTAGATATCTTGATTTAAGATGATGCAACACCAAATTGTGCCATCCCCCGCACGACTAGGCGTCACAAATCCTAATTCACCATCCATTCAAAACCCTACACCTCCCAAGCTTCCCTCATCCCAATGCCATCATCCTCAACCCCACCGTCAACATGCTTCCAATGCTCCTTCACCGGCACTCCTCTCACTTCTCCCTCCTCTCCCTAGAGCTCAAGCTCTTCTTCTTCAAATGGCTTCTAAGCTTTTTGAAGTGTCTCCCAATAGATCCCTTTGGTCCACAGCCTTCCGTGGATCCCTTCCCACTTTCCTTTCTTCACAAACCCAACCACAGTCTTCAACCTCTTTAGAGTCTTCTCCTTCCTCCACCAAGGAAATTCTTTCTCTTTTCACATCTCTTCAAACCCAAATCTTTGAGGCCGTAGCAGAGCTTCAAGAAATTCTTGATCTACAAGATGTTAAGCAGAAGGTTGTTCATGAAATTCACATCAAAGATGCAGGGATGCTTGCATTTGCTAACAAACTCAAAGATGCTGAGCGAGTTCTTGACATTCTTGTTGATGATTATTCTGATTATCGCCGCCCAAAGAGGTTGAAATCAGGAGAGAGCAATGAGGATGATTCTTTGAATTCAACAACCGTCTCATCTCAGCTAAAGCTATCTGACATACTATCCTATGCCCATAAGATAAGCTACACAACTTTCGTGTCACCAGAATTTGGAGCTGGGCAAGCTCCACTTCGTGGTGCACTCCCCCCTGCACCTCAAGAGGAGCAAATGCGAGCATCACAGTTGTATAATTTTGCTGACCTTGATATTGGATTGCCTAAAGTGGTTGAAACTAAGGAGAAAACGATTGAGCCTATCATTGAGCCTCCACCTCCTCAGCCTATGGAAACGGATCCATTTGGAGGATTGCTTCCTCCAAATTTTACTGTTCCACCTGGTTGGAAGCCTGGAATGCCTGTGGAATTGCCTGTTGATTTGCCAATTAAGCCTCCTCCTGGTTGGAAACCCGGGGATGCTGTGCCATTGCCATCAATGGACTCCCTTAATGTACCAATGTTCAATGAACAACAAGCACGCCCGCATGTTCCTCTGCACAAGCCACCTGAAGTTATTCAGGTGCAGCCTGTGAATCTGGATCTTGGAGGGAGTGATAGCAGTGATTATAGCAGTGATGAAGCTAGCACTGATGATGAAGATTAACAAGCTTATGAGGGTGATAGTTCTGAAGGCACTAATTGAATCGTAAGACAGTTATTCAACTATTTTTGTTTTACCTGACTGAATGAATACCCAGCTTATCATTTCCCTTTATATTTGAAATAGTCATTGCAACTAATTCTGTGTCATGTGTCCAATTGTAAATGATGATCATTTTTGGACACTTACTCGTACATGTTGGTTCTACATAGGTGTTAGATATTCTAGAATTACAATTAATATTCCTTTATGGAGGGAAGCATCTATAAGTTATCTCATTGATGTTTTGTTTGGCTTGCATTGTTTTCTGATAATTAGCGTCTGCTTCATTTTGTCAGTTATTAACGGAAAAACCTGAAAGAATTTTTAGGATTGTAATTCGAGGAACACAATGCAGCACAGAAATGATACTGAGATTTCACTTGAATAAACGTTAATTTAGATGTCTGATTAGAAAATGGGAAGATGCTAACTTTTAAAAATAATATATATGAAGTTTTTTTTTTCTATTTTCTTGGGATAAACCAAGTTTTTTTTTTTCCTGTGATCAATGGGATAAATAATAATATTAATGAATGCAAATTATTTAAAAGGAAAAAAATTGAAAATTTTTGGGAAAAATAATAAAATAATTATTAATGCTTGAAGAAAAAGTAATAAAGTATGATGCAAATTGTTTGAAAATATTTTGCAAGTTCAAGCTTCAAGGGAAAGATTATAATAAGAGGAGGGGCTTTACCAATTAAGTATAGTGTCTCAGCCAACAAGGGGTGTCATAGTTAAGGTGTCTAAAAGAGATGATGTTTAATACCTACCCTTCAATATAAGGGTCTTGTTGGTGGGTGATTTGTTAGTGCTCTTTGAGTCTAGAGGTGTTGGTGTGTTATTTGTGCCTATCGACATCTAAACTTTTATTTATCAAAAACATGTCTCAAATTTGAAGGTATATGAATGGAAAAATGCGTTTAGAAAAGTTATATTAATTAAATATTCTGAATTTATGGTCAGGTTTTGTTGTAATTATATATGGGAGATAAAAAGGCTAGTGTGCTATCTAAAATTACACAGGTTAAATTATATAAAACTCCTCTGAATTTTGAGTCAATTGCAAATAACTTCATTGACATTTTAAAGATCTTATATATATATATATATATATATATATATATATATATATTTACTTTGAACCACCGCTGTTAAATCACCATTATCTTAATTGATATAGGGCACTGGAATCCTATTTGGCATATTATGCAATATAATAATTTAAAATGTTTTTAAGCTAAGGATTAACTTGTCATTTTAACATTAAAAGGAACTAGTTCTCCTTCCTTGTATCACACCCCGCTTGCCATGGATCCTTTCAACTTCCAGTTCATTGAAAAAAGCATCAATAAATGGAAATGAGTAGAGATTTTGCTTAATAAACAAAAACCATTAGGTTCTGGATTGAATTGCACCTAGATGACACTACAAAAACAAATAGTAATTCAAGATTTGTAGTGAATTTTTCAGAAACGCTACAAATTTGTAATGGTATAACTCGCACCAAGTGTCATTGATAAATGAACGACATTTGTAGCGATTTTATAAGGGAAAAAAAATGCTACAACAAGTGGCACCACATTTTAATGACGAAATGATATGGATTAGTTATAATAACACCTTATGGATTGTCTGACAAAATAACAATACTCAATTAAAACCTTCATTCATCAAGAGGGTTAAGAATTAATAATACTCAATTAAGACCTTCAATTTATCATAAGGGTTTCATCAGAAGGGTTAAGGATGAGATGATATGCATAACGCAGGTTGATTTTTCAAAGAACCGAAAGTAGTTGAAAGGATGCATTGCAAGTGAAAAATGGGTACAAGGAAAAAGAACTAGGTTTTTTTAATGTTAACATGCTAAGGGTAGTTTCGGATGCAAATGACATGAGATGCGACGCCATTCCTAGATTGCCGGGGAACGTGCCTTGCTTTATTTCAATTCCTTGATACTTGAGGCGTTGGGATTTGGTTATGGGGAGAGGGCTTGGGCAAGCTGTCATAACTATTTAATCATTGACTAAAAAATATATTAGCCAGACCCTAAAATTGACAGTCTGGTTCTTGAAGGCCAAATAAAGAACAGGGTCAGCCGTACCATAGACCTCCGTGGTCACTCTTTCCGGGTACAAAGAGTGCCTACATTTACTAGGGTGGCTGGTTATTTTCGGCCATTCATAAATCAAAAAACCCAAAAATTGGGCAATTGGTCAAGAAAACGAAGTTGAAGAGTTCTGGGCAAGCTTCAGTGAAAACGACAGAACTGATATTGTGAAAAAGATGAAATAGGTTAACAGAAGGTGTTCATAGTAAATAAATATAAAATTAGGGAAGTTATTTAAACTTTGAAATGTCAGAGAGTTTATTTGTGTATAATTCAGGGGTTTTATATCATTTAGCCAAATTATAAATTTACATAAAATCATCTTAACCATATTAAAAATATTTGAAATAAAATTTCCAAAACATGATTAATAATTTTAAATATTAAAAATTTTAATCCTTAAAATATGTAATTTTATTTGATTAAATAATTAATGGTAAAATTTTTTTTAAAAATTTAAATTAAGTATTTGTAAAAGATATAACTCATTCTTAAACTAGGTTTTTAATACTATTTTAGTTCTTCATATAACATCTATTCAACTAATATATGAAGAATATTCGTTTTTTTCCCCTAAAAAAAATGTATTGATCTCCTTAAAATATTTTTTAAAATAATTTTTATTGAAATTATTTCAAACTCTTTTAATATGTACAACTAATAAGGATATTTTAAAAAAGTTATAAATATATGATACAAAGTGAATTGAGGCTTTATGTTTAAGATAAAATAGGTTAAGGTGTAAAAATGCACATAAATTTTTACCTAAAGTGCACCTAGCACCATATGTTTTTTTTAAAGCAAAAATACATATGAGCTTGTAAAACCAGAGTAAAAATACCATCTCCATTAAATGATACTAACTTCCGTTTAGTATCACTTGAAAGTACCAAAATACCCTCTGATTAAAAAAAAAAACCCCACCGTCTCTCCCGCTAAACCACCTCAGTTTGTCCTGTTCCCTTTCAAATTCATCATCATCAACCATCTAACTTAAATGCAACAACCATCCACATCAATTCATATACAGATTACAGACTTTCTCATTCCGTATTAAGCAAAAACAAAACAAATTCATCATCAGCAATTATCTAACTTAAATGCAACAATCATCACCTTCAATTCACATACATATTACAAACTTTCTTAAGAAAAAAACCAGATCAGAGAATAAGCAAAAACCATGACCTGATGAAAAAAAGTTGGAGGCGTGAGTTTCAAATTTTTATTAGTTGAAGAAGAAGAATAAAATATGGTCTTAGCAGGGGGAACGATGTGGAAGCCATGACAATGAACTAGATCAGAGAGAAAAATAGGGCAATCGTGAGACTCCCTTTAACAAACAGTCCCTCTTCCCGCTGCCAATTTTTGGCGGCTGATTTTGGTTCTTTACGTCCTGTAACAGCGACGATGGCGTCTTGTTTGCCAAAGAAGATTTCAAAAATCGCCATCGGTTATAAGAAGAAGAACTTAAAACATTTAAACCCAGCAAAGAATTTCTCAGATGCGAAAAATAGGTGAATAAAAAAGTGGATCTCTTTTCGGAACAATTGCAAATTTGAAGCAAAAAAATCAATACCCATAACGAATGCAGTAGTAGCAAGGAGGGGTAAAAAAGAGAGTAGATGTTGATAAATTGATCATACCTTCAAGGATTTCTTATAACGTTTATTCTTGTGCGAAGTTAGATCTCATACCAAAATCATCCTTGTCCAAAGGCGTTTGTCATCCTGAGCGTTGTTTAGGCAGTTCATACGAGTACTCTGCAAAATCGAAAATTCAAGAACAACCTAGAGGAAACTAAACTTGTTAACAAATGAAGAAAGTTTTTGGGAAAGACACCGCCAGAATAGAAATTTCTGGGTAGAAAATTTCTACCCACAACTTCAAATCTGCCTCTATTGCTCTCTGTTCACAATAAATCTAAACTTCAAATCTCCTCTCAGCCATGTTTTAGTGTGCCATCGTCACCTCCGGTAGAGGTTGCCGCAGCCACCTTCTGTAGAGTTTTCTGCCGTTGCCTTCTACCTCTGAGAACGAGGAAGACCAAACTCAAAATCTAAGGAGGAAGAAGTGACAGGTGGACGCATGGGCAGTGTGGGAAATAACTAAATCTTAAGCTTTTTTTTTTTAAAAAAGATGGTGGGCCGAGATTAACGGAGATGACATTTTTTTTCTGGTTTTACAAGCTCATGTGTATTTTTGCTTTAAAAAAAAACATATGGTACTTGGGTGCACTTTAGATAAAAATTCATATGCATTTTTGCACCTTAACCCAAATAAAATTGAACTTTCAACTAATTCTTATATCAATAATATGAATTAGAGATTTGTTCTGAAAAATACTTCAACGAAAATTTTCTTTAATATGTTGAATCAGCAAGCAATTTTTTTTTTTAAAAAAATAAAATAGGCTGAAATCTTAGGGTTAAAATCAACAAACGGAAGATATTGTAGGGGAAGATTATTGTTGAGGTACTTATAATTTCTTTTAATTTTTAATTTAGTGATTGGATATTTTTTTATATGAAAACCTTTGATTTTAAATATCATTATTAGCCTTGTATTGTTAGTTCCTATACAAAAGTAAATTATACTAAATTAAAATTAAAAGATTTAATAAACAGAGAAAAACAAGTGTATCAAATTAAAAATTGAATAAGCTAGTATCTAAGAATTTTTCTCAACCCGATCAAGGATAGAAATCGTTGTCATTTTCTCCAACCCCCGGTGGTAATTTGCTTTCTCCGGCGCCGCTCGGTCGTTTTGGCCACGAAGCAATCACACAGTCACGTTTTGGACTGGGAAAGAAAGGCGTGTCTCCTGTACACCGTTCACTTCGTCGTAATTGTGACCTCTCACTACAAATCCAAGTATCCAACAGAAATCAATAGAGTGCGGAATTGTGAGTGTGAGATAGCGAGAGGTTTCTCAAGTTTCAACAGAAATGTTGAAGCTTTCTTGCAACGGCACCGATCAGATTCAAGCTCTCTCTCAAAGCAGATTCCTTTCGCCGTTCAGGAGTCTTCTAGCTCGCCGGAGGAGCACCATCGTCCACTGCTCTCCGGCTAAAGCTTCCCATTCTTCTTCTGTCGTGTCCGATCGGGGCGGGTTTAGGTCCGTAAGCGCAGTGGATGGGGTCGAAACGAGTCTGGGGACTTCTAGCTCGCCGGAGGAGCACCATCGTCCACTGCTCTCCGGCTAAAGCTTCCCATTCTTCTTCTGTCCTGTCCGATCGGGGCGGGTTTAGGTCCGTAAGCGCAGTGGACGGGTCGAAACGAGTCTGGGGACTTTGGCGGATCAATTGCGGCTTGGGAGCTTGACGGAAGATGGGTTATCGTATAAGGAGAAGTTCATTGTGCGGAGTTATGAAGTTGGGATAAATAAGACGGCCATTGTTGAGACCATTGCCAATCTTTTGCAGGTTTCACTTTATTTACTTGTTTCGCAATGCAATGCTTTAATTCTGGGTAAAGTGTTTATTCAGCATTTAAACATTCTGTGTCATGTGCATTTGTGCGTTCTTTTGCAAGGAAATGATTTTTCTTTTTGAGTTAAGTACTAATTTTGTCTTGGAAGTATGCACCAGCAGCAATTTTGTATTGAAAGTTTTTGGCATAGCAATGTTGCCTCGGTAGTACGCGCCCAGGAGCAATGTTGTCCCTCCATTAAAAACCCTAACGTTGACCGTTAGAGTTTTTAACGGAGAGGCAAAATTGCTTCTGGGTGCGTACTTCAGGAGCAATATTGCTACCCCAAAACGTAGCAATGTTGCCCCTGAAGTATCAAAATATAGCAATGTTGCCTCTCCGTTAAAAACCTTAACGTTGATCGTTAGTTGACCGTTAGGATTTTTAACGGAGGGGTAACATTACTACGTTTTGATACTTCCAGAGTAACATTACTACGTCGAAAACTTCTAAGGCAAAATTGCTCCTGGGCGCGTACTCTCAGGACAAAACTGGTACTTAACCCTTTATTTTTTTATTGATGGATATTTGGATGACACTGATATATCTAGCATCGAGGTTGAGGCTTTTAAGATAAAAGCAATTATAATAAATTCGAGCTCAAAGCCAGCCTAATTGCACGTGTCATGAGCTTGAAGAAACAATTTTTAGCTGGGACCAGTTGCATTTAGAACACGTATGTAGTTTTGGCCAGTTGTGTTTTAAGGAGTGTTAATTAACTGACACAATTGTGATTATCTTCTCTCTTCATCGCCTTTCGTTTGAGCTGCTATTATGCTTCCCTCAATTCATGATGAATCCTCAACATAGGAACTTCTACTGTTCAGCCTATTGAACTGGAAATTCTAGATTATTTCAATGTTTTTCCTGCATGCCATTATTTACAGGATGTTTTCACTGTCAATTATATTACTACTGGTGGATTCTGTTTGGTAGTAAAACTAGTTACCCACTAATGATAATATGTAAGGTAGCTTCGTCTTGTTTTGAAGTAATATTGTAGATATAGGAAATTAATACTTGGGTTAAGGTGTACAAGTACACATAACCTTCTTTTTTATGGACCAAAAGTACACATGATGTTATGTTTTTGAAGCAAAAATACCACGGGCCATTAGTTGACCAACGTTGACTGTAAACTTGGACAGAAATGAACAGTAACAGCGCTGAAATTACCATTTTGCCCCTAGTTTTAAATTATTTTTTTAAAAAAAACACTAAAATAAACCCTTCCCCGCCGGTGCGCCACACCACTGTCGGTGACCAGAGGCCACCTCTGGCGACCTTCTCCAGCGATTTTTTTTAAACTAAGGTTTTTTTTACAAAAAACTAAGGGGAGGCCGATGGGCCCCACCACCGCCGACAACCGCCCTCCCCACCAATCAGTTTCTCGTCAATAGTGAAGGAAGGAGAAGGGGCTTTATCCATGGAGTTCTAGAAAGAAAAAAGATGCTGTAAATAAAAGTTCTAGATGGCTCAGGCCAAGAAGTGAGCAACTACAAAAATCAAGAAAAAGCTCACGTTGGCCCTCACCGCCATCCAACAAAGGGGGAATACATAAAATGTAGAAGTATTAAATCAAAACAGGTAGTCTCCAAACTAAAATGAGATGGATCAGTTTGATGGTCGATTGTGTTCTCAACACGGTTGAATTCATAGAGGAATTCGTTAATTGATCATCATCTCCATAAAAAATGAGACAAACTAAATATTTAGAGAGTTTAGAGGATGTTGAAAAGGAAAGAAGTGAATTCCTAAAAGCCAGAAGCATAGAATGGAGGTATGAAAAAATCAAGAGCATCAAGACAGAAAGAAGTTTGACAATGTTTACCTGAAGATGCAGAAGGACAAAGGACGCAGGATGAAGGCCTGAGTCGCAAGAAAATGAGTGAGAGGTAGGAAACTTATTGAGAGCGCAAAGACTTTGAGGAACTAAGTAGTCACAAATGAAGGAGGAAGGGTATATGAAAGCCAACCATTGAAATGCGCGAATTTGATAAGCTGGGGTCAAAAAGGCCAACAGGTGCATAAAGTGATAATGACGCACAAGAAACAAGGTACGCTTTTAATGCATCTCGGGACCACAGGCGTCTAGGCGCAACGCTAGGGTTCCCAAGCAATGGGGAAGAGCCAGCTGGCACATAAGGGATGGCGCCAAGGTGGTTGCAGCGAAAATCGAAGCGTCACCTACATAAACTATACGACCTACCTTAGCAAATCAATAGTCATCACAAGGCAGGTTTAACCTCACCCTAATCAACTCGGCTATAAGCCCATAAGGAAAAGGCGCGGTTGAAGAAAGTGAGAATCAGAGAAGTGACGCCATTCCGAAGATGTCGCCAAAAAGCTCGGGATCGTATTAATGGAGTTCCCAGACACCACCTCGTTCGAGGCATTCCGAATATGAAGTACGACCCATATAAAGCATGGACAGAAAAGTGTATCTCAGGTGAAACGAGGTAACGTTAACCTGGACCTTGTAGAGCAGCACGATTGAAAGAGCCATAGTAAGTAAATCTGTCAAATTAGACTACATATGGGAAAGAGATGTACGCTCAGGATGATCATCCGGGATGAACCTTGCCAAGAGAGTAACCTATTTCGGCAATATGCACCCCGGCAGCTCGGACGCCTAAGCTACCGGGCTGGGGGGCAACTGTTACGGCCCTATATGTTGGGCCTGGAAGAGTTAATGGCCCAGCAGGAAAGCCCTGCGCAAGAGTCGACCTGCATGAAGGTAAAACGCTAATCACTCATTAATTATGCCACTAATCCCGGACCGTACAGGTAGTGGGGCAGGTATGAGCAGGTAATAGAGCAGGAATAACAGAACGTGGGCGCCGTGAGTGCTATGCAGGAGCGTACGTGGCACAGGGACACGGTGCATGACTTGAGAGACAAACCCTAGAGGTAACCCCTATAAATAGTGAGGTTATGCATAAGGTATTCTCTCTATACTCACTCATTTACATTCAGTCTCATTGTGCACACACCTCACCCCTCTGTGGTTATTGCCACCATCGTGTATGCACAGTGATCTGAAATACATTTTGTGATATCTGCCTCCATAGATATTACAGAGATGCATTCTTCTTCTGTGTATTCTCGTCTGAATACTTGGCAGAATTCTATTGATCAGACATAAACAATCACCAGCTCCCTTGAGCTAGATATTTGTGTTCTCTGTACAAAACATAGAGTATAAGACACGTGTTCTGAATAATACTTCATTCATGATTGAAAAAACAAGTACATAATTGACTCAAATATTCTGACATAATAACTGAAAATAACATCCTAGATTATAGGATAGAAACTGAAAATACCTGTCATTTAAAACACAAGATAGGCAGCAACTAAACACAAAAGCTATTCAAATTTCTATCCTTAGTTCTTTTTTGAAAAAGGATTCCCACGCCCCCTCCTAGAATAAACCAATAAAGGACTCTAGACTCTAACATTTTGCAATCTATTGGAACAGAGATTATGTTGTGTATGGAATTATATATATATAGACACACACACATATATACACACACATATAGAGTAAAATACTCTGACTACCTTCCTGTTTTATCATAATTACACAGACCTCTCCTCTATTTTGGAAACTTATATAAACCTCTCTTAAAAAAAAAAAATGTATGTTACACAAACCTCCCCTTATATTTTAAGATTATATTTCCATTCACTCAAACCGTTAGTTGGCCGTCAAATTTAACTTTTGAACTTTTTTTTTACCAAAATATCCTTCTTTAGTATTATATATATGACTAAAATGCTCTGACCTCCCTCCTGTTTTCTTAATTATACAGACCTCTCATCTATTTGGAAAACATATATTTAAGTCTAAACAATTAACTCCATTAAGAATATTCCTAAAAGATTCCAAAAATTTCTTTTTTAATTAAAGCTTATATAACAATAAGATTTATTTACAATTTTACAATTAATACTAAATCCCTAGTTTTACTTTTTTTCTTGTAAAAAAATTGTTTTAAAGAATTTAATATTTTTTATCTGTTCCTTAATTTCTATTCTAATTTTTGCAAATAGTTATTTGTTTGAAGATTTTAATACTGATTAATGTAAATATCATGAACTTTAAATATTCAAGTAAGTTTTTAAATAAACACGTGCTTGATCAAATGTGTTTATAAATATTTGTGAAAAAAGATTAAATTATTAATTTAAATGACATATACAAACTCAAACTTATATATTTTATTATATTTGATACAAATATATGTGTTTGATATATATTTGAAGCCAAAATTAATTTATAATGTCAAAACTAATAAATTTTTTGGAAAAAATTAGAAAGTTAGAAAATCTATTAGAATACATTTTTGGCCGTATAAATTTAGTTTTATAAATTTTTATTATCCCCCCCCCCCCCCCCAAACACACACACACACACAAAAGAAGGATATTTTGGTAAAACAAAGTTCAAAAATCAATTTTAACGACAAACTAACGGTTTGGGTGGATAAAAATAGAATTTTAAAATATAAGGGAGGTTTATATAACATACATTTTTTTAAGCGAGATTTATATAGATTTCCAAAATAGAGAGGAGGTATATGTAATTAAGGTAAAACAGGAGGGTGGTCAGAGTATTTTACTCATACACACACATACATATATTTAACCCCCACTCTTAGCCAGTTGATGTTGGTTTTATAGATCTTAGAGGTCGAAATAACTAATTAATTTGGTAGGACGTGTTCTTATTGACCCATCTAAGTTGCAACCTGTTAAAGCAACCTTCAATATAATGATCAAAATATGGCAATTGAAACACTTTAGCTGTAAGTAGGATATTAAAAATATTTCTCTTTGTTGCAAGTTGCGACACTTTTGTTGTGCTGACGAAGTGTTTTACTTTTCCAGAGCATGCCTCAAGAAGTAATTGATGGCCTTGAGCTGCTAAGTATTACTTTGGATTATAGACGAGAGTGCCAATAAAATGACGTTGATTCGCTCACAAGCTCGGAACTAGCTACCAGAGGGTAGTGAGGTGGTTTCAGAGCTCCTAGGTACAAATGGATCCGGCATAGCTAGGGATGGTCGGCAAGACTACAAGCTGTTTCTACATCTTCTAAGATTGTTCAGCGATGGCCTCGAAATAAATAGAGGAAGAACAGAATGGAGAAAGAAAGTACCAAGATAAGGATTAGCCATTAATTAGTCTTCCCGACACTTATTTGCTTGATCTGATTCTGTTAGTGTTTCTTTCCCTTTTACTGTATTGCTCGGTTCCAGTTTTTGCAGGGCTGTCTTTTTCTTCGTCTTCAGAATTTCCTTAGAATATATGCACCTGTTAGGGATTAAAATGCTGAAATATGGTGCTTCTTTTTGGTTCCACAATGGAGTCCTGTTTCGAACTTATGACTTGATTAGAGAAACTAAAATGCTCACATCATCAAGTCAAAATTTCCAAGGGCGAAATGTTTTTCTGCTTTGATCTTTATGTAGTAATGCTCAGAGATTGAATTGGTACTCTTAATTCCTTTAGTTAGACTGAATAGGGTTCCATGAATATTGTTGTGCTCTTGTAGATTTCGAGATTGTCATTGTTCTTTGTACGGTTTGGCTTCCCCTCAATGCCTGAATGACCTAAATTAAACTTTGTTTTCGATTAATTGTTTGCTTGTAATTCAGTTCACTTATTTTTTTTTGGTTGCCCATCCAATATCCAGAGCTTCACCCTGACTAATCCGGATCTCAACTGCGTCGTACACCTAGCTATAGTGGGAGAGTCTCTCAACGGGGCCTTTTGGAATTCACAAGGCTCGAACTCGAAATCTTACTTAATTCAGTTCGCTTATCTTTAGCCATTTTGTTAAGTTTTGTTGTGCTTGTATCAATGGAGGTGGATCTCCTATTGGGCCCTCCAAATTAGGGCTCGTTTTTTTTTTTTTTTAAAAATATAATTAATCAATCTTCAATATTAAATTTAAGACCCACCATACCGATAGAGGTTAGGTAACACAGATTGGTTACTTACCATATGAATTAAGGTTTGAATCATGTGCTTACATTTAGTATTCTTTTTGAAGTCAAATTGCATATTAATAAAAATATTACATCAGGCAATAACATGTCAAACAATTATATATCAGTCTCAAAAGTGTGGCGGTGATGTTAAAATTCATGCTATAAAGATTCTAATAAAGCTAACTTGTTTAAAACTAAAATAATAGAGGAGCTCTTCAATATCCTGATGAAAATCTATTGAATGGGAGGAAAGCTTGATTAAGACATATGATCTACAAACGTTGCCTCTGATATTCTTGAAAAAGTAATAAAATTGTGATTCAGAGAGAAGGTATGATTTAAGATATAAATGAGCAAGTATTGGAAGTTGTGAACCCTCCCCCATTTGAATGAAATTAGAGGGTTCAATTTAAACATTATAGTGCTTGATAATGCTTTTAAAAATGATGGCTTTGTGACTAATGGTAAGATTGATTATTATTATTATTATTATTATTATTATTATTATTATTATTATTTAGCTTGTTCGGGAAAAATTGAATAATAATTTCTGGGTCGAGGTGATGATCTCAATATGTGCATTAGGGTCAACGAAAATGTTATAACCTAAGGTCGATAAAAAGGGGGAAAAACTGAGGAAACTATATATAATCTACTTCCTTTGTTCCTTTTTATGTAAAAAACACTTAACTGAATAATATATTTATTAGTTTTGGTCAAAGACAATATACTCATAAATTGTAACACTTTTCTAAAAAATACTTTTATTCATGAGGAGATAGAGAATATGAAAATTGTTATAATAAAGATTAATGTGAAAGAGGGATAATAAAAAAAATTATGATAAAGAGAATTTTGTGGAAGATTATTTCTCTCCCTCCAAGAATCATGCTCTTTGGGGATGTGATAATAAATTTATTGATATTAAAATGAATAATTAAATGGGGCAAAATGAGAAACCAACAAACAAAATATTATACATTCTTTAAATGTTTAAAATTTAGACATTTTCTAAATGCACGAAAGCATCAAGTTATTTTGTCCCCCTGCTGCGAAGAAGATACTTTCATTTATCTTTCTCATTATCTTCTTATAATTAATCTCATTTCCACCTTTAAATAAGAAACTTGATAGTTTATATTTAATATTTTATAAAATTATTGTTTTAATATTTCATAAATTAAAATTCATTTATTTTTTACATATTGCAATTATAAACTGTATATATTGGATTTTAAGATTTTAAATTTACTTATTTATGTTTATAGTAATTACTTTATAAAAGATTAAATCAGAACCATTTATTTTTTAATCTAATGGTGGATATAAAATTATGAGAGAGAGAAAAGAGAGGAAAATGAAAGAAACTCAACCCTACTCAGCCTCTCTCCTCTTCCAACCCGGATTAGTAGTTAATTAACAAACTAACATGAGTAGCAAAATTGAAACGGGTAAAGTAAAGCTAACTATTGGCAGCAACTCAAATGTGACTCAAGGGAAGCAATCAGAGAGTTTAGCAAATGGGTCTGCTTTGAATGGGTTCAAATCGATCCAAGCAACAGTTCCCATTAATGGGTTGGTTAAAGCAAGAAGATCTTATTGGTTCTGTTAGGTTTGGGAACAAGGAAGAGATAACTGCAACAAAACCCAAGAAGAACAAAGTCCATAGCGTCCAACATGCCTCAAGATTTTTCCATCTGGGCAAGCTTTTGGGTGGTCATGAGATTAGCTGAAGGGTCACTAGTACTACTTCTTCCGGTCTTTAATATAAGAACTAGTTGAACAGTTATTATTATTATTTTTTTTGATATAAAAATTTTGGGAAAGAGGTTGGGTTCATCCACGATCCAAGGATAGGGCGAAATCTCCCTTCCTCCTAGGTGATACCAATGTTGGGCAGGACGAGTTGTCTATTACCCTCAGGTGTTTACCTAGACACCTAGAAGTTATAATGCCTTCCCCAGCGCCTTAATCAACTCTAGGAATGAACAACCTCTCTTTGGTGGGAATGTCTAACCCCTTTGCCAGTTGAACTCAAGGACGAGGGGTAGTTGAGACAATTAAATTTAGTCCTGAGTATGAACCCTCAATACACTTTGTCTTCTAAACTTATTATTTTTCTTCAAAGTATTCTTATTGATTGCCACTTGTTGGTCTCATATCTAACTAATGAAGTGAACATTTTCATAAAGCTGTATAGAAAAAATTCTTCCTGCAGTGATTTCACTACTTCTCATATATTTCTCATCAGTCAGTTCATAGAGAAAATGAACTCGCAGTTTCCACTTTGCTGATTATGATGACTTGTAACCTCTGAACACTTGAGAGTCCTAAGAGTGGAGAGACCAAAGGAGAGAATAGCATATGATGTTGTGCATTGTGAGCTATTGATTGGAAGGAAATGATTTAGAGCTTTTAAAGGATATATGCTATGAAAAAAACGCTGAGAGATATACTTCTGTATGTTGTTTTTAGTTAACTCCATGTAGCTTAAACAAGTATACTAAATGCAAGTTCTTATGGGTAATAAAATTAGTGTAAAAAGGTATTTTAACATGGGTTAAAAAGGCTTTTTTTACATCCATTTAAAAACCTGCATAGAAAGTAATTTATTTATTTTTAAAAATAAACTAGCTGTTATATTGAGAAAAAGACAAAAACATACCATTAAAATTTCAAAATCCTAAATAAGTGTTTTTCTTTTAAAATGAGTTGTTAATTGCTATACTCTTTTAATTAATACCATTATTTTTGTAGACAATAATACTAATTTAAAATGTTTAAAGTTCAAGTGGTGTTTTCTTAGTTTTTTCCCTCTTATGTCTTTCTACAATGGTGCTAATCACAGCTGGCGTAGAAAATGTTTTCTACATGTACAAAGTAATTGATTATTAACTAAATTACATAATTTAAATAATTTTATATGCCAGTTGCTTTATAACTACTGTAAACTTCTCCAACGGTTTTACTAACAATGTTGTAGAAAATTAAAAATTTTCCATCTTATATATGAAAAGTATACCAGTAACATTTTCTACCCTGTTTTCGTTATAATTGGTGTATATTCTTTACTTAGGCCTTTTGTCTTTGTAAAATAAATTTAATATGTTCTAATCCTTTGAATTTATTTTAAATGTTCAAATCATTAGTTATTAGTATTATCACTTCTAAACTCCTAGGTGTAATTGTTTTCCCCAAAATAAAGAAAATTTGAAAAATGCAATAACTAAAATTAACAATATATTGCATTCCAATTAATTCCCATATCACTTCCATGGTTTAATTAAAGGACCCATTTATTTCATTATTCCACGAAACAAGCAAAGAATATTTTCCAAATTAATCCTCTGTGGCCCCTTATCCATTAATTATTCACTTTATCCGTATAATTAAAACGACCCATCACCCTCATTCATCTCCTTTTGGTACAGAAATTAATAACATACGAAAAGTTCGAATGTAAATATTTACCCATTTCCTAAAAAATTCCAACATTAATTAAGTCACATGTAAACAAAACATATTTCGTATGCCTTCATATATCTTGATTTAAACTGCAGAAGGCCAACAAAAAAAAAAAAAAGATTTAAGCTGCTCATATATCACTATATCAGTGTCCTATGAGTAATATTATTTATTTTGTTATATAAATATTGGTACAGCTTGCTTAATTAATATCACTCTGATTCTATTTATAAGTCCACTTTCACTTTTTGTAGAAGTGGATTTATAAATAGGACTAAAGTGGTAGATCTACACATAGCATGACACTTGTATTAATTTAATGCAACCTTTGAAAATCAAAGGCTTAATTTAGAAATAAGATCACTTCCTCCAAAAAAAAGAAAATCAAAAAATAGAAATAATATCATAATTCTGCATCATTTTGTTAGTATCATATATATATATAACCCAAGACCATGGAAATCTTATCATAGATTTTGTTTTGATTATAAAGTAAATAAAGTACTTCTAGGAGGTTTTGAATGGAGAAGGTAGATGGAAGTTTTTGTTTTGATTGTAAAAATGTACCTAATACCTCAATCTTTTTTTGTCTTTTAAATTTATAATTATTTTTTAAAAATTATCCTTATTGATTGCATATGCACATATTGAGAGGATTTCAAGGAACAATTTTAATAACTGCAAATTAATTATCTAACTTTTACATTTATTAGCACCAGAAGAAATATTACTTTATTAAAATAAAATCTCCCTCCCCTTCCCTCCCTCTCTCATCTAATAACCTAAATATAAAACATAAGCACATAACATAAACAACAGTATTCTCACGGGTGGTTCTATAAATTAGAGTGAGGGTTGAGTCCTTAATAAGCCAAAAGTTCTCTCCCTGCAAAAGGAAGAAACACAAAAAAAAAAAAAAAAAAAAAAAAAAAAGACATTATGGCCAAAACCTTCTTTACCTTTCTGGTTTTAACCCTCTTTGCTATCTCATATTTCAATCGCATTCATCAAGCTTCAAGCCGCCGTGTTCACTTACAGCAATACAGCTACGGTCAAGGTGGCGGGGGTTATTCTGGTGGCGGTGACAAAGGAGGAAGCCGCGGCGACTCATGTTATTGCTGCGACATATGTGACCATGGTGGTAAAGGACCTTTTTGTCCTTCTGACCATGGCCCATGGTGGTGGCTCCGAGATCACAAAACCTCCACCCAAGCACGTGCCCCAAACTATACTCCATGATCCATCAAACTCATGCATGTATATGGATGCACGTAACTATGTATAACATGCATATCACTGCTTCATGCATGCATGTGTTCTAGTTCAAATATATATATATATGAAAGACTAAATAAGGCAATTTGAGTTAATAATCTCTTGTGTTGTTTTCTGTCTTCTACGTTTAATTCGTAATTTTCAGATCATCAGTTTAATCCAACGGTGGTGATGTTGATGTTGATGATGATGAGGAGGTGCATTTTGATATATATATCCGTTGGATTAATCTAACGGCTCTGATTGCTTTAATTCTGTTGATTTGGAATTGATCTGATGACTGATAAAACGACTGAGGCGAGACAAAAGAGGCAACACGATGAGCTAAGAGATTATTTGAATTGTGTTGTATGGCTTCGTAAACTACGTTATGCCCTAGTCTCTAACTTCTTGGGCATGTCAAGTTTTATCCACTAAGTTCACTCACTTTGTGTGTTATCCTTATATATCTTATACTTCTGCAACAAAGTCTTACATTTATTACATGAATTGTGCTCCTAATTAGTCCTAACTGCCAATTTTTTTTAAAAAAAAAAAACGAAAGAAAGTAAAGTGATATTAGAATGTATAAGGTAATTAACGGGAAAATAGGAAGATACAAATATAACTACAAATCACTATAAAAAAAATTGGTTTTAATGAACCAACTCAGTTTGACATGAATAGTAAGGACTTTCACGTCTTATATAAGTGATTGTGGATTTGAAAACCTAATCAGGGACGGATTCATTTTTTTTTTTTTTTTTTTTTTACTTTAAGGAATGTTAATTTTAAATACTACCGGTAGAAATACTCTTGTTTCACTGAAAAAAGGGAGAATTTCAAAAAATAAGTGTTGAAGGGACATATTTTCAAATCAAGCCCAAAAACCTTTTAAAATTTTATTACAATGTCAAATGGTTTATCTGACATTATAAGTTTTTACGGTCAATTATAAAAAATGCCTTTCACTAATTAAAAGAATCTATCCTCCAACACAACTGTCCTCGTCGGAGCATCGCCATCACGTGCAGTTGGCGACGAGTTAATTCCTCCAATGGGGCTGAGGTGAGATTTGAACCTATGAAAATGACAACTTTACTTATCATTTTGACAAACACACTTCAGGTTATATAAAGATACCTCTTCTTCCTAAAGTTAATTGACAATTTCCATGTTTTCATTAATAAGGCATCTTAATTACACTCAAAACACTATATCAAGCTCAATCAAACAAATCTAGAAAGAAGGAAGTTTGGAGCCAAATCAAATCGGAGCAAAATTGACAATTTCCATGTTTTCATCATTGAGGAAGGAGGAAGACGAAGGTGGTGGTGGTGAAGAGGTTTCGCCGGCAGTGAATACAAAGAATGTGGGGGTATTCACTACAATAAAAAATAAACTTAATGACATTAATTAATGTTTGTTTTTAGGGAAAAAAAAAAGTAAAAATGGAAGCGATGACATTTTTAAAATTTTGACTTGACATTTAACGATTGTTTCAAAATAAATTGATGTTGAAAATTTGTCTTTCAATGACGTTAAAAATTACTTTTCAACGACTGTTATGAAAAATAGTCATTGAAAGTTAAAGTTAAGCCCTTTTTTTTAAAAAAAAAAGTTATTAAGAGTTTCAACAACTATTTTCACAAAAAAGTTGTTGAATCTTGTAGCAGGGGTAGCGGTGGTGGGGTTGGTTAGAGCATTTGTTGAGTTATCTTGATGTTGATAGTTTGAACCTGTCTCACCCATTTCATTTTTCTTATATTCTGAGTTGCAACGATTGTTTTATTAAAAACAATCATTGAATCTTTCAATATATCCACTGGTGGCATAATTGGCTAGAGTATTTGATGAGTTATCATGAGGTTGAGAGTTTGAGCCTCTGTCACCCCATTTCATTTCTTTTTTATTTTGATATACGACGACTATTTTATTTAAAACAATCATTTTGTTCTTCCCCCTCTTTCATAAAAATATAAAATTTTCTCTTTAAAACTCAACAGTACAAAACATCTTCCCAAAATCTATCCTAAACACAGCCTTTCAATAAGAGTCTCATGACAATAGGGTTTCTCTCTGCTTTTTTTTGTGTTCGTTCTTCTAATCCTCGTTTCTTTGCCCATCCAGATCTCTGCCAACAAGGCCGAAGGCAAGGAATTTTGGCTCACCTTCTTCTTTGGCACTGTCAACTAGCACAATTTCATCGTGGCTGAGTTCTACACACCCTAGTATGGATAGACGTTTTTCCTTCACTTTTTTTGTTTTATTTCAAAGACCTGTCTCATTTTATGACTCTCTTATTGGAGAGTTTTATAGTTTTGTCTGATTTTCGTACCTCACACTGATTTACGGTTTTTTCCTATTTGTTTTTATTTTAATTCTCAAATGTAGCGAAATCCTTGTTTCATTTGTCCAATATTTGTTTATGTGGGTTGATTTGGAAATTTCAGGTCTGTGAAAGATCACTTAATTAACAACACTCAGAATGGTCCTACTATGCCACAAGCGCAGCATTTTGTGAGAGCAGACATGCTCCTAAGTAAGTAGAGCCGAGAAATTGGGTCGAGCCAATCAGGCCAGCCCTGGCCCTTCAAGGGCTAGACCTAAAAATTAGATGAGCTAAATGAAATAAGTCCTGCAGGACTGACCCTGTAGTGCTTCAGACTTAAAAGGGCTAACCCTGCAGACCCTTTTAATGGATGTGTTCATGATGCGAGAAAAGAAATTTATGATAGTTTTACTCATGAAACAAAACATACTACTCAAACTGAAGTGCAATTAAATGTCTTTGAAATTGATGTGGTGAAGAAGATGACAATATCAGTCATCGTACTAATGTTGTTTAATGATATGCTTCTTATGTTTTATATGAGTTATTTATAAATAATAGTTTGCTTTTGATTATGAATTAATGAATGTAATTATTTGTTAGATGAGTCATGTTGTTTGGATTTTAATATTGACAACATTTATTTCATAAATTAAAACTTTAGTTGTTGTAATTTACTAATTATTTCTCTTAAAAATTAGAGAAAAAATAGTTAAAATTTAGAATAGTTATTTTTGGGCTCTGTAGGGCTAACTTTGGCCTTAATGCTCTCAGATTGAGCTTTGAAAAATAAATATTTTTCTTACTTTAGTGATGGCCTAGCCCTAATTCCTAGCTTTACAAGCGGGTGTTTGATTTGACCTTGTGAAGGAGGTGGGTCCATCATTCATATTGCTGATCACCTCAACTTGGAGGTTTGAAATAACCCCTTGCTATGATCTTCTTTGAGACTCGTTCCATTACTTGACAGCTGACGTTTTTTTTTTCTTTTTTTAATTGAAACGTCATATGGCTTTGTTCATGCCCCTCGTCCTTTGTGTTTGTCGATGCTAGGATTTTAACCTTTACTGGATCTCATCTATTAATTTATGCTGCATAGATTTCTGGTTGTTTTCTTGAGTTTTATTTCATGGAAGAGAAGGTTTGACTATTGTAAGCCAAGGTTATGAAAGACTTCTAATGCTACGGACTTCGCAGGACACAAGTTCTTTTTTATGGAAGAGTGGTGTTCGAATTTTCATTCCTCTGCAAGTTTGTGAAGGAGGTGGTATATTGTGGAGAAGGGTGTTGCTTCAACAGTTGAGTTTGGTGAAGCCCGCCAGAGGCGGAACCAGGAGTTGAAATTAGGGGGTGAAAATTATACAATAGAACCCATATGTTTATGAAACTAAATTTAAGGGGGAGAAGATTACAGAATAGAACTCATATTTTTATGAAACTATATTTCAATCCAATAAACATTAAAATATTTCCATTTTAGTCCCTCTATGCAACTTTATATAAAAGGACTAAAGTGAAAATTATAAATTTTTTATAGGCTAAAATATAATTACCTAAATAAATTGGGTACTTTTTTGTAATTTAGGGGGTAAGGCCACCCCTAACCCCCCCTAATTCCGCATCTGAGGCCACCCACCTTTCTTCTCCGGAGAGCATATGAATATCTAGCAAATCCTTGAGGAGCTTTGGATCGTCGTTGCAGATTGCGCGTTGATGTTGGTGTCCTCAGATTTAGAAAAAATATACTAATAATGACTGTTTTTCAAAAACAATTGTTGTAAGTCTAAACTTTCAGCAACACACATACACTACTCTCTCAAAACAGTCGCCTAAGGGTGCTAAAGCCGAACCTTAGAAATGCCTTTTCTAGTAGTAATTTTTGGCATAAATGAGTGGTTATGGACCTGGATTCATAGCTAGCCTCCACCTTTGTCAATCTTGATTACCATCTTTTTGGTACTCCTTAGATCTAAGATCTAAATTAGAGTTGATGTTACTTATACATATAAAATCTATTTTATATTTTCCAAATTAACCTTATTGATATTTTCTCAATAATAATCAATTATGAGAGGAAGTGAAGGAATTAAAAAAGATGATTAGGGTGTTTTAAAAGAAACCAAATTATATTAACTAATTTAACTAACATATATATCTTTAATCTACTCAAAAAAAAATTAGGTTTTATGTTAAGACCAAAGGAATAATATTCCTGGTTATTATTACTCATGGAAGAAGACAACATAATCAAATACACACATGATGCAATCTATTTACTATAAGATTACCATGTATTCATTAGGGCTGCCCGAATGGCCACCTAAGCCCGGAAAAAAAAAAAAAAAAAAGCCTAGCCGGCACTACAAAATCATCAACCCATAAAATATTTGGTTATTTTTGGGCCTAGTCGGCACTAGGCAAGGTATGCCGCTCGGATGAAAGTGTATGTATGATTATATTTAATATAGGCACACACATATTCATTATTCAATAAAATTTAACAACTGTTTACTTACCATTCAATTTAGAATATAATGAATACAAATATTTTCTTTTTACTCAGAAAATATGCATATTTTTCATAAATATATTTAACTAAGATATTGATAAATTGAATTCTCGAGTAATAAATTATTATTAAATAATAAGGAAATAGTATCTATTGAATTAATTTGTTTTATTAGCCTATGAATTGAATATAAATAATAAAATCTAAAAATGACTATTGTATAGAATATGTTTTTGAAATATCAAACTACACACATATACATATGTGTGTTTGTGTATATATATACATATGTGTGTACATGTGTGTGCGCGCGTGCGCTTCTTTACTTATCAATTTTTGGATGATTTTTGGGCATGGAAGTTGGCCCTGCCTTGCCCAGCCTAAAATTACTTGGGTTTTCATCAGGGAGGGCTTGGTATCGAGTTGTAAAATGCCACCCATTTATCTTTCGAGATGGGCATTTGGTAAGGGTCATGCCCTACCTAACCTTACCCATAAACACCTCTAAATTTTAATATGCTCATGACAGTTTGAAACACACCGTATGTGAGAGAGAAATTGAACCAAAACTTTAATGAAGGGTACCTTATATATAGGACAAAAAGGCTCCTCTCTCTATCCTATAAATAGTAGAGGGGTAAACTTACACGAACCAATATATGGATATTTATACTCTTCATGAATAAATATTTAGACGATTATTTATATGGTAAACTTACACCCTCCTTTTTTTGACTTAATAGAGCTAAAACGATTATTTCATATTTAATTTTATTTTTAAAATAAAATATAAATTTCATTTCATGATTCCTTATTCCTTGATGGTATACCCAAAAATAATTTTCTGTAATAATCATTTCATTACACTAGACTTCCTCAATTCTTTGAAGCAAACAAGAACAAAGTTATATTCCCTCTAGTTTAAAATATAAGAACCAAACTTATAAGGAGGTGTGGTTTTTTATACAAGATACACTTTGTTTTTGTCTAACCCTTTAATATTTTTTTTCCAATTTTACCCCTAATTAATTATATGCCTCTCCCATCTATCTTTTCCACTCATTCTTTCTCATCTCATTTTCCACTAATTGTCTGACTCATCCTCTCCATAAATAGGCATTTTTAGTAAATTATATTTTTTTTACATATTTACTATCTTCAACCAATTTTATCTAATTTTTTGAACTACGTAATGTAATTATTTAGTGCTTATATTTTAAATCGGAGGTGGTAATTAAAATACAATGCTTCAGTTATTTTCCACTTCAATTCACTTAATTTGAGATCAGCGCCTCTCATTCTCAGATACAATTGCATTATCACAACTGGTCATTGTGAGGTTGAGTTAAATTCGATTCATGCACAAAAATTTGAAAAAAATCAAGATTATTAAAACCGGACTGGTCACTGAACCGGTCGGGGCACTGGGTTAAGGGTTAGTGGGTCAGACTGGAGTCAAACCGGAGCTAAACCGGAACCAAACCAGTGAGAAAGTAAAAATTTTAGAATTATTGATATGTTATTAATATAAAATTTTAAAAAATTATTTTAAAAAAATATAAGAGGATGCAATAGGGGGTTTAAATTTTAAACGGATGGGAGTGAAAAAACTTTAAAATTGGTGATTGACTAGACTCAATTTAAATAATTGATAAAATATACAAAAAGTAAAAAACAGAAATCACATGCGGGTTAATTAATTGACAAGACCCATCAAGCCATCACCCCTAAAGTCCAAAGGTCAGATGCGTGTACATGTGGATAAAACATGGTTCTTTGGAATTCGTTTCATCTTCATCCTTTTTTACACCAGAGAAAGAGAGAGACCGAGAAAGAGTGAGATCTGAGAAATCAAGTGAATCAACAAGAGTGAACACAGATAAAAAAAGCACAGATCAAAACGCTCCGATCGTTGACAATGTGATGGAGAAAGTAAATCAGAAAGCATGACTCCGATCTTCCACAACGACCTCCATTCCCTCCACCAAACCAGATCGCGATGAGAAACCGTGCGAAGACACCAGATGACTGGTCGAAGCCTTGCGCAGAACCCAAATCATGAGCTGTGTGTTGTTCCTCTCCATCTTCCATTCCTTTTTTTTTTTAATACTGGTTGGACGATGAACCCGGTTTCTATGGTTTTCTGGACCGGTGTCACGGCCGGTTCACCGATTTCCGGTTTGAACCGGCCGGTCCGGTCCGGGTTTAAGAACCATGAAAAAAACAAAAACAAAAACAAAAGAATTTGGCTTACCAAAGAAAGTACGATGGGAAGCTAATCTGGTTGTGATGAATTCAAAAAAGGAAGGCATCGCATTAAATGACAGTGTCCGCTCAGTTAACAACCTTTTCAATTCCCACAGTTATTTGATCAGATCAGACTCAGTATTAATTGTGACCAGATAAGAGAATGGCAATGGATTCTAAATAATAATATCCTTATCATGTACACCTTTCATTCCTTTTTTATGAAATGTCTCTATCAATTTTAAAAGTTTTGCTGGCACCTCTACCTCAGAAAGTGACTCTAGAGGGAGAGGGGGGCTTGAAATGTTTGAGAGACCCATATACTTGTTTAGTTGTTTGAGAGTTAAAGTTGATTGAGACATGCATGTGTCCAAGTTATAATATATATAATACTAAATAAGGAATTTTGAGGTAATCATCTCTCGTGTTGTTCTGTCTTCTACATTTTATTGGTAACTTTAAAATCATCGGTTCAACCAAAGATGGTAAAGATGATGAGATGCATTTCAACATATAGTTCGTTGGATTAATTTAACGGCTTTGATTGCTTTAATTCTGACTATTGGAATTGATCTGATGGCTGAGAAAAAGAATGAGGCTAGACACAAGAGGACTTTTCCTGATGCTAATTATTTTTTCTTCTTGTCCAGAAATTTAAGGACTTTTCCTTAACGTTCCTTTTATAATCATCAACATTCCTTCCATAATCAAATATCATCCAGTGGAAAATATAATAAATCCTTTTTACCTACACATTCTCATTATTAAACCTACAAAAATTTATACATATCTAACTTAATCTAATTATATTTTTCTCAAATATTAACAACTATCATTTAAATTGTTATGTAAATAGTAAAACATTCAACATAATATTTTAACAGTTGACTCAAATGATTATCTTGCTTTCTTTCTTTCTTTTTTTTTCTTTCAATTTCCTATAGCCGTTTTAAAATCGCTACAAATTTAAATTCAAATTCAATTAAATATTTGACACAATTTTTGAAATTTCATCCAATATTCATAACCGCTACAAATGTTTTAGCACCCATTTTTTAAAAGATTAAGGATCAATTTGGCCAACGAACTTTTACCTTAGGAGCGCCTAGTACAAATAACTTTCAGATGGACTAAAAATACCAAAAAAAACTTTTAAAAATGTGCAGTCAACACAAAAAACTTTTAAAAATGTGCAATCAGCATAACACCATTAGAAAAAGATAACATCTATTATCTAAAGTGCAGATTGGCCAATGAACTTTTACTCTAAGAGTGCCCGGCACTAAAAAGTTTTACTCTAAGAGCGCTCAGCAGAAAAAAAGTCTATGTGTAATTCATCCAAAATTTAACTGTTGTAAATCCTTTCTCGGACCCCCAACCATGTGCATTGGGGTTAGAAAGAGTGAATGCAACAAAAAAAAATTATAAATTATATTAATTATTATTATCAGTCATCTTATACAATTATTGACTATAATATGGTATTATTTACTCTTTAAATTAAATTTTTGTTCCCGTAATTCTTTTCAATCTTTTAAAAATATCACATGTTTACATGCGTATAATATGTGTAAAAATTGATATTTACGTGCGTAAAAATATCACATAATTTATAGGCAACCTCATTTATTTGGATATGTCCTTCTCTCTTGTCTCTGCTAATAAAAGGATCGAATTTATTTATATTTATGTGTATAAATATAATATTTTTGCTGATGAAAATTGATATACGACTGATGAGATTATCATACTATAGATTCAAATCTTATTGTCGGTTAAGTAGGTATTCTAGAAGTATTATTTTTAAAAATGAGACGAAGGCTTCTGATTTTTTTTTTTTTGTGCAACCGAAAGATCCCATCACATTAACTATTCTAAATTGATGATAAATAAAACTAAAACATTACTCATATTATATGCACTTATATCAATAACTACAAAATATCATAAGCCATATATCAATTTTTACGCACATAAATATGTGATATTTTTAAAAGATTGAAAAAAATTACAACAACAAAAATTTAATTTAAAGGGTAGATAATACAATATTATAGTCAATAATTGCATAAGATATATAATAATAATAATTTATATAAGATAATTTATATAATTTATGATTTTTTTGGTTGCATTCACTCTTTTGAACCCCGATGCACATGGTTGGGGGCCCAGATAAGGATTTACAACAGTCGGATTTTGGGTGGATTACACATAGACAATTTTGTGCTGGGTGCTCCTGGAGTAAAAAATTTTTTGTGCTGAACGCTTATGGAGTAAAAGTTTATTGGCAAATATGCACCGTACATAACAAACATTATCTTTTTCTAACGGTGTTGTGTTGACTGCACATTTTTTTAAGTTTTTTGGTATTTTTGGTCAACTTAAAAGTTATTTGTGCTAGACGCTCCTGAGTTAAAAGTTTGTTGGTCAAATTGCTCCTTAACCATTTTTAAAATTCCTGAATGTATTTAGTAGCAGTTTTTAGAATAGTTACAATGTTAGTGCTAAATTTTCAATTCGTCTTTCCCACCACGCCAAATTCTACCAAAATTTCCCGCCAACATTTATAGCAGTTATAAAATCGCTACAAGATTCTCAAATAGTGTGTTATCTAGATACGTATTTTGTAGCGATGACTCAAAAACGCTACCAATATAGTAGCGTTTATGTTACTTGAGTAATAATTCTAAAAAACTGTGACAAATCCATTTGCAACAATGAGTTTTGTAGTGATTTTTTGGACCACCACTGATGTCATTTGTAGCTGTTAGAACCTCTACAAATATACCATTTTAACTGCTACAAAATAACTATTTTTTTGTTATGTATGTTCCTGATCGAGCTAATTTTGTCGTTAAAGCAATCAATTAAACTATGTCCTAATTAATTATGTAGTTTAGGGTCAACCTAGGCCATTCTCCCAAGGAGTAAGCTGTGAGTTTTCTTTAGGTTAAATTTAGGTGATGAAAAGATGCAATGGAATGTGAATGAACCTAAATTAGAATGCAAACACAACTACCTATATGCAATTAACTTAACTAAATGTACTAATGCAATTGACTCTAAAACCTATATGAAAATGAAACTAATCTATATGAATTAGAATGCAATTTTTGGGGGGGTTTTCTTATGAGAAAAGAATTAAAATCCTAAGAAGAATATTAATTAAAAGAAAATCAAATAATAAAAGTTTAATTTAGTTATGATGATGAAGGAGACAATTTAGGAATTGCATGGAGTTAACTTTCTTAGCCTAAATCAATTAATTAGACCAAAAGGAGATTAATGAATTTAATTACCCAATTGATAATGCGAAACCCTCTAGCTCAATAACACATATTCCATTAGAAAACTCATAATGAAATAAGCGGTGGCTAATTAAACCCATTAAAAATCAATCATAAAATAATCTTGGAAATCTTATTTACAATTATCTAATTAAACAACCATATAATTTATCAACTTAATTAAACAATTAAGATGATAAACCACATTAACAATTAAATTAATAACGAAAACTCAATTATTAATCTAATTGACAATCCAAAGGTTGCAAATAAGAGTCCAACAATAAGCATAAAACTTCAAATTATCAGTCTAATCAAAAGAAATAAGTTTACAATCTAAAACTAGACTGTTCTCAATTAATACAACTCGAAATCCTTTAAAACTAAATAATCTCAAGTTTGAATTAAAAAGATAAAAAGAACAATACTCCCTTGTGACCTTCATGTGTAAGCCTTAGGCTTTAGCCTCCTCCATGCTCCTCCCAAGTTGCCTCCAAAAGAATTTAAGCTTCCATAGAATTTCCCTCTTCTCTTCAAGCTTCAAACATGTCGACGTGGCCATGATGGTTAATAATTCAATTCCTGTAGCCTAGCCTCTGCGTGATTGGAAAGGAATGAATTAAAGGATTTGGAGGCGGGGTCCACGCGTGAGAGAGAATGGATCAATGAATTAATGAATTGAGGATGAATAAAAGTGAAAGGATTCTCCGAGCAATATCCTCTGCTTCAGCGTCTCGTCTTCGGCGTGATCCTTCAATTCTTTCCGCGTCTCAGAATGTGGCGGCTTTGTGTAGCTTCCGGCATCATTTATAATTGGAGCAGCTAGGTTAATTAAAAGAGAAAGAGGTGAGAGTTTTTTGGTATCAACTTAAGCCCAATAAGATTTAAGAAGCCTAATAAAATTTCACTGTTGGATTTCTTTTTGGTTTCCTGAAAAATTCTGCACTATAGGATATTCCAATATATTTTTTATTGACAGAAATTAAATAAAATCATGATATCACATATTTAGAAATATTATTAAATCATAAGACAACAATCAGAATATTAATTTAAGACCAATAATATCATGATTAATTCATATTTACATTATTTCTTAAAATATGCTAACAATCTAAATATTATCTAATAATTCCAAATTAGCCTAAAATAATCCCTAAAATAAATGAATAAGGTGAGATAAAATATATAAAAATTGGGATTTATCAGTTCCCTTCACATGTGTATCAAATAATACACATTTTTAAGTTCATTCCCAATGTTTCCTTCCGTTCCTTTTCTTTCCTTCATTGTAAATTCCTTAAACTAAACGGGCCTTAATAGTCCTTCAAAGGTGAGGGAGATTATATGAACATGAACAACAATGCATATATATGGACAAGAGCAAAATAAATCATGCTCGCAATCTCACACTTATAAACCAATATCATGCATTCAAGACTAATCTTAAAATCCCAGAACTCGAAAACTAACATGTATTCGAAAGAACCCAGATTAAGATTAACATGAAGATAGATAAAAAATGAGTTGCGATATTTCGAGGGAAAAAAATCTCAATAGATTACAACTATTGATATTTTAGAATAATGAACATATGCATCGGATGTCTAAAGCCATCTCTACGAACAGGGTTTTTAAAAGAGAAAAAACAAGATCCAATCAAGTAATAGAATCATTAGAACAATGAAATTATCGTCATAATAGAATCGAAGATCTCAAACAATCAACAAGATGCATTATGTTCAAAAGGGCGTCGAAGATTTAAGCATGAGAATCAAATTGATGGGCAGAAAGAAAAATTTGTATCGATAAAAAATTACTATCATGTTATCCTTCTAGAAAATAAAAGAACATAACATATAACATATGCAAGTAACTAGGTAGAGGGGATTGACCAAGCTAGGATGCCACATGTTGGAATAAATACAAAAATAATTTCTAAATACATAATGTATAAACTCTAGCTAGAATAAGAGTAACAAAGGAAGACTTTCATAATAACTCTGCAAGCTATATCTCAAGATTTGAGAACTGAAAATAGGATTTTTCTAATAGAAAGATAAAATAGCAATGGTACGGGAATAGCTGTCACTTGTCAAAGAACCCTTAAAGCGCAAGTAAGTATATTTCAACGTTACTACTTTAGGACCTCCTACGCTATTTCAACGTTACCCTTTGAAAAATACTCCATGCACTAAAAATTAATTATTTTAATATATTGAGTGTTGAAAGAATATTTTAAATATTAGATGCTACTGAAAAAGTATTTTAGGATACTAGTGTTACAAAAAAAATATTTCAGGATAATAGACTAAAAATTAATTAATTCAAAATACTGGGTGTAAAAAATATTTCAAGGTGCAATATATAATTTAATTTAAATAAAAAAATTTTAAAAAATGCCCTAAATTAGAGTGATGAGCATATAAGGATAAGTATGGAATGTGAACCCATCATATATATCCATACTTATCCTTATATGCTCATCTATATATATATATATATATATATATATATATATATATATATATATATATATATATTAATTTTTCAGTTTTGTAGTTTCAAGTTTTAACTTCCCTTTGGATATTTGTTTTTTGTGCTAGATGCCTCTAGATATAGATATATATATATATATATATATATATATATATATATAAAAGAAAAGGTTTAATATTCGGCTATAATATCTTGATTGTTTTTAATACGACGATATTTACGTTTGTAAAAAACATAACATTTTTCTAGTGGATAAAAATAGTAACATTTTAAATATTGCAAAATTTTAAAGCTAGCAATAAATTTTTTTTTAAAAAAAAAAATTGGCCCCCAAATTTTTATTTATTTATTTATTTTTTTTTTTTTTGGGGTATTGGCAAGCAATGCATGCTTGTAGGCATAGATCGAACCCTAGTAAGTGCAATCAAATGATGGTCTACACGCCACTTGCACCAACATCGATTCCAAAGAAGTATTAAATTGTTACGTCAACCTATTTATGAGGGGGGAGTGAAAATATGAATTTGTTTTATTGATAAATCACATTATTAAATTTTTTTTTATAATTGTACAATTTGTTATTTCATTTATTTTTAAATCTTAAGTTGGAGTAAATGAGATTTAATATTTTTCTTAGTTTTAGCAAAACTTTATTGGAAGTGACTTATAAATATATAATATGAGTTTAGTTGTACTCCCTCCGGCTCACAATATAGGGCACTTTAACTATATCATGAGAAATAAGAAATTACAGTTAAGTCATTTAATATATCATAAAATTAAAAAAAAATTCACTTTTACTCTTCTTAAGAAATGTGTTTAATTGCATTAGGAATATTATTTTAGATAGAAAAGGAGATATAATGATTGAGCAAAGTTGGAAAGTGAGTATTAATTGCAAGGGTAAAATAGGAAAAAGAGTATAAATTAAACTAAAAGTGACTTATATTCTAAATTATGCCTTCCTTTAAAAAGTGTTATATGTTGTGGACTAAAGGGAGTAAATTATACTAGTCCTTGCCTAAATATAAGTCACTAGTACTCTATTTTTACATATCAAGAAAGCATTAAATAGATAAATTTTTCTACATTTGCCTTGTTAAATTTTTGTCTCTATCTACTTTACAAATGATTATCACATATCTCTCTTCTCTTTATCTTTTTGCAATAAAAAATAAATAGGGATAAAATTAAAAAAATATCATTAATTACCATGATGACATATTTTGCACCAAACTTTTTTCCTACAAGTGACTTATATTGAAACACATAGTGGTACTCCTTCTTGTCCAAATTATAAGACAATTCTAACTAAATATAATCATTGGTCCAAATAAAAATACTTAAAAAGCATTACATTTTTAAAAAAATTTAAGGGATTTCCCATCTTATCTTTATTAATCATACTAAACTCGAATATCATATTAATTCTACCTCTTTCACTGCCCTTATTAAAATGTGGGTATATTTTTTAAAAAATATATTTAATGTTTATTGAAAGTATCAAAACATCTTATAAAAAGGATCAAACTTTCCTGTTTTTTAAAAAAACTACTTATAAAATATTTATTCCAGAGTGTTACATTCAGAAAATGCATGCAACAAGAAGGCCAAGTCAATGTAAAAACAAACATATATATGGTAAAGATTTTTCATGAGTTACGTAGTCAATGTAAAAAACTCACTCAATATTTGTCTAAAAATTTAATTCTTTTTTTTTTTATCCTAATTATTTATATGTCTATATATTTTTTCTCACTCATTCTGTCACTCATTTAAAGAAGGTTATTGAGTGCAATGATGAGAAGAATTGATCAAACAATATGGAGTCTTATAAAAAAAGATTGATGAAGACTGAGGCCAACATTTAATGAGGTTATAGATCTCGCGGGATCTTTTGGCTAATAATCTATCTAAAGATCTGGGTTTTAATATATAGCACAATAGTGTGGTGTGATTTATGTAGCTAATCCTACATAGTGGGATAAAGTTTTATTGTTGTTGTTATATTTTGATGCTCCACAAATAAGAGTGTATTTAGGGGGGGGGGGATTTCTATACGGTTATTTTCTTGAACTAATTTTAATTAACTTTTTGATCCGTAGCGCACACATATAGGATTGATGAAGGGAGTATATATAGTAATATATAACTATCTTTTGATTTTTAAAATTAATTTATTTCAAGCGAAAAGTAATTATTTATATTAATTTATGAATATAGTAATTTAAATTTTAGTTGTTTTCTTAAAATTTGAAATATTTTTTGTCAACTTATAAATAAATTTATGTAGTAATTGGTCTCAAAGTGCCATCTCTCACCGAGCACATATTTATACTCTAGTTCCTATAATATGATGTCTTATATGCTCAAATTCAATAAGGTAATGAGACAGAGCATAAATTAATAATTTTAGTGTGGTTAATAAGGATAATAAATAGAAATTATTTAAATTTTATGATAAATCTAATACTTTTTAACTGTTTTTATCAAGAGGTGAAAGGCGAGAATGTATTAAATATCTCCAAATTATTATGGGTGTCCATGTTTTATTGATTGATAGGTACTGACATCTATCTCATTTAATGCTCTTTTAAATTCAATTTTTCAATTTAAATTCAAATTAAGTTGGTACTGCCGTACTGGTGGGAAGCCAACGGCCACCCTTAATTTCCTAAATTTAGGAGGGATGTGTTTAATGCTCTTTTAAATTTAATTTTCTCAACTTAATTAATTCGAAAACTCACTTGTGGTATTATGGTTGGGACTGTGGGAGGCCAACAGCCAACCTTAATTTTCTCAATTTTATTGGAGGGATGAGTTTAATGCTCTTTAAATTTAATTTTCTCAATTTAATTCGATGACTAACTTTTGGTATTATGGTTGGTACTGGTGGGAGGCCAACGGCAAACCTTTTTTTGTTTTTTGTTTTTTTTCCTCTCAATTTCAAAGTAGGGATTAGTTTTTCTAGGTAGTGGTGTTTATGAGTAAGATTGGGCAAGATGAGACCCTTACCCGATGCTTTACCTGAAAGATTATTGAGCATTAAAATGCAGTCCAGTGCCCAGCCCTATCCAATAGAAACCTTAACATTTTTGGATAAGCAATAATAGGTTGGGTAGGGCGGGCTTTCCTTGCCCAAATGACGATATTGTGTCACACTCTATGTGAAAAAAAAACAACTTCAATCATACATAATAAACAATATTGCAAACTTCAAATATATTTCTATATTTTGAAATATTCCAAAATAAGTTTACAACTTGACTCTTGAAATTAAAAAAAAAAAACCCATATGTCTTGACAAATAGTCAAATACTAATAAGTAAAAATAAAAATATAAAATACCATTGTATCAAAAAAAAAATACTATATATATTACTTGACAGGGCATCATACCATGCTCGATGCCCAACTCTGTCCACAAAAATATCCAGCCTAATCATGCCCAATTTTTCTAGGGTTGTTTTTTCTTGAGCTGGGTAAGGCGATTTTTCGATGGGTTCAAGCAGACGTACAAGGCCATGAGCATCATAAACTTCCCTATTTCTAGGTATGAAGATGCGGAAGAAAAGACTCATGCTCCCTTTAGTCTCTTTTACAAGAGCTTTAGAAGACTCTGAATTAAGCTTTTTTAAAATTAATTAAAAGTAATAAATTTGAGTGAACAAACTTTTTCTAAAATGTGTCGTTAATCATAAAAAGGCATGTAAGAGAGAGAAATAATATAATAATAAGAGAAAGTATGAAAGATAATGCAGTATGAGGGAAACAAAAGATGAGTGGAGCGAATAAAACTACTCAAGAAAAATGATAAAAATATATTCAATGCTCAAACAATTCATAGTACTCCATCTCCATCTAGTCTTTATTATAAGATACTAATTAATAATTCACATGAACTAATAAAATAGTTAAAGTCAATAAAATTCTCCTAAAATTTAAATAATTTTCAATATTACTCATACTAGTTACACTAAACTCTAATATTATATTATTATTACTCTCACCCACTCTCTCTAATAATTATGAGTATACATTTGAAAAACAATTAATACTCTTTGAAAACAAGCAAGTGTCATATAAAAAAGACTGAATACATTTGTTTGTTGATGCTTATAATAAGAATTAAAAATTATTATTTTATAAAAAGAACCAAGACAATTATAAAAAAGATGAGAGAGAGAGAGAATGTCAATAATAGTTAAAAAAACAAGAACATAAATAAAAATAAATAAAATAAAGGATTAATTTAATATTTGATCCCTCAACTTTATTTTCATTTTAGTTTTATTCTCATAAAATTTTAGGGAAAATCTGTATAGCGGCCCAAGTGATAGAAAAATTTGAAAAAAGACCCCAAGATTATGAAAATACCAAAAAAGGCCCAAACCTTTTTTGATATAAATTCATTCAAATGTTAACAATTATATCAGCCCCATTAACAACTATATCAGCTCCGTTAACTATCATATTAACTAAAGGTTTTAATGAATTTATACCAGAAAAGACTCTGAGACTTTTTCTGGTATTTTCATAATCTTAGGACCTTTTAAAATTTTTTTCTATTACTTAGACCCCTATACAGATTTTCCCTAAATTTTATTATGTTAAGAAATCAAACCGAAACATCATATAAAGTTAAAGGGAATAATGTTTCTCATGTTGCATGAAAAATATTATCTTATGTTACACACACATGAAATGGTGGGACCTACACACATATATAAATATATATATATATATATATATGTGTGTGTGTGTGTGTGTGTGTGTGTGTGAGAATCTCATGTGTATGTTGAAAATTTAGTTTTCTCATGTAGTATGAGAAAACTAAAATTCAAAGTTAAATGACTAAAATATTTTTTTTTTCCTAGTATTTTTCAAAAAGCTGCAAGCCTGCAACACCCTTAGCTCGAGCGGCCGGCTAAAATCATTGAATAATTAAAGTTAAAGGATTTATATCTTAAATAAAATCATTAATAATGTTTTAAATCATTTACCAGATTAATAACGTGAATGATAAATTGTAAAAGGGTTTTAAGTTTACCTTTTAATATTTTGAATAACTACATTTACTACTACTTTTAACAAGTGAGGATGAGAGAAATTAATTGCACTTCTAATGTGGTTGATAACATTTATAAAAGTAGTTACCATTACTTTTAATAAATTTCACACTTCAAAAAATTCAACTAATTCAGTGAGGATGAGAGAAATTAATTGCACTTCTAATGTGGTTGATAACATTTATAAAAGTAGTTACCATTACTTTTAATAAATTTCACACTTCAAAAAATTCAACTAATTCAGTGAGGATGAGAGAAATTAATTGCACTTCTAATGTGGTTGATAACATTTATAAAAGTAGTTACCATTACTTTTAACAAGTTCCATACCGAGGAAAATTCAACTAATCTGAGAGTGTAAAACATCTACAACACTTTAAAATCTAATTTAAAATTAAAAGATGAAAATTATACTACCATTTTTAAATCATTGATCTTAAGTGACATATATCTTAGATAAATTTATCTATTAAAAAAAATAAATAAAATCATTAAAAGAAAAGGTCCCCTAAATCAAATCTATCCTAACATTATCACTCATGAATCCATTTTTCAGTAGTTTCAAGCCGAATAATTGTAAAGTTTGGCCATCAAAATAGCATGCGAAGTGCTTCAGGAATTTCAGGAGTGTGAAAAATGCAACCTTGGTCCTTTTCACTCTCCTGTTTGCCGCCCTCCTTTTCATCAAAATGGCGCCATTGTGGTGTAAAGGTAGGCAGCTACTAAGCCCTTTGTTTTGAAAAAAATATTTTTAGGTAAACTATTTTGTCATAAAAAAGGGTTGATGTGCCTTTTTTTTTTTGAAAAAATATTTTAGGGTACTGACTAATATTAGAAAGATATTTCAGGATACTAAAAAAATACTTTATGATCTTGAAAAAATATTTTAGGATCTTGAAAAAAATATTTCAGATACTAATTAAGATTATAAAGATACTTGAGGATACTAACTAATACTTAACAAAATACTTCATGATCTTAAAAATTTATTTTAGGATCTTGAAAATTTCAAGGTACTGACGGGTACCACAAGGATATTTCAAGATACTTATTGGTATTAAAAAGATATTTCATGATTTTTTAAAACTATTTTATGATTTTAAAAAATATTTTAGGGTTGTAATTGGTACTAAAAGAATACTTTATGATATTTTTTTAGGATCTTTAAATAATTTTCAAGATCATAAAATATATTTTCAGTATCCTAAATAATCTTTTTAGTACCATTCATTACCTTAATATATATATATATATATATATTAAAAAAGGGCATAGTTGGCCTCCTTTGCACCAAAACGGTGCGTTTTGATGGGGGCAACGGAACGGGTAAGTGAAAAGGATCAAAGCTAGGTCCGAACAATGTGGGTCAAATAATTGGTTTGTCATTTTTACTGAGCTAGCCTTGGGTGGGTTGGCCTAATTTATTACCTGTCAACCCAATTTATTTTGAAAGGTCGACGAGAGAATTCATTCGAGAGCATGGGCCTAGGATGGGTTGGCCTAATTAATAACCTGTCAAACCTATTTATTTTGACAGGTCCACAAGAGAATACATTTGGTGGCATGGTTTATATATAGGGAGAACTACTATTAAATCCCAAATAAGAGATTTAATGACAAAAATGTCCAAATGACAAGTTGGCTAGATAAATGTATTATTTATTATTGAACTATGAATGATCAAATCCTTTCTAAGGACCTTATAGTGATTCCCAAATATATATTGTGTTAACATAAATGGGTTAAGGTGCATCTAGTACCTTGAAGCTTTTTCTTAGGAGTATTTATAGCTTTAAAGTATTTTATGGTATATTCAATACGTTAGAGTTTTTTCCCCCATGTGGCCCTAGCACCCTAAGGTATTTTTTACGCATTGATGCTCAATGCACTAAAAAAAAATACTTTAAGGTGCTAGATGGATTTGAAAATAATAGTTCAAGAAGCAGATGTACCACAAGATATTTTAGGATGTTAGGTGCACATAGAAGAATAATAGAGGACCTGTTTGGTACGTAGAACGTGTGGGAAGGGAAGGGAATATGAGCAAATTCCCTTATTTGGTACACTTTTGGTGTTCAATCTTTTTGGGAACTCAAATTCCTGGGCCCATCTCGAGCCCCCAATCTTTCTTTAAAAGTAGAAAGATAAAATCCCATCAAAATTGGTGAGAACTCAAGTTTTCATGCGTAAAATGACGTTTCGAACATATTTACCTCTCATAAAATATTTTATTTCTATAATGCAAGAAAATATGATTAAATTCAAATTTATGCGATAAATTAGAACTTTTGTGACAAATTTGAACTTAGCAGAAAAATATTTTAGACAAATTCAAATATGATAAAAAGGATACACACACATTAGCGAAAAAAAAAATTCCTTTTCATTTTAAATTTATTACTTTTGAAAGTAAAATAGGTATTTGCTAAATTTCTACTAATGGTTACCCATTGATTATCTTCCTATCAAACAACTCTTATTTCCTCAGGTCATATTCCCTCATCCCTCAAAATCTTCCCTTCCTTCTCTTTCCGTCGTCTACATTCATTTCTTTCCTCAAATCTTCCCCATGCAAAACTGAGAGCTGATCCACTTAACCCTCTATATATAGTAATATCTGCCAAGAAAATCAACATAAGCTCGTTAACCTTGTTGAGATTCTACAGAACCCAATCTTTTCTTGTATTGTCTGAGAAATGGCAGAAACTAGGGTTGAGGTTGCATCCAAAGTCACCATAAAGCCATCATCTCCAACTCCAAATCACCTTCAACACTTCAAATTGTCTCTTCTTGATGAGATAGCTTTTCCTCCCTTTGTTTATGTTCCCTTTATTCTCTTCTACTCTGCTCCTGATCACGAATTTCCCAAAACATCTCAAAAGTTGAGGGCTTCGTTGTCTGAAATTCTCACTCTCTACTATCCATTATGTGGAAAAATCAAAGGAAACAAAGGCAATCTCTATGTTGATTGCAATGATGAGGGTGCCCTTTACCTTGAAGCTAGAGTTCCCTCAAAGCTCTCAGATTTTCTCAAGAGTAATACTAACCAACAACTCAAACAGCTAAAAGGGTTTCTTCCATTAGATCCCTATCAGCCTAAACTAGACGATGATGAAGAAGATCGTCTAATAACTGCTGTTCAGGTTACTGAGTTTGGCTGTGGAGGTATAGCCATTGGTGTGTGCGTATCACACAAGGTTTGTGACGAAGCAACAGTGGCTTCATTCCTCCAAGCTTGGTCTCAAAAGGCAATAGGAGAAGCAAGTGGAGTTGCTTCTACTTTGGCTCCTCATATGGAAGCTTCTTTGCTTTTTCCACCAATGGGCATTGAGGTTGACCTCAATGACATGATAGGTGAGAAAAATATTACATCGAAGAGATTCCTGTTTAGTGAAGATAGCTTGTGCAGGCTAAAAGAAGAAATTTTAAAAGGTTGCGGCTTTAAGCCTACCGACGTGGAAGCTGTGACAATTTTGATATGGAAATCAGGCATGGAAGCTGTAAGAGCCGCAGAGAAAACTCAGAAAAGTAGTTCATTCATGGTACATGCTGTGGACATACGTGGTCGGATGCAGCCACCGTTGCCGGAGAATTCTTTAGGTGACTTTTTTTGTCACACTTCACTTATTTGATTACAAATGTTTTATATCACTTGTCTAATTTTGAGTTTTTGCATTGCCAAAATCTAGGTAATATCTTTATACCGTCATTTTCTCCACTGCTTGAAGTTGACAAAGAAACGGTGGAGCTACAAGACTTGGCAGAAGTAGTGAGAAAAACCATAGAAGTGTATGATGGGGATTATTTGAGTAAGCTTCTTGGAGATAGTCAACAACTTATGGAAATCCTAGAATCAAATTTACAGAAGTTGTTTCTGGTGGCGGAGAAAGATGTTCCTTGTTATTACTTCAGTAGCTTAGTGAGCATTGGTCTCCACGAAACAGACTTCGGATGGGGTAAGCCAGCGTGGTCTTGTCCTGTTGGAATTCCTTCAAGAAATGTGATTCTTTTGATGCCAGCTCCTTCTGGGGATGGAGGAATTGAGGCTTGGGTCAACTTGAAAGAGCATCATATGCCCCATTTCGAAAGCAATCCTTTGCTTCTTCAATTTGCTTCTTTTGATCCTTAATTGCTCTCTCTTGTTTGGCCCAACCGTTTTTCTGCATTCGCACAAACTTAAACTCAAGAAGGCTTGTGTTTAAATGATAAAAACCCCTTTCATTAGAATAAATGCCTGTTGGTATATGCATGTATGTATACTTGCACATCTATTTGCAAATTATGTCAGTGTTGGAGTGTGTAAGTGTGTAATGTATTTCAATATTGTCTGCTGAAATTCATATTGAGTTGGTTAAAAATGTATTGGATTGATAAAAAAGATCAAGTAATTATATGTATGTTGAGGTTTATGTGTTAAACGTTATCCACTATGTGTGTGTGTTAGAAGTTTCATCTCCTTTATTATTGACCTTTTATTTTATCCATCAAATGTTTTATCCGAAAGTCTCCATCAACTTTTGTTTGTTTCGTAGTCACCTCAAGCTACATATGTCTTATTACCATGTTTTAGTGACACACACATATGTATATATTTATGTGTGTGTATGTCTCTATGATGCGTGTGTGTATCTTTATTTATTTGATCACCATTATAATCCCAACTGAATATTCAAAGTTTAAAGCACTAAGGGTTTTTATCTTTTCTAACAACAAGTGTACTTCCGAATCCAAATTTATGTTCTCTTATTTGGGCAAAGGTTGTTAGATTATCTCCATTAATCTCCCTCTTAATTTCCTCTCCATTTAATATATCCATAATTAGATCAAGTTTTAATGGTTTGGATTTATTTTATTTATCAAGGTAGATTTTCTTATACTTAATATTATAAGGGATAGAATATTCTTACTACTATTTTTTCTTACTATCAATGTTACTACCATTTTTCCACTGTTAGATTAGAATCTTATCTATCTTTATCATTTCTCTCTTCTATTGAGATTCTGATCTAACGGTGAAAAAGTGGTAGTAGCATTGATAGTAAGAAAAAATGGTAGTAAGAATATCTTATCCCATATTATAATAATATTTTGATATAGTATTAACCCCAACCATTAAAACTTAATTTAATGGAGGATATATTAAATAGAGAGGAGGTAATATCACAAATTTGTAAGCCTTGAATGAATGATTTATTGAATATTAAAGAGGCTAGAAGGGAGCTTGGCTCCCCTTCCCCCCATATCTAAGGTTCGAATCCTACCCCCTCCCCTACTAAGTGTATAAAAAAAAAAGAAAAAAAGAGAGGCTTGAAGGGACTAATTAAGCCATCGAGAAAATAAATTTATTGAGAAAAGCTTATATTGGGGAAGAGAATCCAAGGGGGAAAAAAAAGAGGAAAGGAATCATTATTAAATATATAAATGTCCAAAGTAATTAAGAGAAAGTCAGATAATTTTTAAAAGCTTATTCCTAAAATCTAGGCTTATTTCTTGGAAGGAAATACAAGCTCACAGGCTTACTGAGCGAGATTGGGGGGGGGGGGGGGGGGGGGGGAGACAAGAACCCTTAATCGGTGGGGTATTAATTATTTACCCACATATACGTCTTCTCATTAAGAAAAATCCTCCTACAACGCACGATTCAGCCACCGCCTCCCTTCCTCCTCAATCCTCATCTTCTTCGAAAAGGCTCACTTGATTATTGTTTGGCAAGATTTCTATCTTCTCAGGCATGCTGCTTGCCAAAGAAGTTATGAAGCAGTTTATATAGAGGGAGAGATCAAGAAGGGAGAGATGGAACTGAGGAACGACGGAACTAGAAAATATTTTTAGCCCGAGCCAAAAAATAAATATGTTGAACTATTTATAGAATAATATTGCACAACATTAAAAATATAAATAAATAATAATCAACAATTATAAATCAAAACAAGATATAAGATGATAATATTTTTAGTAGGTATTTCAAACAAGAATTTTACTTTCCTTTTACAGTTTAATAAATAATGAACCAAATATTATTTTAAAGATATCACAAATACAAATACAATCATAATAATAATATTTATAATGAAATTTAATAAAATTAACACTTAAATACGCATTTCAGCTACCTCAAAATAAAATAATTGGAGAAAATAAAATAAATATAATATGAATCCCAAAAAATATTTTTTAAAAAATAAATATCTAATTAAATTTCAGCTAAGCAAATAACTTATTATAATTTATTTCTTAAAAGAGAAATTCATTATAAAATCATAAGACAACCAAATAATAAATCCAAACTGATTAAAATTAGTCATTAATCATCCTCTACATATATATATAGTTATCTATGGTAAAAACTCAAAACTCTACCAAAATCATAATCCTAAAATTTTCACTAATGAGCACAATATTACCCTCATTAGAAAGAGTAAAATACGTAGAATAAAATATTTAGTTGGGACAAAATTATTGGTCAAAATAAAATATTATATGATATATATATATATATATATATATATATATATATATATATATATATATATATATATATAAAAGATAAAAGAAGACCAGCACAAGCCAAGGCCCTAGTTGGCCAGAACGTGGCTCCGCCACCCTCTGAGAGTGAGCACGCACAGAGAGAGAGAAGAGACTGAGAGATTCTAAAAGCAAGAAGACCAGAGAAATTGTCACCATAGAAGAGGAAGAAAGCCGAACTCCACCTAGAACTACATATTCCCGCCTTAGCTTCAAGGATTATATTTTGGTTCTAAGTTGGGAGAATTTAAGATTGATTATGATTAGAAAGGGAGATGACTCCTGAACCCCAATCCTCTATTCTGATTATTGAGTACCAAGTCCCAAAATAAAAAAAGAGGGAAGTTGGTTTGGGATTTTGATTTGGTGGTTGCATAAAACACTTGAATGCTGGAGTATATATATATGTGTATACGCGCCTCTGTGTGTTGTGTTCTTAGAGCTGCCTTCTTTATCTAATTTTGATTACAAACTGAAAGTCTACTGTATTGTTATGATGTTACCAGACGTGAGAGAATGATATATGGATACTGTGGATTGTTCAAGTTTAAAAATTATGAAAATACGATGGCTGAGATAATATTCCAAAGCTGGGAAAGATTTCCAAATTCCAGAACATGGCCACACGATTCATAATGTGAGGCATAAATAAAGTTAGGAAACAAGAACAAAGCAAAAGAGTCAATTTAATGAATTAAAATGTTGGAAGCTCTTGAGTATATATAGTGTCTTACGAGCAATGGGATTGAATTTTTATATATTGCTCCCTTTATGCTCTTCTCGTCCAGCTCAATGCCAGCAAGAAGGAATTGAATTTAAATTAATGTAAGTTCTTCAATAAGTTTTAGGAGGAATAATGGTATAGGAACGAGCTAAGTTAAGCTTGAAGTCTATGAAAAGGATCATGCTAAAAGTTCAATCAAAAGCAAGAGTGTGGGGGTTTTGGGAAAGATCAATTATACAAAATAAATATATGCATATGAATTAATCTGTCCCTAATGAATAATTAATCGGATTCAATATTTGCTATCAAGGTGAAAGAAGAAAAGAGTTAAAAGACGGTTCAAAGGTAGCTTTAATAATTAATTTCGTATATTTGCATTAATTGCATATGTTCATTTGTGCCATAATTGTTGTAGTTAAGTGTGAGAACATGTAAACTCCTTACTTTTGTTATTGTCAAGGCCATATGTAATAATAGTTTCCGTTATTCAATTTTACAGATATTCAGTTATTGTATTGTTCTCTGTGGCTTATTTTGCATGCTTAGTTATTTACCATGTATTATATAGTGCAATATGATTATTGCTACTGAGATTTCTCAATCTCACCCCTCTCTTTATGTACTGACCATAAGAATAAGTTCATCTACGTGAAAGGAGAAGCTGGTGGAGGCTTAGCTAAGGTGGATGAAAGGAAGCCTGTTTTGTTAGGCTAATTTTGCAATAGTGTGGCTTATTAATTATAATTAACATGACATGTAAATTTAATGTTTCTTTTGGGTTGTATGTATCTCTATAAGGAGTTTAAGATGAGTAGTAATAAACATGGTAAAACTTCAGATTATTGTGGATAATTGGTTGCACACACTCTCTGAAATGTTCTTTTTGCATCTGCCTTTATTTAATTAGACAAGGTAAAAGTTCGACTTATTCCTTGATATTTGGCAGATTCATAATTACATCTCCTGAGATTTGAAACAAGAATTAATTTGTCATTTTTGGATGTTTATAAAAGATATGAATTTTCTAAATTCGGTCAGAATTCTGGATTTTTATGCGAAAATTCATGAGTTATAAGGAAATTTTGGACCCAATGGAACCTTGATGAGCCTGGATCCTAATTTTGTCATAAGAGGAAATTCAAGAACTTAAGTTTGAGCCTTGAACAGCTGTTTTTAGAGTTAAATTGAATTGGTTACAAATTTTAAAAGTTCTCAGAAAATCTCCATCCAACAATAAGTTTTAGAATTAGAAGTATTTGAAAAAGATTTTGATTGTTGGTATTTTTTGGGATCTTAAAAGAGTAATAGTGGTTGATTTTCAACTAGATAGCTTTAATGAATGACTTTAGAGTAAGGTATGATAGAGGAAATGGAGAGAGAGATTAATTGAGACATTCCTCCCCTCATATTTAGGGGGTGAGGTGGTTTACTTATTGGTGGTATATCATTCTAGTCCTATTTATAAGTCTTTTTTGACTAAAAAAATTTGATTCTATTTATAAAAGTTCAGTTTCAGAGTAAGAAATGAGATTGTGATAATTTTGCCTATATTAATTGTACTAATGAAAATACAGAAAAGGAATAATAAAAAAATATCTATTTATAAATGAGGGTAAAGTTGAAAATTTACCCCATAATCATTGAGTTACCTACCTCTTTGTATTTATGATTTAGTTAAAAATGAATTATATGTTAACCGAAAGCAAACACTTCATGGTTTGGCAAACAGTCATACATTACACACACACACATTTAATTATTATTTTTTAAATATTTAGGGCTTCCTTTGATCCTTTCAATTAATCAAATATTAAATAAGAAGACTTCCTTCATTAATCGCTACATGGTAAACACAAACGATTAGACAAGTCAAACATTAATTAATACGATAACACAAGAAAGGTTATTTTATTGGTATTTCCTGGCATCATGAAATAAGTATGCACACTTAAAGGGGTGAATTGTGATTTTTTTTTTTACAAACATAAATGAATTTAAATTGTTAAAACCTGATTTTACACAATTTATAACTGAAATATGGAGAAAAAAAATATAAATTAATCTGGAAGTGTGACCTATTTTTTTGAACTATACCTTCCTTCTAGAAGTAGTATATATATTGTGGACTGAAGAGGAGTAAGTTATGCTATTTCTTTGCCTAAATATAAGTCATTGGTACTCTCTTTTTACATACTAAGAGAAGAATTAAATAATTAAAATTTTGGGAAAATTAAAATAAAGGACCTAAATAAAATAATATTTAATTAGAAGGACCATAAAGTTCTTCACCCGCATCAATTTTTAAGACTGTCTATTTTAAGCGGAGTTTCTAGGCACCGGTCTTAAAGATATGACTGGTGGCAATTTTGTAAATATAAAAAACTTCTTATAACGTATAAATTCTTAAATATAATATTCAGACAGCTTAAAATAACCAACCGCTCTTAAAAATGTTTAAAAAAATATATGGATTACATTATAGAGAAAACTCATACATCACCGACTTATACTTTCTACGGTCAAGAACAATAACGAAATATTTAAATATAATCGTATAAAACTTATAATACCAGACATATATAAATGAGGTCTTAAAAGTGGCACACGAATGAGCATCGTGTCCGTAAAACGGAACGCTTGGTCAAGGATCGAGATTCAGTTTAATGAGATGTTGGAACCTGTCAGTCCGAATAAACACAAATATAATAGTTATGTTGGCTATATGGCACACAACAAGGTCAGCATTTTGATAGATGAGTGGAAAAATGTTGACCAACGCACAGTGAAGGATCCTATCTAGGACACTATCCGACTTTCATACACTGTCCCTGACTCTAATAAGTTGAAAGCCAAGACCTGGTCTTATTGTGCCGATAGGTGGAGGAAATTTAAGACCTTTCTCGCCAACAAGTATATTTTTGCCAAGGTTCGACCTGATCATAATCCTTAGGACAAGTACACATTCATTGATCAACAAATTTGGGATCAATTTGTTCAGCTTCGGTCCACTTCTGATGCTTTGGTGAGTTCATATTTAGTTCTGTTTGCCCTTTCTGTTTGCTTATTAACCTGTGCGGATATGTGAATGTTATTGTGTTTGTCTAATCATGTTAGTTAGATGGTTTAATGTGTGAGTAGAAGTATATATTCAAGTAAGTCAGAAGTGAATTTGAGTATGATGGTTTAATGTGTGAGTATGCATGTCTTGTATGTTAACTGTTATTATATTCTTTGCTAGTTTTGTTATAGTAGGTAGTGGTTAGACATTGCTATTAGTAACTTAGTATCATAGTTCTATACAATTCTACATCTTCCTTAAATTAAACTTTGAAACTTGATGAAGTGAATTTGACTAGTGTTTGAGGTTCATATGAAGTAGAAGTTCTATAATTTCTTTTAGTGAGATAGCTTGAATTCATAGTTAATAGTTGTTGTCAATTATGATTCACAGAGAAGAAGGGCACAAGCACAGGAGATAGGGAGAAGGAATGATTGCCCGCATAGGGCTTCTCGCAAGGGATATGTAAAGGCCAAAGAAGAAATGATGGAGGCCAAGCGGAAGAGATTGGAAAAAGAAGCTGAATCCAATCCTTCCGCTGTAGTTGATCAGCAAGCATCCCCGATACGTCGCGATGATTTGTGGTTATATATTTGGCGACCAAAAAAAGGCGCCTATATGAGTGAACAAACTCGTCTAGTTGCTGAGAGAATTGTAAGTATCGTTTATTGTTATTTTTTAGTTACTAAACATGTTTCATGATTAAGCTTTTCGTTATCTGTATCTTATAGGAAGATCTAAAAAAGAAAGACGCAGAGGGATCTTTTGTATCGGGCAGGAGGAATGATGTTCTGACCGTTGCGACCGGAAAACCGGATCACTCGAGGCAGGTAAGGGGGATCAGAGGACGGGTAGGCCTAAAAGAATACTTTGGTAAAACCAAATGACTTAGGCAAAGTATGGTTACCCGGGAGGAGATGGACCAAACGGTTAGACAATTAAATGAGGAGGCAGCGGCCAAAGAACGTGTATTGAAAGAGATGTTTGACGCCCAGATAAGGCTAATGAAGGAGGAAATGATGAAGATGAAGAGGCTTATTAACTCTCGGCCAGAGACCAGTGCTCCCCTCATACATACACCTGCACTTATGCAGCACAGCATCAGAGGGAGCTGCATTTTTGGACAGTCAGAGCAACATTGTGACCTGTATGTGGCAGAACCAACTAGACAATTAGTTGCTAAAGGGACTATCCACAACTTGGGATCAAATGTACACCATAAACAAATGGCTGATGATGAAGTCACAGTGTCAGTTGAAGAAGTGATCATTGATGCACCTTTCCCTCTCCCAACTGATCAGCTGAAGCGTGTGAGTGATGTCAAGGGAACCTTCATCTCTTAGCTGGTGAAGCTTGTAAATGTCTATACTCCTCCTGATGCTTCATCCTCTCCTCAAGTTCAATCCCCTCCTCAATTTCCATCCCCTCATGATAAAAGCCGCATCCCCTCCTTCATCTCCATCCCTTCCTAATAAAGACGCAACCCCTCCTAAAGCTGTATCCCTTACTCCTGAGTTGGGGGCCATGGATAAAATATCCCGAATGCTATCCAAAGGAGAATTTGCATGTCAATCGTGGGATATACAGGAAGTGGTAGGGGTTCCTCATGACCCTCAACCAGTTTTCTTTGACACCGTTGATATAAAGTCCCTGCTGCTTCCTGGACAGGAGCTTACATCAGTAGTTATTCAAATGTGGTGTAGGTAAGTATCTTATTTTATGAGTACATAATTTAAATGCATTGTTTAGGGTTTAGGAACATATATAATAATTCCATGATCGATCTCTTTGTTGTAGGTTCATGCATCAAGATTTGGAGCAACAGGGCAGAATCAATGATTTTGGATTCTTGTGCCCAGTATATGCAGTGAAGCCACCGTGGAACAAAGACAGGAGTACATATCAAATAGGTTGTGTGAAGTGAGAAGGAAGGTGTACCTGTTTCCATATTACCATAGGTACATATCACAATCGATCTCTTGTTGCAATTCAATTAATTCTGCATAATATATCACTGAGTTCTTTACTGCTGTGAATTTTTAGCGCCCACTGGAAGTTGCTCGTCTTGATCATGGACTCGAATACGGTGTTATTCTTATGCTCCACTCACGGCCAACCAGGGGTTCTGTTGAAGGAGATCATCAACAGGTAAGCATGTCATTTTGGTTCTCTTGTAAGAAATCTCTGATGTGAATTTCCAGCAAACATTATTAATAAATTTGTGATTTTGATGATAATTCCATGAAGACCTTCCTAAACCAGGTCAGAAAAAAGCGAGGGAGTGAGCTCAAAGACCCTAGATGGCTCACACTAAAGGTTAGTGCATATTTGGACACTGGCATACTGCCTTGTGAAATTGGTCAGTAAGATATATATATATATATATATGCTCGACCTTATATATATTTCTTGTTCTTTTTAGACCCGTCGACAACCAATCAAATCCAACTTATGTGGCCTGTACATAATGAAACACATGTATGATATTATCACTCAATTAGATAATAGACTCACTGTATAGGTAAATATATTTGATGTTACATATTATGGCTGAATTCAGTTTCTGTCTTAATTAATGTTACACATGAAATATGCACGCCAATTAATTCAATTTCTTTCTTAGATGTTATACAGAGATTTGCCTTTGAGACTTCCTTTTCTGATGATGAGGTAGACCTCATACGCAGAGTGTTTTGTCAACATGTTATTGACATCTTAGAGTAAATACAACAATCACAGTAATAATTCATTTGTAAATATATGCTTGTAGAGCAACAATTGTATTTATAGTACTACATTAATTAATTTGTAAATTCATTCTGTAAATGAACAATTTTACTGGAGCATTCTTTATATAATAAATTGTTATTCTTCCTAACAATTTTCTTAGCATGTGTAATTTTGGTTTTCTAAATGTATATTGGATGGTGGATATTGCTTAAGTTTTGAGTTTTGGAGAGTTGTAACTAGCAGTAAGAGATTGTAAAAAGTATTCGCGACTTTTAGGACCGTATATTTATTAACTAGACAGTCCTAAAGGTCTTTGCTTTTTTAAAAAAATTAATCCTTGATTTTAGGACCGTATGTTTAATAAATATCCGGTCTTAAAAGTTTTAAAGGTGACGACACTTTTAGGAACGCATATTTATTAAATAGACGGTCCTAAAGGTCTTTGTTTTTTTTAAAAAATAAGCCTTGAATTTAGGACCGTATCTTTGATATATATCCGGTTTTCAAAGTAACTTTTAAGACCGTATATTTATTAAAAAGACGCTCCTAAAGGTCTTTGTTATTAAGACCGCACATTTATATAACGTCCGATCCTAAAATTCTTCGATAATTCTAAATTAAATATGGCTAGATATTTAGGACTGTCTATTTGTTAAATATCTGGTCTTAATAATCTTCCTATAAATAGAAATGATGACTCACTTTTTAAGATAAATTATTAGAGTTCAAGAACACTTTGAGTTTCTGGTGTTCAGCTCAAGCTCAGGACCCTCATCTTTGTCAATTTTACCTCTCCAGAAGTTGAAGAGCATTGTCGGAAAAGAAGTAAGATAATGGAAATTTTTAGCTCTGGGTTTGGTAAAACTGACAGCAGCGGTGGTCCAGGCTTGAGAAGATTTGTCACTGTGTTTGTTTTTATTCTTAAAAGGTAAAAGTTGTCCCTTTTCGCTTTGTTTTGTATGTTGTTAACTGTATTCTGTGAACTTTTATCCTTACTCACATTTCAATTATGGTTTTGTTTGTTTCCTTTTTGTCTGAAACAACTGTGTTTGTTTTTATTCTTGAAAGGTAGAAGTTGTCTCTCTTTTCATTTTGTACGTTTTGTATGTTGTTAACTGTACTCTGTGAACTTTTATCTTTAATCACTTTTTAGTTATAGTTTTGTTTGTTACCTTTTTGTCTGAAACAAAATCGAGACAATGAAAATATACTATAATCAGACAATCGAAATGGAAAAAAAAAATTTATTTATAATTTTTTTTTCCTGCCTACTGTGGGGCAGGAAGAGTACAAACAAAAAAACATAAAAATATTTAATCCCCCCCGGTCGTTGTTGGAGGGGAGGGAGGGATCGGAGGAGAGGTCGGAGACGTTGTCGTCAGAGAGATTGTACTCGACGTCATTGGCGTCGAGTAACATGTTCAGCTTGTTGTTGACAGCGTGGTAGACCTGAAACATTTAGCCCATGCGTTGGTCTATATGAGCGACCCGGGCCAGGAGGTGCTGCATCATCTGTCGGGCGGAGGGGTTTAGAAGGAGCGGAGGAGGGTACAGAGGTGGCTGTTGGGGGTGGAGGAGGATTGTTGGGTGGTGGTGTTGGTGGAGCGGGAGGACCATTGTTGTGAATTCCTAGTGGTGGTAGAGCGGCCATTATGGAGGTTGTAGAAGTGATTGAGAAGAATGTGAAGAACGTAAAGTAACAACGGTTTTAAATAGAGAAGCCATCCTGAAGAATGTGAAACGCGGGAACCGTTACCGAGGAGACACATAGTTCATCAGAATACGAGGAGACGCCTAGTTGGGAAGTTTATTTGGAAGCCGAAGAGACTCTGAATCATTCATTTGAACAGAGTGTCTCTAGTGTACGTCTCTCACTTGAGAAGAATGAACTTTTTTTATTTAATTAAGCTAACAGGCCACAGGCCGAAAACAGGCCTACTTTAAACAGGCTAACAACAGGCCAAAATTACATAAATTAATACTAATAATATAAATAACAGGCCACAGGCCGAAAACAGGCCTACTTTAAACAGGCTAAAAACAGGCCAAAATTACATAAATTAATATTAATAATATAAACAGGCCGGCCTGACAGGCCTAAAAGGCCTCTTATCAGGCCTGGGCCTGGCCTGTTAAGGGAAAACAGGCCTCATAAGAGGCCTTGGCCTGGCCTTTTAGCCTGACAAGCCAGGCCTGACCAGGCTTTTAACAGGCCAGGCCACAGGCCCCTGGCCTTTTTACATCCCTAACTGGATGTACTCGGATTTACTTAAATGCGCGGTCTTAAAGGTCAGGCGACATATTTGATATGCAGTACTAAAAGTTGGTCATACAAGACCGTTGGTTTTAATATGACCGGTCTTAAAAGTTAATCTTTAAGATCGGACGTATTACTCAACCAGTCTTGAAAGTGAGTCTTTTAAGACCACGTATAATTATTTTTGTCCGGTCTTAAAAAATAGAACTTTTAAGAGCGGTTAATTTTTTGTCCGGTTTTAAAAATTGAGTTTTAGGACTGATAAAAAAAATATTTTGGTTGGATTTAGTATCACTTTTAAGACCTGGTGTTTTTAAATGTCCGGTCTTAAAATAGTTTATTTAAGATCGGTTGAAGTCCACTCTTAAAGATATACTTTTAATACCGGCTGGAACAAGACCGGCCATGAGTTCGGTCTGTGGATGCCTTTTTTGTTTGGTCTTAAAAGCTTTTTTTGCACCCGTGTAGCAGACTACCTAGAACTTGTAACCCCAACCCTGACCAATATCCTCCTAAGATCCTCTAAAAACTCAAGAATGGACGGTGGGTTGTATCTATAGCCACTGTTCTCAAGGCTATGAATGGACATATTCCTCCATTTCCAAGTAAACCAATGGGTAACAAGGGATAAAGCATTCCAATAACATCTGCCAACTTCTTTATCATGAGACATCCAATTTTCCATTAACCAAACATTCCAGTCACAATGAAAAATTAAACTAGCCTTTCCCGAATGTTGAACTTACGGAGCTGCTTCAAGTTTCGTTCAATCAGTCGACAGGATTCTGCTGCTTGTATTATCCTTGAGAACTGCTGGGATACTAGCCTTTCTCGAATCTCATACTTTACTCCGTAAATCAGAATATTTGTCAGACTGCTTTCATTATCACCTTGTCTCAAGTGCGGTGAGTAGCGAGACAAGTTGGTGAATCGAGCAAAGTAATCATCAAATGACTCCTCCTGCCCTTGCTTGATATGGAGGAATTCCGACTCCTTAGTTATCTGCACAGTGGGAGGGAAATATTGTTCGTTGAATTTTCTTAGAAATATCTCCCATGAAATTGGATAATGGTGTGGTTGGAGTGTCGCCGCAATGTTTCTCCACCAACGATCTGTGTCACCCTCCAGTTTAAAGATTGCCAGCTGAGCCTTCCTGTTTTCTGGGCACTCCATGACTTCAAAAATTTTGTCCAGCCTCATCAACCAGTCCTCGGCTGAGTCAAGCTTACCGCGAAAGACTGGGGGCTTCATTTTGCAGAATTGAGTAACCCAGTACTGTGAATTCTCCATTGCTTGATTGTGTTGTGGGGGCATTCTCATTTCTCTCTCCTGTTGAGGTGGGGATCGAGATTGATCTGATTCCTCGACCTTATTATCATCCTGGTCATTCTCATCTTCTTCCTCATCACTTTGTTGCTCCTGTAATCGACGTCTTTCAGCTTGTCTGTCCTGTCTTTCAGCCAGAAGTATATCGATAAGGGCTCTTTGTTCCTGCAGTTGCCTTCTCATTTCCAGAACGTCGTCTTGTTCTAGCTGGTTAGGTTCTTGATTCGGTTCTTGTTCTAGTATTGGTATAGTTCGGGCTCGTCTACCCCTTCCTCTACCTCTACCTCTGCCCTGGCCTCTAGGAACTCCAGCACCTCTTAAAATCACCATCTTTTAAGTTTTTCCTTTATTTGTTAATGGTGGAAACAAACTATCAGACTTATTGTAACAGCAAGTAAACAGACAAACACATATTTATTATTGCATCATAATTTACAAACGACCAAACTGGTGGTCACGTCCTACCTTTGTTCTACCAGTCAAAATATTTACAACCCCATTATTTAATAGTTATTTTACAATCCCTCAGGGTTTTTAGAGAGATATCACACACTAGTTTATCTACCCCTACTACCTTATGCCACAGCTTTCTTTAACTGCCTCCTGCCCTTTACATCTGCTGGCGCACCAGGCTCTCCAGATAGCGGAGGTATATAGAAACTTCTAGAATAGGCCCTTCATTTAGCAGCTCGTTAATCGTCCTAGCCCAAAAACGAGTCCGGGGAAAATAGAATAGGGTAGACCTAATGATGTCTCCAGGTGAGTACTGGCTGGTCAGGGCATGATCGTTTTTGATTCTATTGAGGTAGGTTAAGTACCATCTCTGTACGGTGCCTGTGGTCTGTTCGGCGTAGGTGTGATAGGACTCAAATAGTCGTATCAGTGTAGCATTATTGTCTAGGAGGTAATGATAATCTGCTGGGGTGGCCTCCTCATCATCCAGGTCGCGAATGACAGGGTAGTCAAAGTTGTCTCCTACTAAGGAACCGCTTGATCCCCCAGGGCTTGGGATTGCGGGATCTGAGTTTTCGTACTCAGGGTCATACATATTTTCGGGTTCAGGATCATATATATAGTCAGGGTATTTGGGGCCAGGCTGGTAGTCGGGCTCAGGGTCGTTCAAGTGTTCTACCGGAAAGTCGGGATTGTAAAGAGGTTCAAAATGATACCTAGGTGCGGGGTGTACTGGAATAAACAAGGGTTCAGGCTCAGGTTCAGGGGAGGATACAGGGGATCAGGGTTTAGTCTCCTTCCCACCATCTCAAGTATCACTAACTTCCTAGCTGTACGTCTCCTCATCCCTTGATAGGTGATGTAGGGATCCTCATCTATGTGCATCTCTATACATTACACCAGGGTTATATCAGTACTCTTTTCAAAAAATATATTTTTCAAAAGGCGTAGAATCTAACTCTGTTATTTAAACCAATTGGCCAGGTAGGGGTCTATTATGGGGCTTCACCGACTTTTACGGCGACTAATTGGCTTCCCACATAGACTAACCCAGCCTTAGACACCAAAAGGTTTGCCATAACTTAGCCAGATCCATGCCAGGAGAACTGCTCTGATACCAAAAATGTAACATCCCACCTTAAAAACAGCGGAATTTTTTTTTTTCTAAAACGTTGTTCAGAGTAAAGTAATTTCGCAACACGAGTAATTGAACCTTAACATTACATAACCGCAGTGTAAGTGTACTTATACAATCATCTACTATCCAAAAGGGAGCAGCACCTAACTAAGCATATAAAACTAAAACCATAAAATTCCTTCTGCCGTCCTACGCCAGTAGCTCGCCCCTATCTTCAACCCCTTGGTTCGTCCGAACCTGAAGCTATAGCTGAGATCCAATTACCATTTGGATCTCAGGTAACGGTTAACCTTATGCTCAAATAAACAGTATATGGACAACAGTTATTCACAACTCATAACAGCAGTAAATCACTACATAAGCACACAGCAGATGCATGATCACAACATTGACAGAACATAAGCACAAAGCAGTATGTAAAGTCCCACAACATGTCTACACATAACCAGTGCCACGACGGCCCATCATGTCCTCAGCGCTAGGAAAACCCAACGGCGTTATCAAGACTATAACCCGTATAAAGCTGTATGTGTAACTGACAACCCTAGACAGAGCCTCAGTATATAACATGTCTATCACATATACGTATATGAGCAGCATAAGTGTTAAGGTTACAATACGTGTCCGTACCTTCGTTGATGATTCTTGGCACGTTTGTCGAATTATGGTACGTTTCACAGCGGGACGACGACCGTATGACAACGGTGACAGCGGAAACAGTGGTTCGTGATTTCGGATATCCTAGAAGGATAATATCACCGATATGAATATTTAAGATCATAACAAGCATTTTAGGTAAAAAATTACCATTTTGCCCCTAGTTTGATCTCTTAGTGGAATTTTGCCAGAGCTTCACTATTCTGACTTTAACTTCTCAGAATTTTGCTATAACCTTTCCTCTAACATATTTCTAAGATAATTATCATATTTATTCCTAAAACATAATATCTAAGCTAACTTGAAATTTAGAGACTACTCCAGCAATCTTACTATAACTACCGAAAGAACTACTTAAACTAAAGACTAAGGACTGAAGAACTTACTCAGGGTTTCGTTATAAATTCCCCCGGACTCCTCCTTCTTCCTTCCTCTCCCAACTTTCGAAATTCTCAAGAGAATTTGGTGTGGAGATTATGAAAAACTTGAGGGCTATTTATAGGAAATCTCAATGGCAATTTTGTAATTTCATTGAACTTTGTCTGATTGAATTCTGACCGTCGGATCGCATTTTTTTGAAGTGGCTTGATCTTGGCCCTACACCTATTTGGCCGACCTTCTCCCCCCAAAAGAAGACAAAATTGATGACCTCATGTTCATGACTTCATCCTTACTTTATCAGATAAAATTCCTGGTTCGGTGTCCTGATCGCGAGATTCTGTAAACACTTAAAATTCCGGAAACAATACGCTGAACGTCTTTTCTTCCTCTTTGAGAATACTGGGTTTTCCTAACCTTATACTCTTATTAAGGACATTCCGTTACCTGCCAAAAATCCTCGGTAATCGCTATCGGGTACAGAAATAACATTGGCCGACGCCAACTTCGGGATAAAAATCCACTGATCAATAATATACTCTGGTTTTCCTCAACTTATCATTGGATTCTAGTTTATGAATTATTTTCTATCGGTTCTCATTTCTATTATCTGTTCTAATTCTACAAAATATCCTCTTAGCCTGATCTCCAAAACACTCCGTCGGTTATCGAAATGACTTCGGAGACAGCCTACTCCAAGATAAAAATTCACTTGTTCATAATGTACTTTGACCCTAGTAACCTAGTTCATAGTTTCCTAGGTAGGATTTTATTTCTATCCGTGGTCACTTATCCTGTTCACTTTTTAATAATATAATATTATTTAATTACCACATGTCTTAATCTTATAATATTATTATATAACAAATATCTAATTTCATCCTTATCTCCCCCTAATTTTCGACCCACACACACACACACACACATATTTCATTTACCATAATATCCTATTTATCTTGCATTTATTTTTCCCAAATTTTCCTATTGGTCCAATAATAATTACATAGATTTAGGCTTTTATAATTTCTTGAATAATCCTAACCTTTATTATTTATTTAATTAGGCCAAAAATTTCGGCCCTTAATATTACTTATTTATATTTATTTTATTTTTTCACATTTCTTAAATTCCCATGACCTTATAAAATTCCCAAGAATTACTTAATTAATCCCTTACTAATTTTTAATAATTTTCTTAATTATAATTATTCATTTTCTCACAACAATTTTTTTTGACATTAATAATTTGAGCTCCATGCAAAATATCAAAAATCATAGAGTCAATTTTAGTCTCAGAATACTTTTTAATTTTCCTCCTTTTTATTTCCACAAGAAATAATTTATTAAATTGTCTAAATGAAGAATAATATGCTTTCTAAATTTTTAATAATTATTCCATGCTTTTTAGAATTTTTTCCTAATTCTTCTCAGGATGTTTTATGACCTTAAGACACATTTTTTACATTTCTGATATTAAATTTCCTTTAACTTTCTTAATGTTTTCCTTTGAACATATACTAATCACATAACATGTTGAGACCAAAATATTCATAAATGGACATTTTCATTATTGTGACATAATATTCCAGATAGTAGTTATCCGGGTTTTACAATAAACATGTGTCCTAGACACAGATTCACAATCATGGTACAAACAGGCTTACACAGATATACACAGTACATGAAATTAGAGTTACTATCTGGCATATTTTCAATTGACAATCACTCCCAAATTCTTTTAAAAGCTCCCAACAACAACACTTCCCATAATTATAAATAATATTAATCACTTATATAAATTCTACATAATTCAAATGATACTTGAATTAATTATCATTTGGCCCAACTTATGACTAAAAGTCCTTTATTGATTATAAGGACACAATTTAATTAACATTGACCTTTAGGAAATCCATTTCTAGATTTTTCTCAAAATCCCAAAACTTTTACCAAACTTTGAAAATTCATAACTAAATGTACAAATATCCCATTAATGTGATTTAAAAGGCTATGTGACCCTTGATAATTCTATTTATATACAAAAATACCAAAGATATTCAGTCACACGCATACTGATCTAGTTTCACTTAAATCTTATCTTTGTACAGATTCACTTTCTAGATTCATTGGTCATTTTCAAAAATTAATATCTCCTTGTTTACAAATAAAAAAATTACGAATTATCTATCAAAATAAATCTTATTATGTCTACTTTAAGACTGCAAAATTTCATAGCCATTGGAGATCATTTGTTTGATCCAAATTGTGTCACAAGCACGCTGCTTCAACAGATTTTAGAATTTCTTGAGATTTAGCCCTAATGCTTCCAAAATTCCTTTTTATCCCTCACCTCACACAACTTTTCATTTAAACACTTTAGAGGTATGAAATTGGGATAAAAATCCTACTATTTCCTTATGTATTGGATCTAACCAAAAGTGGATGACAAAAATCTCCAATTTCCATTTTACCAAGTTTATGATTTTATGCTCCTTTATTTTTCCCTCTAACTTCACTTTTAGGCTTAAAACACCTTTTAATCCATATTATAAGTCTTGGTTAGAATCTCCTCTTAGAGTTTATAATCTTCCAAATCTACAAGAAACATGAGGAAATTAATCCAAGATCAACCAACATCACTATCACATAATCAACAAGGTCAAAATCACCTCTTACCTTTGCCTTGGCTTGAGTTTCTTGAAATTTCCTTGTCAAAAGCTCTAAGGTTTCAGTTCTCTTCTTGCTAAAACACAACACCAAGAGGGCTATTAGAGGCTAGAAGTGGGCATGAGAAGAGGACTAGAAATGGTGTAGGTCTTGGCTTCAAACTCACCTATTTCTCTTGGTTCTTTTCTTCCTCTCCCTCTTCGGTTTGTGTTTCCACTTGGCTTCCCTCTTGCTTTAGCCGAATGGGCAAGAAATGAGGAATAAGAGGTGACTTAAGATGACGTGTGCTTCTTGGAAAATATCCACCGACTTCCCTCTCTTATCTTCTTGTGTATTGGCTGAATAGTGTGCGTGAATAATACATAATGAGATAGCAAAGTTGTGCTTGCTGCTGAAGTAAGCAAAGAGAGGTGAGGTGGCATGTCATATATGGTCAAAATGAAATGGATGTATATTGAAATGGAGGGGGCTATTAGACCGAAAGTGAAGTGTAAGACAAGCTTGTAATTTTCCTACTTTTTTTTTTACCAATTCAATATAATCATATGACCATTTGCAACTCCAACTTAACTATATGTAAATGGGTCCCTTGGTTGGTGGAATGTGTAGCCATAATGGAACATATGTGTCCTTTAAATCTTTAATTTTCATACTTATGTGTCCCCTAAAATAACAAGACAAGTATCAAGGCTTCATTTAATTCCTTTTCCTCCTCCATTGGCCTTGTCTTGCACGAAATAGTAGGACCCTAATCATGTCTACTTATTCCATTCCTTTACTTGGAATATATGTGTATATACCCATTATGACAAGTGGCAAAACTCTAAGCAAAGGAAATTAATTGCCTTGACTTTGTTGTAGACATGTGACATGCTTTTGCATCAAGTTCCATTTATTCATTTTCATCTCCTTGTTGGTCGAAATTATACCATGTATTTAGAATTCATTATTTGCTTTTGGAGACTTGCCATTTTCCTTGCCTTACATTTGGCATAAACTAAATCATGTACAATTATCTCATTAAATATACCACTTGTCTTTGTTTCTTATACCTTTTACACATTGAATATTCCATGATCCTTCTCCTTGTTTACTTGGGAGCCTCCATTTGGGAGCCTCCATTGTTGCATTTTATTAACCATTGGTTCATGTCCAATTAAAAATTAAACAGTTATCTCTTTTAACCAAAGTTCACGTGGGTCAATATGTCTTACATTTCCTGAACTAGGCTTATTTGTCTGCTTACTATAAGCTTATCATCAAATTTCTAGGCCCAAAATTTAAGATATAGTTTTCGATAGAGCAAAAAAAGACTGTGGGGAAAATAACATTTCTTATTATTTATTTCCTTGAACTAATTTTAATTAACTTTTTGATCCGTAACACACACATATAGGATTGAAGAGAGTATATATAGTATATGTAACTATCTTTTAATTTTTAAAATTAATTTTTTTTAAGGGAAAAGTAATTATTTATAATAATTTTATGCACATAATTATTTAAAATTTTAGTTGTTTTTTTTAAATTAGAAATATTTTCATTTGAACTTATAAATAAATTGATGTACTAATTGGTCTCAAAGTGCCATCTCTCACCACGCATATATTTATACTCGGGTTCTTATAATAGGATGTCTCTTATATGCTCAAATTTAATAAGAATAATGAGATAGAGTAGAAATTAGTAACATTGGAATTTAGCATGGTTAATGAAGATAATAATGAAAATCATTTAAATTTTAAATTTTATGATAAATTTAATGTTTCAAACCACTTTTATAGTGCGTGTGAATGAGTTAGAGAAATTTTATGAGGTGTAAAGAAGAGAGTGTATTTAATATCTCCAAATTATTGTGGTTGTTCATGTTTGATTGATTGATGAACACTGAAATCTTCTCATTTAATGCTCTTTTAAATTTAATTTTCTCAATTTAATTCGAGGACTCATTTATGGTACTATGGTTGGTACTGGTGGGTGGGAAGCCAACGACTAACTTTAATTTTCTCAAATTTCAAAGGACTTGCGAGGGCGAGTTACGTATGAGGATGCCAAAAAAAAGGCACACATGCTCCCTCTAGTCTCTTTTACAAGAGCTTTAGAAGATCCTGAATTATATCATTTTAATCCTAACACTTTGACTAAATCTTACATAACAAATGAAAGGTAGTTAACTTAATGATTATAGGGATAAATTTTTAACTTTACCCTCATTTATGATTGAGTATTTTTTTAACTCTTTATTTTCTCTCTATCTTTATGAGTATAATTAATAGAGCCATTAAAACAGGCCAGACCCATCAAGCTGGCCCGTTAAAGCCCTGACCCTTTAAGGACCGGGCTTGAAAAATGGAAGAGATATTTGAAATTAGCTCTGGAGGGCCTCGAGCCAGCCCTGCAGGCCCTTTTCACTGTAGCTTTTTACTTTTTTTCCTTTTTAAATTTATTAATTTATATATATATTGTATTTATTATAGAATTATTTATCCATTTAACTACAAATACATAATAACTATAATTTTATAATTTGATTTATAATTTGTTGCAAATAAAGATTATAATTAGCTAGATACTATTATTCAAAGTGAAGAATAATAAAATGTCGTTAAAATCAATGATAGTGATGAAGATGACAACAATAATAGTCATTATACTAATGTCGCTTAGTAATATGTTTTTTATGTTTTATGTGAGTTATTTGTGAACATAGTTTGCTTTTGATTATGAATTAGCGACTGCGTTTATTTATTGGATGATTTATGTTGTAATTTACTAATTATATTTTTTAAAAAAAAAGTGGAGGAAAAATAGTTAAAATTTGGAATAGTAAATTCCAAGTCCTGCGAGCCGACTTTGGCCTTGGTACTCTTGGGCCGAGCTTTGAAAAATAGGTGTTTTTCCTACTCCGGGCCCTAGAGGGTCGGCCCTGTTAGACCTTGGCCCTTCATGGGTCGGCCCTGATTTATAACTCTAATAATTAATATGAGTAAAATTGTTACAATCTCATTTATTACTTCGCTTAGTAATATGTTTTTTATGTTTTATGTGAGTTATTTGTGAACATAGTTTGCTTTTGATTATGAATTAGTGACTGTGTTTATTTATTGGATGATTCATGTTGTAATTTACTAATTATATTTTTTTAAAAAAAGTGGAAGAAAAATAGTTAAAATTTGGAATAGTAAATTCCGAGTCCTGCAAGCCGGCCTTTGCCTTGGTACTCTCGGGCCGGCCTTTGAAAAACAGGTGTTTTTCCTACTCTGGGCCCTGGAGGGCCGGCCCTGTTAGGCCTTGGCCCTTCACGGGTCGGCCCTGATTTATAACTCTAATAATTAATATGAGTAAAATTGTTACAATCTCATTTATTATATGAAAGTAGATATATAAATAGGACCAAATTTTTTTTATCAAAATAGACTTATAAATAGGATCAGAGTGATATTATTTAAGAAAATAATTAAAATTAGTTTAAAATAATAAATTAATATCAAACGAATTTTTTTTCTAAGTGTTTCTTTAATTTCAAAAGGGCATGTAAAATAGAGAAATAGTATAATAATGAGAGAAAATATGAAAGAGAATAGTATAAGGAAAAAAAAAAGAGGGGAGCAGATAAAACTAATTAGAGAAAATGGTAAAACACATTAAATGCTCAAACAATTCCTAGCATGATGTTACAAAAAAAGAGCCAAGACAGCTCTTATAAACAAGAGAGAGGCAGTATGTCGATAATAGATAAAAAACAAGAAAATATAATAAAATAAAAGGTTAATATAATGTCTAGTATCTCAACTTTATTTTCATTTTATTTTTTTTTCCTTAAATTTTATTCCATTTAAGTAACCAAACCAAACCTCATATAAAATTAAATGACTAAAATTATTTTTTCCCGTATTTTTTAAAAAGCTGCAAGCCTGCAACATCCTTAGCCCTAGCAGCCGGCTAAAATCATTGAATAAAGCTAAGGGATTTATATCTTAGATAAATAAGAAATAATCCAAAATAAAATCATAAATACAAGTAAGAGGAAAATGTTTTAAATCATTTACTATACTAATAACATGAATAAAAAATTGTAAAAATGTTTTAATTTTACCTTTTAATATTTTGAATAACTACATTTATTACTACTTTTAACAAATTCCACGCTTCAGGAAATTCGACTAATTCAGTGAGGATGAGAGAAATTAATTAAATTTGTAATGTGGTTGGCAACATTAATAAAAGTGTTTACTATTCTTTTTAACAAGTTCCATACCGAAGAAAATTCAACTAATCGGATGAGAGTGTGAAACATTTACTACACTAGCTTTAAAATATAAGTTAAAATTAAAAGATGAAAATTATAATACTATTTTTAAATCATTGATCATGAATAAAGTTAAGCGACATATATCTTAGATAAATTTATCAATTAAAAATATAATCTCAAATAAAGTCATTAAAAGAAAAGGTCTAAATCAAGTCTATCCTAGCATTACCACTCATGAATTATTTTTCTTAGTTTCGAGCTGAATAATTGTAAGAAGGATAGTGGAATTAAACTTGAATGGGATAAAAAAAATATTTTGGCCATCGAAAGAGGTAGCGAAGTGCTTCAGGAATTTCAGAAGTGTGAAAAACGTGGGTCAAATAATAGGATTGTCATTTCAACTGAGCTAGACAAGGATTAGTGGAGTATCCTAATTAATAACCTGTCAAGCCTATTTATTTTGGTAGGTCCACGGGAGAGTACATTCGGGGGCATGGGCCTAGGATGGGTTGGCCTAATTAATAACCTGACAAACCTTTTTTTTTGTTTTTTTGACACGTCCACGAGAGAGTACATTCGGTGAACAATTAAATCCCAAAGATGAGATTTAATGACTAAAAAATCTACGTAGCAAGTGAACATCATAAACATAAACATGTTTTCATTTTTTATTCTGAAATTTATCATTATATACTCTTAAGCAGTTATTGAACTTTTAGATAATCAAATTCTTTGTGAGGATTTCATAGTGATTCCCCCATGAATGTGACCGTGTATATATATGGATTAAGGTGCATCTAATACCTTGAAGCTTTTTCTTAGATTATTTATTACCTTAAAATATTTTGTCATGTCACTCAAGAGATTTTTTTTCTATGTGGGCCCAATATGTGAAGGTATTTGTTATATACGGGTGCTCAACACCAAAAAAAAAAAAAAAATTAAGGTGTTAAACGCACTTAAAATATAATATTTCAGGAAGCTAGATATAATATAAAATACTTTAAGATATTGCAGGTACATATACATGTAGGTGGAACAATTTAGGGTGCTTGATGCCTTAACCCTCTATATATAGCAATATCTCCCAAGAAAATCAACACAAGCTCATCAACCTTCTTGAAATTCTACTGAACCCAATATTTTCTTATTGTCTGAGAAATGGCAGAAACTAGGGTTGAGATTGCATCCAAAGTCACCATAAAGCCATCATCTCCAACTCCAAATCACCTTCAACACTACAAACTTTCTCTTCTTGATGAGATAGCTTTTACTCCCTCTGTTTATTTTCCCTTTATTCTCTTCTACTCTGCTCCTGATCACGAATTTCCCAAAACATCTCAAAAGTTGAGGGCTTCGTTGTCTGAAATTCTCACTCTGTACTATCCATTATGTGGAAAAATCAAAGGAAACAAAGGCAATCTCTATGTTGATTGCAATGATGAGGGTGCCCTTTACCTTGAAGCCAGAGTTCCCTCAAAGCTCTCAGATTTTCTTAAGAGTAATACTAACCAACAACTCAAACAGCTAAAAGGGTTTCTTCCATTAGATCCCTATCAGCCTAAACTAGACGATGATGAAGAAGATCGTCTGATAACTGCTGTTCAGGTTACTGAGTTTGGCTGTGGAGGTATAGCCATTGGTGTGTGCGTATCACACAAGGTTTGTGACGCCACAACAGTGGCTTCATTCCTCCAAGCTTGGTCTCAAAAGGCAATAGGAGAAGCAAGTGAAGTTGCTTCTTCTTTGGCTCCTCATATGGAAGCTTCTTTGCTTTTTCCACCAATGGGCATTGAGGTTGACGTCAATGACATGATAGGTGAGAAAAATATTACATCGAAGAGATTCCTTTTCAGTGAAAATAGCTTGTGTAGTCTAAAAGAAGAAATTTCAAAAGGTTGCGGCTTTAAGCCTACTAAAGTGGAAGCTGTGACAACTTTGATATGGAAATCAGCCATGGAAGCTGCAAGAGCCGCAGAGAAAACTCACGAAAGTAGTTCATTCATGATACATGCTGTGAACATACGTGGTCGGATGAAGCCATCGTTGCCGGAGAATTCTTTAGGTGACTTTGTTGGCACAGTTCACTTGTTTAATTTCAAATGTCTTATATTACTTGTCTAATTTGAGATTTTGCATTGACAAACTCTAGGTAATATCTTTGTACCTTCATTTTCTCCATTGCTTGAAGTTGACAAAGAAACGAAGGTGGAGCTACAAGACTTGGCAGAAGTAGTGAGAAAAACCATACAAGTGTTTAATGAGGATTATTTGAGTAAGCTTTCTGGAGATAGTCAACAACTTATTGAAACCCTAGAATCAAATTTACAGAAGTTGTTTCTGGTGACGGAGAAAGATGTTCCTTGTTATTACTTCAGTAGCTTAGTGAGGATTGGTTTCCACGAAACAGACTTCGGATGGGGTAAGCCAGCCTGGGCTTGTCCTGTTGGAATTCCTTCAAGAAATGTGATTCTTTTGATGCCAGCTCCTTCTGGGGATGGAGGAATAGAGGCTTGGGTCAACTTAAAAGAGCATCATATGCCCCATTTCGAAAGCAATCCTTTGCTTCTGCAATTTGCTTCTTTTGATCCTTGACTGCTCTCTATTGTTAGGCCCAACCGTCTTCTGCATCAAAACCCGTTTCATTAGAATAAATGCCTGTAGGTATAAGCATGTATGTATACTTGCACATCTATCTGCAAATTATGTCAGTGTTGGAGTGTGAAGTATGTAATGTATTTCAATATTTTTAGCTGAAATTCATTGAGTTGGTTAAATATGTATTCGATTGATAAAAATGATCAAGTAATTATATGTATGTTGAGGTTGAAGTGTTGAGTGCTATCCCCCCCCCCCCTCTCTCTCCATATATATATATATATATTGCTTGAGGTGACGATGAAACAAACAAAAGTTGGTGGAGACTTTCGGGATAAAACATTTGATGGATATATAAAACCTACCTCTTAACATACGCGCACATATATACATATATGTTAAATTAAAGTGATATTTATATTTACCCACTTGCAACTTGCTGACATTTTCACTGAGTCATTGGCAAAAGAACAATTCACATTTATTCAAAGGGAATTGGTAATGGTAAATCTCAATGAATTATAAGTAAAATATTAGTTTATTATTAAAATTATGTTTTTGTTGTTAGTCAAATACTAATTTAAGCATTGGAGTATATAGAATTTTGTTTTGCATGACTCTCTTTTAGTGGGAGAAAACCAGAGGCCAACAGAATATAGAATGACTCCAGTCATTAATCTTAATGCCTCGAGATGATCCAACCAATATTGCATAATTTGAAATTACAAAATTGTAATTTCAAGATAAGATGTCTCGAAATAAAAATAAAGTGAGTTAAGTTAATTAATTATAATGGTTGTTAAATTGTGCATAAATATAGTTCTGGAAGTCTTAAATATTGCATGGATTCATTTGCCTCGAGGAGTTCAATTGGTGCTTGGAGTTAAGGATAAGCAAGGATAAGCAAAGAGCAAAAGTTTGCATAAGGATGCTTGCCTATGTCACTTATCGCCTCAAGTCAAACCTGATGGAAAATGTCTGGAGTTAAGAAGAAGTAGTGACTCATACCTGGAGGTAATAAATAAAATATTTAGAGTTAATGAAAAATAAGAGTCTAACTGCCTCTAGGTTCAAGTCCAATGCCTCGAGTTTACTCTTCAAAAATTAAAAAAACTATATATATATATATATATATATATATATATATATATATATATATATATATATATATTTCCGAGTGATGCCTCCATTTGCTTTAGAATCAAGACAAACCTGCCTCGGGTCACTCGTTTCAATCAATTTTTTTTTTTAAAAAAAAACAAAACAATTTTTCAAATGATAATTAATATATTTATATATTATTGTTCATCGGAATGCTAGCTTGGAAACCGTAACCTGCCACTTTAAAGCATGGCTTTAAACCAAAGGCATGAGATAACTAACAGAAATATATATTTTAAGCATCCGAGTAAATGCCTCTGATCAATTGCCTGCCTCGGGTCAATTCTTTCGGTTTGTGGTTCTGCTTTTGCCTCAAGTTGTGTGGATTAAAGCCTAAAGTCAAACCCAATAAAAAAAAAAGGGGCAAAAGGCAATAACTCATATACCTGGAGGTCATAAATAAAATATATGAAAGGTAAGAGCCTAATTGCCTCAATGTACAAGTTATGCTTCTGTGTAATGCCTCCGGTTCATCTTTTTAAACACACACACACACACACATATTATTCTTGTGGTTCTGGTCTCGTCTGGGGGAGTTAATTTAATATATATATATATAAGGATAAGATATTCTTATTACCATTTTTTGTTACTACAACTTTTTCACCGTTAGATCAGAATCTCAATAAGAGAGAGAAATGATAAAGATATATAAGATTCTGATCTAACGGTGAAAAAGTGGTAGTAACAAAAAATAATAGTAAGAATATTCTATCTCATATGTGTGTGTGTATGTGTGTTATACATGTTCATTTCCCCGTTTATTTCTCCTTAAAAGTTTGCCATTCCCGTTCCTTCACCGCCAATAATATCCTTCACCGTTTTCTCTTCTCAAAATCTTCTAATTTCCGGCAAAACTCCTCGCTATGCCTCTCAAAAAGTCTTCAAAATCCAGAGCTTTGCCTTATTATGAGCCCAGTCGCCTCACCTCCTCATCCCCAAAATCCTTGCCTTGACCAAAAAGGGCGACAAAACCTCCAAAAAGGTTCCAGCCGAAAGTTGCCACTAATGAAGGATTGGTTGCTAAACCCAGATCTAAGGGAGTGGTGTTTAAGGATTCTTCATCTGTTCAAGCAAGGCTAAAGGGTGGGTGTAATACCCCAGATTATTATTATTATTGTTAATAATAATAATAATAATAATAATAATATTGATATTAAAATTAAAATTAAAACTAATAATATATTGATAGAACCTCATCTAATCAATAGGATGTTACACTTTGATCATTTAAGCATAAGGTTTTATATTTATATTTGTGTGAATGTATTATAAAACACTTTTGGGGGGAAAAAGGAAAAATAAAAAGATTGCTTTCACTAGATTATGGTATTACCGACGTAAATCATCCCGTATAGAGAGCTTGTTTCATTTAGTGATAAAATGCAGGAAAATAAAATGCAATTATTAATTGTTTGATATTAATTATATTCCTTTGAAATTTGAAAATTATTTTATAGTTTTATATCTAAATTACTATTAAAGCGATAATTAAGAGTATAATATTTAATATATATATATTTAAAATCCTAGGTGTTGGTTTTATATAATTCACTGATTGTTATATGTAGTGTTCTCACCTGGTTTATTATAGTAATAATTGTAACATCCCATTTGAAAATAGCGACAATTTTTTTTTTTAAACCAGTGATCAGAGTCGAGCATTCTAACAAGTGAGTAACTGAACCTTAAAGATATATAACCATAGTGTAATTGTTCTAATACAGTCATCTAATACCCAAAAGAAGGCAAATACATAAACTAAAAACATAAAAACTTCGTCTTGCATCCTACATCGTCTGCTTGCCTCTATCTTCACTCCTTGGTTCGCCTGAACCTGAAGCTACAACTGAGATCCAATTTCCATTTGGATCTCAGGTAACGGTTAACCTTATACTCAAATATCACAATATATAGGCAACAGATATTCATAACAACATAACAACATCTCAATACAAAAGCACACAGCAAATGCATGATCATAACATTGACAGAACATAAGCACAAAGCAGTATGTAAAGTCCTACAACATGTCTGCACATAACCAGTGTCACGACGGCCCATCGTGTCCTCAGCACTAGGAAAACTCAACGGCGTTATCAAGACTATAACCCGTATAAAGCTGTATGCACAACTGACGACCCTAAGCAAAGCCTCAGTATATGAACGTATCTATCACATATATGTATATGAGCAGCATAAGAGTTAAGGTTACAATACGCGTCCGTACCTTTGTTGATGATATCTGGTACTTTCGTCGAAAAACGTTACGTTTGACAGCGGTACGACGGCGGTACAACAGCGGAAACAGCGGTTCGTGATTTCAGATATCCTATAAGGATAATATCACATTTATGAATCATAATAGGCATTTTAGGTACAAATTACCATTTTGCCCCTAATTTGATTAATTGGTGGTATTTTGCCAGAGCTTTGCTATTTTGACTCTAATCTTTCATAATTTTGACATAATTCTTTCTCCAACATATTCTTGAAATAAATATCATATTTATTCCTTAAACATGATATCTAAGCTAACTTGAAAGTTAGAGATTATTCTAGCATTCCTACTATAACTACTGAAAGAACTACTTAAACTAAAGACTAAGGACAGAAGAACTTACCCAAAGCTTTGCTATGAACTCCTTACTCCTTCTCCAGAGCTTCTCTCTCTAACTTCTCTCTAGGATTGCTTGTGAATTGGTGAAGAATGAAGAGAAATGAAGGGCTATTTATAGAAACATCGAATGGCAATTCCGTAATTTCTTTAAACTTCGTCTGGACAGATTCTGACCGTTGGATTGCACTTTTTGAAATGGGCTGATCTGGGCCTTACACCTCTCTATGATGACATCATCATGAGTCATCAAAGTGATGTCATGCCTACATCATCTCTTGATTTATGTGCCTTTATATGATAAAGTTACCTGTTAGGTGTCCTAATTGCGTAATCTTGGGAAAACTCAAAATTCCGGAAGTAAAGCCCTGAAGGTCTTTTCTTCCTCTTTCAAGTTACTTGAGTCAACTAAATTTTTGATCCCATTAAGGACATTTCGTTGTCTGCTGAATATTTCGGCCAAACGCCGTCGGCTACGGAAATTGCGTCTGCCGACGTCAACTTCTAGATCATAAATCACTCGTTCATAATATGTCCAGATGTTTACCAACTTATCCCCGGATTCCATTTTATGAATTATTTTCTATAGGTTTACACTTCCACTATCTGTCTTAATTTCACAAAATATCTTCTTGGCTCTATCTCATGATCACTCCGTCGGTTACGGAAATGACTTCGGAGATAGGTCACTCCGAGGTAAAAATTCACTTGTCTATAATATACTCTGACTCTAGAAACTTAGTTCATGGTTTTCTAGGTAGCATTTTATTTCTATCCATGGTCATTTATCTACTTGCTTTTTACCATTATAATATTATTTAATTGCAAAATATCTTAGATATTTATTATTATTATTATTATTATTTTTTTTTTAATTTCCATTTTAATTTTTCTTTATTTTTCTTCATAATTTTCGTTTATATATATATATATATATATATATATATATATATATATATTAATTTCCACCTTTTTCTCTTTATCTTATGTCTAAACAATTAGCCATTAATTATCTAATTAATCACTTACTAATTGTTGACAAATTTCTTAATTAGTAATAATTATTATTTCACAACTATTTTACTGATATTGGTAATTTATGTACCGTGCATAATATTAAAAATCATGGGGTCCAATATGGTCCCCCAATACTTTTTGATTTTTCTCCTTTAATTTTTCCAAGGTTATAATTTAATAAATTACCTAAATTAGAGACAACATACTTTCTAATTTTTAATAAATATTTAGTTGCCTTTTAGGATTTGTCATCATATTCTTAGGATGTTTTATAGCCCTAAAATGCATTTTTCACATTTTTGGCAATAAATTCCATTTAACTTTCTTAAGTATTTTCCTTTGAAAATAGACTAATTATTTAATATTTTGAGACCATAGTCATCATAAATGGACATTCTTATTACTATAACATAATACTCCAGATAATAGTTATCCGGGTATTACATTTAATAATATAGTAATAAACAAAAAAAATTAATTAGAATTTAATAAATGATTTATTACTTTTATAGTAAAAATTTAGGAATTTATAAATGATTTGTTATTATTCTTATTCATTGATTAGCAATAGTTAAAAGCTCAACCCACAAAGCCCAGCTATTAACTAAACCCTAAGAGCCTAATTATAAGTTAGGTTTAACCGCCTAACTTTAGTCATCGTTCAGTAGCTCTCTCCCTCTGAAAATTCCTTGCGGCAGAGTTTCCCTTCTAGAAGCTTAGCAACCACAGAGACCAGGTAATTCTAATCCCAAAAACTCCTTTCCCTTTTTGACTGAACCCTGGTATTAATTAATCCTCATCTGATGATCTCTTGTATTCATATCTATTTCCCTCGTTCTGCGTGAATCATTAATCCTTCCGTGTATGCTGCCTTTTCACATGTAAATACCTTAGGGCCCCTTTTTGATAAATAAATTTTTATATACGTCGTCATAGAACTTTGTTTTATTATCAACTGTATATTTAAATTGTTGTTCTGTTGCCACAGAAATCCTATTCTCTCCTTACTTTTGATTTCCGTCCGCATGTGTGTTATTAATTTGCTGTTTTGTCTTATATGCGTCATTATATTTGATTTCGTCTGCACGTAATGAATCATTATGAAAACATCTATCAAATTCTCAAATTGCCGCGGGGCCCACGTATGGATTATTCAATGCCACTCTTGATTCAAATACATATATATTTTTCTTTTCTTCAATTTGTTCCTTCAGCTTGCTTTGGTTAGAATTTTGTGTGGGGACCACACGTGTTTGGGTCCAACATCTTTGCTTTTGAATTTTTGCGGGGACCACACACAATTGCTCACCGAAATGCTTGGAGATTTTGAAAGAAATATGCCTATTCATGTGGGGTCCACTTCTTTCTCTTCTTAATTTGATCTTTTGACCAAGCTTTGAGGTCTCATAATCTCTCCTACAAAATAAAAATAGGATATTGATAGATTTTGTGTTAAACTCTCCTTATATCCTATAATTAATTTAAATGATAGAAACATATATAAAATATAATTAAATAAGTATAATATATTAATAAGTTCAATCTAATATTTCTCGAAATCTATAGTCATTTAAGTGTGGAAGTTAAGATCCACACTTCCTTGTAGAGTTAAGGGTTTTATTATTATTATTATTATTATAAATATCTAATTACACATAATAAAACAAAATAATTTAGGAATTTTATTATGAGTTTAAAATTTATTAGCTGTGGGAGGATAGCTTTGGGAAGGTACCTCCCAAAGTGATGAACACACACTTTTAAGGCTTTATGCCTTCGAAAAGAAAATTATTTGATGTGAACCGATATATCCGTTCTTCCCAAAGTGGTGCCTGGCAGGATATCCGGGTCAAAGGTGTGGACACTAGGGAGAAAATGATCTATGGCCAATTTGATGATGATTTGTGACTGGCAGGTTTCCGGGTCACAGGGTAGATTGGCAGGATATCCGGGTCTACCATGGTTCTCTTCCCACTAGAAAACTCTAAAAACGATGACACCCTTTTAGTTTATACATATACACATATTATATCTTTATTTTATTTTATTTTGCAATTAATTTATTTTTATTTATAATCATTTTATTTTATGTTGGAATTGATTTATTTTACAATTATTTAATTTTATTTTGTAGTTAATTTATCTTATTTTATAATTGTTTTATTTTGGAATTAATTTATTTTATTTTACAATTAATTTAATTTATTTTATAATTTATTTATTTTATTTCAATTCATATCAAATTTATCTATCTATCTATTTATTTCTGTTATATTTTATTTCATTTTATCTTTTTTTAATTAGGATTACCAGCGTTTGTTGATGTGTGTATTCTTGGGCTGCGATGATCTTTCGGGGGAGCAGAATTTCAGTGAATAGGTTTCAAAGATTGGGGCTAGCAGTGAGAAGTGAGGATGACGGACAATAAACTCTAGTTATCTACTTTCTTTTATTTGATTTTATTTTATATTTTTTAATGAACATCCTATTAAGTTTAGATTTATTTCATGTAATAAGAAGCCTTGCACTTGTCCCATACAAGTGTGGCGATGATACTTCCCAAATTTAGGTATTTTGAATTTTAGTTATTATTTATAGAAATCATGGAAATTTTATGTTTTATAACTGCTAGAAATTCGAGGGTGTTACAGTGAGTCTAAGGCAAGCAAAAGAAAAAGCAAAGAATTATCAGATGCTCTCCCAAGCTCGTTGTCTGTCTCTGAAAAAGGGAAGAGTAAGATCCTTAGCGAAGCACCACCAGGCAAGCGCATAAAAACAATGATTTTAGCTGCTGATTTTAGAGGTGGTTCATCCTCAAAGGTATCTGATTATGTTCCTGTATCTAAGACTGCTTTAGTGACTGATACTAGTCCTAATTCCTCAATACCTAAGCATACTCTTATCTCCAATTCCATCATTTTATCTACTAGCGATTTACAACTTTTTCATGATCAATATGGGTCTCGTAAATTTTGTCCTATAGTTTATGTTGATCTTGAAAAGCTTAAATCTAACCGTGACCTTGATTTATCGCCCTGGCTTGCCTCTTTTGAAAAACTTCTTGCCATTAGAACTCCTTATTCTCCTTTTGTGGTTAAAAATTTCTATTTTAATATGAGAATTACCAATCTTTTGAACTCTGATGGTAGTCTTCAAGAGGCAAGAATGACCACTTTTGTGTGTGGGAAAAAAGATCATTGTTTCAACAAACTATATTAACCATTTGTTACAAATTATTGATCCTCCTCCTCCTGTACCTATTCTTAATTATTCTGACGAGGAACTTTTTAAAATTCTCGGACCAGGTGAACCATTAGGGCCCTTGCATTTTTCTCCTAGTTCCATGCCACCTTTGCACAGAGCTTTTCACTACATTTACTTTGGAAACCTCGTGCAAAAAGGCAACAACTTTACACACTTTGCTGCAGCGAGATTATGCTTTATTTGCTTCGATTCTCAAAAAAATTGCTCATAATGTTGGTGAATGGGTTTACTTTGAGATGCATCGTTTTAGATTTCTCTCATCTACTTTTGCTCCCATTCCCTTTACAAACCTCATTTCTCTTATGCTTTTCGAATTTGGTCTTTGGCATCTTGACCTTCATGACAAACCTATCAAACCCCAATGGTTTGGACAATATCATCTTAACCATATGAAAATTACTTTTAAAGAGGGAACATGACAGCCAAAGGGCAGATCTAGATCTAGAGCATCTCCATCTCGAGCAACAAAAGCTCAATCTCCTCTTGCAGATACTGGTCCTCAATCCCAACCTTCTCCGCCTCCACCTTCAATGTCACATTCCTCTATGAACGTTATTGTAGAGATGGTTGTAGTTGAAGCAATTGGCTCAATTAAGGTTTCTCTCATAGCTCAACAGACAGAGATATGTGCAAAGATTGAATCTGAAGTGAAGAAGTTTGTAGATACTGAGATTGAGGATCGCTTTGGAAATATTGAAGGACATTTGGAAGGTTATGGTGCAAAGTTTGAAAGTCTTTATGTTGTCTACCAAATGTTAAACTCCAAGTTTGTCAAGCTTTTTCAGCTTTTATTTGTGCAAGCTGGACCTTCTGGTGTTTCGTCTACCATTCCTATTTCTCCTTCACTCATCCCATTTGCTTCCACTCTTGTAGCCTCAACCCCCATTTTAGACTCCTCTCCGATTGCAGCATCTACTCCTGCTACTGTTGTTGTCCCTTCCTCTCTCCTTACCCCATTGATCCCTCCACCGTTAAGCTTCCATCCTCATCTTCCTCAGATTTCCCAAATTCCCCTTTTTCTGGTCCTGTTACATCCACTTTGTTTGCTGATGACAAAGGGGGAGAGAGCTGTTAAGCTTATTTTTCTGTTCTTATTTTCTGTTGATTTTAATGGAGCTTTGAACTTGATTATATGCATATATATTATCTTATCTAGTTTAATGGAGCTTTGAACTTGATTATATGCATATATCTTGTATGCTCTTGCAATTATTTTTGTTGTCATTTGGTTCATGTTATTTGTGCTTATTTAGAAAAATCTTCAGAAAAATATTTTCAAATTTTCAAAGCATTATAAGTGGTGTCATCATCAAAAAGGGGGAGAAATACTAGTGCACAAAAGAGCTTTAAGACCGCCTCATTTAGACCGGATTATAGAGAATCAGGTCTTAAAAGTATGACCGATGGCAGTTTCGTAAATATAAAGAAATTTTTGGACTAGATTATAAAGGATCCGGTCTTAAAAATATGACCAGTGACATTTTCGTAAATATATATAACACTTTTAAGACCAGATTATAAAAGATCTAGTCTTAAAAGTATGACCAGTGGATATTTCGTAAATATATAGAATACTTTTAAAACCAGATTATAAAACATTCGGTCTTAAAAGTATAACCGGTAGCAATTTCGTAAATATTTTGAGAAGACGTCGATCAGAGATGAGTCCGAGAATGCGATGCTTTATTCCTTTGGTTAATTGGAATTATATATAGATGCTAATAAGTAAATAACCTTCTAACCAAGGCAGTTCCTATAATCTAGGGATTACAATCAAGAATATAATTACGAAATTCAAAAAACCATAATCTACTAACTTAATTCCTAAAATCTCTCTAACAACTTAATTAAGATAATTGCATAATATAATCTAGGGATTACAATCGGGAATATAATTACGAAATTCAAAAAACCATAATCTGCTAACTTAATTCCTAAAATCTCTCTAAAAAACTTTTAAGACCAGATATTTAAAATATGAGGTCTTAAAAGTCTTATTTTTAAGGCCTCATATTTTAAAAGTCTAGTCTTAAAAGTATAACCGGCGGCGGTTTTATAAATATAAAAATAATAAGCAACTTTTAAGACCGGATATTTAAAATTTGAGGTCTTAAAAGTCTTATTTTTAAGACCTCATATTTTAAAAGTCCGGTCTTAAAAGTATAACCGCTGGTGGTTTTGTAAATATAAAAATAAAAAACTTTTAAGACCGGATATTTAAAATACAAGGTCTTAAAAGTCTTATTTTTAAGACCTCATATTTTAAAAGTCTAGTCTTAAAAGTATGACTGATAGTAGTTTTGTAAATACAAAATAAAAAAATTTTAAGACTGGATATTTAAAATATGAGGTTTTAAAAGTCTTATTTTTAAGACATCATCTTTTAAAAGATCGGTCTAAAAATTCTAAAATATGAATTTTCTATTTTCCCACGTGGAAAATTGAATTTTATTCTTTGAACCTCTCTTCAATTCCTATCTTCGACCTTGTAAGTCCCGCCTCACTATTTTTAACCTCGTCTCATCTCAAGGACTTCGCTCACAAATTTTCTAACGCTGCGAAAATTGCTCTCGCATCCTTTGCTCTCATGGTCTCTTGTTTTCGTTCTAGCTTTTCTAGGTTTGCAATTTTTACTTTGTTTTCTTTGATCTATTTAATTTTTGCTTCTTCAACCTGGAAAATTATAAGATTGAAGAATCAAGATCGTTGATCATTCTGCGTTATTCTCACTCCTTCTCTCCCTCTCCCTCTCCCTTATTTGGGGCTTGATGCCTTCTTAACTTGCCTTTATGAAACTAGAGCTTATGAATTTTTTATGGTATAGGTAAGCATCACATTTATTGCAATCGGATTTAAGCGTCAAGAGGAAAGTGATGGGAGATCCTTGCAGGTATGGCTCAACTCATCCTCTTCATTTATGCTCATCAATTGTTCATTTATCACTAACTCTGTTTTTTTTGGGTAATAATCACAGGCAAGTCAGCTAACACATGAAAATACGACTGCTGGTATTAAGAGGAGACCCTTCTCTTTCAATGATGGTGGTTTGGTTGAGATCCCTAAATTTTTACGGAAGAAAGGACGCTCGCGCTATCCGTGGATAGTTTGATGATCTATGGTGTCCATTTTTTTTTTATTTAAAGAAAGGGACTTTTAAGACCGGATTTTTATTTACATCCGGCCTTAAAAAGACTTTTAAGACCAGATATATTTTCACATCTGGTCTTAAAAGTCCTTTTTTTTTTTGGTGATAGAAAGAGACTTTTAAAACCTCATATTTTAAAAATGCGGTCTTAAAAGTTTGACGTTTAAGACCTCATATTTTAAAGGTTCAGTCTAAAAGGTATTTTTAAGACCGGTTAAATATCCGACCTTAAAAGTAATAGACTTTTAAGACCATCTGGAACGAGACCGGTCTCAAATCCTTAAAAGTATTTTTTGTACAGGTGAAAGAGGCAAAATGCCTTGAGGCAACTCACTTGTTGCCTAGAGACAAAACCGATTGGAACATAGTAATAATGAGTTCACCTTAGATGCCTTGAGTCAAATAACTTGATGCCTTGAGTCATATTGCCTAGAGGCAATTTTGGGATGACTAGAGGCATACACATTCAAGTTCAAAAAGAAGTTAGAAAACTTTAACTTGAGGCATGAAATAAATGACTAGAGTCATGGTGCCTTGAGACATATATTGACTGAAGGCAGGACACTAAATGACTTGAGGCAAAAAGGTAAAGTTTAGCATAATTACGAAGGTAAAGTTTAGCATAATTATGACTTTGTCATTAAAGGCTATTTTGAAAGTCATATCTAGAGCAAAAAACAATGACTAGAGGCAAAATCACTAATTGACTTGGGCAAAAGATAAAGTTCAACATAATTACGATTTTGCCATTAACTTGTCAAAAAGACGCACATCAAGAAAATGGAAATGTTCATGTGCCTTGAGTCAATTATTAAGTGACTAGAGACAACCTTAAAGCACGAAAATGAATTTTCAAATATTCAAGCAAGATAACTTGAGGTATAATTAAATTACCAAGAGGCAAATTGAGACATTAAATTTTCATCGAAAATTAAGCTTTAATTACATTATAATTGTTATCATCAAAACATAAAAAACATTAGAACTAACATTCTCCCCTTTTTTGATGATGACAAAACTTATAATGCTTTGAAAATATTTTTCTGAAGATTTTTCTAAATAAACACAAATAACATGAACCAAATGATAGCAAAAATAATTGCAAGAGCAAACAATATATATGCATATAATCAAGTTCAAAGCTCCATTAAACCAAATAAGATAATATATATGCATATAAACAAGTTCAAAGCTCCATTTAAATAGATAAGATAAGATATACAACTGACACACTAAAATCAACAGAAAAATAAGAACAGAAAAATAAGCTTAACTAGCTCGCTGATGTATATTTATCTTACTATTTCTTTTTACTGTTGCCGTGGGTTGGAAAATAATATGTAGTGGGTTGGATCATTAATAGTATGTATGGGCCACGAAGAAAAAGATATCGTGCTGAAATGGTTTTGTTATGGGCTGGAATAAGGAGAATGAAAAATGGAATGCATGAGAGGGAATAACATATGGGCTTGTGGGCTGTATTGTGGACCCATATTAACACCTACTTGATCCTATTCAAAATCCTTATTTGTAATTAAATCTTTTGCTCAACTATTTGCAAATATTAAATAAATCAAACAAAAATAGGCATTAACCTTCCGATGATTGATACTATAATTATTTAGGCCAATTTTAAAAGAAATTAAATTTCATTGTAATATTAAAAATTTAAATTCCCAAATTTGAGATCTTACAGAAGAAAGGAAGCCTGTTTTGTTAGGGTAATTTTGCAAAGTGTGGCTTATTATAATTAACCATGAGATTAAAATTTAATGTTTGTTTTGGGTTGTACATATCTCTATAAGGAGTTTAAGATGAGTAGTTATAAACATGGTTAAACTTCAGATTATTGTGGACAATTAGTTGCACACACTTGCTGAAATGTTCTTTTTGCATCTGCCTTTAGACAAGGTAAAAAGTTCAATTTATTCCTTGATATTTGGTAGATTCATAGTACACCTCCTGAGATTTGAAACAAGAATTAATTTGTCATTTTTTGATGTGTATATAAAAAGGTATGAATTTTCTAAGTTCGGTCAGAATTCTAGATTTTTCTGTAAAAATTCCTATGAACAGTATGAGCTATAGGGAAATTCTGGAACCAATGGAACCCTAATGAGCCCCGGATCTTAATTTTGTCATAAGGGGAAATTCTAGAACTTAAGTTTGAGCCTTGAACAGCTATTTTTAGAGTTAAATTGAATTGGTTACAAAATTTTAAAGTTCTCAGAAAATCTCAATCCAACAATAAGTTTTAGAATTACAAGTGTACCTGTGTAAAGATTTTGATTGTTGGTATTTTTTGGGATCTTAAAAGAGTAATAATTGTTCGTTTTTAACTACATAGCTTTAATAAAGAATATAAAAACAGCATTGAAATCCCCAGAAAGACACCAAGGTAAATGTTCACTATCCCCGATGCGCTTAAGGTTTCTCAAAAGTTCTAATCTTCTCTGAAATAAAGGACAACCATAAAAAACTGTAAGCATCCACTCAGGCCCCCCCTTTTCCCGGAACTGAAATACAGTAAGAGCATCCAGCCAAGAAGGTCTTATTTGAAAGCCCGGATTCTTAGTCTGTTTTCACTGAGAATTCAATATCTCATACACCAGCACCAGGGCTATACTTTAAATCTTAGAGAAAGATATAATAGAGGAAATGTAGAGAGAGCATCTCCCTTTTTATTTAGGGGATGAGGAGGCTTACTTGTTGGTGGCATACATTATATATATGTTAACAAGAAGCACACACTTCATGGTGTGGCATACAATCAATTAATCAAATATTAAATAAGAAGACTTCCTTCATTAAATCGCTTCATGGTAAAAACTAACGATTAGACAAGTCAAACATTAATTAATACGATAACACAAGAAAGGTTATTTTATTGGTATTTCCTGGCATCATGAAATAAGTATGCACCGTTAAAGGGGTGAATGGTGATTAATTTTTTTAATATTAGTTCCCACTTAAACTAACAGCAAAAACATTAGAAAAACCATAATCACTTCTTTTCTTTAACAATGATAAGCAACGGCCTCAGCCCAATTGTGAGAGCGGGCGTGGATAACATAGCAGCCTTCAGAATTCCAAAAACCTGCAATATTAAATACATCCATCATTTAGAATTTGATCAACAAGGCCTAAAAATTAAATAAGTGAGAAATACATTGAATTAAGAGAACAACATTAAGTATTGTACCTCATTAATAGACAAAGCAGACGGAGACGAAAAGGGTTCAAAACACAAATCATCTGTCACCTCGAACTTTGTTCCTGACTTGTCATAAACACCTAAATTATTCCCTGAAGAACTTCCTAAATTTTTAACTGGTAACAACTGGTTTTTGACTTTTGTTGAAGCAATCAGAGGATTGAGAAGGTTGTTCTTTAGATCACCCATAATCGAATCTAAAACTAGTTCCATTCCAATCAGCTGAGCTCTTATACAAATTGTCTATGCAGCCCAAACCAGAATTGCCTCCTTCAAGAAGTTCAACTGTAGCTAATGGTATAGTCAAGAAATTTAAGAGCTGATCTATGAAATCTTCTTCTGCTTCAGCAAACAGCACTTTTAGCTCAGATTTTGATATCAGTACCCTCAACTTCATTCATATACCCACTTTTCCTTTAACTTCATTGATCTTTATAGAATTTTTTGCGCAGAGTTCTGATCAATATAGAGTTTTTTGCGCAGGAATAAGTCTGTCAAGGGTTTCTTTAACCATAATGAGAACTTCAGAAGATCCCATTAGCAAAGACAAAAAACACATGTATGTATTAGAATATATTAAGTCCCATAAAAAAAATGAAGGTATATAACCTTGAGAGACATGTTCTATCAAATTGGCATAAACAGACAAAAACGTAACATGAAGGATATTAAAATATATTATGGTCGTCATAAGGGTATATTGAGAGAATGAATTAAAAGTATTGGACTTGAGACAACTGTTTTATCTATTTTGATAAAAAGGCAAACCTAATATATACTTAATTCACTTGAATCAGACAATATATAGGATAAAACTTGAATGAGAAAAGAAGAATTCAAATATAAAAATTTTTCAAGTCCTAGAGTAAAAAGTCACATGGAATTCAATAATAATTTTTTTACCCTGAATATCCAGCTGGTTCACCTCTTTCTGAGTGTTATTCGGAGTCAATCTCAATCTCTCATTAAGACATTAAATTCCAAAAGTTTATAGCATCCACAAGGTGGTATACATATCACTAAGCTTCAATCTAAGATCATCAGAAACAATATAACAAGTCGCTTCACGAACATAGTCCTTAAAGCCCTTTGAGAATGGTGTGTTGTCATAGTGATGACAACCAATATGTTTGTAATAATCATCCATTGGGCTTCTCGGATTCAGCAACATTTGTTCATCCCCTTTTTCAGAAAAATATTTTGGTTCTAGTTTTTCTACTCTTTGACGCAGTGAGGTTATACAGTTGAATCTGCAAGACTGTACCGTAAAATCCTCACTTAGCCTCGAAACAGTTTTTAAGGGGAATGTTAAGAACCTTAGAAGAACATCCACGAAGTCCTTCCCTACTTCAAGATACAGTATTTTGTGTTTATTCTTGTCCACGATCAGAGTCAACAAAATCGGATTTTTGAATGAAGACATGATCACAAAATGCAAAACTCAAGAGGTTGAGATTTTTAATAGAAGTTGAGATATATTTTAGTTTATTTTGATAAGATATGGATTTGGCACATTATTCATGGGATTTTATCACAAATATCATAATTATAAATTAAATAGGAATTGTTAAGATTAATTAAAAGAATAAGAAAATTATATGCTAAAGTATATTTATAGTCCTTAAAGCAGAATGCAATGCAGCACTATGATTGATCAAGATCCTCCATGTGGATCACTGCGCATGCTTTTTGTCCTTTAAGTAAATTACTCTTTTTAGTGAGACGAGTTAGAGAGAGAGTGGATTCTCAATGTCTTCACAAGCTAAATCAGAGTGAAGAGACCAAAGGAGAACAACATTCATACTCAATTTGCACTTCATTGATAATCTCATCTCCCCTTTCATTATGATTTTGAATTCTGAGTTTATCTGTTCCTTCTATGCTGAATCTGTATAACTTTGAGTGGTTAGTTATTTCCTCTCGGTCTTTTTTATAAAAGCTTAAAATTTAAATTGTCTTGGTTTTCTTATAAGAGTTTGATAAGAATTTCCTCATCATTTAATAAGTTTTTTTCCCTATTTTTCCGCTCATTAATTATATATAATGCATTAATTAAAAGATTGGTGATACTTGTGTTTACTCCATTTCTCTTTCTTATCTAGCATAAGTGGAGGTAAAAAATTATTTCAAGACATACTTATTATTTTTAACTATTTTCTTAAACCGCATAATTTAGTTATTAAACTCTTATAAATAGGACTAGAGAGAGTAGTTTGCATTAGAATTATTTTAAATAAACATTGCTAGGACTGAGACTTGTTATTACTCTTTTTTAATTGTTAATGATAAGGATTAATGGGCAAAGGCATCCAAAAACTTTTATCCCAAGTGCACCAAGAACCAAATACTTTTTAGAAGTGTAAAAATACTTATGAACTCTTAAAATAAGAACAAAAATACCATGACCATTAAATCTAACTACACCGTCACTTTTTGTAGTGGGTCCCACACTATTTTTATAGAAATATCAAAATGACCTAATTCAAAACAAAAAAGAAAGACAAAAAAGAAAAACCCTTCCCCCTTCCCAAGCTTATATATGTTCTAAGATCTCTCCCTCCGAACCTCGATATGAGATGCTGATGAAGAAAGACATGAGATTAGTGACGGCGACGACATCATCCAATTACAATGGCGGCAAATCAAGCACAGTGAATGTTTGCCTTCTTCCTTGTCTTCATTGATTGATGGATGAGAGGAGATCAATTTATAATGAATAAGATTTTTTGGTGATTGGCGGTGGAAGCTAAGATTCAAATGAGAAGATTTGAGAGTGGCAATTAGGGTTCAAAAGCAATAGTGAGGATGGAGGTTACGATTGCTTTGACAGTAGAACACAATGTCAATGGCGACAAGATCTAAGATGGCATCTCCGATCAAGCTTGGTTGAAATTGCGTTAAACTGTTGTTCTCTCCCATATTGGATTGATGAATGATTGGCTTATGAAGTTATTTAAATGCATTGATCACTTTTTTAACCCTTAAAGACATGGAATTGCAAGTACAACAGTGCACATATCTTTTTGATTTTATTGATCATATTGGGTTAAAAGAAATGTCGTTGATTTGGTATGATATATATGCAATTCTGTTTTGATATACCTTGCATCAAAAAGTTTGGTTGCATGTCTTATAAGTTGTTCTATACTTTCATGCTCAAACATCAAGTAATAAGAACATGAATAAGGATCTTAAGAACTCATGATTTTCACAATACTATAGGTTTAAGTCAAGATACACTAACCTTTATCCATAATTGTGGAATTGATACTTCATAATACATAACTTGCAACACGATAATTGAAAGATTTATCATTCTCTTTACCCTTCATTTCACGCTTTCTCTTATTGATGGAAAACTAGAAGTGCCTATAATGGTCAGAGAGTGAGTGGACAAGTTTCTATCCTTTAAATAACTTATGTATTCAAAAGACATATGCATCCTATGGATATGACTGCTTTCATTAAGCAATCAAGAAACCTCTTCCTAAAAGTTATTTACCAATAGTCATTTAGCCCCTTCATTAATTATTAAACCATATACATTTATCATTGCCATATGATGCATTTCTTACATTCTCCCACTTGGCTCATGTGATATATGTCATTTCATGATTTAACAAAATATCAATAATTTTGTGCATAATCTTAGCTAAAAGATTTCATATATATTGGTTACATCATAAGTCATAGTTAAAGATAAAACTAATACAAGTCATGGCGGTGGTACATCAGTATATCGACATAGCCCCTTCCATGTACTACTTTATTAGTCTTTCTCCTTGACATAACACTTTCATGGAAGTAACTTTAATATCCATCAATAATGTCTTCATAGTAGACCTGTTTTCTAACAATATCATTTATGCATGCATAAATAAAGTTGAAAATAGGAGAATCTCATAAACACATATATATTAATGAGCTCAAAGTGTTAATGACCAATACATAACAATAATTTTAACATTCTTCAGTAAACATAATACCCATACTATACACATAATATCTTGGGTGGTAATCCCTTTGTCAAGGGATCAACTATCATAATATTATTGGTGCTAATATGTTCTATTGACACTCTATGTTTTTGAACCTCTTCTTTAATGACAAGGTATTTCCATATCTACATTGTTTTGACAGGTCTAGTAGCAGCCATTGTAGAAAGAATGGCTATTGTGAAGCACAAGATATTAGTTCTATCAGGAAAGGGAGGAGTGGGAAGAACAATGTCTATTTTTCTTCTTTGCTGGCATATCAGATCAAGGTTAATTGGGAGGGAGAGATCTAAGATTGGGAGGGGCATTTTGGTACTTCCATGAAAATAGTGTGGGACCACCATAAAAAGTAACGTTGTTAGGTTAGATTTCATGGTCGAGGTATTTTACTCATATTTTGAGAGTTCATTGATACTTTTCCATAGGATCAGTATTATTGCATACAGCTGTACTGTGTTGATTACGAGCAATGCTTTGGATGTTTATATTCATCTTGTTGATGCAGATGATGTCTAGTGGCCTATGAAATTAAGAAATCTTGAAACTCATGGATCCAATGAAGACCTACTCGAAGGCAAAGGAGTGGGAAGGAAGTTGCACTATGTGATCTTTTTCCCCCCAAGAAAAAAGGTCATAAAGGGGAAGCAAAACTACAAATAAGAATATGGCATATAGAAGATCTTTTCCTTTTCTTCTATGCAAAATTAGAGTCCAATTTTTCACACATACAGAATTATTAAAGTGAGAAACTTTTTCCTTAGCCCAATTTTTTTCCCCTTTAAGGTCGAGAATGCCAAACAATTGTAATAAACTTTCCCACGTATTTCATGAATTACTAATTCAGGAGATAAGGACACACCTTGATAAACAATTAAATTTCTTTTGAAGCCACATAGTATAAATCAGATCAGATAAACAAAATAAATTATCATCCTCATAAAGATGTGGTAAAGCCCTCTTTAACCAAGCTTGAAATGAATATTAAAATAATCCAATTTAATAGAGGCATAAAAGTGTGTGTGAGAGTGAGTAGGGTAGGGGTGCGGAGAGAGATATAGTATTTCAATTAAGCAGGTTGACTGAAAGTATTATGACGAAATAAATGAAAATTTATTTTTTTTATTTAAACTGAAATAAATGAAAATTTCAAACTAAATTATCATCCAATATAAGGTCTGTGTGATAGAACGCAATTTTATTAGTGGAAAAAAATACTTCAAATTATATGTAGTAAAAGTTTTAACTAGGAAAAATTCCATTGGCTGGGCCAACAAACTGTTGGTTGAAGTTATAAGCGGCCACACCCCAATAAGAAGGAGAATATAAGTTTGAATATCAGTAAGTGCACATGTTGAGAGAGGAGAAAACTCATTGCACTTTAAGCCTTGAAAGTTGCAATTAGAAAAAGTGTAAGATTACCATACCATAATTGCAAATTTTTAGGATAAGTAACATAAGCTTTGTCATGCCATGAAACTTACCCATATATATTGTTCTGTTGTAGAATAAAATATTTCGGACTTGACCTAGGATTAAATCCCATAGGCCAACGTACCCTGAAAGAGATCAAAATCCACATAGTTCGCTTGTTAAGAATAGGCTTATAGCTAGAGGGGAGTAGGGCTGTATGCTCTGTGTGTACTGAATCATAAAAGATAGAGTCAGAGCATGTGTATCTTATTAGGGTTTGTACCCTATTTATAGGTTGACCTTGGCCCTAAATTGGTGGGCTTTTTTTTATCTTATCACTTTAAGATATAAGATATCTTTTAGTAATCAAATCCTTGATTTGTGGGTAGTTGTGATGTTGATAAAGATATTGATAAATTAGTTCTAATCTTCTTGATTTAGATAGATTATTGTGATTATCCATAAGTTGTTGCTTGTTGGGCCATCCTCATGATGGGCCCATAATTTGGATCCGTAACAGTTGCCCTCAGCCTGGTAGTTCAGGTCTCTGGGCTATCGGGATGTACTGATTGTCTTGCTTCCTTTTGTAGCAATTTTTCCCGGGATAATTACCCAGTCTATGTTCCTATATTTAACATTATGTAAGCAAATCACAATCAATGGAAAATACTTACTATTGCACATTTCAGATACTTGTCGGAATTTGATTTCTGTTCTGGTTTGCATCAGTTTCGGTTATTGATAATCATGCTTTTCCACTAACAATTCGTTGTCCACTCTGTTGTCCCCCAGCCTGGTAGTTCAGGTCTATGAGCTGCCGGGATGCATTAATTTTCTATCTCGGATCAGGTGTTTGTGATTGTTGTGATTTCTTGCATGCTGACCCGAGATTCTGGGTTCATATACTTTAACCCCGAGATTCTGAGTTTATATACTTTAACACTAAGATTCCGGGTTTGCATACCTTAACCTCGAGATTCCGAGTTTATATTCTTCAACCTCGAGATTCCAGGTTTATATTCTTCAAGAATGAGATTCCGGGCTAATATTCTTCAAACCTGAGATCTCAGGTTTATATTCTTCGAACCTAAGATTCCAAGCTAATATTCTTGAAACCCGAGATTCCGGGTTTATACTCTTCGCACCCGAGATTCCGGGTTGCGTTAACTATTTAATCTGAACCTCATGTTTGAGTTGTTTAGCTTCTGTCCGAGTTTTGATGGACTTCAAATTTACTTAAGTTTTAATTGAATTGGCCTAAGTCCAGGTTAATTTGCCTTGAAGCCTTCTACATCAAATATCCGGGTTTCCGATTTTGCTTGTCTTTTATTCTTTCCTCATTCTTATTTGCCTTGGTCTCGATTATTGATAATGTGTTTTTTCAATAATAGCATCCAAAAAACAAAGGTAACATTATTTTCCTTGATCTTGGTTATTGATAACATAATTTTTGACTACCAGCATTCAAAAAACCAAGATAGCATTTGAAAATTCACGTACACCACAAGGGCTTTCATTTCATCTTCTCATATTATCATGGAAACTTTATAGTTGTCTACTTTTTGTCCCTCAGCCTGGTAGTCCAAGTCTTTAGGCTGCCAAGGTGTATTGATTTTTTTAACACAGATCTTCATGTCCGAGTTGTATCTTGATTTTAACAATAAGTTGATTAATATGAACTCAAACATATGTTCAGAGTTCTATTCAATGACTAGGCTAGAGTCAAGATATTAGTCTGCTAGATATTCCACTGATATTATTAATCAGGCATTCTCAATATACAAACGATTTTAAATAATCATCTTAGTAATTTGACTTGTAATCAAAGCCGTAATTTAAGGTGATAGCCAATCGTCACATCTTGGGATTTAATTACTTGAATAAAATCCTAAACATTTCGACCTAATCAAGATCAGCATTGTAATACCCTAATTTTCATAATACATGTAAATTTGTATCTTAGTAAATAAATTAGCAAAATACAAAGGTGAATATGTGTCTCAAAGAATTATAATCTATTGATTATATTCTTATCCAAATTTCACTTTGGAATTAATTAACAAAAGGTTAATTATGAGACATTATTTAGGGGCTATAATTTAGCCTAAAGACAAGATATAGATGACAACAAAATTAAATAGAAATTTAAGGCAATGTATGCTAAAATTGCATATGCCTATTAAAAGAAAAATGCCTAATCAAATGTGAACTAACTTGTGTAAGTATTTTCAATTTGATTAAAGGCAATTAAATGCATTAATTAAAGACTAATTGTAACATGATTTGAGATAATTAAATCATTAAAAGGGGTTGTTATATATTCAAAAATATCAAGGGATTAATTGATGAGATTAAAAGCTAAAAATGCTCTAATGACTTGAGTTAATTAGCAAACCAATTAATATAAGATATTTGTAATAAAGTAGGAGATTAAGCACATAATTAGACAATTATTTGTGCCTCATAAGTCCACAATTTCGGCTAGAGCTTGTGGAATAATGAGAACCAAGTATTTGATGATGAGATATTTTCATGGGATTAAGCTTAAGCCTTTACTTAATTAAAGTAACCAATGATGGTTATAATTAAGAAAGCTTTAAGCACTTGATTAGGAAGCTAATTAAACCTTGCTAATCACTTTGAAAAGTCAAAGTGGGTAGCTAAAATCAAAGACCAAGATTAAGTTTAATAAAGGTAAATCTAAGGGTCCTAATTAACTACTTAATTAATCCAAATCTATGTGAATTTGGGAGAACCAATAGGATGCTAGAATATTTGATTATTAGAGATAAAAGAAACACAAAAAAATCAAGAGAGGGGGGACGGTTTTTGAGAGACTTGGAGAGTAAGAAAGAGTTTATAATATTCTAGTGTAGATATTATTTCATTAGCACATGGGATAATTGAAGATGAAAGAGGATAAGAGAGAGAGAGAGAGAGGGACGAATTGGAGAGGTGGATGGGGAGGATGAAACTACTTATGAGGCAAGTTTGAATCCAAGGGATAGAAAGCAAGAAGAAGATTTGGAACTCTAGGATAATTACCAATTGAGCCATTGAGTTTTCCTATAAATAGAGAGCTCTCCTCTCTTCATTCTTCACATCAAACTTATACCAAAGATTGGAGAGTTTAAGAGGATAGTGAAGCAAGAAGGAGGAAGGAGTACCAAGAGTCTTCAAGGGTAAGTGTTCTAGTCTTTAGCTTTTTCTTGAAGTTCTAGTTTAAATTCATAGATAATTTATGCTTTGATCTTACATATTCAAGAGCAATTTTGTTTTCATGTTTTTATGATTAAAAATGTCTTTATTTCAAAAATATGATGAAAAATATTGTGGAGCAAAATTCTTGGAAATTGAAGATCAAAATAGTGAAATTCTGGCAAAATTTTCAGTTAGAAGTTTCCCAGAGTCAACAACGAAAAGGCTATGATTTTATGTAGAAGATGGGGTTATTAAATTATGAAACTTTTCATGGTTAAATTACACACATAGGGCTTTCCAAAAATACCTAGAAAGTATCATTCTGAGTTTTTTGCAAGAAGATAAAAATTCTTGAATTAAGGCTACGTTTTCTAGGCAGAGGTTAGAAACGTTAAAACTGGGAATGAATCATTAATTTTGGGTATACACAAGTATTTTTCCTCAAAAATAGACATCCTAAGGATTCCGGGGAATTTTATAGATCCTCGTTTCGATTTTTCTAGAATTAGTTATGATTTTTCAAAGTTGGTGAAAAATCTGCCCAGAAAATCAGCATTAGCGTTTTTAAGAAATGTAAGAGCAAAATTATAATAATAATTCCACCAAGGTTAAAAATGTCAAAATAGGTGAAAATATCCTTTTTGATATTATTCTAGGAAATATGATATTAATTATAATATCATACAAAATATGGAAAAGGAAATAATCTGACGGTGAAGTTATAGGATATCCGAAAAGGCTGGGGTCGGATTCAAAGGACGTGTGTATTGGTAACTACGTGGTGAAAGGTATGTTTGCGTACTGGTAACTTTAACTCTTCTATGTCTTGTATGGATTTGATATGATTGAATGAATCATGTATATTTACATTCACTTGGCTGTAGATTGTTATATTTATACGATAATGTTGCATGCTTGTTTTCCTGAGGAACCCGTGACTAGGTCACAAGGCACTAGTGAGTGCTGATAACGATACATGTGTTGTAAGCCATTGTAGTCGGGTACCAATGTATATTCTGAATGTATGTTTATTGTGATTATCTATCATATATTGTTTATACTTTTCATATGAGGTTAACTTTTACCTGAGATTCAATGGACATTGAATCTCAACATTAACTAAAGGTTCAAGAAAGAGACCTGGATCTGAGGAGGCGACGGAGCCGAGAAGAGGTGAAGTAGACAGAGCCAGGAAGAGACATCAGTCAAAGCCAATGCCGAAAGAGCGTCTTCAGAGCATTCATTTTGGCACGAATTTAACGAGGTTACCTCAAACAGTTTGGTGCCGAAGGCAGGGCTAGTCTATGTGGATTAGTGAATAAGTCGCTGTGAACTCAGTGAGACTTCCACGATAGACAGCTACCTAGCCAAATTATTTGATTAACTAAATTAGGTTCATTGCCCCAAGTTTAGCTACGGCTTGGTTGAAGATTGTATAATTACCATGTAAGAATTGTTATTATACAAAGCTTTGTAATTGTATCACATGAATACTCCTTCGGGATATTTAATATACCAGCTTATGTCAGGGCATCAGCATATGTCTGGGTATTTTATATCAGATACTCATTGTCCAAATATTAGTGCATGCTATCCGTTTCCATATTACTCGAAGTTGTAGCACCTCAAACTCTGTTGATTTTTGTAAAATAAGTGTCAACCGACACAATTTCAAGCATGGAATTTGGGGTGTTACAACTTACAAGCATGATGATGACAAACCACCCCAGAATGTCGTTCTGATGCATCGTAACGTTTATAAGACTTGTTCACAAATCTTATAAGAGCCGGGTTCGCGTTGCCCTGGCTTTTTAAGCTTTACTAGTTTACCCGGGGTCCATTTATGGAGCGCGGATTTAACTGTATAATTTTCAGTTTATCCGAGGTCCATTTAAGGAACACAGATTTAACTATTCTTAAAACTCAGTTTTACTAGGTTCCAAATTGATCATGGAAGCACGGATTTATCTGTATAACACCGAGATTTCGGGTTTATGATTTATGAAAACGGGTTTATTTACCCAGAATTCAATCATTCAAATAGGCTCGACGGCATTGCTGTCATGATATGATTTATGAAAACAAGTTTGTTTACCCGAATTCCATCATTTAAATAGACTTGGCGGCATTTGCCGTCGCAATACGGAGCCCGAATTTTAACTAGATTCAATTTAACCGAGTTCCACTTTTAACAATTTACACGAGGTCCAGATTTTAATCAGATTTGGTCTAACCGGGGTCCGCCTTCCAAAATTTGCACGAAGCCCGAATCTTAACCAGATTTGGTTTAACCGGGGTCCGTCTTCAAAAGTTTACACGGAGCTCGGATTTTTAACTAGATTTAGTTAATCTGAGACCCTTTCTTTTTCTTTTGGAGGCATACTCTTCCTCCTCCCTTTTCCTGTAGCATTAGACGAGATGCATTCATATTATAGTACTCTAGCAGTCGTCAGCTTAAGCTCCTTAAAAAGTTCACTCTTAGGCTGCTGACATAAGCCCCAGCCAAATTTTCTGTTTGAGCGAATTGACTAACCTAAACTCTGCCACGAAGAGAAGTGCAACTTGCGAAGATCCTCAATACTAATCTCACGTACAATAGCCATCAATATCTGAAAGTTTTCTATGATATTTCAAATAGAGCTCCACATCCAGTGGCTTTATCTTCTGGCATGCTTTGATTAGAACATCTAGGGCCATGAGTTCAACCGAAGTTATATTTTCACCTTTTTTATTTGCTTTGGTTTAAAGATAATGAATCCATGTAGACATTCTGTGTAGAAAACAGTAGCGGAGAAAGCAATGACACACACTCTGAATACATCTCTTTCTCAACCATCTTATTTACAGCAGCTTCTACAAGACCAATGAATCTGTTTAGGTGATCATCACTAGTCCTTAACTCAAGAGGATCGAAATATTTCTTCTTCATCATTGAGGAGAACTGTCCATCATATCTTTCCAGTGCACTTTTGGTGTAAGGTAGTCTTATACAAGACTGATAAAGTTTTACAACATGTTGCAGACCAGCTCTTTGTTTTTGAAGATTTCGCATCAGTCGCTCAATGTCTAAAATTCTTTTCAGATGTTGCTTCAGATATCTAACAAGTTCCAAGGGACCTAAGGATAATATATTCTAATTGAGAAAAAACACCCTTGCCCCTGTTCAAGTCGCACAAATAACAAGTTTGACATGTAATGATTTCAGAGGGCAATGGCTTTCTTTCACAATTGTAGTATATTACCCATAGATCACTTGAGACTAGTTCGACTTTTGAAGATTTTAAGGGACCTGCTTGTACAAATATGCCTGCCTTAGGACCTAAGCGTAATTCCAACTAATCTGAATCGTTGGAGCAGCAAATATGGGAAATCATGTTGGCTGTAAAGTTGATGACAGCCAAAATTATATGACGCTTAATGCTCCCTCTCTTGGGTGGTGCTATCGCCACCTCCTCCTTCTTCATCATCTTCTGCTGATGATCCGCAAAATATCTCATCCTTGTACTCGTCATTGATGACGGTTCTCTCATCAAACAAATAATATATACATACATATGTATGTGTGTATATATGTAATGACTATACTATACGTAAACACAGTGAGAGAGGCAAATTAAAGCGTGTTTGTATTAAGTTAGGGGGACGTGTAAACTTAAAAGGAGGGCCATGGTGGACAGTTGACAACGCGAATTTGGAATTTCTAGCTTGTTTCCATGCATACATCCAAATTAAGATTTCACAAGTAATAAAAAAGTGAATCTTATTAAATTTTTTTAATTTTATTAATATGTTTGCTAATATGTAGGAGCTGCAAATCAGCTAATATGCAGAGATTGGGGGAAGAGGTATCGATTTTGGGGGAAGAAGGAGGCATTGTCGAGATTGGGGAAGAAGAGGATTGGGGGCTAAGGTTGAAGGAAGTGAAGCAAAGCTTATGAATGTAGAGGAAGAAGAACGAAGAAGATGATCGAAAAGAAAAGGAGATGGAGGATCTGTCACTATCTTGTGGGTCTCATAAGTTAATTAGAAAAGTAACGGAGTTTGGCTACGTTCATTGCACTTTACTTCCTCCCTTTTTTTTTCTTTTTAATTTAAATATTAGGTGTAATTAACTTTTCTTAAAGAGATTAAGAAAATATAATAAATTATGCTTAGATTATTTATCAATTTATTAATTAAATTAACTAGTTTACAGGGAAAAAATATAAATATAAATAGTCTAAATTAATTTAATTAACTTCATTAATCTCTCTAAAAAAATAAAATTTATTTTTTTATACAAAAAAATAAAATTTATTTTATATTTAAAAAAAAGAGGGAGTAAATTTATTGTTAAATTTACCACTCTGCTCTTGTTTGTATTATGGGAAAATATCAGTTAGCCTCTATTGTGGCAATTTTATTTAAACCAACCCACAAATAATTCTTAAACTTTACTTTACTTAGTTAGGCTAAAATTAAATTAAATTTTGTAAGTAAAAAGATAATGACGTATTTGCTTAATTTCTTGAATCTCTTTTAACACATTGGTGTGGGAAAGGGGAAAGGAGAGGAAGAGAACAAGAGATGGATGGTATTTGGATTTTCTAAGATAAGTTATTTATCTTATAAGATTATTTAGGTAATTAAACTAATATTTTTTCAACAAACTTTCTTTATGAAAATTATTCCACGTAATTTGTTCCCCAAATAAAGGTAATGTTGTGCAAATTAGTGAAAAATTTGAGGTAAGGATTTTGAGAGAGTTTTGATTTTTGTCAATACATGACTATATATATGTAGAGGATAATTAATTAATAATTAATTTTAATTGGTTTAGGTTTGTTAATTAGTCATTGTAGAAATTTAAAATTAGTTTTCTATTCAAAATTTTTAGGATTTATATCCTATAAGATGTTTCTACCAATTAAATATGGTTTAAATAATTTATTTGAATTTTTGAAGATATTAATGAAATTTTAATTGGTTTATTTTTGTAGATTTTGAATTATATGAAATTATTAGTTATGTTTTTAATTATGTGGGGGTTTTAAGAGTTATTAATGTGTAGTAAATTGATTGTGATAGGTTAATTTTGGCATGTATTTGAGCTCGTAGATTAGGATCGAGTAGTGTGATAATAATTGAATTTGGTAAGAGGTAATCACTTTCCTCTTGTTGTACATGATTGTATGATGTTTGTGAGTGAATTTTAATTATAGAAAATTATGAAACTATGTTGATATTGCAATTGTCTTGTGGGATTTATTTTCATAAAGAAATGACTATTGATATTATATTAATTGATGTTGATTTATGAGATTGGAAACATTATCTTAATAGTTAGTGAATTGATAATGGTATATGATAATCCATTGTCATTTTATCTCTTGAGTATTTATATGAGAGGGGGATAGTAGTGCTTCCATCTATTTTTTGGTATATGTTAGATTATTATACATTGCCATGTTAGGATTCATTTTGAATCCTCTAATTTATTTTGGATATTTTGATAAAGGATGAAGCATTATTTAGTAAAGAGTTTGGGCCTTGTGAAGTCTAAAGCTCAAATATATGCAAGATAATGTATTGATGAATGATTAGATCGAACCCTTAACTAGTTATTATTTTGAGAAAATGGAAGATGTTGCATTTTGTGCTCACCCAATATATGATATTCTTAATAAATTCAATTTATTCTATGATAGAATTTATCTTGAATAGTATTGAAGTAATTTGAGTTGTTTAATAATCATCACCCTTATAATGCTCTGTACAAATCTCTTAAGTCAACGTTATTGTTTTTAACATTCTTTAATATATTTTAACAAAACTTTAACTTATTATGGATAATATTTAAAGGAGTCTTCTTTTGGCTAATTTGTAACACCCCAAGTTCTATACTACTTATTATGTTCGTTGACATGTAGTATTCGGAATATCAATATAGTTGATGGTGTTAACATATCAAAGTAAAACAGAATGAAGAGTATGCATTATTGTTTGGATGATGAGTAACTGATAACATATGCCCAAACATAAGTTGATGCCCGACATATACTGTTTGGATGATGAGTAACTGATGGTTACATTGATGCCCAACATATACTGGTTTCATATGCCCAAACATAAGTTGAGAATATTCTTGTGATACATTTACATAGATATAAAAAAATCTTGGTCTATATAGACCTATGGCTTGGAACCCAATACAGTTAATCAAAACTATTGGCCAAATCAGTGTTTAGTCTAGTAGGAGTCTCCCCGTCTTTCACGGTTACTTATGACTGAAACCACATAGACCAACTCTTTCTTAGTTTAAATATCAAATGATTTGAAATAACACTATTAGATTTATGCCAGAAACTAGGCCCTAATAACTTTCTTGAAACTTTCGTCTTGACTAGTGCTTCTTCACGGCTCCATGTACATTGCCTATGTCGCCTTCTCAGATCCAAGTATCTTTCCTGAACTATTAAACCTTAGATAACAGTTAATCTCATATATAAAGTATAAACAATTTATGATAGATAATCACAACCAACATCCATTCAACAAACACATTGATACCTGACTACAATGATCTACAACACATGTATTGTAACCAGTACTTACCAGTGCCTCGTGACTCCGTCATGGATTCCTTAGCGCTAGGAAAACAGGCATGCAACATTATCATATAAATACAATAATCTATAGCCAACTGAATGCAAACACATATGACCCCAAGACCTAGTCTTGTTCACGAGTTCACAAAATGATTCAATCAAGCATATTAAAGCCATACAAGACATATGAGAGTTAAAGTTACAATACGCAAATTTACCTTTCAGCGCGTAGTTACCAATACGCCCAACCTTTGAATCTGACTCCAGTCTTCTTAGGTCTTCTATAACGTTACCATCGGATTATTTTATTTTTCCATAACTTATATGATATTATGATAAATATCATATTTCTTATAATATTACCAAAAAGGATATTTTCACCTATCTTAACCTTTTTACCCTTAGTGGATTAGTTATCCAATAATTTTCCTTAAAAATGCATTGTTGGATTTTCTGGTCAGATTTTTCAACAACTTTGAAAAAACATAACTAATTCTACAAAATCCAATTTGAGTGTTCCAAAAATATACATGACTATTGAAATGTATATTTTCAAGGAAAAATATTCCCATAAGCCATAACAATATGAGTCATTCCCAGTTTTTAAGTTTTCCAACATTGTTCATATTTTAACATTCAGAATGAAGCGTAAAATCAAAAATTTGTGTCTCCTTATCCAAAACTTAAAACCTTACAAATTATATATGAAAATAAATCCCTGGATGACTATTTTATTCCTGTAAAATTTCATGATTATTCAAGATCATTTTATACATAAAACAATAGCCAAATCATTCATTGCCGGCACAGAATTTAAAACTGATAGTTTTCCAAACTTTCAACATAATGATCTATTGATTCTGAAAATTATTCCTCAACATGTTTTTCACTCCATTTTGTGATAGAGACTTCCAAAATATGAACTACAATTTACCCTACAATTTTCTAGATTAAACTACAATTCTATCAAAATCTTAAAACTAGAGCTCAAGAACATACCTCTTGAAGTTCTTACTCCTTCTTTTTTGCTCCTATGGATTTTTCTCTAACTCAATCGGCTTTGATGAGTTTTTGGTGTGAATAATGAAGAGGAGAGCTTCTCTATTTATAGGAAAAACCAAGCTCATGTGGAACCAAATTACATGGAATTATTTTCCTCTTCTTCTTCCCTAACTATTGGATAAAAAAACCACTTTTCGAAATCAAATCTCCTCCCTTCATTGCTTGGACGAAAATTTGGACTCTTTTAGAGCCCTTGGATTGATTTTCCATGTGGCAAAATCCTATGGTTCATGTCTCCCATTGGTCTATTTAATTACATAACATAAGGATTTAGGCTTAATTACAAGATTAAATGACAACCATTGGATCTTAATCCAAGTGTCAAAATCTCATCCAATCTTCCACCATGTACTGGTTGCCATTGTTGACTTCTGGGGCTGATTTAATTAAGTTTAATGACCTTCCTAATCAAGTGTTTATATGCCCTCTAATCACAAGTGTCATTGTATAATTGGTTTATTAGCCAATCATCATAGTGCTTGTTTAGACAAGATTTATGCACTTTAATCTTTAATTATTCCCATTGTCTTTGATTGCCTTTAATCAAGTTGAAATTGTAAGCCACTAATCTCAACTAGCTAATTTGCTAAATGTTATTTGCTAATTTATGTTAATTTAGCTAAAGGTCTTCATAACCCTTTCCTTATCTCCTTTGATTATAAATTAGCTACTATTTTATGTGTTATTTATTTCACATTTTATAGCCCCTAAATATAGTCTCTTAATTAACCATTGGTTAATTAATTCCAAAGTTAAATTTGGATAAGAATATAATCAATAGATTGTAATTCTTTGAGACACATATTTACCTTTGTATTTTGATAATTTATTTACCAAAATACAATATTTGCATATATTATGAAAATTAGGGTATTACATAATTGAAGTTCACTACAAAAAAATTGGTTTTTTGTGACGGAAAAATTCCATCGCAAAAAACCAAATTTCCATCATAAAACAGTTTCGCGACGGAATTCATCCATCGCAAAAAAAGTGTCGTAATTGTGATGAAAAATTTTAATTCCATTGCAAGTTGTGACATAATTTTAATTCCGACGCAAGTTGTGACAGAATTTTAATTCCCTCACAAGTTGTGACAAAATTTTAATTCCGTCACAAATTTCAAAATTTGCAACAAAATTTCAATTCCGTCGAAATTTACGACGGAAAATGTTTCCATTGCAAAACCTAAAGGATTTGTAATGGAAAAAAATTCTGTTGCAATTGTAACGGAATAAATTCTGTCGCAAAATTCATTTTAAATAAAAAAATTGAAATTTAAAAAAATTAGAAAAAAGAATTTTAATTTAAAAAAATTAATAAATTTAAATTTAAAAAAATAAAAAAAATATTTATAAATATAAAAAATATATAGAACTGCATAAAAAATATAAAAAATGATTAAAAAAGTAAATAAATTTCAATAAAAATTTGCATATGATAAAAATATAAAATAACAATCATAAAGAGTTTTACATTGAGAAAGTCAAATATATATGTAATAAAGTTGTGAACAATATATACTAAAAAAAAATCTAAAAAGCAGCAACATGATCATCGTCATCGTCACCAGGATGGTCATCACCACCAAGAGCCGGCCAAATACCCTTGCCCTGGGTTAAGGACTGGAGTACAAGTTGCATCTACCTCATCATGTCCTTTGTCCGCTGCTGCTCTTGTTCTTGCTGTCGTATCCTCTCATTTTGCGCCTGCAAACAAGCATCTTGATCTTGCACCAACGCCTTCATCCTCCTAAGCTCATTCAAAAAAAACAACATTGCAAAGTAAGTTATTTTTTTCTACTTCATTTAAAAGGACTAGGGAATGAAAACGTAACAATGTAGAACAGTTTTATTACATTTACCTACATCAACACCTTCACTGCGCGGTGAGGAGTGCTTCGTAGGCTTCAGTCGACTCATAGAGACACCCATCCTGAAGAGTCTGCCTTTCTTGTCAAATCCTCCTGCAACCTCAATGAATATACTCTCGTTATCGCTTGAGAGGATGTGACCTAACTCTGGGAGTCTTTCTCCTACGTCAACTTCTGATAGGTTTCCTGCTAGCAAAAAAATACATCACAGATAACACATATGAATTAAAATAACTATGTCGATGCTTGAAACAAATAACAAAAGTAATAAATCTCTCATCGTGAATTGTTAAGACCTGGCGTTGATCCAGCGGTGACCAGTACCATCGGCAGACTCTTGGAAATGGGTCCGCTCAAAGGTAGCCCACTCAACTGATTCTTCAAGAACATCCCCAAACGCAGCCTGCAAACACAAATAATTACTGCTAGTTAATTAATTCAAAGTACAAATTATGAAATACCGAAATAGAAAATGACTGCACTCACAATTTTTCGTCGATGCTCGCTGTATGGGATGGAGCCCCCAATATATGATGGTCCATCCATATAAACCCTATTTGATTTATTTTTCTCACTCTTCTCTTGAAATTTGGGATCGGTGTTCCATCTATGAAGTAATTGTTGTAAAGTCTCAAGTTGAATCCAATCAGTCTTGCCTAGATCGTGTCACAATTTATAAAACCTATCAGACAACCACCTTCTTGCCTTGTGATTGTAAGCTTTTTTCAAGGTTTCTCAATGCTTAGGCAACCACCTAAAGTGACACTGAAAATCAATTATGGACAATTAGTGCTCCAAAGTATAAATATACCTGATTAGTTTGCATTTGCATAACAAATTAATAACCATAACTTACAAAACTTACCAATAACTCCTCGAACCAAGCTTCCCGATAATTCTCAAGAATCTCTTTCCAATTGGCCCATAGACAATTGAAATTGCGGAATATTTGGCCCGACACAAAATCTGTGACCTGATTATAAGGCTCAAATCTTGATATAGAGGAAATGACGTAAATGTTAGCATACAAAATAAAAGTAAAAACCTCGTAAATTATCAGTAACTTTACATGACTTACTCTAGATCGCTACGAGGACAAATTCATAGCAGTCCTGTCTTAGGATTAACATTTCCCCACACTGGTGTGGCTGAGGAACTAGCTTCCCCGACCTAACTTCAAGGAGATGCAGTGTGCTGAAGGATGAAATGTGACATATTGGAAAATTTTAGTACATAGTTGCTTAAATAAAACTACAGATGTAAATCAATTAGAAATTGTAAACTATACCAGCTCTGCCCCTTGCTGTGGATAAGGGGGATTGAAAGGCATACCTACACCTCCCATAATAGAGTCGATAGTGGTCGGTGAAGATGACATATGAAATGGTGGCAGCTCTGGAGAAGAGTTGAGCCCTATGCCTAAAGACGGGTCAGATGTCGTCGCCCTACCACCTCTGATAGGATGGGCCCGAGCACTACCTCCACTTCGACCACTGCCCGAATGCCCACTTGATCATGGGGAGCTGATGGATTTTGCACGAAGAAGTATTTGAACCATTGAGAAAACTCAGCAATCTTGAATTGTTCAAGTTCATAATCCGATATCAACGGATTTCTAGATTGGACCCAATCGGAGAAAAAGTTGTAACAAAAAAATGTCATTAATACTTTAATACTTAACCGTAACAGTAAAAATATAGGAAGTCTTACGTTAAGTACGAGGTGGCTTCTTCACAATTGTTTAGAATGTACCACTCCGCCACTGGCTTGTCTCTTCCTTCCAGAGTTGACCTATCACATTTCCCCACGACCTGACCTGGAAAATTAAATATAGATATATGATCGCTCGTATTACCGCCATCATCGTTGCGAGTAACCCCTCTCCATCTTGATATATTTTCAGAGGGATAATAATATGACACAAATTTTGTGGCCTCTTCAACTAGATACGCTTCAGCAATAGATTCTTTAACGTACCTTTGATTTTTGATCTTGCACTTGAGAGTGCGTAAAAACCTACAATGGACAATCACAAGGTATTTATAACTTTAGCACTATGTGGGTCAAATAATAATAGCGAGAAAGAACACACACACACACACACACATACACATATATAATATTACCTCTCAAACGGATACATCCACCTATATTGTTGCGGACCTTTGACCCTTGCCTCATATACCAAGTGAACAGGCAAATGCTTCATTGAATCGAACAAGGTAGGATGAAACACCATCTCTAACTTACATAGTGTCATTGGCATGCTCTCCTCCAGCTGCCGTTACTTGTCAACGTTAAGCTCAGAAGCACAAATTTCTCTAAAGAATATGGAAAATTATGTCAGAACAGTCCAAATATGCTTCGGTAGTGCTTTGAAGGCCCACGGCAATAATCTCTGGAAAAAAACGTGACAATCATGACTCTTCATATTGGATAACTTCACCTCATGTATCTTGACACATCTTGTCATATTTGATGCATAACCATCTGGGAGTTTCATATCTAAAACCCATTGCAACAATTCCAAATTTTGTTCTTTGTTGAATGTGTATGGAGCTCAAGGTTTAGAAGTTCATCTTGTGGCATCCACCACCAAATGCAAATTAGGCCTTCTGCAAATTGCTTCTATGTCTTGTCTTACGTAGACTGTGTCCTTAGTCTTGCTTTTGGTGTCCATTACAATGTACAGAATATTGCAGAACACATTCCTTTCAATATGCATGACATCGAGGTTGTGTCTCAACAATTGATCTTTATAATATGTCAGTTCCCAAAAGATGCTCTGTTTCATCCAATGATGATCAACCCCATATCCCTCAGGTTCGTTGAATGCAACCCCCTCTTCAATACTTGCAATGTGCCTGACCCTGTCCCATATTTCTTGACTACTTAATTGATGAGGTAGATTTGCCCATTTGACCACATTCTGTGTGAACTCTTTTCTATTTCTTCTAAGTGAATGATCAAGGGGTAGGATTCGTCGGTGCCTGTCAAACCAACAAAACTTGAGACTATTTTGCAAGCTAAAACCCATGTTCTCCTCAAGACAAGTTAGACATGCAAGCTTTCCTGACATTTGCCAGCCACTCAACATCCCATATGTAGGGAAATTATTTATCGTCCACATTAAGGCAGCCTACATGATGAAATTCTGGCTCAATGATACATCATACGTAAGAACCCCGTCACTCCACAACATCTTTAACTCATCTATCAAAGGCCTGAGGTACACATCTATATTCTTTTTTGGGTTGGAAGGCCCAGGGATTAACATATTGAGAAACAAAAACTCTTTTTTCATGCACATGAAAGGTGGAAGGTTGTACGGAGTCACAATCACTAGCCAAGAGGAATACTTCCTACCCGTCTGGTTGAAAGGAGCAAACTCATCCGAACATAAACCAAGACGAACATTATAGGGATCTGATGCAAACAAGGGATTCACCTCGTCAAATTTAAGCCAAGCTTCGGCATCGGATGGATGCGTCACAAATTTTTCATCCCTGCGATGCTCCCGGTGCCATCTCATGTGAGCAGCTATTTGTTGTGACAAATACAATCTCTAAAGTTTGGGCACAAGGGGAAAGTACCACATCTTGCTTAAGGCTTGAGAGGTTGTTTTCCCTTTAATTTTCTTGTACCTATCATGTTCACAGAATTTACAAGTTGTTCACTCAGCATCATCCTTGTAATAGAGCATACATCTGTTGGGGCAGCAATGGATTTTTTCACACCTAAGCCCAAGCTCTTTCACCTTTTTCTTTGCTTGGTAAAAATCTTTCAGCAAATTATTGTCATTCGGAGCAACTTTGCTCATGATCTGCATCATTTCGTTGTACTTCCTCTTACTCATATGGTGATCAGTCTTCAAGCTTAGTGTTGCTAGGGTAGCCGACAACGATGAGTGTTCACTACTTTCAATGTGTTCGCAACCTTCCCATAACGGTCGTTGCGCATATTGAAGCATTTTATAGAACCTATCGACTTCCGGATTAGGATCCTCTCCCATGTAACATGGTTGATTATGCGTATCAGTCTCCTCTTGCATGTATGATGGTTCAACATGAGTAAAGGGATTAAAATATTGGCCAATCGAAGGTCCTGTGGCATCCATCACCAACTGTATTGATTAAGGTTGCCTCAATGACTACTGCTCCTATAATATCCCCTTGGTGTCTATCGAACTTGGCCATGATATTCCCAACATTCATAATCGTTCATGAATCCCTTTCGACACAAATGAATTTTGACCGTGCTCTAATCTTGAAATTTTAAACACTCGCATTTGGCACAGGGACAACTAATTTATCTACTTGAATTAGGTGAGTGCGCCAAACCAAATTGAATGAACTCTTCCAGACCATCTAGGAATGCTCGAGTTAGTTTTCTTTTCTCAGTTAGACGTTTATACATCCAACTCCTATCAAGATGGTTCTCCATACCTCTCCAACCTAACCAATACACAAATATATAGAGTGGGGAGGTACCCCAGTCCACAAAACAATATGACTCAAATAATAGTGGTCAATGCAACTGGCCACTTATGACAACCAATTGCCACTTAATCATGAAAACAAGAAACAAATACAACGATTTAACTAAGAACAGATTCCAACAAGTAACCAAAAAATGATAATTTATAATTACAATTTACTGTCAACAGTAGTGATAATTTGATTTTTCAAATTATCCGTATTTATTGTATAACCTGTTAAAGACCGTTCAAATAAAAAAAATAAATGAAATATATTTGAAAAAATATTTACAGTCATTTTAATTGGTGACTAACTCAACTAACCAATTTCACTAATTTTTAAATATAATACGTAGTTGATTTTGTTTTAATCATACACATATGATTAAGTTAACATTCCAAAAAATAAATTTAACTGAGTTTTATATTTAAGATAGGAAGTAGTACCCCCGGTTCTAATATATAGTTTGTTGATAAATGAATTTGATTTTAAATATAACATCTTGATCGACTTTATCTCAAAAACTTATAATAAATACTTGACACAAGTTTATGTTTATTGAATAATCACTACTCACATATATTATTATATAATTAGTCAGATATTGCTAAAAAAATATTGAAAAATTTATTTATAAAGTCTTTCCATTTTTATTTTCCAAATTACATTGGTACATAAAGTCACACATACTATCATTAATCTTTTTATAATTTAATTTTTTTTATTAAAAATGAATTATATATAAAAGAGAGTTGGAAGTGTGTGTGTATGTAGATATAGTGTGTGGAGATAACAAAAAGTTATGTTAAGAAGATTATTGTTATACTTAATAATTTTTCAATATGAGTATTTAGTTTTTTTATGCATGTGTTGATAAATGCGAATTAAAGAAAGCAGATCATGTTCTTTTGTTCAAAATATATAAGTTAATTTTTTCTCTATGTATTGTATTTATAAATGTGGACATCATAATTCTATCTTAAGGAAAAATATATTAAATAAAACAGACGTTTTGGTAAATGATGTCATTATATTTTGATTTTCATTTAAGAGTTACATGCAATAATGATGGGAATTATAAATTTTTTTTCCTAGATTCAAAATAAAATCTATACATAATATTTCTCCAAAAAAAAAACTAAGTAATAAAACCATTAAAAAAACAAGGACATAATCTTCATTTTCGGATTAAAAAAAATAAAGCATGTCACCGCAAAAATAAAGAACATACTCTATACAAACATGATTCATTTTTTCCTATCTTCAAAATAAAATCTATACATAATATTTCTCCAAAAAAAAACTAACTAATGAAACCTTACAAAAAAAACAAGGACATAATCTTCATTTTCGGACATAATGACAACAAGCACGTTTCGGATTTGTACATACACATTGACAAATTTTGTATAATGAAGATTATACAATAAAATTATAATTATGAAAACTAACTAACATGATTCATAGTAACAAATATCATTCTTTAAAATGAAATATATAATTATGTCTCCAACTTAAAAATAAAATTAGGAAATTAAAAATATAAGTATAATTTGTATATGAAATGATATTATCTTAACAATAATATCAGCATCTTAATTTCTAATTTTGCTGCAAATTCAATTGTTATTATGAAAAATAAACCAGAAAAGAAAAACGTGTAAATCTCTATTAAATTGAAAAGAATAGATCACAAAAAAGGCCCACTTACCTAATGAAGAAGAAGGAGAAACTGATTGAACAAAGACCTGAGAACGGACGGCGACAAGACGGGTGAACATGAACTGAAGAACAAAGAAGAAAGTGAAGAAGAAGAAGGAGGAAAGAATGAAGATTGAAAGAATGAAGATTGGGGAGGGGAAGTGTATTGCGAACAAGGCGGAGGAAAGAAAGAAAAACGAAAGAAGAATGAAAAAATGGGGGAGGGGGGAGGGGAGTTGGCGGGAAGGGGTACGTGATGGGGGCTTGCAACGGAAAGCTTTTCCGTCACAAGACTTGCGACGGAATGGGCTTTTCCGTCGCAAGTCTTACGACAAAACTTATCTTGGTCGCAAACAATAGACAATTTTTCATATATCTTCTGTTTTTTGTGACGGAAATTTATTTCTATCGCAAAAAAACCCAAATTTGCGACGAAAAACTATTTCCGTCGCAAAAATTAAAAAACTTGCGACGGAAAGACTTTCGTCGCAAAATACTACTTTTCTAGTAGTGGTTGTAAGCGAAGGAATTTTTCTTGGCTAAAGTAGTGAATGAAGGAATGAGTTAACTAAAGAAAACGAAGCATTGATCGGTGGCATCTTATACGCCATTGTAATATTATTAGTATAGTACCACCACAAATACTAAATCTAAGATAAATTCAATTTATTTGGAGATATTAAAAAAACTAATTAAATTACTTTAAAATATTTATATTTATTATTTTATCCCCAAATTATTTTGCCCAACTTATAAATTGATTATAATCTAATAATATATAATAAGATTAAGTAACTTATTTATTTTCGATAATATCATTACAAAAAAGTCAACTTTATCTTATATTTAGAACCGGAAGGAAACATATAATAAGATATTTCAATTTTGCAAAAATTTCAAAAATACCAAGAAATATAAATAAAAATGTACTTGAAAATCTTAATCTTTTAAAATAATGGGTTAAGGTGCAAAAGTACACATGAGTTTTTTTCCTAGGAGCGCCTAGCACCATATGCTTTTTTTGGGAGCAAAAACGCACACGTGGTTACCATTTTTGAGCAAAAGTCACATCCCACCGTTAAGTCATTATTCACCGTCATTATCTTACTGTTCATTTCATGTCTATCTCTCTCATCACGGTGAACAGTGACTTAACGGTGAGATATGACTTTTGCTTCGAAATAATAACATGTATATTTTTTCTCCAAAAAAAAGTACATGATACTTGGCGCTCATGGGGAAATAACTCATGTATATTTTTACACCTTAAGTCTAAAACAATTTAAGAAAAATATAACAATTTTTTAAAAGAAAGATAAGGAGGACAATGAAGAAAAGTAAGAAATTAAAAAATAATAATAACAATAAAGAGTTCAAATAGAGTAGGTGCAACCGTTTCAAACCATCATTTCATATTGAAAAACAATGATGCGCAGTCACGTGCTGTGGTTGACGATATCTTTTACTTGACCATTATTTTTAGGACACATATGTATTATTATATTTGACAATTCTTACATTGGATGATCATATATAAGATATATTTTACTTGAATCAAAATCGACAGAATAAAGCTTATCACAGTAGAAAGTTAAAAATCAATGAAAAAAACATTAATCAAAACCAATGGCTGTTTACAGAGAACTGCACATATGTGCTTTGAAGATCAAGGTCCTCAAGAATGGAGCATCCACTCCTGAGTTAACAGGTCCACCAAGATCCGGAAAGGCCACATTGCTTAGAAAGTTTAGTAGTGATGACCAAGTCAAAGGTAACACTACTCTTTTTCTTTTTGGGAAAATTGCATTTAGGTCCTATATAAGAGAAATATGAAAAAATAGTCCCTTAAAATCTCCAAATTACGTTTAGGTGCCATGAAACTTTTTTACAATAAATTCTAATTCCATTGATAAGTCTATGAGAATCCATTGACAAGTCCAGGAATATCTACTAACAAGTCTATAGGCGCTTACACTGAAATGTCCATGGGCATCCCCTGACAAGTCCATAGCCATCAATTGACAAGTTCGGAATTAGAATTTATGGTAAAATAGTCTCAGGGACTTAAATGCAATTTTGCAATTTCAATAAACCATTTTATCATATTTTCTCTTATCGAGACTTAAATGCAATTTTCCCCAAAAGAAAGAGTTGTGTTACTTTGACTTAGTCATCGCTACCAAATGCAATTTCCCCAAAAGAAAGAGTTGTGTTACCTTTGACTTAGTCGTCGCTACCAAACTTTGTAACCAACATGACCTTTCTGGATCCTAGTAGACCCGTCAACTCAAAAGTGGATGCTCCATTCTTGAGGACCTCCATCTTCAAAACACATATGTGCAGTTCTATGTAAATAATAAATGTTTTGATAAATGTACTTTTTTTAATTGATTTTTAAACTTTCTACCGTCTTCAAAAAAGTTGAATTTTATCCTTGATGACCTCGGTCTTCCACCTGGATCGAGCATCTACTCTTGAGTTGACGGGTCTACAAGGAGTTCTCTTTGCTCATAATCTTGAGAAGTACTTTACTCAATTCCTTCAGAGACACCCCCAACTAACTTATCTCCTTCTTCCTTTTCCTGGATCGGCTTTGCTATTTCTTCTCTTGGCTGATCCAAGTCATCTTTAAAGTTTTTGATCTCTTCATCTGATAAAGTGGAATCCTTCAGGGCCGTCGACCTGAATTCTTGGAGTTTCGATCTACTCTCCTGAGCCTTCTCCATCATTTCCATCTATCGTCTTCTTCAACGCCTCTTGAAGCACCACGTCCAGATCAGCTCCTTCAATTAGTTTTCTTTTGTTCTCTCAATCTCAAACAACAAAAGCAAATCAGATTAGGAACGATTTCTTCTTCTTCTTCTTTTTTTTAACTTTCGTATTCGTGTCAGAAAAAGCATATCTATATATATACATAACCACGACTAATACTGCTTCCTGGAAACCGTGTCGCGAAAAGGAGAGAGATGCTTCCGCAGCGCCTTGCCTCGAAATTTCCCATCCGCCCGCGTAATCGACTCGTCTACGGCTCTTCTCGTTCTCTTCTCTCGATCTTTTTCAAATTGTTTAGTCTTTCGATACATATTATAAGGCTCCAGCGACCTCATCAGAATAAACAAAAAAAAATTAATTGTAGTTGAAGAGACTTATATTATCAACAAGCCATTCTTCAAAAATCAATTTATATTACAGATATATGAGAGAGTGTTTATTTAGTCAGATCACTATATTCCCATCCACATTCTTGCACATAAAAGAATACATTATATATTGATAAAAGTTTTCACATTTGCCCTTTCCACGTTGGTCCTTATTATAATACTAATTTATTATAATACTAATTTGACCAAATCTCCAAAAATAAGAAATGGAAGCTACCCAACATCTAATATGCCTTAAATTGATTGACTTTTCAAAATTTACTATATTTAAGCATCAAGTATTAAGTGTCATATATATTTACAATTGTGCAGTAGTCGGTGTGCTTTCACAAATTGATCATGGGTGGATTTACACCTTGCCCGATACACACACACACCTTTAGTTTTTAATATAAAACACATTACTTAATTTAATTAGATTATGGAACTTAGTTAGGTTAGTTAATATGATATATATTTTTTAAAATACGCTAACTAATTTCCTTAATTCCCTCATTTGCTCTTTTCTTTAATTGTTGTTGAGGAAGCATCGAAAGAGGTAAATTATGAAAATATTGATAAATATGAAAAATTTAATTTATCTTATATTTAGGATTAATATCGACTCTATAAATATACTTTATATTAAAGAATGGAGAAGTGTATACACACACATATATATTACACAATGACAGACACACACACGAAGTGTCCTAAGTACACAACAAACAAAGGAGTATAAACCCACACACACACACATGAAGTGTCCTAACTCCTAAGTACAAAACAAATAAATTAAATGAGGGTAAACCTAGATATGCAAAAAAATAAACAAGACAGATAATAAGGATCGATGATTATTTATTATTCGTGAATTTGAAGGACCAGAGCAGCAAATATAGAAAATGAAGTTGAAGATAGCATAAACTATACGCAGCTTGATGATGCCTCTCTTAGGTGGCACCACCTTCTTCCTGTCTTCGTCTTCTGCTCATCTTCGTTAGCAAAATCTCTCAACCTTTGGTGATGCGCTCATCACACAAATTTTTTGACATTTGAGTATAACAATTTTTTGTGTTTGTAGTGTGTGTTGTGGGGGACTAGGCATTTAAGAGAGTAAAAGCTTGCTCAACATTTTTAATGGTCAAAATTTGATGATTGGATTATTCAGATCAAATTTAAATGGTCCAAATCTAATGATTGGGGATGCTCATCATGATTCTGAAAAATGACTGGTTTCATAGTCTAAATATGACTCTAACCCATCATACTTGATTTTTGCATTCTTTTCCCCCACATGGGGATTAAAATGAAAAAGGAAAATTCCTCCAAACTCCTGACTCATGAAGAGTTCTTGTGCCGCTACTACTGAATATTGGGCCTCATTTGAGCCTAAAAGTATTGTGCTATTGGGCCTTAACAAGTCCGATTACCTATAAACACTACTATAAGATAGAGATTTTACCTTCCCAAAAAACATATATTTTTCAGAAAGGAAAATAAAAAATAAAAGCAACAACATTTTTATAATTATGTGCATTAATTTGTCATCCCTTTAAGAAAATAAGGACGTCATAAATGCATTTGGCGTTCATTTCAAAAAAAAGAGACGTTAATGCCCATGCCTTTGGTGTCCACTTTTTTTTGGGGGGGGGGGGGGGAAGGATGGCAAACACCAATCTTTTGGTATCCCATTTTCTGAAAAGGACGCCAAAACATGGTCTTTGATTGAAATGCTTTAATTAATATCATATTGTCTTCCATTTGTTGCTTCTTTTGTTTGTGTGTGTGATGGTTTGTATCTAAGTACTTCCATCAATAATAATATTTTCCTCTTTTTTTTTTTTAAAACCTTCTTGTTCTCTTCTTTTATGTGTGTTTGATTGTTTATTATTAATGTCAATGGACTATATTTTATAAGGATATGGTGTTTATTTTCCAAAACTGAATTTATAGAGGCTTTTTGTTTTGTTTTTTTGTTTTTAGAGTAGAGGTGATTCCAATCCAAAAATATTCTTTTGTTTTCTTAAAAAACACTTACGAAGTCCATTTTTTTAAAAAAGGGATCTTGTAAGTATGGACCTTACGGTGTCTCTTTTATTAAAAAAAAACGCCCTAAGCACTTAAAGATTTAATAGAGAAAAAACACAAACTAATAAATCAAAAATTAAAATAAGCTAGAGATATTTAAAGAATAATAGTTTTCCCAAAAACAAATAAAAGATAAAGAGTTGTGTTACGTTTGACTTGACCATCACTACCAAACTTTCTAACCAACGTGATCTTGGTAGACCTGTCAACTCAAGAGTAGATGCTCCATCCTAAAGGTTGAAGACGGAGGTCCTCAAATACTGAAATGAGAATAATGAATTTTACACACTTCGTTGACTGATTAAAGGTGTAAATAGTGCTAATACATGTGTACCCTAGTGGATAATATCATAATTAAAGAACTTATATAGTCTGATTTTTTTTCTAAGGGATAATTAATCTGCATGTCCTCATAGTTTCAACCAATTTTTAAGTAGGTTCTTATTTTCCCATTTTTATCAAGTCTTTATACTTTCATTTATTTTTAATCAAGTCCTTATAATTTTTTTTAAAAAATTTTTATCAGGTCATTATAGTTTCTTCTTCTTCTTCTTTTAGTTAGGTTCTTCGAACTTTTTATTTTTTAATCAATACACTCTAATAATATTACTCTATAAATATAAACTATAATATTATTAATTATAATGTATTTTTTTTTAATAATGTTGTATAAATAATAATACTTCATAAATAGTAAGTTACTATAACAATTTTCTTAATAATCTTTAAAATCTGTAACCAAACATTTATTTATGTTTTTTATTTTGAGATAGGATATTCTTACTACCTCTTAACCTTATTACCTTTTGACTACTACTTTTTTACCGTTAGATCAATTATTTGATCTAACGGTCCTAGTTTACCATACTTAAAACCTTCTTTCTTCTCCAACATTTCTCCTTCTTTTGCTTCCATTCTCTTCATCGCCGGCAGCGATCAAGAGTTTTAGAATGATAGGGTTGTGACCTAAAACTTGACAACACATATATTTGGACCCACGAATTTTAAATTAGGATTTCGGAAGACTCCTCTCAATCTTGACGGTGCATTAAAGAAACTGGAAATAGCAACCACATGAAGACTAGCTTAATATTATATTGAACTCGAGTGGGTGGTGTGTTGGTTGGTTACTCACAACATGAGCAACAAGACACGACGCGGCACGAGAAGCTGGGAATCGCTGGTTGCGACCAGATCCGTCAAAGTACAGTGCCCAATTTCATCATCGTCGTCACCATCATTTGGTGGCACAGGGTCTTGAGTAGATTGTGTATTTATCAATTTTCTTGGGGCTTTCGGCCTGGAGGAGGAGGCATTTGCCTTTTCAGTGAATAGTGTGACGGCGGCGATTAAGAGGATGGAAGGGAAAGAGGGAGAAATGTGGATAAGGAAAAAAAATTTTAAGTAGAGTAAATCAGGACCGTTGGATCAAATAATAGATCTAACAGTAAAAAAATGGTAGTCAAAAGATAGTAAGATTAAGAGGTAGTAAGAATATCCTATCTCTTTTATTTTATAGTTCTTATTTTTATTTATTTTCATAATTATAAATTTGGGAGCATAATAATATAATTTTATAAAATATAAAGATAATTAATTATTCTAACTATGTTAATTATATATATATATATATATATATATATATATATATATATATATATATATATATAAATTATATTTTAATAATTATTTAATAATTATATTAAATTTATTATTGATATTTTTATTTAATTTTATTTTTTTATTTAATTTTAAATATTAATTATTTAATGCTATTTAAATTATTTTTAATTTCATCGTTTGAGTATTTATATGAGAGGGGATGGTGGATGTAGATTTGACAAGAGGTTATTTAAAGAGGAAATAAAAAGGTGAATTCTTATACAAAAAGAGGAAATAAGGTGATGAGCTTTTAGATTTACATGGGTTAGTCCTTTGGCCAATTTATGTTTAATAAGGCATTGACACCCTACTAATATGTTAGAGGGGGAACCCATAATCTGATTTTGTGCTTTGTTGATTTGGTCAGTCCATATCACTCAAGCAATGAACTTATTGAGTTAAACTACCAACTATATAGGTGAGTGCTAGCCCATGGGTTTAGTTAGAGGAAATAAAGTAAGATTGAGAATAATTTCTTAAATATTAATTTTTGTGCACTTATGTGCTAAATATGGAAATGAGATTGTGAATTGATATGCATGTTGTTGTAATACCCGGAAAATTACTATCTGGACTATTATGTTACCATAATAAAAATGTATATTTATGAAGATTTTGATCTCAACATGGTATATGATTAGTCTATGTTCAAAGAAAAACACTAAGAAAATTAAAGGAAATTTATTGACGGAAATGTGAAAAATGCACCTTAATGCCATAAAACATCCTGAGGAGAATTATGAAAATTCCAAAAGGCATGAAACAATTATTAAAAATTTAGGAAGCATATTATCCTTAATTTAGACAATTTAATAAATTACTTTCTATGAAAATAAAAAAAAAATTAAAAAGTATTTTAAGACTAAAATTGACTCTATGACTTTTGATAATTTGCATGGAGCTTAGATTATTAATGTCAATAAAGTTGTTGTGAGGAAATGATGAGTTTTAATTAAGAAAATTAGTAGGAATTATTAAAGGATTAATTAAGTAATTTTTGGGAATTTTATAAGCTTATAGAAATTTAGGAAACATGAAAAATAAAATAAATATGAATGAGTATTATTAAGGATCGAAATTTTTGGGCCAAAATTAAATAAATAATAAAGGTCAAGAAGTAATATTGGAAAACCAAGATCAAAAGCTTAGGATTGTTCAAGAAATTATAAAAGCCTAAATCCATGAAATTGCTTATGGACCAATAGGGAAATTTTAAGGGAAATAAATATAGGATAAATGGGATATTATGGAAATTGGAATATATATATATATATATATATATATATATATATATATATATATATATATATATATATATTTGTGTGTTGGCCGAATTTAGGGGGGGATAAGGATGAAGTTTGATTTTTATCATATAATAATAATATAAATTTAAGCATGTGTTAAATAGATAATGTTATAATAATAAGGAGTAAACAAATAATGGAAATAAGAACCGATAGAAAATAATTCATAAACTAGAATCCAGGGATGAGTTAAGAAAAACCAGAGTATATTATTGATCAGTGGATTTTTATCCAGAAGTTGGCGCTGGCAGAAGTTATTTTTGTAACCGGTCGCGAATACCGAGGATTTTCGGCAGATAGCGGAATGTCCTTAATGAGGGTATAAGGTGAGGAAAACCCAGTAATCTCGAAGAGGGTGACAAGACCTTCAAGGTATTGCTTCCGGAATTTTAAGTTTTTACGGAATTTCGCGATCAGGACACCGAACCAGGAACTTTATCTGATAAAGCAAGATGACATAAGGTTAGATGATGTCATCAATTTTGTCTCTTTGTTGGGGGGGGGGGGGAGGTCGGCCAAGCAAGGGAGGGCCAAGATCAAACCACCTAGCAAAAGTGCGATCCTACGGTCAGAATTCAACCAGACAAAGTTCAAGTAAATTACGAAAATGTCATTGAGATTTTCTATAAATAGCCTTCATTCCTCTTCATTCTTCACCAATTCACTTACAATCCTAGAGAGAAGCTTTGGAAGAAGAGTAAGAAGTTCATAGCAAAGCTTTGAGTAAGTTCTTCAGTCCTTAGTTTTTAGTTTCAGTAGTTCTTTCGGTAGTTATAGTAGAACTGCTAGAGTAGTCTTTATTTTTTTAAGTTAGCTTAGATATTATGTTTTAGGAATAAATATGATATTTATCTTAGGAATATGTTAGAAGGAAGTTATAGCAAAAAATTTTGAGAATTTAAAGTCGGAATAGCGAAGCTCTGGCAAAATTCCACCAATTAATCAAACTAGGGGCAAAATGGTAATTTGTACCTAAATTGCCTATTATGATCTTAAATATTCATATCAATGACATTATCCTTCTAGGATATCCGAAATCACAAACCACTGTTCCCGCTGTCACCGCTATCATGCCGCTGTCAAACGTGCCGTAATTTGACGAAAGTGCCAGAAACCGTCAACAGAGGTACGGACGCGTATTGTAACCTTAACACTTATGCTGCTCATATACTATATGTGATAGACATGCTTATATACTGAAGCTCTGTCTAGGGTTGTTGGTATATATACAGCTTTTTACGGGTTATAGTCTTGATAACGCCGTTGGGTTTTCCTAGCGCTGAGGACATGATAGGCCGTCGTGGCACTGGTTATGTGCAAACATTATGTGGGGCTTTACATACTGCTGTGTGCTTATGTTCTGCCAATATGTGATCATGCATCTGCTGTGTGCTTATGTAGTGATATACTGTTGTTATGTGATTATGTACATGCTGTTATCCATATATTGTCTTACACATACATTCATATATATATATATATGATCGCTCTTCTCATTTTTATTTTCAGTTATGGAGATTGATGTTGCGTCAGTTGGTATGACATTATCTTTTTAAACGTTTTCATTTTATGTGGAGCCGTAACTTGAGTTAAGCCAAATTCTGAACTATTTGAATGGGGGGAAACAGATTATGAATCATCAAGAGAATTCGTTTATAGGAGAAAAAATACATAGCAATAATTTTTTTTTCTTTTTTGGGGGGGGGGGGGGGGATCATATTATATTGAAATATGAGACGGGAAGTATTTTTTATTAAATTTATATGAAATTCAAATTATTAGTGGAGACAAATACTCCCATAATTAAAGAACTTATATATTTTGATTTTTTTTTCCTATAAGGGATGATTAATCTGCATGTCTTCATAGTTTCAACCAATTTTTAAGTAGGTTGTTATGGTTTTTCCCCCCTTTTTTATCAAATCCTTATACTTTCATTTATTTTTAATCAAGTCCTTATAGTTTTTTATAATTTTTATCAAGTCCTTATAGTTTCATTTATTTTTTAATTAGGTTCCTTCAACTTTTTATTCTTTGATCCGTACACTCTAATATTATTATTCTATAATATAAAATATAATATTACAAATAATTTTTTATTATTATTGTGTTATAAAGAATAATACTTCATAAATAGTAAGTTAATATTTCACAATTTTCTTTATAATCTTTAAATTTTGTAATCAAACATATTTTTATATTATTTATTTTATAGTTCTTATTTTTATTTATTTTCATAATTATAAATTTGGGAGCATAATAATATAATTTTCTAAAAATATAACGATAGTTAATTATCCTATATATATATATATATATATATATAATTTTCCATAATTATTTAATTAAATTTATTTTTAATTTTATTTTTTAATTTAATTTTAAATTGAATTGATAAATAAAAATTACAGGGACCAAATTAAAAATAAGTGAAAGTGTAAGGACCTAATAAAAAAAAATATTGGCTCCTAATTAAAAATTGGTTGAAACTATAAAGACTTGCAGACTAATTATCCATTCTTCTAATTATTTAATAATTCATTGTTGATGAAGAGACTTGTTTTATGAACCGAGTCATTCTTCTAAAATAAATTTATATTATATATATGAGTGTATTTATTTAGTCATGCCACTCTATTCCCATCCTCATTCGCGTGTATCAAATGGTAAATTAAATCATGCTTATCTCTCTCTCTTCACTTTCTCTATGGGTAAAATTGAAAAAACAAAAATCATTAAATTACCTTACAAATTATATTTTTTGGGACAAAATACTTTCATATAAAAATATAGTTTAATATAGCAAAACCTTATGAAAGTGATGTTAGGCGATACCCTATGAGGTAACATTTACTTTTTTTTTGTTTTTTTTTTTGGTATCAACTTTTTTTGGTTTTAGTGCCATGATTTGAGGAAAGTTCCAGGTAGTTAGGCGGAAACAATTTAAATAGGGGTTTTAACTTTACTTTTTTTGGATTGGCAAAATAATAATAATATAATCTTTATCCCTCAATTTTACTCAAATTTTGGTTTTTGGGGCAATATGGTCTATAGCAACCGACTATGATCATTCTCTGAAGATAAAATGTGATAACTACTTTTTGTTGGCTAGTGCATGCGCGTCTAGCCGTCTACGCCTTCTTGTCCTCTCCTCTCCATCATTGTCAAATCATGACTCCAACTAACTCATCAGAATTTAAAACTAGAAAAAAAAAATCATATAAAAAAGAAAAAGCTCTGCTCCGTTTCTCTCTAAATATAAGTAGTTAATTTTTTAGAGATATTAAAAAAATTAATTAAATTGATTTAAAATATTTATATTTATTATTCTTTTTCTAAAACTGATATATAATCTAATCATACACTACGTATGATATGATTAAATAACTTAATTATTTAGCATATTTAATTTCTTTGATGGGGTAAAATTGAAAAATGGTCATTAATAACCCTATGGGTAGACTAATATTAATGATAAAGAAAACTTTAAAAACTAAATTTATAATAAAGATTAAAGTGGTAGCATTAAAACTTTAATTGTCTCTTTCTACACTTACAAATCTTCTTATATATCTCTCTAATTTCTTCAGTTTCTCTCTTAAAACCTACAAATATGAAAATGTATAAAGATTATATTATACATTTTGAAAGTGATTTTAAAACAAAATACTTTCATATAAAAACATAGTGTACTATACCAAAACCTTATGAAAGTGATTTTAGGCGACACGCTTCGAGATATCATTGACTTTTTTGTTTTGGTGCCTTGATTTGAGGAAGTTCCAGGTAGTCAGGCGGGACAATTTAAATACGGGGTTTTAACTTTACTTATTCTGGATTGGGGCCAAAAAAAGTTAATATAATCTTTATTCCTCAATTTTACTCTTATTTTAGTTTGGTCCTTCTAAGGGCAAAATGATACATATTTTTGTTTAATTATACATACTAGTACTTTAAAAGAAATGAAACTTAAAAAACTAGAACCTCTTGTTTGAAACATTGAGGGACTAAACTAAAATGAAGGTAAAATTCAAAGATTAAAAATTATATTAACAAAAATTAAAAAATAAAAACTAGTGTATGCTGTTCCTGCAGCTAATTTATGGAAAAGGAAAAAAAAAATATACTACTTCTTACATTTCTTACATTGGATGATCATATCTAAGATATCTTCTACTTGGTGTTTTCTTTCATAGAACTGTCACATTATGTTTTTCATTTTTCTGAAAAAATGTATATATGAAAATGATATTTAATGGATAATTTATTTAAGCGTCAAGGATTAAATGTCATATATTTACAATTTTTCCCTAGTGGGTGTGCTTTCACAAATACTTCATGGGTGGATTTGCACCTTGCTTGATATGTATACTTTTGCAATCCTTAATATAAGACATATTTAACTAATTTGATTAGATTAAAAAACATGGTTAGATTGATTAATATAACATATATTTTTTAAAATATCCTCGCCACTTTTCTTAATTCCCTCATTTCCTTTCTTTTTTATATCGAAAGGAATAAATATAAAAATTTTAATTTATCTTATATTTAGAATTAAGATCAATTTTTTAAATATGTTTTATATTAATGACTGAAGGATTGTGTGTGTGTGAAGTGTCCTAAGTACACAACAAACAGAGGAATGTAAACCTAGATATGAAAATAAATAAATAAATAAAGAAGACAGATAAGAAGGATCGATGATTATTTATTATTCGTGAATTTGAAGGACTAGAGCAGCAAATATGGAAAATGAAGTTGAAGATAGCATAAACTATATGGGAAAAACACTTCTCATGTTGTAGGAGAAGTGTATTCTCATGTCACATACATATGAAATGGTAGGACCCACACATATATATATGAAATGTATTTATATATATATGTGGGTATCACAATTTCATGTGTGTGTAGGAATATTCTTTTTTTTATGCAACATGAGAAATGTAAACCCCAAATTAAATATACGTAATTCTGCCTCTCTTAGGTGGCACCACCTTCTTCTTGGTCTTCATCTTTTGCTCATCTTCAATAGCAAAACCTCTCAACCTTGCGTCCTCCATTATTGGTGATGCGCTCATCACACAAATTTTATAATATGTATAACAATGGTTTGTGTTTGTAGTGTGTGTTGTGGGGGATGAGGTATTTAAGAGAGTAAAATCTTGCTCATCATTTTAAATGGTCCAAATTTAATGATTGGATCATTTTTATCAAATTTAATTTGAGTGGTCCAAATTTGATGATTGGATCATTTTTATCAAATTTGAATGGTCCAAATCTGATCATTGGGGATGCTCATCATGATTCTGAAAAATGACTGATTTCATAGTCTAAATATGACTCTAACCCATCATACTTGATTTTTGCATTCTTTTCCCCCACATGGTGATTACAAAGAAAAAAAGGAAAATTCCTCCAAACTCCTAACTCATGAAGAGTTCTTGTGTCTTGATTACTGAATATTGGGCCTCATTTGAGCCTAAAAGTATTGAGCTATTGGGCCTTAACAGGTCCAATTATCTATAAACATTATGAAAAGATATAGATCTTTCTTTAAAAAAAATCTATTTTTCAAAAAAAAAATATATATAAGAGGTAGCATTTTAATAATTATGTGTATTAATTTTGTCGTCCCTTTAGAAAATAACAGACATCATGAATACATTAGGCGTCCGTTCCCAAAAAAAAAAAGTACACTAAAGTCCATACTTTTGGCGTCCTTTTTTTTTTTTTTTTGGAAAGGATGGCAAAGCCCAATCTTTTGGCATCCCATTTCCTGAAAGGTACAGCAAAACATGGTCTTTTGATTCATAGAGCCCGGAGCCGTGCCCTGGTTTTGGTAGGGGACTGGTGTCGAATCTTTTCAAACTTTTTAATAGCAATATATATATATATATATATATATATATATATATATATATATATATCATAATATAATCTTATCAAAAAAAATATCATAATATAATGTCTTCCATTTTGATCCGGTGTAGATCACAAGTTGGGTTGGACTTGGCCCGGGGTGAAATCCCGGGGTCCTACGTACCACAGTGTGGATCAAAGTCCTCGTAGTTTGAGGGTATACGACAGGCTAATGATAGCCAGAGGGGGTGGTGTGTGTGCTCTGTGCGAATAGAAAAGCTAGGATTTCAGAAGTGTGTACCTTGTAAGGGGTTTACCCTATTTATAGGCGTACCTGTGCCTTATCTTAATCAGTTGGATTCATCCTTTATTTTAGGGATATCAAGATATGCGTTTTTGATAGATTATTCTTGATACATAGGCAGTTATCATAACGATAGATATTTTGATAAAACCACTCCTATTTTCAAGGAAGCGGTTATGAGCATAACTGAAGTCATTTTGACTAGGCTCTTTAGTTATTGGGCTGGGCCTGTTTATGAGATATCCGTAACAGTTGCCCCCCAGCCCGGTTGTTCAGGGCTCCGAGCGGCCGGGATGTACTTGTCAGGTTACGTCTTTTGCTCTAGTTCATCTCGCTGTTCTGAGGTTTTTGATTTCTAGTTCTTTTTCCGAGGTCGGACATTTTTGGTCCCCGGGTTACCCCCTCTGTCACCAATTTGCATTCCGGTTTATTTGAGTGGGACACGGGTGCCCCCCCATCCCGGTTAACGCGGGTTGCATTCGTTTGCTATCCCGAGAGAACATTAATGTTTGGTCTTAATGTTCTATAATTTTGATTCTAGGCCGAACTCCTCCCATGCTTTCTCGAACTTCCCCTCTTTATTCGTGTCGGGTAGTGTTAATATTTCTATATTGTCTTACTCCCCGTTTACAGGTACCTTGTCCAGTTTTTCGTGGATCGGGATTTGTTGCCCCCAAGTTCGAGATTGCACGGGGAGTTAGGTCGGGCAACCGGGGTGTATTCATGTGGTCGGCCACGTGAGCATTTCGATCCGGGATCATTGTCCGCCTCATCTGTTGATCCAACACTCGTCTTATCTCGAGGCCACGAGTGTCATCATTGCCTTCTGCTGATTTGATGTTTACTGGCCGGCCTCTGAGTAGAGCAACTGCCCCATTATCTTGGTTTTCGTGTTTGCCCACCATCAGCATTAAATGTGCACGCCTTTTAACGTCCACGTCATTATTTGTGTATGGGCCCTTTGGGCTTTTGACGGTTGAGTTTCTTGCCTCTCACCCGTCTGGTTGTTTTGTTTATAAAAGCCATCGACTTTCTGCTTCTTGCATTTTGAAAACTGCCAAACCTTGAATTTTCCTTCGTGAGAGAAACTTGCAACCAGTCACCCGTTCATCTTCCTCAGATTCCCATTTCTTCTCTTCGTGGCTCGCGCATTTCCTCTTCCCTTAACTTATATCAAACCAGGTACTTTCCTTGTTTCCTTCTCTGGTTATTTGGCTGTGTTTTATTCTCTCTTTCTCTATTTCTTGGTCTTTCTTTTTTTCTGGGTAGGTTATTGTGAGTTCTTTCGAGTTTCTTCCCCTTTGGGTTCTGGCTTCTGCTTTGTTCTTGAACTTCTCTGAACTTCTGGTCTATTCAATCCTTTTTCTCCGTCTTTGGTTTTCGGTTTCCTGTTTAAATTCTATCCTCTCGGGATGAGCCATCAAGGTTCTCCTCCGTCTTTTAATCCAAATGCTTTTTCCCCGGAAGAGGCCGAGCTTATTCAGCGTATGCCTCCCCGGACAGCTTGGTGGCTGTACAGGAAGCCTCTGACCGAAGAACAAAAGAAGGAAAACGTTCTCCGTGGTTATAGCGGAGAAGGTGGTAGTCAACCAGGTCGTTCTGGTCGGGTTAGGGGAAGGGCTCGAGGTCGGTCTGAGTCTGTAGAGCCCGAAAGTCTAGGCCGGGGGATTACTGCCACTAGGGTTTTTTCTTCAGAGCCGCCCTTAGGAAAGGGTAGGGGGAAAGTCTTCCTCTACCCGCCTCTTCCTTTCCTTCACGCGCGGAGCCCCTCATCTCCCTTACCCGGCCTATCGGCCCGTGCGAGGAGTGTTCCTGGCTGATATCTGAGGCCACGATGGTTGGCCGGTCATGGGAAGCTGACGAAATAGCTTCACGATGCCGGCATATCCAACCGCGGGTTGTTGGAGCCGTTTCTACCCGTCCCGCTGTACTATCTTCAGGTATCATTTTCGTTTCTAATTTATTTTTGTTTTGCCTTTTCTAGGTAGTATGTCAACTTCTCCGCGTCCTATCGAGGATTCCGGATCCGTGGAGTCAGCGGCCGTCAGTATTCCACGTCATATTGCTGAGAAGTATGACTGGGTTGCGACCGGGGTGCTGTCCAGGCTATCAAAAGCCACGACCAGTCAGATCGTCGAGCTCCCATTAGGGGACCGGGATCATTGTTCTTTATCTCTTCCCGGCCCTTCTGAACCGGTATGCGTTGCCCGGGAAGGGAACGAGCGCTCCTTTTTCTTCTTCTATCTAGACTTCGTCAAAAAACTCGGCCTTCGCTTTCCATTTTCTAGGTTTCAAGTAGATCTCTTAAACATTCTTCAGCTGGCCCCCACTCAGATTCATCCCAACTCTTGGGGCTTTATTATTGCATTCGAGCGGCTTTGCCGATTTTTAAATCGTACTCCCACCACCGGGACATTATTTTATTTTTTTAACATCCAACGGGCTCGTCAACCCGGGGAGCCCGAAGAAAAGAGGGGTTGGGTTTCTTTCCGGGGGAAACCGGACAAGAAGCTTTTCCATGTGGCAACTGACACCTGGAAAGGCTTCAAGGCTTCTTTTTTCAAAATCAACGCTGAACCCGGTCATAAACCGTGGTTTCTTAAGGACGTCGACTCCAGCTCGGTGGAGCTGCTATTTCCTCTGTATTGATCGAAAGCTCATTATGACCAAGACCAAAGCATATTTGCATCCTCCGATGATAGCCTAGAGCCAGCCGAGGTTGAAACCGTGATAGCTCTGGTTGACCACGTGGCCGAGAAGGATGTTATTGATTCCCGGATTTTTATCCGACAGTCGGTGGAGGAATTGTATTCACCGAGTATGATTTCTGTTGTTGTTGTTGTTTTTTTTTTTTTTTTTTTTTTTGGTATGCCCCTTGTCATTTCTGATGTTTGTTATGTTTTTTGTAGTGCCTGACATGGGGAAGGCTTCTTTCCAAGAACTGGCCGAGAAGCTCCGGGCTAAGGCCAAAAAGAAAGGGGAGTCCTCTTCCCAGAGCAAAGCTGTGGCGGCTCCTTCGCCTGCCGGGACTACTGCTGAAAAGAGGGCTGCGCCCTCTCCGGCCTCTACGGATCTTATTCCGCGCAAGCGATCGAAGTCCGTGGCGTCGTCGATCTCGGTAGCAGAAGAGAATCCGGCCTCTGTCCCGGACGCCGGTGCTGCCACAAGCGTCCCCCCTCCCCCACTTCCTGCTAAGTCTCGCCTTCACTCGCGGGGTGAGGTATGGACTGATGGGGTCTCGGAGGAGCTCAAATACGCGGTGAAGCCCCCAAGCAAGTATTTTAGTGGTGAGGCCTTTGCCGACTCCGACCTCGACCACCTGCAGGTCCTGCAGGACCACCTAATGGAGACGGCCGGCGTGTTGGACGCTTATGCTTCTGTTAAGCATAAGTACGCCAGGGCTGCAGCCGAGATTGCCAAAGCTCGGGTTGAAAAGAAGGAGGCCGAGATCCGGCAGCGGGAGGCTGAGGAGGCGCGCCTGAAAGCGGAAGAGGCGCAAATAAGGGCGGTGGAGGAGCTATCAAAGGCCCTTGCTGAGAGGGATCATTTCTCCACCGAGCTTGACGCCAGTCATGCCCGGGAAGACACCCTCAATGCCTCGCTGCACACCCTGCAGGGTCAGTATGCGGGGCTGGTGAAGGACCTCCATCTTGCCCAATCCGACCTCGACGCTTCCAAGGCCGAGCTCGTGGCGTCCGCTGCCGAGGTGGAAAAGCTGGAAGTCCTGGTCGTGGAGACGGCTGCTGAAGCTTTCAACGTATGCCTGGCCCAAGTCCGAGCTCTGAATCCGGACATTACGATGAACTTAGATGCTGTGGATTTCAGAGCTTCGGTAGAGGACGGGCTATTTGTACCAGCGCCGCTTTCTCCGGTCGAAGAGTCCGAGCATCTCGCGGAGGATGACCGTGTTCAATTAGCTGAGGAAGATGCTCCGACGACCGACGCCCCTGGCCCTCCTGTGCCCGGCCAAGCCCAATCTTGATGCCGTCCTTCTAGGATCTTTTTTATTTTTTATTTTTTTTTTCCATATGTAGTATTTTCATTTTCATTTTTGTTTCTTCTGTAATCTGGGGCCTTTTGCCCTCAAAATTAAGAATATGACTAGCCGGTATTCCCGGATTTTCTAGCATCCTCAGCTTGTCCATCTTACATGTATTTATTTTCATCCTTTAAACCAAACTCGTGTTTGAATTCACCAGTTGATGAGTAAAGGGGAACGTAATCCGTGCACGAAGCTCGGTTCTTTATTTTATGACTTGGCCAAAGTCAAGATATATTGCGCAGAATCTGCTGGTTATTCAACCGACGTTTTAACAAACGGGCCACGTTTATTAATGGTCGGGCATTCTAAACAACAGACGATTTTCAAAAATCATCTAAGTACTTTATAAAGTACCGTACCGAGATGGTAGCCAACTGCCATATGTTCGGGCCCTAATATCCTTTTTGAATAGGAGCCTAAACATTTCGACCTGATCAGGATCTTTTATGGCAATCTCACACCACCCCAGGGGACAGTTCCGATGCATCGTAAGCTTTACTAGACTTGTTGACAAATCTTATCATGACCGGGATTGCGAAACCCAAGTCTTTGTTTAATTATCTTGCTTTTGTCGCAGCCTATTTTTGCATTGATTTCACAAGTAATAACTAGGTTGGCCCATGAATTGAACCACCTTTTTTTATTGATTGAAATAATTGGAATTACACAATTTTTAATCAATGGAAAATACTGCTAAAAGCAAGACAATGCGTAATAAAAAACGGTTCTCGGTCACCACCGACATCCGTTGAAGCTAAAAAGCGGTTCACAGTCACCACTGACATCCGCTGTGGGTTTATTCCGAGTGCATCCCGGTCTTTAGCTGTAGTAAGTCCTTAGTTTGTCCGCGTTCCATGTTCGTTTAATGGGCGTGCCATCTAACGTCTCAAGGGCATAAGTCCCGGGCCCCATTTTGTCCGAAACACGGTAAGGACCTTCCCAGTTTGCTGCAAGTTTTCCATCCCGGGCATTCTTATTTCCGATATCTGCTCTGCGTAATACCAAGTCACCTTTATCGAACGCTCGCGGTCTAACTTTGCGGTTATACTTAGCCGCCACCAGCTGCTTCGTTGCCAGATCTCGGCAGTGTGCCATCGTTCTCACTTCATCGATGAGGTCTAGCTCGGCTGCTAACTGCTCGTTGTTAGCGTGTTCTCCCTCTTCCATGACTTTGGCTTTCCTCCATGATGTTTGCCCAATTTCAACCGGGATCATGGCCTCGCATCCATATGTCATTCGGAAGGGTGTTTCCTGGGTCGAGGTTTGGACACTAGTTCGGTATCCCCAGAGTACCGGGTATAGTTCCTCGACCCAGTTACTTTCTGCATTACTCATCCTTTTCTTGAGCCCGTCAACAATGATTTTGTTGGCTGCCTCGGCTTGCCCGTTAGATTGCGGATGCTCTACCGAGGCGAAATGGTGCTTGATTTCGAGCTCGGACATCAACCTTTGGAAACCTTGGTCTACGAATTGAGTACCGTTGTCAGTTACGATCTCGGCAGGAATCCCGAACCTTGCAACAATATTTCTTTCGAAGAATTTTTGTATTCGAGCAGCCGAGATGGTCGACAGTGGTTCGGCCTCGATCCACTTAATGAAATAATCCACAGCCACCACAAGCCATTTCAGTTGCCCTGCGGCCGGTTTAAACGGTCCAAGGAGGTCCATACCCCACTTAAAGAATGGCCAAGGAGCCGTGATGGTTCTCAACTCGGTCGGAGGTGGCCAGAGGATCCGAGCATGTTTTTGGCAGCTTTCGCACGTCCGTACGTGCTCTCTGGAGTCCGCGGCCGTTGTCGGCCAGTAGTATCCAGCCCTTAGGGCCTTTCGGGCTAACGCCTTTGCCCCCATGTGTTGTCCGTTTATCCCTTCGTGTATCTCTGATAGCACGTACTCGGCCTCTGCCTGGCTTAAACATCTCATCATTGGGGATTGGAGGCCTTTTCGGTAGAGCTGGTCATCAACCACCGTGTACATTAACGCGGTCCGTGCTATCTGCCTTGCTTCCCCGGGATTGTCTGGGCTAACTCCCTTTTCCAGGTAATTTAAGATTGGCTTTCGCCAGTCTTCTGCTGCCGCGATGACCATGATACACGTGGGCTCCTTGAGACTTTGTTGTATTACAGTCCGATTATTTCCCGGGTTCCTGGTGCTTGCTAATTTGGAGAGGATATCTGCCCTCGCATTTTCTCCCCTGGGGATGTGGGTGACTAGGACTTCATCGAAGTCGGCCACTGCCTCTCTAACTTTCCCCAGATACTTAATTAGCAAGGGTCCCTTGGCCGTGTATGAACCGTTGATTTGGGCCGCGACTAGTTGAGAGTCGGTAGAGAGATGAACCCTCCTGGCCCCATTGTCTTTTGCCTGTGATAGTCCGGCTAATACAGCCTCATACTCGGCCTGATTATTGGACGTTCTGAAGTGTAATTGCAGGGAGTGTTCCATGGCGACTCCTTCTGGGCTTTTGACTATGATCCCGGCTCCACTTCCTTTGGCGTTTGAAGAGCCGTCTACAAATACTTTCCAAACGTCAAGGTCTGCTTTCGGGACTACCTCTGTTGGCACCAGTTCCGCAATGAAGTCGGCTAAAGCCTGGGACTTAATAGCACGCCGAGCTTCATATACTATGTCGAATTCGGATAGTTCGATTGCCCAACTCATCATTCTTCCTGCTAAGTCAGGTTTGTGGAGTATTTGACGTATGGGCTGATTGGTTCGGACAATTATTTTATGCCCCTGGAAGTAAGGGCGTAATCTCCTCGCGGCAGTTAGGAGCGCAAAGGCCACCTTTTCCAACCTTTGATATCTTAGCTCCGAACTTTGCAAAGCCCGGCTTGTAAAGTAAATCGGTTTCTGTTCCCTCGAATCTTCTCTCACCAGGGCGGCACTTACCGCTTCTGGGGCCATGGATAGATATAATATCAAATCTTCCCCGGGCTCGGGTTTTGTCAGCACGGGTGGTGATGACAGGCATTTTTTGATCTTGTCAAACGCGGCTTCACACTCTGAGTTCCATTCTCCATGCCGTGCTTCCTTCTTCAATAACTTGAATAAAGGAAGAGCATTTTCTGCCGATTTCGGTAAGAACCTTGTCAGCGCGGCCAGTCTGCCGGTCAACTGCTGTACTTCTTTTTTGTTTTTTGGGGCAGCCATATTGAGGACGGCCTGACATTTGTCCGGATTGGCCTCAATCCCCCGGTTTGTCAACAGGAATCCGAGAAATTTACCCGCTGGTACCCCGAATGCACATTTAGCTGGGTTAAGTCGGATTCTGTGGGCCCGGAGCTTATCAAATGTTTCTTGCAAATCTTGGATGTGGTGGGATCGCTTAACTGACTTTACGATCATATCGTCAATGTAAACTTCGACGTTCCTGCCGAGTTGTGCCTCAAACACTTGATTCATCATCCTTTGGTAAGTAGCTCCTGCGTTCTTCAGCCCGAAAGGCATGACATTATAGCAGTAGTTTGCTTTTTCCGTGATAAAAGCTGTTTTCTCCTGGTCTTCAGGATGCATAGCTATTTGGTTGTAGCCGGAATATGCATCCATGAATGAGAGCAACTGGAAACCCGAGGAATTGTCCACCAGTTGGTCAATATTTGGCATGGGGTAAGCATCCTTGGGGCATGCTTTGTTGAGATCGGTATAGTCGGTGCACACCCTCCATTTGCCATTTGGTTTCTTGACCATTACCACATTTGACAACCACGTGGTATACTGGATTTCCCTGATGAATCCCGCATCCAGCAGTTCTCTTACATGCTCGGTTAGGGCTTCCTGACGGTCCGGTGCAATCTTTCTTTTCTTCTGCGAGACCGGCGTATATCGTGGATTTATAGTCAATTTGTGACAGCAGAACGCCGGGTCAACTCCTGGTAACTCCGAAGGTTTCCAAGCGAATACGTCCTTGTTTCTCCATAACAGCTTTTTGAGCTCGCTTTTTTCTTGCTCGGCAAGTGCACTCCCGATCTGGGTTATTTGTCCGGGATCCTCTCCTAGTTGGTAGCCTGTGAGCTCTCCATCAGGCTCTGTTTTCATCATCTTTGCTTCTTCTCTTACATCCAGCTCTACCATGTTGACCGAGCTCGGCGCAATTGGCGCTGAATTTCGAGTTCCTTTCTGCTGCGAGCTCGATGTTCCGGGTTCATTGTTTTTAACTGTCGAGAAATAGCATTGCCGGGATTCCTTCTAATCACCTTTGACGGTGACGACTTCATTGTTCCGACTTACCATTTTCAGCTTCTGATGCTTAGTTGATATGAGCATGTCCCAATTATGAATGGTTGGTCTGCCTAAGATTATATTGTAGGACGAAGGGAAATCCGCTACAATAAACTTGACTCGCTCAGTCTTGAAGGCTTCTTTAGAGCCCAAGGTCATTTTAAGTTCGATACACCCTTTGGGATTTGTATCCTGTCCGTTAAACCCGATTAAGGTTGTCCTGCAGGGCCTTAGATTCTCTGGATCGAGGTCCATGCGCTTAAAGGCGTCCCACAGGATGATATCCACCGCGCTGCCAGGATCGATAAATATCTTCTTTACACGGCATTTTCCCAGGAGGCCGGTTATGACCAGTCCGTCTTGATGACCCGGGATTACGTCCCTCAGATCTTCCTGAGTAAAGAACAGCTTAGGAGGCTCTTCTGTTTGCGATGGCTCCGGCTTGAAGGTCGGTCGTCCCCTGATGGTTAAGACTTCCCGAAGGTATTTCTTCCGCTGATTGGCGGTATCGCCGCCACCTCCGTAACCTCCACTAATGACATTGCAGTCAAACTCTGCTTCCGGGAACTCGTCCTCATTGTCGTGCTTTCTCCGGCCTTCGTCCAGCTTTCTCCTCTGGGAGACCGGGCTTATACTCCGATCCGTCTGCTTGCGCTTGGCTTTCTGCCCTTGTGTTTTGATAACGTACTGACGTAATTTTCCATCTCGGATAAACTTTTCCACCGCATCTCTAAGGTCCTAGCACTCATCCGTTGTGTGCCCGGGTCCATTATGGAATTCACAAAACCGTGTGCGATCCAACTTTCCCTTATTATAAAGTGGTCGGGGTCGCTCCACCTTCCTCATCTCGGTCAGGGCTACCTCTCTCCATAACTGTGAACGAGGGACATTTATTGGAGTATATCTCTCATACTTCCCCTCATGCCTTTGTCCTCGTGTTTTCTGGTCCGAGTTACGGGGTCGGTCTCTTGATGCCCGGTCCTTCCCTTTCGGAGGTGGGCTTTTCTGTCTCTCTTTTCCTGGCGCGTTGGCTATCTACATCTGTTCTATGTCCAGATACTTTTTGGCTCGTTTATGGAATTCTTCCAGCGTCTTGATCTCGCCAGATATGACCGATCTCCCCATTCTGGATTCGCTATCTAAGCCCGAGATGAGCAAGTGTACGTGGACGCTTTCCGTTAATCCCTGGATTTGTAATGCGGCAGCCTTGAAACGATCCAAATACTTCTGAAGGGTTTCACTGGGTTGCTGCTTGATTCTGTCCAGCGTGTAGACCGACCTGGGTTGCTTTTTGCTTGTCGCGAAATTCAGCAGGAACTTCTCGCTCAGGTTGTTGAAGTCGGTAATGGACTTGGGAGATAGAGTCCGGAACCAAATTTGGGCGGCTCCTCGTAACGTTGAGGTGAACAGCCTGGAAATGATTGGCCCCTTGAATCCTCGGACCAGCATCTCAGTGTTCAAGTGTGTCTGGGGATCCTGACTTCCGTCGTACTTAGGGAGGTCGGATGTATTAAATTTCCTTGGGTACTCAGCTTCTGTAATTTCATCTGAGAACGGGCTGTTGTTTTGTCCTCCCTCCCCATACCACGTCTTGTACCTGTCGGAGTCTTGCGGAATTCCCTGATTGTCCGAGGTACGGCTGTCCTTCCTATGTGCCCGGGCTTGATCCTCCTAACTCGCGTCCCGGTGATTATTTTGCTGAGAATTTTTTGTTGAAGCTATTCAGCCTTGCCCGGGATGATCCTCCTGTAGGGGATCAATAGTTTGGTGATTGGTTTCTTCGTCCTCATTCTGCTGACCGTCCCGGCGTTCCTCCTGAAGAGGGTCTTGTAAGTGTTTAAGAATTTGATTCATCACCTCGGTCATATGGTCAATCTTCTGGTTCTGAAGATTGTCGCGTTCTTCCACATTCTCGATTCGTTTCATCATTGACTCAGCAATGTTATGTAGGAGCCGTATGTCCGGGCTTCCAATCTGAAACTTTGAGGGACCAGCGTGGTTAGTATTTTCCAGCGTTTGGCCTGCTCGTCCATCCAGGTTCGAGTCCGGGGACTCCTCCATTTGTTCCTGATTAACCCCTTGAACGTCCTGCTGTTGGGTCTCGCTAAAATTTTGTTCCTGACCTTGCTCGTGTGCATGCGGGTGGCTTTTGCTTCTGGTATTAGCCATCACGGGTCACGGGAATAGGACTTTACAGTCCCCACAGACGGCGCCAATGATCCGGTGTAGATCACAAGTTGGGTTGGACTTGGCCCGGGGTGAAATCCCGGGGTCCTACGTACCACAGTGTGGATCAAAGTCCTCGTAGTTCGAGGGTATACGACAGGCTAATGATAGCCAGAGGGGGTGGTGTGTGTGCTCTGTGCGAATAGAAAAGCTAGGATTTCAGAAGTGTGTACCTTGTAAGGGGTTTACCCTATTTATAGGCGTACCTGTGCCTTATCTTAATCAGTTGGATTCATCCTTTATTTTAGGGATATCAAGATATGCGTTTTTGATAGATTATTCTTGATACATAGGCAGTTATCATAACGATAGATATTTTGATAAAACCACTCCTATTTTCAAGGAAGCGGTTATGAGCATAACTGAAGTCATTTTGACTAGGCTCTTTAGTTATTGGGCTGGGCCCGTTTATGAGATATCCGTAACACATTTTTTTCTTGTTTTGTGTGTGTGTGTGATTGTTGTATCTAAGTACTTTCATCTGTAACAATGATTACTGAATATTGGGCCTCATTTGAGGCTAAAAGTATTGAGCTATTGGGCCTTAACAAGTCCAATTATCTATAAACATTATGAAAAGATATAGATCTTTCTTTAAAAAAAAATCTATTTTTCAAAAAAAAATATATATATAAGAGGTAGCATTTTAATAATTATGTGTATTAATTTTGTCGTCCCTTTAGAAAATAACAGACATCATGAATACATTAGGCGTCCGTTCCCAAAAAAAAAAGTACACTAAAGTCCATACTTTTGGCGTCCGTTTTTATTTTTTTTTGGAAAGGATGGCAAAGCCCAATCTTTTGGCATCCCATTTCCTGAAAGGTACAGCAAAACATGGTCTTTTGATTCATAGAGCCCGGAGCCGTGCCCTGGTTTTGATAGGGGACTGGTGTCGAATCTTTTCAAACTTTTTAATAGCAAAATATATATATATATATATATATCATAATATAATCTTATCAAAAAAAATATCATAATATAATGTCTTCCATTTTTTTTCTTGTTTTGTGTGTGTGTGTGATTGTTGTATCTAAGTACTTTCATCTGTAACAATATTCATTTTTTCCCCATCTTCTTCTCTTCTTTTGTGTGTGTTTGATTGTATGAATGTTTATTATTAATCTTGATGGACTATATTTTATAAGGATATGGTGTTTATTTGTCAAAACTGAACTTATAGAGGCTTTTTTTTTTTTTTTTTTTGGATTATAGGTGATTCTGATCCAAAATAATCCTTTCTTTTTTTTGTTTTTTTTTTTTTAAAAAAGACTTTTCCACTTTTTAACAAAGGGATCTCGTAAATATATATGGATCTTACGGTGTCCCTTTTATTAGGGGGAAAAAGGATGTCTTAAGACACTTAAAGATTTAATAAGGAGAAAAAACAAAAACAAAAATAAAAAATAAAAAATAAAAATAAGCTAGAGATACTTGAAGAATAATAGTTTTCATAAAAACAAATAAAAGAAAAAGAGTTGTAATACCTTTGACTTAGTCTTTACTATCGAACTTTGTAACCAAGGTGGCCTTTCCGGATCGATCTTGCGGTAGACCCATCAATGCAAGAGTAGATGCTCCATCCTTCAGGACCTAAAGGATGGAGCATCTACTCTTGAGTCAATGGATCTACCAGGAGTTATATATCTTTGCTCATAGTTTCCAGAACTTTCCTCACTTCCTTCAGAGACTCACCAACTAGCTTATCTCCTTCCTTTTCCTGGATCAGCTTTGCTATTTCTTTCTCTTGGTTGATCCAAGTCATCTTTAAAGTTTTTGATCTCTTCATCTAACAAATTAAAGTGGAGTCCTTCAGGGTCGTGGACCTGAATTCATGGAGTTTCGATCTACTCTCCTGAGCCTTCTCCATCATTTCCGTCGTCTTCTTTAACGGCTCATGAAGCACCAAGTCCAGATCAGCTCCTTCAATTGGTTTCCATCTGTTCTCCCGATCTGAAACAACAAAAGCAAATCAGAATATGAAAGATTTCTTCTTCTTCTTCTGTTTTACTTTTCGTATTCGTGCCAGAAACAGCATATATATATATATATATATATATATATATATATATATAACCACGACGTACTGATACTGCTTCCCAAAGCCTGGGTCACGAAATGAGAGAGATGCTTCCACAGCCTTTCCTCGGAATTTCCCAGCCCGCGTAACCGACTTTGCTCATTCTCAGAAGATAAAATGTGACAGCTACTTTTTGTTGGCTAGTGCATGCGCGTCTACGCATTCTCGTCGTCTTCTATTCATCTCTTTCAAATCATGACTCCAACTAACGCATCAGAATTTTAAAACATTAAAAAAAAGAAAGAAAGAAAGTACATCTCCGTTTCTTTCTAAATATTAAGATATTAAAAAATTAATTAAATTACTTTAAAATTAAAATATGTATATTTACTATTCTTTTTCTAAACTTAAAACTGATATATGATCCAATCATACACAGCACATGATATAATTAATTAATTTATTTAGCTTCTTTAATCTCTGTAAAAATATCAACTTTGTCTTGTGAGTAACAATTAACTCAATAATTTTTCATAAATTGAAAGAAATTTTCAATTTTTCCCCTATTAATTAAAGTATTAAAAGAGAGAACAATTAAGAAGTCATATGTAAACATTAATTACATGGGAAAATTTAATAAATAAATATTAATTATTGTCCAAGTGACTTATATTGTAAATATGAGAGTATTTATTTAGTCATACCACTGTATTCCTATATATAAGACATTTATACCTCATTCACGCATATCAGAAAATAAATTAAATCGATAAAAAAAACTTCAAATTTGTCCTTGCCATTTTAGTCCTAATTATAAATCTAATAATTTGACCAAATCTCACAAAATAAGAAATGGAAGTTACAACATCTAGCATGCCTTAAATGATTGACTTTTCCAAATTTAGCCTATTTAATAATGAACATTAAAAAGGAAGTTATATATTTCTCTCACCTATATTTTTAATAGGGGTAACATTGAAAGGAAAAAAAAAGGTCATTAATAAGTCTCTAAGTAGACTTATATTATATTTGAGGGAAAAAAATTTAATAACTAGATTTATAATAAAGATTATAATGGTAGCATAAAAACCTTAATTCTATCTTTCTCTCTTCTCTCTTTCTCTTATAATAGAAATTAAAATGAGTAAAATTAGGAAAAAAATGTCATCATAATTATCCTACAAATAACTTATATTTAGGGTCAAATACTTACATATAAAAGTGATGTTGGTCGAGACGCTACCACATAACATTGGCTGTTTTTTGTTTTTGTTTTTGTTTTTTTCTTTTGGGTGCCATGATTTGATGTTCAGCATGCCATTAACGATTAGGAAAGTTCCAGGTATTTGGGCGGAAGAACTTAAATACGCGGTTTTAACTTTACTTATTCTTGATTATCCACACAAAAAAAAAAAAAAAGTTAATATAATCTTTGTCCCTTAATTTTGCTCTTATTTTATTTTTGGTAACTCAAGTTAACCCTTGCAATAGACTACGATTTGATCTTTGATGCACCAATTTATTTATGAATTAGTTAACTATCTCTCGCACTCCAAATAGGGTTGTTGAGAGGCATAATGAATCACTATTAAACATGGTTAACCATATGACTTACTCATGCTGACCCACCAAATATAAGTTGAAAAGTATTATCTAGTTCACCTTTGGTAGATTAGCAAACATCCTAGGTTTTATCAAGTAATGTAGACTTGAGTTTGGCCATATGCCCTCTAACAATGGTCCCTTCCAAACCCTATGAATGACCTTATGTATGTTGGACTAAGTAAAAGTCAAATTCAAGTTTTTTCGTAAGACCATATGGATCAATTGCTCATTCCCATAGTCATTACTTGCAAGTGACAATTTTTATCAATTTCTTCTTAAAATACCCTATTTTTTCAATAATAATTAAACACAATAATAATTTAATAATACACATATATATTCTATAAAGAAAGTAATGCTTATAACTTATTAATGTCGTATGCATCTTAATTCTATTGTTTTTTCTTAATAGAATAGCATTTCTACCTTAAACCAAATTGAGGCCGTTTTGGCACTTTAATTATATTGTTACAAACTTACAATTTCAACAATTTAGAAAAAGTATTTAAGCTTTACAAAAACTGAAAACCATAAGCCGACATCGTTTACAGCACCCAAAAAAAAAAAAACCTGCCCTTCACAAGTTTTTAATCCGGGTTTCGAAACTTTCATTATGAATCTACGTTTGAATTATGCACCAACGCTTTCAATTTCAATTTATGTCTGTTTATTCGACTTTTCTGCGATTTCATGATGAATCATTGCCTGGTTTTTTTGTTTTTTTCCTTGTTGACGTGCGCCTAGATTATTTCCTGGTATTCCTTGTTCGTGATTATGTCCGTAAAAAACGTTGGAATTTGAGCTCGGAATCACCTGGAATTGGGGCTTGCAGCAACTCTTTCGGGTTCAATCCGGTTCTCGATCGGGTATATGGATCTGGTTTTGTGAGGAAGAAAGGCTTAAACTTGTTGAAACGGTGTTGTATGTGCCCTTGGTGAAACGGTGCGTCTCACTTATCCAGAGGTGTGGGCTAATATGTTACATAACGGTGAGATGTGAAGCGCTCCTGGGATAAATCACATATATATTTTTACTCATTTAGGTCGAATGTGTTTTCTGGGTTTTAGTTTTTTTTTTTAATAAATTCGGCGCCAAAGTGAGTTGGGTTTGAGGCTGATTTCAAATTAGATCTTTTAGTGAACTGGGCCAAAACCTTTTTGGTTTATTTAGGACTTGTTTAAAACAGTTTTGGTTTATTTTATTTCCTTTCTGGAAAACATTGTATGGGCTCTTCATATGTTTTTTTTTTTTTTTACCTGGGCTCTAAAAAGGATCTAATTTCCAGAAAAGGTTTTTGGGTTAAATGGACGTTTAACTCACTATTAATTGAATTAGCTTTGCCAAATGAGAGTTGACACAGATGGTAAAGGATCTAGGACTAGACCATTGGGTCGTAGGTTCGATCCCCTTTGCCGTTGCTGGGACTCCTTTGGTAGGCGATCTCGTAAGTCCCCAGTAAGTGCTCATAAAGCCCGGGGCCGTGTCCTGGCTTTGGTAGGGGACTGGTGTCGAACTCTTCTAAAACTTTCTTATATCAAAAAGAAAAAAAAATTGAATTAGCTTTTTGTTTTATGTAACCAACATCCATTTGAGAGTAGGTGGTAAGTGATTCGCTCTCCCTTAACCACGTCCTTGGTTCGAGGTTTGATAATGGAAAAAATGATGTTGAGAGTTCTTTCCCCACAACCACAACCGTAAGCTCGACTCAAGGCAAATCCCAATTAGTCGGAATTGAGGGTTTTAGTAAACCGCATGGGCAATAAAAACAAAACTTTTTTTTTTGTTTTATGTATTATCACATCAAATTGTTTAGATTAGTGAAAAGTGTTAATTTTGGAAATTTTCACATTCTGGAAAATTTAAAAAATTATTTTTTTTCATCGGTTATTTAATTTCTAAATATTTAGAAAATTAACTTTAGACAATTATCTGACTATTCAAATTTTGTAAAATTTAGTTTAAGTAGAAAAGTGCCAAAATTAATACTGTAAACAATTTTTGGATACAGTGGGAGGGTTTTTTATTTTGATTATTTAGTCACATTTTGCTGGTTAAATTAATCAATTAAATTCTGATTAAATATTTGTGCATATTTGAAATTTTAATGCAAAAAGTTGATATTTATGATTAGTATGCATCTTAGGGAGTAGCCACACCATTCTTTGTTGCATGTGTAAATAATTATTTATGTATTTTAAAATATCAACTATATTCCATATTAATTTAATCAACGTGGGAGGATTACATTTAGTCACTTATGTCAATCAAATTAATTGATTAAGTTCTCCATTAAGCTGTGCATATGTAGAATTTAAATGCCCATGGATTGATATTTGTGATTAACTTGTGTGTTAGAGTGGTAATTACAAATTTACAATGACCTCTCACAACATATAAATAATTACATATGGATTTTAGAATATCAATCTTTTAAAGGTGAGTAAACATTATTTCATTTACAATAATGATTTAGTTGATTAAATTAATTAATTAAGATTCCCATTGACATGGTATACGTTTATATAGAATTTATATTGTACATATCTTATATACCAAATTAGCATTATAGCATACATAATTTGTTTAAGGAATAGCTACAACATCCTTATGAACCTTATGAACATGTTGTATGCATGGTTAATCACATACGGTTTTACAATATCAAATTCTAATCATATGTATAATTAGTATACACAATGATGTGATATCTTTGTGATGAGCATGTAGAATTAAGGAGTAGCCACACCATCCACAACATAACTGTGGGATTGACCTTAAATTCTAAATAAAGACATTAATTCATGATAGATATGCAAGAAAGTTGTTAGTGTGCAACATTAAGCAATACAAAGAAAGTTCCTCCCTGAAAGTTCTATAGCAAGAAGGAATTAATATAGTGAGATATTTCTTCCTATGTTGATAGATCCTTCCATATCTTCATGACGTTTAATGCCTATTTTAAAATGGAATATTATTGGCATCTTTTCATTATAGACATGGGGAAAGATATATATGAATTAAAAGAAAGAGTCACATAGCAATGGGGTGAAATCAATCCGCATAAGCTGAGAGGTGTGGGAAGAGACTTGATGAACGATGAAATCAAGGGTGTGTTCTTTCAAATGGGAAGCTTTAAGGCAACGGGAGAGGATGGTTTTCCTGCTGCCTTCTATCAGCAGAACTGGGATCTGATTGGTAGTGCTGTGACTGAATTCATGAAATATCTATGGAGGTGCCCAGAGAAGATTGGAGAGATTAATGAGACGAATTTGGTACTCATTTCCAAGGTAGAGCAACCTGAATTGGTAAGTCAATTTAGACCAATTTCCTTGTGTAATGTAGTGTATAAAGAATTAGCTAAGTTGTTAGCCAATAGACTTAGACCTTTCATGAACGATTTGGTGTCTCCATACCAATCAAGCTTTGTCCCAAAACGTAGCATTCATAACAATATTATCATTGCGAAAGAAGCGGTGCATTTAATGAGTAAATTAAAGGGGAAGAAGAGTTTTATGATAGTGAAAATAAACTTGGAAAAAGCCTATGATAGGATGTCTTGGAAATATGTTGACAAAGTCCTTGAAGAAATTGGGCTACCTGTAAGGTTCAGGAATGTGATTTCAAAGTGTATGGCATCAATGAAAATGTCACTCTTATGGAATGGTAGCAGGAAAGAGGGTTTTAAACCTTCTAGGGGCTTGACACAAGGTGACCCTTTGTTAGCCTACCTTTTTGTATTGGGAATGGAAAAGCTCTCTCATTTGATAATGGATTGTGTGAATACGAGAGAGTGGAAACCAATGCGTTTGGGAAGGGATGGAGTTGAAATTAATCTCTCATCTCCTTTTTGCTAATGATCTATTGCTAGTTTGTGAGGCTAATATGGACAGCATTTCCACGGTGTGTAGGGTGCTGGATACTTTTGGGAAGGCATCTGGACAAAAGGTAAATCCTCAAAAAACTAGCATTTATTTTTCTCAAAATGTGGAAAAAAGATTGCAGAGTGCTATCTGTCATATGTCAGGCTTTAGGAGAATGGAGGAAATTGGTAGATATCTGGGGGCTTTCATGTTGAATGGTAGAAGCAACAGGGGTAGGTTTCAGAATCTATTGAATAAGATTCAAGGTAAACTCAGTAATTGGAAGAAACAAACGCTATCCTTAGCAGGGAGGATGACTTTAGTCCAATCGGTGACTAACCAGCTTGCGGTATTCCACATGCAACACTCTAGAATTCCAACTGGTGTGAGACAGGAAATTGAGAAAATGCAAAAGAATTTCATATGGGAAGTGATAAAAATGTGAGGAAAATACATGCAGTAAGTTGGGAGAGGCTATGTATGGCTAAGGAAAATGGTGGTATGGGGATGAGACGCATGGGGTTAATGAATGATGCACTCCTAGGAAGAGTTGCTTGGAATATACTTGCTAAACCTAAAAATCTATGTTCTCGAGTGCTGGAGGGTAGGTATGGGAGGCAGGGGAATCTGTTAAAAGGGTGTATAGTAGGGAAATCCGATTCTGAAATATGGAAAAGTGTGGTTGTTATTTGGCCAAATATTGTTGGTAATATATCTTGGGAAGTTGGAAATGGAAATGGGGAGATAGTATGCTTCTGGTCTGATAAATGGATAGAAGGTGGTAGAAGGCTAAAGGAGATGTGTGTGGGGAGAGAACATGAAGGTTAGGGAGATGTTAAATGAAAATGGAGAATGGGACATGGCTAGGCTGGAATGTCAACTTAATGATGAGGAGGGTAAAAATATCATGATGGCTGTGAGCCCCCTACGAGAATGAATGTTGTGGATGAGGTAAGGTGGGGTAATAGTCTTCAATGCAATGATAAAGTGGTTGAAATGTACCACTGCTTGAAGGCAGAACCTAATAGTAGTGAGAAGGAATGGAACATACTTTGGAAGTGGAGAGGGCCTAGAAGAGTTCAAGTATTCTTGTGGCAAGCCATGAATAATAGGATGTTAACTAGTGAGAGGAAAAGCCAGCTGATAGGTGGTGGTGCAGATTGCTTTCGGTGTGCTGGAATTAATGAGGATTTAATCCATGTTCTAAAGGAGTGTAAGGTGGCTAGGGATCTATGGAATGAGTTGTGGTTTGGTAGACCAAAGCATGAGTTTGAAGTGAAGGAAGGTCTTGACTGGTTTGGTTGGAATTTGAATAGATCAGCAAATGACTGGAACTTAATTTTTGGAATTGCTTGTTGGTTTTTGTGGTCTTGGAGAAATAAAGCAAGATTTGAGGAAGGTTTTGTAATGCCTGAATCTCGTTGTGAAATTGTGTGGCAGTATGTACAAGAGATAACGAAGGCTAGGACTGATTTTGGCAAGGTTCTGAATGTTCAAAAGGAAGCTGCTGTCAGATGGGAACCTTCTCAGATGGGTTAGTTGAAGTTGAATGCAGATGGAGCTGTGAAAGGGGAACGAAAGTTGGCAGGTTGTGGTGGCCTAGTGAGAGGAAGTTATGGTAATTGGCAATGGGGCTATTGAAGGAAACTAGATAGCTGCTATGTGGTGTATGCTAAGTTATGGTCGGTTCCTACTGGCCTAAAGATTGCTCTAAGTAACAAACTTGATCATATAATAGTGGAGTGTCACTCGGTTAAGGTAGTGCAAATATTAAAATCCTTACAGGCTGAAGGAAGTGCTGATAAGTTAGCTAGTTTGAGTTTAGCTTAGGAGGAATTAATAGTTAGATATAGTACTCCTCCTTTATCAATTGTATATCTACTGGACAGAGAGATGTACTGGGTGTCTCTTACCCAAGATTAGCTGAGTAAATAATAAGATTGGGCCAAGTGCCCTGATTTCTACCAAAAAAAAAAAAAATAAATAAATAAAGAAAATAAAGGGTCACATAAACTATGAGAATTTAGTTAGCAAAATTGAGAAACTACCCTCACAAGTATGTCTCACATTAGTGATAAATAAGGTGTTGTGATGCAATCACATACATATAAGGTTGAAAGCACCTTAGTCTTATTTATATCACTAGATTAATGGGAATTAAGTCATCTATGTTAAACGAAATGATTATTCTCTCATTTTTTGCAACTTTTGACATAAGGTGCCACACATGCATAATCACTCATTTCTCAAAGGAATGTAGTTTTAATTTATCAAATTCTTATAATATTACTGCCCCACTCGCATTTATCTTCATTAGTTAAGTTATAAAACTGTCCCTACAAATAAAGAAGCATGTAAATCATTCCTTTTAAAAAAAACACACAAATATCACTCTCATAACACACAACCAATGTTAGTCACAAATAATTATTGAGTCTATTACTCCCACCAATTTTATTATAAGAAACAAATAAATATCAAAATCATGCGATCTAAATGTTAGTTAAAATCAATAAATATATGTGTGTGCGTATTATTTTTCAATTATATCCTCACTTGTAAAGAGATTGCATGAGAGATAATAAGTAACATGGAGATTATTCCTTTTAAAAAGGAGTGGAAAGAATATTCTGCTGTGTTGTGGAACTTGTGGTCGTAAAATGCGTCTAAACGGAGAGGTGAGAGGTAGGCTTGCATTTCTCATGATTTGAGCTTTTGCACCGACACACATCTGAGAATCTCGTCACGCGAAAACAAACAAATCCTTATGAGAAAATATCAGTACATTTTATATTAAAGCAAATTGATGCAGATCGTCATCCAATTAAGATATCATGATTATATTAACTTGCATTAACCCTAAAATTAAGTGAAAAATGATATGCTCAGGCTAGAATGAAGATGATTAGATGATGTTATGAAGCTGAGAACTCACTTCGTTGTGGTAATTAAGTTTTCAATCAGGATTGTGAAAGAAAATAAACTGAATTTGGACTCTTTAACAAGAGACACTCACGTATTTCAATTATACAAGTTGGGTCATCATATTCATTCATAAAATATTGTGAGATTAGCATATTATAATTGCACTTTTGTGGGATAAGTAGTGTAATTTGTCATGCCACTAAACTTAATGTTTATATAAATTTTGTAATCAAAGACGTTATATTTCTCATGCAAATATAATTAAAAAAACTGATAGAATAAGAAAGGGTGATTTAATTTTAATTACATCAAAAATTTCTATTTAAAATAGACACACACAATTGCCCTTGATATCAACCCAAAATCAGATCCATTACAAATTATCAACCCAATATTGAAAGTCGTGAGTGGAACCAATCTAACTTTCCTGTAATAGAGTATAAATTTAAATTTAGAAGGTATAAACATGTTCCATTAGAGGTTATCACAATTAAAACAAGAAGAAAATACAGAGCAAGTTCTTCACATACGATCAAGACAATAGCTTTTCAATTTCAGCTTTACAAAATTAATATATGGAGCTATACTAAAATCCCTAAGCTGAAATAATTTAAAACACCAAAAAAGTTGAGCTAAACACATTAGAGATCAATGGTAATGATCAGGCACTTGGCTTCGAATCACAGATTCAAAGACCAAACTAAACAAAATCCTAAACCTTAGCAGTAACAGCAGCTACATTAAAATTAATTTTCACGTCCGCCAAACCAAACATCACTTGCCTTCTTTAGCAACAGAAATCAACGGCCTCAAGCCAATTGAGTGCGGACGTGGACATCATAGCAGCCTTAAGAATTCCAAACACCTGCAAATATTAAATATACATCATTCGAATTTGATCATCAACAAGGCCTAAAAAACTTGAGAAACCCATTGAATTGAGATTAGTAGTGTACCTCATTAGCCCCAATGCTTAACTCGATTTCTTCCAAATCTCGCTCACCAACTTTTGATTCAACCAGAATTGACAAAGCAGCAGGAGATGAAAATGGTTCTACGGACAAATCATCTTTGACCATGAACCTTGTTCCAGACCTTACATACGCACCTAAAGATCTTCCTGATGCATAAACTGGTAACAACTGGTATGTCCTTGGTGCAATAAGAGGGTTTAGGAGTTTGCCCTTAAGATCAGGCATACTTGGATCAAAATCTCTCGCTGCATCCAAATCAAAAGAGCTCTTGTACAAGTTGTCTATGCAGCCCAATCTAGATTTATCTTGTTGAAGACGTTCAACTGCAGCTAGTGGTATAGTCCAGAAAATTAAGAGCTGATCTATGAAATCTTCTTGTGCCTCGACAAACATTACTTTGCGCTCAGATTTTGATATCACCACCTTCAACTTCATCCTTACACCCACCTTGCCTTGACCTTCATTGATCTTTACCTTGGAGAGTTCTAGCGTTCCAGCGTTACGAATCTGCATAAGCTTCTTGCGCAGGAATAAGTCTGTCAATGGTGCCTTTGACCATAATGAGAACTTGAGAAGATCCGGTACCTTAGAAAAAAATCACATATAAAGGCTGAGAATTGAAATCATTAAGCACCCTAGAAATCTATATCTTCATTAATATGCTTACCTCTTTCTGAGTGACGCTAACAGTCAATCTCTCGGTAACACATTTAAGCCCGAAATTTCGTAGCACCCACAAGGTTGTATCGGCTTTACTGGGCTTCACTGTTAAATCATCAGAAACAATATAACAAGTCGTTACACGAAGATAGCTCTTAAAGCCCTTTGACAAGGGTATGTTTTCACTGTAAACATAACCAAGATTTTTGTAAAAATCATCCATTGGGCTTCTCGGATTCAGCAACATTTCTTTATCTTCATATGCAGAGAAATACGTTCGGTCCAGCTTATCGACACTTTCACGAAGCGAGCTTATGCAGTAGAATCTGCAAGGCTGTACAGTAGATTTTTCACTTACAAGTCTCGAAACAGTTCCTAAGGGCAATGTTAAGAAGCTTAGTAGAACGTCCACGAAATCCTTTCCTGCTTCAGCGTACAGTACTTTTTGTTTTTTCTTGTCAACTACAAGAGTCAAAGAAATATGTTTCTGAGTTTCGGATGACGACATAATGTTTCAACACTCTAGTTTGATCTTTCCTCAGAGCGCTCGTGGATGGCTAAAATTTTACGCACCCAATATATATATATAGGTAGATTAATAATTCGCTTCCATAATTAATAATGGCCTCTTGATTTTTTAAAACTAGTACTCATCCGGTCTTTTTTTATAAAAACCCAAAATTTAAATTGATCTTTTTTTTTTTTTTTATAATAGCCTTAGAAGAGTTGTCTCAATATTTAATAAGTTTTTTTTTTATCCTTGTTAATTATATGTAATTCATTAATTAAAAAGTTGGTGATACTTATTTTACTTTATTTTTCTTTCTTTACTTGCTCCTCATAAATAATTAATAGCACATAGTTAAAAAATAAAATTTATTTTAGATATATTTATTATTTTTAACTAATTTTAACAATTTTTTTAAACTATGTAATTTAATTATCAAGCTTTTATAAATAAGATATGTAGGAGTGTCACCGAGGCTTCGCGCCTCCTCGTAATTTATGTTAGACTTTTAGTTTTGTGTGTGCAGTTATAAGCAGCCTCTTTGGGAGTGGAGAAACCCAAGTGGAGGAACGCTTTTAATTCGGGTTTGAAGATGTTTTTGTTTTTTTTTTTGGTATATGTATTCTTGGGTTATGAATATACTCGTTTCTTTTTATTAGAGATAACTGTTACATATACCTCGTTTTGATTTATACTTAAATGTCTTAGTTTTTATTTATTATTTTCATATCTTACCCCTATTTAATTACGCATATTTCTCGCAGCCTCTCTACTACCACTTTAGTCCTATTTATAAGTTTTTTTTAACTAAATCACACATATCAAGGAAATGTTGTTAGCTACTTAGCTGAATGATTTTGAGGTAAATTTTTAATTTTACCCTCATTTATGAATGAGTATCTTTCAACTTTTTCTTTTCTTTCTATTTTCATTAGTATAATTAATGTGAGCAAAATTGTCACAATCTCATTAATTACTCGAAAGATGACTTATAAATAGGAGCAAATTTTTTTGGTCAAAAAGGACTTAGATATAGGACCAAAGTGATACACATTTTCCTTCTTATACAATCATGTTTATCACTCCTACTTTATTAATTTTCTTATTCACTCACTTCTATAATCCTCTTTATTATAATAATATTATTATTCTCTTTCTATTCCCTATGTCCTCTTAATAAGGGTATTTTTAGCAAAAATGTTACAATTTTTATATATTTATGATACGTTACTGCCACTTTGATCTACCTTATTCAGTTAAATATTCCTTATAAAAAAGGAAGGGATGGAGTAATGTGTCAGATCAATCGGTTAATCTCGATATATCTTTCATGTTACATTAAATTTCTCAATCGAATGTAACTCCCACAATTTTAAAAAACTTATATTTTCTTTATATTTCATTACTTCATATCTAACATAATAATTAAGATTTGAGTTGTAAAATGGAGCCTTTAAATAGAGGGCATGTTCCATATATTTGATAGCTGAAAAGTTATTTCCCATTCTTTACTCTTATCTACAATTCTTTCTTTTCTCTATTGAATATCTTAAGTTTTGTTTATTTCATAATGCATTAATATATATTTTGGAAAACTTTTATTACAGAAGTTAAATCATGTGTTCATATTACTCTATGGAAAAAAAAAACCATGTATTCATATCTCCTTGCATTTATGGTATTGTTTGCATTTGCAATAGAGAGATACAAACGGTGAAGTTAGGGGAAAAAATAATAAATCAATAGTTATCGCCAAATTTTAACTTTTAGTGAGCTCATCACTAAGGAAATTTTATTATTTGAATATTTAGCCTGAATTTTGCGTCTATACAAATATACCCATTAATGATCTTACTGCGAAGTTGGGACTTAATCGTTTTGAAATTGCAGCGAGCACATCATCAACTCCAAAGAGGCCAATCTTAAATTAACCTTAGTTATAGGATGAAGTATGAACAGAAAATTAGGCTCATCGCTTTGGTTATCAATCCAAATTAAATTCATGAATTTGGACTTTTGTAAGATTGCAAAGGAGAGTTTAATTTGGACTTATTGGAGAATTGTCCAAACGATTTGACGACTGAACCCTTGTACTCCCGGGGAAGGCAAAGAGGCACAAAATATTCTTGGGATTATCACTAGTACAAATGGGAGTCAAGCAAGGCCAAAGATGAAAACAACGGTCAAATCAACAAAATTCTTCAACCTGGCATGAGGAAAAAAATGAAAGAATACTAACCATATGCACAAAATATTCTTGGGATTATCACTAGTGCAGAAGGGAGTCAAGCATGGCCAAAGTTGAAATCAAATAAACAAATCAGCACAAAATATTCTTGGGATTATTACTAGTGCAATCGGGAGTAAAGCATGGCCAAAGATGAAATCAATAGTCAATTCAATCAAATTCTTCAAGCAATACCAATGGCATAAGAAGAAAAACGAAACAATGCAAGAAGACTAACCATATGCGCAATATAATCAATTCCATGGGAATGCAACACTAGAGAGCTCTCAAGGATTTCAAGTGTTTCTCTCAACTCACATTTTTGGGTAGTTTTCACTCATCAATACCACTTAACAAAGGCCCTACCATAGATTTTCATGAATCAAGGGGTCTTTATTAGATTGTAATGTTTTAGAGAAGGTCTCATGAAATGGGGTGATGAAATAACAAATGACTAGCTTAGCATGCACAATGAGTGCAATAGCCAGCATTCAATTAATACAACAAGCACATACCTCTTGTAATTACAATTAACTTATATGGAATCTCTTATTTCAAGTATTTCTTCCTTCTTTATCTTCTTTCTTTTGCTTTTCTCTTTTTTTTTTTTTCTTTTGCTCTTCCCTGTTCTTCTTTTAAACTATATATTTACATGGCATCCATACTATGTACATCAATACCTAGCAACATTTTCAAATATTTGACTTTAGGGCTTTGAGTATGTGTGCAGTTATAAGTAACCTCTTAAGTTGAGAAACTCAAGTGGAGTAAACACTATTAATTCTGGTTTGAAGATTTTTCTTGTGTATGGACCACTCCAGTCCTTATTATAAATCCACTTTTAGAAGAATTTTTTTAGTCCTAAATATAAGTTCACTTACATGTTATTAATGATTGCTTTCCAATTTACCTTTTTATTTAATTCTTGTTAGAAAGTAGAGCAAGAGGAGAGAGATGTGAGAATGATTTATAAATGCAAAGAGATAAAAAAAAATCTTAATGAAATTAAATTTGGAAAATTATATCAATTTACGGTATATTTAATGATTCAACTAACAATTTTCAGAATGTAGAGAATTAGTTAAAGTAGACTTGTAATAAATACCAAAGTTTGTATATATTCTTGAGTTATGAATATATCACTTTGGTCCTATGTATAAATTACTTAATTCTCATATATCAAGGAAAATAAGTTAAATCAATAAATAAGGACTAAAATAATTAATTTTTTCATTTTCCCCTCATTTATAAATGGATATTTTTTACCAATTTTTTTTCTCTCTTTACCTTTAATAGAGGTAAGATTGTAACACTATCATTTATTATTCTAAAAGTAAACTTATAATAAAGATTAAAAAAAAAATCCAATCTAGACTTATAAATAGGACCAAAGTGGCCATGTGTTAATCTCCATGACTCCATATATCTCATGTCACTTTAAATTTCTCAGACGAATGTAACTCCCACAATTCTACAAAATTTATAGTATCTTCTTTATATTCCATTACTTCATATTTAACATGATAGTTAAGATTTTTTAGTTGTGAAGTTGAGTTTAAGTAAAGGGCATGTTCCATAAATTTGATACTTGAAAAGTTCTTTCCAATTCTTTACTCATATATACCATTCTATCTTTCTCTATTGAATATCTTATGTTTTGTTTGTTTCATAATACTTTAATACTCTCTTCGATCCTTAATATAAGACATATTTATCGAATTTTATTATATTAAGAAAGTTAGTTAAGTTAGCTAACGAGACATGTATTGTCTAAAACACCTTATTCATATTCCTTAATTCTCTCATTTCCTCCCCTCCTTAATTATTATTGAGGGAGCATTGATATGGGTAAATTAAGAAAAGAATGACAAATATGAAAGCTATATCTTATATTTAGTATCAAGATTAACTCTTCAAATATGTCTTATATTAAAGACTGGAGAAGTATATATTATGGAAAACTTATTAGTAAGGAAGTTAAAGCATGTGTTCATATCTCCTTTCATGTATGGTATTGTTTGCATTTGCAATATGATAGAGAGATACAAACGGTGAAGTCGGAATAAATAAATAAATCAATAGTTGTCACCAAATTTTAATTTGGGAAAAAGATAAGAAAATACCACTTGAAATTTAAAATCCTAAATTAGTGATTTTCTGCTAAGAAGTTGATAATTGCTATACTCTTGTAGTTAATACATATACTCTTGAAGGCAACCAGACTACTCTACTGCTTGTGGATTTTGAAGTTCAAATGATATTTTTATGTATTTTTTCCTTTTTATTTGTAGTGAGAAAATTACTAAGGAAATTTTATTATTTGAATATTTAGCCTGAATTTTGCCACTATACAAATATGCCCATTAATGATCTTCCTGAGAAGTTGGGACTTAAACGTTTTGAAATTGCAGTGCATTATCAACTCCAAAGTGCCCTAATAGGATAAGTCACATTTAAATTAAACTGAGTTATAGGATGAACAGAAAACTAGGATTTTCGATGGCCGAAAAAAGGCTTATTGCTTTGGTTATCAATGCAAATGCATGAATTTGGACTTTTGTGAGATTGCAAAGGAGGGTTTAACAAATTCATCCTTACTGGAGAATGGTCCAAACCATTTGAAGACATTAGTTGATAACACGACCTTAAGGGATTCAATCTCCCTATGTATTAACTAGTACCTCTTTATTAGGGCTTAAGCCCCCTCTCGTTAAAGGGGGGAAAAAACGAAAAAGAAAGCTACGCCACGTCCCTGCAATTCATTTCTCTCTCTATATATATACGTGTGTGTGTGTGTGTGTGATATATCCATTATACATCACGCACATATATAATGTATGTTTGTAGTGTTTGTCACAATATGTTACACGGAAACAAAGTGAGTTATCAATCATTAAAAAAAAATGTTAACATTAAAGAACTTTTATGACAAAAAGTGAAAAAGTTGGAATAAAAAGCAGCATGTGAAAACAAGGAAACTACTAACTAAAGAAAGTTTAGGACTAAAATCTTTTAAGATAGGGTAAAGAAGCGAAAATACATAAGTATTTTACCCCCGGGAGCATCCAGCACTATATGTTTTTTTAGGAAGCAATAACACACACGTGATTATCATTTTAGAGTAAAAGTCACATCTCATCGTTATATTACTGTTCACCGTGATGAGAGAGAAAGAGATGAAGTGAACAGTAACATAACTGTAGAATGCGACTTTTGCTCCAAAATGATAACCACGTGTGTATTTTTGCTCCCAAAAAAAGTATATGGTACTGAGCACTCCCGGGGTAAAACACATGTACATTTTTGCTCCTTTACCTTTTAAGATAATAGCCTAGTATTCCACAAGAGGAATATTCATGATGTATGATAGCTTGAGCTTCTCTTAGTGAGCCAGAGAAATGGCGCGATGGTTAACTTCTCTTAACACGAGATCAAATGTAACAATCCAAATCACATATTAATTAATAGGTTGTAAATTTGTCTGATCCAACTGTTGAAAGAATTATCCAGAGTTAGATCATTAATGTTGATGAGTAGCAATGTTTTTTTTGTAGAGTCGTCATTGAAGATGACTATGTTGGAGGAAGAGCGTTAGAGCAACAGTAAACTTAGTCATAGGTTTAAAACTTGGAAACAATAGTCTCTCCCCTTATGGAGTAAGGTTGTGTATATTTAACCCTCCCCAGCTTGGTGGAAACCTTGTGCAAGTAACTGTTTTTTTTTTTTTTTTTCCAAGATGACTATTTTGAGACAATTTTGATTCTAACTTAGGGAAAGTCTCTTATGAATCCCCATGATCTACGCACGAATAGGAGTGTATCATAATTTTTTAGTGAAACTAAGTTTCCAAATTTTTTGGTTATCCCGGTCTCCAGGAGTAGGCTACACAAAATTATAAACTAAATTGTCGTGTTGATGCGAACGATTTACGAAATTTTATCAGTTGAGGATAAAACCTTACATACGTGCTCCATCCACTTATTAAAAATAACACATATTTACTTATTTTAATTATATTGAGAAAGTTAATTGAGTTAGTTAATATGACTTGTATTAAAATACTCTAGTCATATTCCTTCATTTCCTTGTTTTTATCCTCTTTAATTATTGTTATTGAGAGAGCAGTAAATTATTAGGAAAGATTGACAAATAAAAAAAAAATTATATATCATGTTTTGGATTAAGATATACTCTCCAAATACATCTTATATTAAAGACATGAGGTAGTACATAGTAACCTACCCTCACGAATTTTTCCTTTATGTGCGCTTTAAAGAATGGATACATTTGTGCAAAAAATGGCTTATAGCTTTTACACGAACGCACATGTGTGACCCTCGTCTTGTGAAAAGAACACAGCCTTAAGTCATTACTAGGCCAAGTTGACAGTCATAATTCGCATACTATAATTGCACTTTTTGTTCCTAAAATCCCAACTAGAGAAATCTGACTATCCTCTACTTTAGTGGATGATTGATGAGTGAATATTACTTATAAATAAAATCAAAGGGAATATTAAATAGATAATGTGAGGGAACCTCATCCTCTTCTATTATTTATGGTAATAACAGAGACATGTAACATGTCTTTGTAAGCTATTAGTCTATTACCTTTGAACATATTTATAAGAAACAAAATATAGTTAAATTTATTTCTTGCAAATAGCTTTACCCGCGGTAGTAAAACACAAAAATAATATTGAATCCATAGAAATAATGGTTCAAGAGTTAATAAGTTAGACTAGGTCAACTTGGGGTCAGATCGACCATATTAAACTAATGGAATTTAATTCACAATAATAGCATTTAATGTATTATGTTTTATTTCATTAGTCATTTTATATTTCATGAAAGTCAATTGGTTAATCTTGAATATTATTACATTTTAAGCATAATTTTTCAATTTAATTAAATATTAATTATTGAAAACAATTAGGCTTAAATGAATTAAATTTATTCATTTCTTCCTTAGTAGGGGGAGCCAAAATCTCCCCTCCCCTACCCTCTCTTCCCCTCGTTTTAGTCCCCTCCCAATTAGGTTTTTTACACTATATTTGGTTTGAGTAGAGCAAGTGAGAGGGAAAATAGAAAGAGAAATTTTTTCTTTCATTTTTACAAAATAGCCCATAAATAATTTTTAATATTCTCAAAATATACTCTTAACAAAAAAAAAAAAAAATTCTTCTTATTAATAGTAATTTGATCAATATCTACCTTAAGGATTGCTCCCCTCCCGCCCGCTCCCCTCAAACCAAACACACCCATACACCCAGGGGAGCTAGTTTTTCTGACCAATTTACCGTCAGTATTTCTGAGCAGCATCGCTGGTGAAAATGACGAGGTGGCAGCATATTCTTCAGCTTGGCGGAAGTCAATGACGGCGGCAAGGTCTGAGGATTCAGCAAGGAGTTCTTGCCGTCCCCATATCTATCAGAGGGTCCAATTGTTCTGCCAAAAGCTGCAAGAGCTTCGTTGTGGGAAGAGATCTGACTGTTTCAGAGGAAGCAGTTGAAGTATGCTTCATCCATCATTGATTAGTTGCAGTAAATAGTTTTTTCCTGTGTGCATTTTAAGAGTGACGGTGGATGTTGAAAGGAGAGACGAAATGGGGTTGAAAGGAGTGAACTATGGAGAGGGAGTCTGATGGTTTGCCCCGGTTTTTGACGGTTCACTGCGGTCTATAACGATTTGTTCCAATTCAGGCCAGTTTCCTGGTTCGTGAGGTGAGCCGAACCAGACAAGTGGCTGGTTCACTGGTTTCCAAATTAAATCGTCTGGTCCGGGCTGGGATTTTGCACGCTAACTTTAAGGATTTCTACTTTCTAGCTTAAAAGTAAATGAAACCTTCATTATATTGTTACAATTTCAACATTTTACAAAATGTATTTAAGCTTTACAAAAACAGAAAACCATATGCTGACATCGTTTACAGCATCAAAAGGTTCAGTTTAACATTAGAAACTTCAGTTAATCAGGAATTAACTTTAAAACAAGATTCAAAAACCAAAAAACTAATCAAAAACCTTAATTAGTTGTGACAACAGCTACATTAATATCAATTTTCCACCTCTTTTTTGACAAAGTGAAGGAAAGGGCTCAAACCAATTGTCAAGGCTGATGATGTGAACATTGCAGCTTTCAGAATTTCATACACCTGCATTAAAACCATGAAGGGCAAGGTTTTAATCTCTGACTTAATGGAAATAGAGGGAAAATAGAAGGGGGAATTGTTATAAGGTCCTAAGAAGGAATTTAACCATGAAGAATGCAACAAGTTTCACTATAGGAAATAACAATAGTTTTATACTTCTCACTTATCATTGAGACCTTTTTGTTATTAAATCCTTTTCTTAGGACCTAATAGGAATCTCCCAAAATAGAAACACCAACAAACAAAATCACTTTCCCTACTCCATCTCGTTACTTTAGTTTCATATTTTCTTAAACCTTCTCTGTTCATCTGATTCTGACTACTGTTTGTTTATTTGGACACTGAAATTTAGCTTTAAGTTTACGTTACATTTTGACATCTCAATCATGATTCAGGTTATTAAATATAGATCATTCAAGCTTTTTGTAATATATCAAAATTTGACAGCTCAGTTATTGATAAAGCATCGCTTAAGTTATTCAAATTTGATTGAGGCCAGAGTGACCATTAGAAAACAGACCAAATTCTCATACAAATTTCCCGAGGAATCAGCGTGATCAGAAAACCAGAGGAATGATAAAGAGCAAAGACGTTGAATTGAGAGAAAAAAATACCTCATTTGCCCCAATTCTTATGATCTTTGCTTCAAAGTCCTGTGCACCAAGTTTAGATTCACGCAGAAATTCCAAAGCAGCAGAAGATGAAAATGGTGATACAGACAAATCATCTCCTACCATGAACGTTGTTCCCTGCTTAACATAACAGGCATACCTACTTTCTGCAGCCTCACTTAACTTATAATAAATTGGTAACACCTGGTTTTTCACTTTTCGAGAGGCAATCATAGGATTGAGTAGCTTGTTCTTCATATCAGATTTGAAATATCTCGTTGAATCAATGTGGGCCAAGCTTTTATACAAGTTGTCCATGCAGCCCAAATCAGCATTGCCTTGAGCAAGACGTTCAACTACACCTAGTGGTATAGTAAGGAAACTTAGAAGCTGATCCGTGATCCCTTGTTCTGCTTCAGCAAATAAAACTTTTTTCTTTGATTTTGATATCATTACCTTCAACAACATCTTCCAACCCTCATTGATTTGAACCTCACTTTTCATTAACTTGGACAGCGATGGTGTTTGACAGTTCTGAATCTGCAGCTCTTTGCGTAAGAATAGGTCTGTTAATGGTGTCTTTGACCATAAGGAGAACTTCAAGAGATCCAATACCTTCACAAACATAGCAAACAATAATAGTTTATATGAGATATAGGTCTATTTGGAGTGCAACGGCCACACTTATCAAATCGAATCATAGTGACTGACACGATTATGGACGCATAGCAAATACACCACAGACAGGAAGAAAAAGGAGGAACTTATCATGGAGAAAAGAGTAATCAGTTTTTCATACTGTATTTTTCATGTTCAAAACTGAATTCTTCATGCCTATTTATAGTGTTCCACATCCCTTCCACAACCAACATACCTTTTCCTCAAAGAGACATATTATATCAGTTAAACAATACAATTTGTAGTAATTGGAAATTATCACAAATAAAAACCCAAGCTTTTCTACTATTTATATTTTAGCCCTAATGCTCTTGGACTTGGGCCTTATCCAATAAGGGTGGACTAGGCTATTTTCCAACTTCTCATTGAGACTAGCAATAACGGAAAAAGACAAACTACATTCTACATTTCTTCAACATGCTTACCTCTTCCTCAGTGACATTCACAGTCAATTTCTCCGGAACATAATCATTTCCGAGAATCCCTAGTATCCATAAGGTTGAAGTGATATCACTAGGCATCAGTGTTAGATCATCAGAAACTATAAAACAAGCCGATTTATGAACATAACCAACAAAGCCCCTGGACATCAGTGGATCATCGAAGTTATATACCAGAGTTTTGGATTCAGCTCCCATTGGGTTGAGTGGATTCAACAACTTTGGTTTGATACAATCCAAAGAAAAATATTTCAGGTCCAGGTTTTCCACACTTTTACGCAGTGAGGAAATACAGTTAAATGTGCAAGGCTGTACAGTAGATTCCTTACTAACAAGCCTAGACACAGTCCCCAATGGAAGTGTTAATAAGCTCAATAAAATATTAACGAAGTCACTGCCCGCTTCAGCATAGAGAACCTTGCTTTTCTCATAATCTATGTGCAGAGTCAGTGAAATGTTCATATTTTCAGACGAATCCATGATCATAAAGAACGAAACCGAGAGGCCAGATCTTTCTGCAAAAAGACAATTACATAGCTACAACTTTCATAATAAGCACGTACGACAGAGCAAGCACACCACTATAATCAGTAAGAATCACGCCACGCATTTTAAAAATAAAGCTGAAAAGAGATGAAAGAGGAAAAATATAAGAAAATAACACTTCAACTTCAAAAACTTAAATCAGCAATTTCTTACTAAAATGATTCTTGTAGGTAACGAGACTAATCTGTGATTTTGAAGTATATTTCAAAATATAAAAATCATTTCTAAATAACAATTCACCAGTGATAATGTCTTTTATTTCGATGTGAAATTTCTTGATAGATAGCATTTCTAAATATACCCAAAAAAAATCCATCTAAATGTACCTCAGGTTACGACAACTATACGGAATTTGGAAGTCTAAAGATTCAGAACTTTCCCTTTTTCTCCCAAACTTGTCGAGTTCACGAATCAACCCTCGACGCCTTCCAGATTTGCCTGTGGATGCAACCGTGAATCCGAAAACGATGAAGAGACCACCGGAGAAGACAGCGGTGACAGAGATGTTTCAGAGGCCTGGTCTTCAAGCGCTGGGTCTACTTGAATAGGTTTTGATTAGTGTGTTCGGTTTTTATGACTTTATCCACTTCTGTAAATATGATCCATTAGATCAATCTGATGGTATATAATTTATATGGGTGTTATAAAAACGCGGGAATAAATTACACATGTCAATATTATATTACAACTGAAATTTAGGATCGGTCCTTAAAAGATTAGGGCCTATGAGGGGGAATAAATTACACATGTCAATATTATATTACAACTGGAATTTAGGACCGGTCCTTAAAAGATCAAGGCCTATGAGGGCCAGTCCTTTTAGGTACAAGGCAAAAATTATCTATTTTTTTTAAAGCTTGGTTCAAGAGCATGTAGGTCAGGGCCAAAAACCATTTTTAAAAATTTGAACTATTTTTCTTGTGTTTTTAAATTAGTATAGTTAATAAATTACAACAATTAAAATTTTAATTTATTAAATAAATATTGTCAACGTTAAATAAATTAGAGTCATGTGAAATAAATTAAGTAAAACACTTTTATTTTTATTTTAGGGCCATTAACCAACCAGAACTTATTAACTACTTCCCCCAATCCTAAATATAAGACAAAATTGACTTTTATAAAAAGATTAAGGAAGTGAATTAAATTATTTTAGATTATTTATATTTATATTTTTTTCTCCAACCTAATTAGTTTGACTAATAAATTTATATATAATCTAAAAATACATAATATATAATATGATTAAGTAACTTATTTAGTTTTTTTATCTTTTCTAAAAAAGTCAACTATATCTTATATTTAGAACCAGAAAAAGTATTAACTAGTAATACTAAACACGAATCATACTAAAAATGACATTATATATAATGGTCTAGTCTTCAACATGTTCCCACATAATTGCTTTAAGCACCTAATCATTCTATTACATAAATAAATAAAAATAAATTATACAACAACAACTTCTTAAAATAAAAATTTAACAATAAAAAAATATATAAATGGGCATAATGGATCAGCTCTTAGCCCTGTAGGGCCAGTACTTTTAAGCCCTTGGCTCTACAAAGTTGACTCTTTTAGACCCGATTTGATTTGGAAAGTCTAATTTATAAGTATGACTTTTGAAGGGTTAGGACTTAAACGAGCCAACTAGATGAGCTCAGCCCGATTGCCTGCCTCTTGTCAATACATATATTTTGTACTTTTGAGTGTTGACTATTTCTGTTTGATACTCTCTCTCTCTCTCTCAGCTTGTTCTTGTTGTTGCTCATTAACAACTTTACTTTTGTCTTGTTTTTTATGGGCTAAAGTATATTTTTAGTTTTTTAAGTCTTACATGAGTATACTTTTATCACTTAACTTCATTAAGTGTACTTTTGATCCAAAATTCATTTTCCTCAAAAATTATCACAAACATAATTGGCCCGAACATCACTTTTTAATTGTAGGAAGTCAGTTTGAATTGACTCTATGCCAAACATTTTCTAACTGATTAATCGCTCTTTTAAAATCAAGAGAACAGCTTTACAAATTTCAGCTTCGGACTTACAAAAAGTATAATCCTATGCAGAAAATCATAAGCTAACACTTCTTAAAACACCCAAAAGTTTGCCTAAACAAAAACCTTAGATATAACATAAACATAAATTCCCACGTCTCTTCGATTTAGCAACTCATTTTTCTTTTCTTTGCCTCTGTATCTTCAGCAAACAAGGAGTGGGCTCAAACCAATTGTCAAAGCTGATGATGAGAACATAGCAGCTTTCACAATTTCAAGTATCTACATATAAATCGTCATGGACAACGTTTTAAACACCAATCACCAAAAGAAAAAAAACGTAGAAACATTTCATAACTGAAACAATAAAACATTCAATTTCTCATAGAAATTGCTGAAGGAATCAAGATAGAGAGAACCAGAGGAATGATAAGAAATCAGTGAAGCGAAATTGAGGGAAGTACCTCATCTGATCCAATGTTTATGTGCCTCACTTCCAAGTCTTCTTCACCAACTTTACATTCACCCAGAAATGACAAAGCTGAGGAAGACGAAAATGGTGTTACAGACAAATCATCTGCGACCATGAACATCGTTCCCCGCTTAGCATAACGTTGAATAGGATTTGATTTGAAATATTTAGCTCTATCAAAATCAGTCAGGCTTCTATACAAGTTGTCGATGCAGCCCAAACCAGCGTTGCCTTCTTCAAGACTTTCTATCACACCTAGTGTTTCAGACAAGAAACTGAAAATCTGATCCGTGAACTCATCATCGGCTTCAGCAAATAGTATCTGGCCCTTTGATTTTGATCTCACTATCTTTATCTTGCAATCCTCCTCGGTTTCAACCTCATTCATCTCAAACTTGAGCTCTAATGGTGTTACACAGTTCTGAATATGCAGCTTTTTGCGCAGGAACAAATCTGTCAATGGTGTTTCTGACCATAGAGAGAACTTCAGGAGGTCCAACACCTTCGCAAACAAAGCATGAAATATTTCAAGCATTAAAAGAGAGTTCAGATAATTTTTACTATATTAAAAGCACAGGAATGTTATGTTCACCTCTTTCTCAGTGACATATACAGTCAATTTCTCTGGAGCATATTCAATTCCGAGATATGTATTATCCATAAGGTTGTATTCTGATCACTAGGCATCACTCTTAGATCATCAAAGACAATAAAACATGCCGGTTTGTGAAGATAGCCAACAAAGCAGTTTGACATCTCTGGATCATCGAAGTTGTGTAGCAGATTTTTAAATTTATCCACACTTGGGTTGATTGGATTCAGCAACTTTCCTTTATACCCATCGGAATTAAAATGCCTTAATTCCAGACTTTCCACACTATGACGCAGTGAGGAAATGCAGTTAAGTGTGCAACTCTGTACAGTTGATTCCTTACTCACAATTCCAGAAATAGTTCCCAAGGGCAATGTTAAGAAGCTTAATAAGACATTCACGAATTCATTCTCGGCTTCAGCATGTAGAACTTTGCATTTCTCTTTGTCTAAGAACAAAGTCAATGAAATCTCCACCTTTTCAGGTAATGAAGCCATGATCATAAAGAGCAAAACCAAGACGCTAGACCTTTCTGCACAGACAAATTTTATTGCTATATAAAACCTGTAAGAATAATTCAACTCAGGATCGACTTCGAAACGAGTTGCTCCTCCAGACGCTAGCAGAAACAATAAAAGAGATGTAATAAACCATTTTAGCGAAGCCTAATATGTCTCGACTTAAACTTCCAAGCTTAACCCTAAAAGTTCATCAAAAGACAATCACAGACATAAAATCAAATAATATGCACAACGTGTATCTTCTTACTTCCATTTAATGAAGTTGGCATCTAACATACCTGAGCTTCCGGCAATGAAAAATTCCCTGTTTATCCAAGTATTTGGTATTTGCAAACGAACCCTCCACAGCTTCCAGATTTGCTCGAAGTTGGTACAGGTATGGTGAAGACGGAAGAGTCAATGAAGAGTCCACCGGACAGAACGACGGTGACGGAACGACCGCCTATTAAATAGCCAAATTTATTGGGTTTTTTTTCCGGCTTGCTTTCCAAGGAGCAGAGGTAAAGATGGAAGAGGATTCTCTCCTCATTTTTATTTTCATATTCTCTTATTATCCAATTCAAACCGTTGATTGGGAATGTGAAAGAAATATTAAAATAATATTATGATTAATTACACGGATATAATTTAGAGATTTTAAATGATGATGAGAAAAACTCAACCCGAGACGAGATACAGATGGTGTGGGATTAATTAATACGATCCATTAGATTAATCTGATGCTATATAATTCAACCTGAGTTATACAAACGAGGGAATTAAATAATGCAATGGCGGGAATCATATTTCATACTGTAGCGTCCTGGCCCTGCATATTGCAATTTTCACTTTAATTACAAATTTGTCATCATCTCTTTGAAGCTTGGTTAAAAGAAACACTTGTCAATCTTCATTAATGTAGTCTTCCTTGATGTGTGAAATAGCATGTCTCCTTAATACTCCTCCGGTACTTATAAGCTTTAAACTAATTTATTTAGTTTTATTAATTTGTTTGACTTATAAATTAATATATAATCAAATCATACACAAAATATATTATGATTGACTAACTTATTTAGTATCCTTAATTTTTTAGAAAAAGGCAACTATATTTTATATTAAAACTGAAGAAAAACAATAGAGAGCAATAATGATGCCGTGATGGAAAATGTGATCATCCATTTTCCATCATTCAAGAAATTCGAAATATACAAGCTGCGTAATTTTATATGTGGATGTAGGGGTGGAAATAGGTCCGACCTCTATCAGGGGTCTACGGCCTAGCCTACTTTAAGCTTAGCTTGACCTATTTAGTAAATAGGTTAGGCTCAGGCTTACGCTTATCGTTAGGCCTATTTAAGTAAACAGGTCAGGCCTACTTTCATAAGGCCTAGCCTTCAGGCTTACAGGCCTGACCTATTTAGGTTTTTTTAAATGTTTTATTATGTATAGTCACATATAATTTAATCTAAATTAACTTTATAGATTATTTATAAAATTAATAACTTATTCTTAACCTTAAATTTTAGATTTCTCCATTTATCAATGATTTTAACATTTTCATTCATCAATTGATTACATCTACTTCACTTCTTTTTGATCGCTCGAGATGTCAATGCTAGCTCACTACTCCTCCCTTGATTTATGTCATTTAATGTAACATAGAAATTGTAGTAAGTTAATTTTAGTGATGCCCAAATAAAAATTATCCAAATAGGAGAAGTTTGTCTTATTTTCTACAAGAAAAATGAGAGGTAAACTCTAGTTTTATATGACACTTGTTGTGCTTGATTGATTTTAAAATATATATCTTTTTAGTTAATAAATGATTGATTTTTCTTATTCCTACCTGCTCAAATAATTGCTTGTACTAGGGGTTATTTCCTTTCACTTACTAACTATTTTATTTCTTATGAGAATGAATCCTTAAACTTTTTAGACATAACGTAAGTATTTAAATAGGCTTGATGGATTATATATGGACTAAGATGCATATGTTTTAAAACTATATAAAGACCTACATTTTAAATAAGCATTTAAATAGGCTTCAAGCCTGCAAAAGACCCAGACTCAGGCCTAAAAATAAGCCTATTCACAGGCTCAGGCTTTGGATTTCCGTCGCAGATCCAAGCCTAGCCTAACCTATTTCCACCCCTAGGTGGATGATCGCATAATTAATAACGATCAACCCTTGAGTCTTTCAAATAATAATAACACTAATATTCACTCTCATCCATATTATAAAACTCATTTTAAAAGATTTTTGTAATCCAAAATATATGATTCTATATAAAAGTCAATAGCATTAATTCTTTTTCCCCCCCACAAATTATATAGAGAAAACTTATATATGAAATAAAATAAGGGTAATATTAATAAGTTAGTTTTAATTGGAGGGTAATATATAAGGGAATTAGTGATGATTTTTTATTATGTAAGTAATAAAAGCCACTTTTAACTATTTTTCTAATTCGTAGTTAGAAGACTTTCTTTTATAATATGGACAACCAGGAGTAGTACCAAGGTATTGTACCTCATTGTTTATCGTTAAAACTTTAGGATTATACAAATTTGAGTTTGGATAATTGAAGACTCTAACTCAATGGTTAAAATGTTGTCAGTCCTGACAGTTTGACTAAATTTTAGTTTTGGTATGTGCAATTTCAAATGGTTCTGGAGCCTGTAGTTTTTAAATTGTTAAAATTTAGTCTGAGGTTAAGTATAGTGACTACCACTGTCGTTTGAGTTATAAAAATTCTAGGACACTAAAATATGTAATATAGTACTGCATCCTAGGTCATTCTCCTGAGTAGCTATAAATCCTGGAATTACAGTTGACTCAGTGCTTTAAAAAGTTAAGAATCTATGACAAGCATTGCTGAAATCAAATTCATTGGTCATCATTTATCCTATTAGCTAATCTTTTTATAATTGCTTTTCAGATTAAAGCAGAGCAAAACATTTTTAAGAAGAAAAATTCAGAGATGAGGTCGACTTCCCCAAGAGTACTAGTTTGTATATGCCAGCACATTATCTTGGGTTGAGTTTCTCTCATTATCTTTCATAATCTTTAAATCATATCCGTCCAATAAATCACAGTACCATTTTAATCTTTCTCTCTTATTCCCAATCAATGGCCCAAATTAGGCTGATGAGGGAAAATGAAAAACAGATTAAAAGAGGATTCTTTTTCTATTATCTTGGATTTGTAAAGAGGTCTAGATGCGTGGTGGGTTTGTGCACACAACAGACTACGAGAAGGTAGACGCAATAGAAATCCAAAATCTTTAAGGTACCAAAATCAAAAATTTGAAACTACAAGGAATAAAAGCAAAATTGGAATAAACTAAAAGAGTAACAATAATATTAATTAAGCTTAAATCCACGTCGACATTGCTAAAATTACACTACTGCAAGAAAGCTTTGACATCGGCCAGAGAGAGTTTTGACAAATCGAATTGCAAAGGAAAAGAAGGGTTACTAGGGTTTGGGATACCAAATACTCATTTCTCTTCTTTCTAAATAAAAGGCTCTGAAAAACAACACAAAAGGAAAGAGAAAACAGACGAAGTCATCACTCAATCTGTTTACCAACTCCCGACACAGCAACACACTCTTTTTTAACAAGCAGTGGCCACAAGCTAGTTGTTAAGGCTGATGATGTCATCATTGATGCTTTCAGAACTTCAAACACCTGAAATTTCACCAGAAAACACACACACACACACACATATATATATATTACACATTTAATTTAACTTCGACAAGAAAAACAAAAAATCATCAGAAGATGCAAAAGCAGAAAAATAGAAAGAAGCCGAATTGAGAGCCATATACACTACACACACACAAACATACCTCGTTCACTCCAATTCTCAAGTCCCTTACTTCGATGTCGTCATCCTCAACAACTTCTAATTTACGAAGAAATGCCAAATCAGCCTCAGGAGAAAAGGGCTCTACGCACAAATCATCTCTCACCATGAATATCATTTTCCCACATACATAACCATTATTATTAATACACCTAAAGCCACTTCCTGATGAAGACTCACTAAAACTATAATGTCGATTTTCTCGAGCCTCTTCAATAGCTTTCCTATAAGCTGATTCCATATGGTCTCGGGTTTTGTTTTTAAGATTAACAGGATTGAGCAGCTTGTTCTTTAGATCATTAAGATGTTTCAGACTCTTGTACAAGTTATCGATGCAACAGAAACCCAAGTTGCCATTTACAAGGGCACCTAATGTTATGGTCAAGAAACTTAAAACTTGATTAGTGAAATCCTCTTCTCCTTGAGCAACCAATATCTTGCTTTCTGATTTTTTTATCATTACCTTCAACTTCATCCCATTCCGAGCACCATTAAAAAGATTATCGTCACTTATCTTTAAATAAGGTTGTTGTGTTAACTTGTAGCCGAACCCATCCAATGAGATAAGATTTTGCTGTTGTTGGGGTGATACTGACCCCATGTAACCGAAGCTACCCAATGGGATAAGACTTGGTTGTTGTTGGGGTGGTTGTGCTGGTATTTTACAATTCTGAATTATGTTGAGCTTTTTGCACAAGAATAAATCTGTCAATGGTGTGTTTGACCATAGCGAGAGCTTCAGTAGATCGGGTACCTTCACAAACAAAGCAAAATAATGATTTTAAAAAAAATTAGAGAGAGAGAGAGATGTCAGAGTTGAGTAAAATAGGCTAGGGTTTCACAGAGAGAGCTTCAGTACATACAGTACCTTCGCAAATAAGCATAATAATGATTTAAACAAAATTAGAGAGAGAAACATCAGTGCTGAGTGAAATAGGCTAGGGTAATTACCTTCACAAACAAAGCATAATGATTTTAACAAAATTAACGAGGGACCCAGGCTCTGGCTTATATATTATTTAAAATACCATAATAATGGTACTTGAGGTAATATAGCATTACAATGAGATCCACTCATGTGTATAGACTACAGCTTTAGGGAGCGTATAATTATAATTTTGATTTAATTTTCCTTATTCTCTAGGAAAGAGGTGTCACTGTAACATCCGATAACTAAATGTAAGTCACTTATAGGGTAATTAATGGTATTTTCTTAATTTTACCCCTCCCAGAGAGATGTGTGAAAATCATTTATAAAGTAGAAGAGTGACAAAATTTGATAAGGGCAAATATAAAATTTTTTATCAGCTTAATGCATTACTTGATATATGAGAACGATGACATGCAAGGTTTTTACATATATGTAAGTGTTACAGAATATTATTTACCTCATCGTCGGTGACAGTCACCTTCAGTCTCTGGGGAACACAGTCAGTTCTGAAATTACGATGTATCCACAAGGTTGTATTCAGATCCCAAGGCATGAGTGTGAGATCATCACACACAATGAAACGTTCAGATTTCTTAAGAAATCCCTTGTAATACCTTAAAAAAATCCTACTTAGGATAAGTATTATAATTTATTAAATAATACCTATTGGGAATAGGTGAATTTGTGGTCTCAAAACTAGTATAATAATTACCTTATTTTCTAAGGTAATTTCTCATAAAACTAGGGTGAATAAAGAGCTAAAAATCCCTAAGTGAATTTGTGGGTCATAAAATACCTTGAAAATGTTATGATAAATCCTAAGAAACAACTAAATACCTATTAAAAAAGGAGAGTATGCTGTCTCTAAATTTTTAACTGATTTACTATCATTTTTAAGGGCAATTTTTCTTTGGATTCTAATAAATCCAAATCCAATTTTCTAAATCTTATTGAGGATCATAAAATATCCTAAGATTATCATAATGTAGCATAATCTTAATTATGCCATTGTAACAATTTAAAATCATCAGAGGATGATAAAATCAGTTGGAGGAAATTAGTAACAATTATTGGGCAATTGAAAATGCAATAATTGAGGTACTTTATTAATTTTTGAAATTAGTTAATAATTAATTTTTAAAGGTCATACTTAAAGACCAAATGATATTGATTAGCATCAAGGAGTTGTTAATCATCAAAATTAAATTCGAAACCTTGTTAAATTTTGGGTAATTAAGCCTAGTGGTTTAGGATATTGTTTGTGTATTCAAAGGCACATTTAATGGTTATTGGGGGGGGCTTCGGTCAACATTTTGAAGGAAGGAGAAAGAATTTATAATAGTGTAAAATAGAGTAGCATATGGGATAATTAGCTAAGTGTATGGGAGAAGTTAGGAAAACTTATGAAGCAAGTTGGGAAACTTGAGAAGCAAGACAACTTGGGGAGCAAGTTATTGTTTAATTAAATGAAATTAGATGAGCATCTATAGAAAATAAATCATATCTTGAAAAATTGGAACTAAGTATGAAATATAAGTACATATTTGAAATCAGTGAATTATGAGCTTCAACTTGACTATTCTTAAAGGTATTTCCGTATACTTTGAGGATTCATACCTAAGTATTTCAGGAATTAAAAATCACCATAAATCTAGTTATAAAATTAGAATTCCAAAAGTGAAATTAGATTTTGAATAAAAATTCCAACTTACACCTAACTAAATTAGCATTTGGGAGTAATTTGGAGAAAAAGCAAAGAAGCTTAAGGGAGAAGAGGGGGGGGACGAATTGGGGAAGGTGTAGGGGTAGGATTTTTGCCTCTTCACCAAGTCAAATCTAAGGGCCAAGATCAATTGGAATTGCTTGGAGGTTACTCATTATTTCACTATAAATAGGGGGCTTTGGTCTTCAATCTCTTCACACCAAAACTCAACCAAATAGGTGAGTTCTTAGAGAGCAAGAGTAGAGGACCGAAAATTTAGAGAAGGTAGGAGTGTGTGGAAGAGCTTCAAGAAGCAAGAAGCAAGAATCTTCAAGAGGTAATGTAACATCCCACCTTAAAAACAACGGAAATTTTTTTTAAAAAAAAACATTGATTAGAGTAGAGAAATTTTGTAAAACGAGTAACTAAACCTTTATATTACATAACTGCAGTGTAAGTGTACTTATACAGTCATCTACTATCCACAAGGAAACAGCTCTTAACTAGGCACATAAAACTAAAGCCATAAAACTCCTTCTGCCATCCTACTCCAGCTGCCTGCCCCTATCCTCAACCCTTGGTTCACCCGAACCTGAAGCGATCCAATTACCATTTAGATCTCAGGTAACGGTTAACCTTATGCTCAAATAAAACAGTATATGGATAACAGCTATTTAACAACACATAACAGCAGTAAATCACTACATAAGCACACAGCAGATGTATGATCACAACAATGACAGAACATAAGCACAAAGCAGTATGTAAAGTCCCACAACATGTCTGCACATAACCAGTGCCACGACGGCCCATCGTGTCCTCAGCGCTAGGAAAACCCAACGGCGTTATCAAGACTATAACCCGTATAAAGCTGTATGTAAAACCGACAACCCTAGACAGAGTTTCAGTATATAAGCATGTCTATCACATATATGTATATGAGCAGCATAAGTGTTAAGGTTACAATACGCGTCCGTACCTCCGTTGACAGTTTCTGGCACTTTCGTCAAAGTACGGCACGTTTGACAGCGGCACGACAGCGGAAACAGCGGTTCGTGGTTTCAGATACCCTAGAAGGATAATATCACCGATATGAATATTTGGAATCATAATAGGCATTTTAGGTACAAATTACCATTTTGCTCCTAGTTTGATCACTTAGTGGAATTTTGCCAGACCTTCGCTATTTTGACTTTAAACTCTCAAATTTTGCTATAAACTTTCTTCTAACATATTCCTAAGATAAATATCATATTTATTCCTAACACATGATATCTAAGCTAACTTGAAAAAATTAGAGACTACTCTAGCTATTCTACTATAACTACCGAAAGAACTACTTAACTAAAGACTATGGACTGAAGAACTTACTCAGAGTTTTGCTACGAATTTCTCCAAACTCATCCTTCTTCTTTCTCTCCCAAATTTTCGAAAATCACAAGAGGATTTGGTGTGAGAATTCCAAATGAAATGGTGGCTATTTATAGAAAAAGGCAATGGCATTTTGGTAATTCCTTTGAATTTTGTCTGATCAGTTTCTAGCCGTTAGATCGCACTTCTTTAAGATGGCAAGATCTTGGCCATACACCTCTCAAAGATGATGTCATCCTTAGTCATCAAGGTGATGTCACACACTTGCTTAAGAAGATTTCTACCGATAAAGTCCCAGTTCGGTGTCCGAATTGCGTAATTTTGGAAAATCTCAAAATTCTGGAAGCAACACTCTGAAGATCTTTTCTTTCTCTTCGAGAATACTAGATTTTCCTATCCTTATACTCTCATTAAGGATATTCTGTTATCTGCCGAAAATCCTCGGTATTCGCGACCGGTTACCGAAATGACTTCGGAGACAACCTACTTTGAGATAAAAATTTACTTGTTCATAATATACTCTGACCCTAAAAACTTAGTTCAAGGTTCTCTAGATAAGATTTTATTTCTATCCGTGGTTATTTATTCTGTTCACATTTTTACTATTATAATATTATTTAATTAACACATGTCTTATGTAACATCCCAAATTCCAGGTTCGAAAATCGTGTTGGTCGACACTTAGTTTTAAGAAAAACAACAAAGTTTGAGATGTTACAGTTTAGAGTACTGTGGAAATTGATAGCGTGCGCTAAGATCCGGACAACGAGTATCTGATATAAAATGCCCAGACATATGATGATGCCCGACATAAGCTGATATATTAAATATCCCGAAGGAATATTCATGTTATACAATTTACAGAGGTTAAATACAATCATCTGATAAAGAAAGTTTTAAACTAAACCCATGACTTGGAACCTAACATCAGTTAATTAAACAGATTGGTCAGGTAGGGGTCTATCATGGGGGCCTCACAGACTTATACTGAGACTGATTGGCTTCCCACATAGATTAACCCAGCCTTAGACACTAAACTATTCAAAGTAACTTTGTTAAATTCGAGCCAGAAGCTAAGTCCTAACAACTTCTACCGACCTTTGCCTTTGACTGCTGCCTCTTCATGGCTCTACCCACCGGCATCTTCTCTATCCCGGTTTCTTTCCTGTACTATTCATTAAGACTGAGGTCCAATGCCCATTGGACCTCAGGTAACGGTTAACCTCATGCTTATGTAAATAGTATATGATAGATATCACAATGATAAAATCACATTTATAACTTTCAAAACCATATCAGCAAGTAACATAACACAGCCACTGTAATATATATGTTACCCAAGTCTGCACATAACCAGTGTCACGATGGCCTATCGTGTCCTCAGCGCTAGGAAAACTCAACCGTGTTATCAAGACTATAACCTGTATACAACTCAAATCCATGAGCAATTTCAAAACAGAGTATCAACTTGTGAAAACAATTATCATATATAACCATACCATAAACATAAGCGTTAATGTTACAATACGCGTCCGTACCTTTTACCGCATAGTCGTCAAACATCCAACCTTTGATTCCGGCTTTGGACTTCCCGGATATCCTAACATATCACCATATCACTTAGAATAACATCCTAAGAGATATTTCCACCTTTATTTACCATTCTATCCTTGATGACCTTATTATTACAATTTTGCCCTTACATTTCTTCAAAAACGTGGTGCAGGATTTTCTGGGCAGATTTTTCGGTAACTTTGAAAAATCATAACTAATTCTAGAAAAATCAAAATGAGGATCCGTAAAATGTTCCGGAATCCTTGAGAAGTCTATTTTCGAGGAAAAATACTGGGACTTACCTAGAACGCATGGATAATTCCCAGATTTCACGCTTTTAAATACTGCCCAGAATTTCGCACAAAAAACATTGCCTAACTTCTGAGATTTTATCTTTTTGCACAGAGCTCCAAATGACACACTCTTTATATATTTGAAAAGTCCTAGATGTCTACTTTCACCATGAATTTTATCAGAATTTTTGAACATCATCTTCTTCATAAGATATTGATGTTTTTACCCCTGACTCCAGAAAACACTAATCGATGAAATTTTGCCAGAGCTTCGCTATTTTGATCCTAATCTTCCGGAAAGTTTTACTATACTCTTTCTTCATCATTTTTTCAAAATAAAGCCATTGGAAACCATAAAAACATGAAAATAAAACTGGAATTGGAAGATTGATGATCAAAACAACATTTCTAGCTATTTCATAACCTAAGAACTTGAACTATGAAACTAAAAACTCTCTTACCTCTTGAAGAACACTAGCTTCCTACTTCTTGAAGCTCTTCCTGTAACATCCCAAATTTTCAAAAGCGGAATATTATTTTTTTCATCAAAAATCATTTAAAATCATCAGAATAGCGGAAGAGTAACTGATACTTATATTTCAAAATGCCGTAAGTCTGGCTGAATACACTAGCGGTGTAGTAACCGCGTGGTTCAAAAGGGATGTACAACAACAAAAGGAAGGCTTCCGCCAGAATGTCAAAGGAAATCTTCAGCCGGGTCTACTATGCGTCCTGCTTGCGTTTTCCTTTGTCCTCCGTCCTTGGTTCTTCTGACCCTGACGCTATGTTAAGAGCTGAGGTTCAATGTCCATTGAACCTCAGGTAACGGTTAACCTCATATTTACATATACGGTACAAAATCACAGCAAATGAAACACTTCCAAACATGTCACCAACTATGTCACTCCCAGTGAATGCAAATGTACCGCTCCCAGCGAAAATATACCACTCCCAGTGAAAACAGTTTTATCACTCCCAGTGCATGCAGATGTACAAATATCCTTTAACAACAACATATATTCAAACAACACACCGCAACCAGCATACAACACACATACCACATATACCCATACTGTAAATATCAGAGTTAGTGTTACAGTACGCGAACGTACCTTCGTTGACGTTTGACGATATTTATGGCGGAAAACGGTGCGACAGTTGGTCAAAACGTATTCAGGGATATCCTATAAGGATAATATCGCCTCTATTAACTCACAAATATTATTTCAAAGAGATACTTTGGCTATATAAGACCATTTTACCCCTGGTGGATTTTGTTTCCAATTTATTCCCTAATTTTCGGAAAAAAACGCTGATCTAGCATTTTTGGGCAGAATTTCGCCTAACTTCGAAAAATCATAACTAATTCTAGAAAAATCGAACCAAGGATCCGTAAAATTTCCCGGAATCCTTGAGAAGTATATGTTTGAGGAAAAATACTGGAACTTACCCAGAATTCATGGATAATTCCCAGATTTCACGTTTTTAAATACTACCCAGAATTTCGCACAGAAAACATTGCCTAACTTCTGAGATTTTTATCTTTTTGCATAGAGCTTCAAATGATACATTCTTTATAGATTTGAAAATCCCTAGACGTCTACTTTCACCATGAATTTTCTCAGAATTTTAGAACATCATCTTCATCATAAAATACTGACGTTTTTACGCCTGACTCCAGAAATCACTGTTTGAGGAGATTTCGCCAGAGCTTCGCTATTTTGATCCTAATCTTCCAAAAATTTTGATATAACTTCTTCTTCATCAATTTTTCAAAATAAATGCAATGGAAACCATAAAAACATGAAAATAAAACTGTATTTGGAAGATTGAAGATCAAAACAACATTTCTAGCATTTCTACTTCATAACTAAGAACTTTGAATTTATGAACTAAAAACTCTCTTACCTCTTGAAGAACCTTGCTTCCTACTTCTTGAAGCTCTTTCACTCTCTCCCACACACTCTAAATTTCGGTTGTGGCTTGGTGGATTGGTGGAGAATTTGTGTTGCTAATGGTCTCTATTTATAGCCAAAAACAAGAGTAGCCTCAAAGCAAAGACAATTGATCTCACCCCTTGGTTATTACTTGGTCAAGAAGCTTTAATCCTCTCCCTCCACCTCACTCAATTTCGTCCCCCTCTCTCTCCTCCCTTAGATTATTGCTTTATCCCCTAATTAATCCCAAATTCTAATTTAGTTAGGTGTAATCGGGTGTTCTTATTCAAGATTTAATTTCACTTTTGAAATCCTAATTTTATGACTAGATTTATGGAGATTTTTAATCCTCAAAACACTTAGGTATGACTTTTATATGTAACCGAAATTAACTTTGGGAATAGCCAAGTTGATGCTCATAATTCACTGATCTCAAATATGTATTTACATGTAATACTTAGTTCCAATATTTCAAGTTATGATTTAATTTCTATGAATTCTCATTTATTTTCACTTAATTAAATAGCAACTTGGTCCCCAAGTTAAACTTCTTGCTCCTTAAGTCTCCTTAACTTCTCCCACACACTACTTCATTGACTTATGTGTTTGTGTCTAGAATCATCTTTTCCTCCTTGTCCCTTAATGAAACCGTCCCCTCCCTCTAATTTCATTATTCAATTACATTTTTAATGTTCCCACAATTTTAAGAGGGAAATTCTCTCATTGGTCCACTTAAATTCAGGATTTATGGTTAATATAATTTAATTCTTCCTTTTATTCACCATTAAACAATAATTTTCGTTCCATAGAGATTAATTAGGAATAATTGGTTAAATCCCATGTTAATCTCCAATATAGTGTTTTAGGGGTTACTAGGCTTACTTACCAAAATTTGACAAGTTTCTAATTTAATCTCAGCTTCTAAATAACATTTGATCCTTAATTATGACCTTTATAAATTAATTATGAACTAATTCCAAAACTTATTAAAGTATCTCAATTATTGCAATTTCATTTGCCCAATAACTGTTACTAACTTCCTTTAATTGATTTTATCATCCTTTGATGATTTTAATTGCTGAAATGGTATAATTAAGATTATGCTAGATTGTGATAATCTTCGGATATTTTACGATCCTTAATAAGATTTAGGAAATTGAATTTGGATTTATTAGAATCCAAAGAAAATTCCCCTAAAAATGATAATAAATCGATTAAATTTAGAGACAATCTACTCTCCTATTTTAATAGGTATTATTTGCCAATATATGGTTCTTTAGGAGAAATAGAAATTTTGGGGTATTACACTTCCACTCTCTCCCACACCCTCTATATTTCGACCAAGCTTGAGAAATTGGTGGAGAATTTGTGTTGCCTAAACCTCTATTTATAGTAAAACTATGCTTAACTTCCTAACACTTCTTACTTGATCTAAGCCATTGGATTTTTCTTGGTGACAAAGTTTTGATCTCTCCCTTACAACTCACCTCAAAACTGCCACCTCCTCCCCCTTTCTTCTTAAATGTTTGCTTTGTCCCCAAGTCTTTCTTCTTCCTTCACAAGTTGTCCTAATTTAATCCCAAACTCTAATTTAATTAGGTGTAAGTAGATGCTTTAATTCATAATCCAATTTAACTTTTGGAATCCTAATTTTATGATTAGATTTATGGTGATTTTTAATTCCTGAAACACTTAGGTATGAATTCTCAAAGTATACGAAAATAGCTTTGGGAATAACCAAGTTGAAGCTTATAATTCACTGATCTCATATATGTATTCATCTTTAATACTTAGTTCCAATATTTCAAGATATGATTTAATTCCCAAGGATTCTCATCTAATTTTATTTAATTAAAGAAGAACTTGCTCACTAAGTTTAACTTCTTGCTCACCAAGTCTTTGAAGCTTCTTCCTTACACTACATTTGTTTGACTTTTTTTTCCACATGCATTTATTATCTCTAATCAATTGAAGATTTTCCACCGCCCCCCCCCCCCATATTATTTTCGGTTTTCATTTTTTTTCTTTTCTTTTATTTTAATAATCTTCTAACATTCCAAAAATCTCTCATTGGTTTAGGATTTAATACAATTTCTTCACTTCTTTAATTAATTTTCGCCACTCTTATTAGTTGAAGAGAGAATTAATTAGTTCTTGGTTACTATTACTAATATAGTAATCTAGGGGTTACTAGACTTAATTACCAAAATTATAATTGATTTATCAAACCAATTACAATCTTTAGAAACTCATTTGATACTTATATTGACCCCTTTTTACTACTTAATCAAGTTAGAATATTCTAATTTGTTGATCTTAGATAGTCCCAAGACCAATTATGACTAATTATGAAATTAACTTAATTAATAAAAATTCACTTGCCCATACTTGTTTTTAATATTCACTAATTACTTTAATTATTTCCCTTGGAAAATAATCCCATAAATTATCCAAATTAGAGACAACATACTTTCTAATTTTTAATAAATATCTAGTTGCCTCCTAGGATTTATTATAACATTCTCAAGGTATTTTATGACCCACAAATTCACTTAGGAATTTTTAGCTCTTTATTTACTCTAATCTCATGAGAAATTACCTTTAGAAAATAAGATAATTATTTCACTAATTTTGAGACCACAAATTCACCTATTGTAATAGGTATTATTTATCAAAATATGATATTTACATGTATTATGAAAATTGGGGTATTACATCTTAAATTTTATAATACTATTATATACAAAAATCTAAATCATCCTTGTCCCTCCCCCTAAAAATTTCGGCCAGCTCACACACACACACACACACACACACTTTTTCATTTCCCATAATATTCTATTATCTTGCATTTATTTCCCCAAAATTTCCTATTGGTCCATAAGTAATTTCATAGATTTAGGCTTCTAAAATTCCTTGATTAATCCTAAGCTTTTGATCTTGGTTTTTCAAGATTACTTCTTGACCTTTATTATTTATTTAATTTGGCCCAAAAATTTTGATCCTTAATAATACTTATTCATATTTATTTTATTTCTCATGTTTCCTAAATTTTCTATAAGCTTATAAAATTCCCAAAAATTACTTAATTAATCCTTTAATAATTTCAAATAATTTTCTTACTTAAAACTCATCATTTTCTCACAACAATTTTATTGACATTTATAATTTAAGCTCCATGCAAATTATCAAAAGTCATAGAGTCAATTTTAGTCTTAGAATACTTTTTAATTTTCCTTCTTTTTATTTTCATAGGAAATAATTTATTAAATTGTCTAAATTAAGGATAATATGCTTTCTAAATTTTTAATAATTGTTTCATGCCTTTTTGAATTTTTCTTAATTCTCCTCAAGGAGCTTTATGACCTTAAGGTGCATTTTTCAAATTTCCGCCAATAAATTTCCTCTAATTTTCTTAGTGTTTCCCTTTGAGTATAGACTAATCATATAACATGTTGAGACCGAAATCTTCATAAATGGTCATTTTTATTATTGTAGCATAATATTCTAGATAATAGTTATCCGGGTATTACAGGTAAGTTCTAGTCTTTAGTTTTGTAGTTCTTGAAGTTCAAGTTTAAGTTCATAGTAGTTTATGCTTTGATCTTAAATATTCAAGAATAGTTTTGATTTCATGTTTTTATGGTTAAAAATGGCTTTATTTCGAAAATTAGATGGGAAATATGATATAGCAAAATTTTTAGAAGATTATGATCAAAATAGCGAAGCTCTGGCGAAATTTCATCGATTAGCGATTTTTGGAGCCAGTAGCAAAAACGTTAGTATTTTATGAAGAGGATGATGTTCTAAAAATCTGAGAAAATTCATGGTGAAATTAGACATATAGGGCTTTCCAAATATATAAAGAGTGTGTCATTTGAAGTTCTGTGCAAAGAGATAAAAATTCCAGAAGTTAAGCTATGATTTCTGGGGAAAATTCTGGGCAGAGGTTTGAAACGCTGAAACTGGGAATTATCCATGAGTTCCGGATAAGTTCCAGTATTTTTCCTTGAAAATAGAGATCTCAAGGATTCCGGGAAATTTTACGGATCCTCGTTTTGATTTTTCTAGAATTAGTTATGATTTTTCGAAGTTAGGTGAAATTCTGCCCAGAAATGCTGGACCAACGTTTTTTTCCGAAAATTAGGGAATAAACTGGAAAATAAATCCACCAGGGGTAAAATGGTCTTATATAGCCAAGATATCTCTTGGAATAATGTTTATGAATTAATAGAAACAATATTATCCTTATAGGATATCCCTGAATACGTTCTGACCAACTGTCGCACCGTATTCCGCCAAAAATACTGTATAGCGTCAACAAAGGTACGTTCGCGTACTGTAACACTAACTCTGATATTTACAGTATGTGTATATGTGGTATGTGTGTTGTATGCATGTCGTGATGTGTTGTTTGAATACATGATGTTGTTAAAGGATAACTGCACATATGCATGCACTGGGAGTGGTATATTTCGCTAGGAGCGGTACATTTGCATTCACTGGGAGTGACATAGTTGGTGACATGTTTGGAAGTGATTCATTTGCTGTGTTTATATACCATATATGTAAATATGAGGTTAATCATTACCTGGGGTCCGTATGCATGGGACCTCAGCTCTTAACATAGCATTAGGGTCGGGAGAACCGATGACGGAGGAGAAGGGAAAGCAGCATGCTTAGAGACCCGGCTGGAGATTTCCTTTTGACACTCCGGCAGAAGCCTTCCTTTTGTTCTTGTACATCACTTTTGAAATACTCGGTTTCTATACCGCTATTGTATCCCGCCAGACTTATGGCATTTTGAAAGACAAGTATCAGTTATTTTTCCGCTTAAATGCTTTACTGTGATGATTTGAAATGATTTTAAATGATGAAAAATTTATTCCGCTTTTGAAAATTGGGATGTGTTCTGTAGTTGAACAATAAAGGAGTTGGACTTGGCCTGGGGTGAAATCCCAAGGTCATACGTACCACAGTGGTGGATCAAAGTCCACGTAGTTCGAAGGCAAACCGTTTGGCCTAAGGTGGCCAGAGGGGGTGGGGTGTGTGCTCTGTGTGAATAGAAAAGGTAGGGTTTCGAGAGTCTGTGTACCTGATGACTGCACATTGGTATTTAAAGAGTGCACTTGGAGGATCGTAATCCGATATTCTCTCTGCACGTGGTCCCATTTGTAACTACTCCGTTACCTGCACGACTGACGGCGGTTAGCGAGATAATGAGATAATACTTCATCAGGTATCTCTATTTTCATGGCTGGACAGCTGGCTTTGGGCCTAGCGAAGCCCAATTCGCTCGTCCGTAATAGATGCCCCTAAGCTCGATATTTCAGGCCTCTGACATGCCGAGCTTTATTGGGTTAGAACTACCCTCGGTCGTATCTCGGATGAAATCTAACTCCTCGTTCTTTACTCATAACCCAGCTCAATTTCATCTTGTTCTCCGACTTACTTTTTCCACTCGTACCCCGGTTCCTTCACCTTGTTATGCCGAGTACCGTTTGTACGCCACGTGTTTCCCCGACCGCCCTTAATTCGGGGCTCTATCTGTAACTGACTTAGGGGTACGCGTGCTCTTGCCCTGTCATGCGTAGCGTCGCGTTGGTTTGTTTGATGCGGGAACGCATAGCGTCGTATTGGGACCGGTGCCAACAACTCCACTGTCAGCCGTTCTCGGCTTTCGCGCTTCTTTAAATGCTTGTGACTTTCTGGGACTCATGATGGCCATCTACTTTAAGGCTTTGCCAACTGTACCTGTCTTCTCGTATTCCCCTGACGTCACAGGTCCCCTCGTTTCGCATTCGCGCCTGCTGGGATCTTTCAAATCTGCCTCTTCAGACCACTTCTTTATAACTTTGAATGTCGCGGTGTTCTCCTTTTTTTACGCTCTGAGTTTCCAGTTTTCAAAAGAAAATACTCACAACCTCGGTGTTCCAAATCCAAGTCTCGACCCTCTCTTTTACCCAGTTCCCACTCAGGTACATCTTCATCGTCAGTTTCTGTTTCAAGTGTTTACTGTTTTTCCCTTTCTTCTGTGTTTTTTCTTTCGTCAGTTTCAAGTGTTTCGCGTCACTTGTACGTCTGGGTTCTTCTGGTTTCAATCCTGGGATTCCGTATACTAAACCTTGCATTTCTAGGTTTTCTTGGGAAGTCCTTGAGTATTTCATGGATAAGGACAAAGATATACCTGTAGACATATATGGTAGGCCTATTCCGGAAGAGGATTGGGAAGATATTAGGAACATGTTTGAGAAAACTGCTTTTTGGCTGTATGGTGCTCATCGATCTTCTGCAGCCATGGCTGCAGATGTTCTTAAACCCTCTGGGAGCGGTGACCGTAGGAGAGGCCCTAGGGTTCCGCCCCCCCTTCCGAAAGCTTCTAGACCTCCACTACCTCGGCCTCCCCCTCCCAGGCTAGCCATAAGGCCTTCGTTTCCTGTTAGGGCGGTTCCTATTTCGGCCGTTCAGCCTTTGTCTGTTAGCGAACCTCGGCCTAATTTGGTTAGCCCTTGTGAGACCTGTCAACACGAGGCTATCGCCTTCGTCAATCTTGGCCGGGAGGTGGTTGCCGAGACAGTGCATAGGAGTTGCACTCACAGATCTGTTCCCATCCTAACATCGAAGCGTGCGTTGCGTCATATGCCTTCTTCCCGAGGTAGATTTCTATCTAACTCGTCTTTGCTTTTGTATTTATATAGGTATAGATGTCCTCTTCTTCTCAAAGTAGCGAAAGGTCGGTTGCTGAGGAATCATGTTCTACCAATGCCGCACATAGTGCCGAAAATAACCCATGTCGTTTCGTTATATGCCCTCAAGTGTCCCGGATGCAAAACAAGATGACCTTTGAAGAGTTTAGGGGGCCCGTCCTTAGAGACGAACAAGGGTATACGGTTAGGTTACCTTTAGATAGAGAGTCGGTAGCATCATGGCATGGTAGAGATTCTCCTCATTTCTTCTTTATGTATAAGATGTGGTTACCGTTCTAGGTGCTTCATTCCCTTTCTCGGATTTCACCACGGAAATCTTGAACCATTTGTATTTAGCCCCCACACAATTGCACCCGAACAGTTGGGCTTACGTCCTCTGTTTCGAGAATTTCTGCAAGGAACAAGAGATACCTTGTACCCTACCATTGTTTTTCCACTTCTTTTCCCCAGTAAACACCTATAGAACCAAAGAAGAGCCCATAAAGTTTGAGTGGACCCATCTTCGGGGTATCCGCAATAAGAAATTGTTTAATCCGTTTACCGAGTCATTCAAGGGCTTTAAGTCGACATACTTTAAAGTAGAGGCCATTCCTGGCTAGGTTCCGTGGTTCCTCCTCCTGAATGAACTGGGAGAATTGGAGGAGAGATTCCCTCTTTATTGGACTCCCAACCACCACCATGTTAGTGCTCAACCAAGTTTTTGATGATAACTAAACACTTGTAAATCACTGGTTTAAATGTTTAAATAAGAACTTGATTTCAAGCTTTAAAACTCCAATTCTCATCACATCAAAATGAAGAACTCGAGTTTATGGGTAAAGAACTCGAGTCCATGGGCTAAGAACTCGAGTTCATGGTTTAAGAACTCGAGTTCGCGAGCTTGGTCTGTGGAAAATGCTCTCAGTCTGAAAGAACTCTAGTTCATTAGTAGCAAACTAGAGTTGATCAACTTGAGTTCACGATTAAGAACTCGAGTTCTCTTTGTTGCAAACTCAGACAAGACAGAACTCAAGTTCTTAGACTAGAATTCGAGTTCATGAACTTGAGTTCCTGTCTGAGAACTCAAGTTCTTTGAGAAATGAAATTGAAGAAAAATGAAGAACTCGAGTTCTTTGTGATCAACTCGAGTTCTCATTTTGCAGATCAAAGGTGTGTGAAGAAAAGTCAAAAGAACTCGAGTTCTTGATAAGAACTCAAGTTCTAGAACTCGAGTTCCAATTTGACAACTCGAGTTCTTGGCGCTATCTGTGATTTCTGATTCTGCGAAAGAGCTGATCTTTGGTTGATAACTTTCCGAATCACTTAATATAATATATGAAATGTTTTTATCACGTTTGCTAGTGGTTTCAGGGATTACAATGGGTTATTATTCAAAATCAACATAAAGCTGATGCTCATGTCACAACATTTAATGCTGAAGCAGGAAACAGAGCAGCAAATAGAAAGAACCTCAGAGCAGTAGGAAGAAACATTCTTCCAAGGATTACTTAATCAAGACATTCTTCTGCAAAAGCACTCTCAACGATCAACACATTTAATGAAAGAACTGATTTCATTTAATGAGGCATCAACGATCCATTTGGCTGCACAAGGAACAGAGCAAGCTGTGTCTAACGGAAAATTAAATAAGTCGCAACGGTAACTCTCAAGTTCCTCCCAACAGCATTAATGGCGAAAGAGTATAAATACCCAAGCATTCAATTCGGCCACCCATCGGAAACTCTGCGCATTTACTCTGAGTTATTATCTTATCAGTTTCATTACTCTCAACTCTCGTACTTCAGTGATCATTTATTATTCAACTCGTGAGGAGTTACTTAAACTTTAAATTTTTCATTTGTTTGTAAAATCTTAAGGTTGTGGAACCTTAAGTGAGGGTGTACAATTATAAGTAGTAAGGGGGAGTGAGTCTAAGGGATCATTCCGAGTTGTGTAATTGTATTATGAAGATAGTGAAAAATCCCATGGTGTTCTTGGGGACTGGACGCAGGTCAGGATAGACCGAACCGGGATAACTTATCTCGTGTTCCTTCTCCTTTAAACCCTTTCTTAGTTAGTTCATTAATTTGCGAAAATCTTGATTAAGCAGTTAAATTTTTTAAATCACCTATTCACCCCTCCTCTAGGTGAAATTTCATCTTCACACCACTTTGGAAATAGGGCCTTTAACCCTAAGGTGTTTAAGCTTTCCCCCGAAGAGAAGAAAGTTGAGGAGCTATTGAAAGACCTCGGCCAGGCGATGGGGCCTTTTGATGTCGGGATGTATTTATCTGTTTCTTAAAAGAAACACAAAAGAAAAACAAGTATGTTGTGTCTGTAGCGATTTATTCTTGTTGTCTTATTTTATCACGCTACTGATTGCTTTTTATTGTGCAGAGAACATCATGCCGCCAAAGTCTGCAACTCCAGCAGTGCATTGTGCAGAGACAACCATGCCGTCAAAGTCTACAACTCCAGCGGTGCCGGCTTTCATGAGGAAATTCAGCGGAAAGCGGAAGGCAGCTGAGGCCGAGAAGACGGGCCCTGCCAAGAAGTCTTCCGTCACTCCCGCACAACCAATTACCAAGGTGGCTGAACCAATCACCAAGGTGACTGCACCTCCATCTTCTCCCAATGTAGGAGCTACCTCTTCTCCTACCGCGGCCGTTCTCTCTCCCAGCCGATATACTTCACCGTCCTTCATGTTCGAAAATCCGGTTGACTCTGAGGTCCGGAATAGCATCCGCCCTCCTTTGAGCTGGTTCACACCTTCGCCGCCTTCCGCTGAAGAGACAGCATGATGGATATTGAACATTTTGCTCTTCGAGCCGCCGGGCTTTCTCAAGCTGTAGCCTATTTCAAGGCTCAATGGGCTGAATCGGATGCGAAACTTAAGGCCGCCGCATCCGAACGAGCTGAGGCTATTAACTCGGCGGTAAAGAGCGCGGTTAAGTCGGTAGAGGATGCCAAGAATAAAGCTGTTGCTGAGGTGGAGAAGGTGAAAATGACGACTGATGAGAAGATTAGGACTGCGCAGTTGGAGTTGGAGGGTGCGAGGCGGAAACATTCTGAAGACGTCGCCGAGAAATCCCAACTCAACTCCACCCTGCAGAGCCTGCAAGATCAGACAACATCCGATGCTGCCTACATTGCCGACCTGGAAAGAGGCGTGGAGGAGTCTTTCAATAACGCTTTGGCGCAGGTTATTTTCCTCAATCCTAACGTCACGCTGAACCTCGAGGGCACCCGTGTTGATGGGATTGTGAAATATGGGAAGATTGTGCTTGCAAGTGCTCTGGAAGAGTCGGCTGGGGAGGGCCCATCTGGAGTGGGAGGAGATACTACTGACAATGCTAAATCTCGGCCTCCTACCCTTCCAGATGTTGCCGCGATTGTCTGATTTGTCAGTGTTGTTTGATAGGCCGTTTTTGTTTTCCGGCATTAGTTTTTCTTTTTCCATTTGTAATCAACTTTGACAATGAATAAAATTCTTCCTTTTTGAATCTCCACGTGCACTGTGATTTTGTTAGCAAATTTAATCGCTTTATCACCCAGTGTTGTACCCAGTGTTAATAATAACCTTACGGCTTAAACTTGGTTAAACCAAATCTTAACCAGGCCAGATTGATCAGGTCCGGCCTTGAATGGTCTTATTTCGGGTGTATTTTCATCGGCCTTGCCTATGCTTTCCTCGTAGGTTTAGCATGGTCTTTCGGGCTATAAAGATGGCACTGAGGAATTTTCGAAAACGGGTTATGGATTCCTTTTCGTAATTCCTTGTCGTGGAATTCGGGATATCCTTATGCTTTTAATGGGCCTGTCGTTTTAATACGGCCTTGTAGAATTCATTTGAAAATAGGTTTCATAACTCTTTTTCGTGAATTTGTGTGGTTTCGACGGTGCGATCTCTTTCGCGACTTTTATGAAGCTATCATATAGGCGAAACATGTTGATGAAAGCTAACGTTCCTCAATTAATTAAAATGGTGACTGTGTCGCTAACAAACATACTTGCATAGACCATGCTAAAACATCAGAATGAAACTTAACTATAGTAGCTTCTCAATTTGTCGGCATTCCAGGTTCTCTTTACTGGTTTTCGGACCAAGGTTTCAAGTTCGTATGCCCCGTGCTTCAGTACCTCCCTAATTCGGTAAGGTCCTTCCCAATTGGGAGCTAGCTTCCCTTCTCGTGCATTCTTGTTGCCTATGTCGGCTCTCCTTAGGACTAGGTCGCCTTTGCTGAAAGAATGGGGTTTGGCCTTTTTATTGAACCTCGTCGCGACGAGCTGTTTCGTTGTTAAGTCTCGGTAATGAGCTATGGCTCTTACCTCATCTATGAGATCTAACTTGGCCTTAATGGCCTCGTTGTTCTCAGTTTCAGACAAGGCCTTTTCCCTCCTTCATGACGGTTCCCCGACTTCGACGGGTATCATGGCTTCACATCCGTACGTGAGTCTATAAGGTGTTTCTCCTGTAGCGGATTGAATACTAGTCTGATATCCCCACAACACAGTGTACAGTTGTTCAACCCAGTCGGTTTTGGCTTCTTGCATTCTCTTTTTCAGGCCGTCCACGATCACCTTGTTTGCCAACTCGGCCTGTCCATTAGACTGCGGGTGCTCTACCGATGCAAAATGCTGACGAATCTGGAAGTCGGTCATCATTTTTCGAAATCCTTTGTCTGCAAACTGTGTCCCGTTGTCGGTAATGACTTCAGCCGGGATTCCAAAACGGGCGATGATATTTCTTGCCACAAACTTTTGTACTCTAGCCGACGTTATGGAAGATAGCGGTTCAGCCTCGATCCATTTAGTGAAATAATCCACTGCTACTATCAACCACCGGAATTGCCCCGGTGCCCTCTGAAAAGGTCCTATAAGATCTAGCCCCCATTTGTAGAACGGCCAAGGTTCGGAGATATACTTCAGCTCAGATAGGGGAATTCTTATGATTTTAGCGTGTTTCTGGAAACTGTCGCATTTCCGAACATGATTCTTTTCATCTGTTGATAGCGTCGGCCAGTAGTACCCGGCCCTTATAGCCTTCCGGGCTAGTGCCTTGGCTCCCATGTGTTGTCCATTGATACCTTCGTGTATTTCAGCTAATACGTATTTCGCCTCCTCGGAACTGAGGCACTTTGCCATTGGCGTGTGTAGCCCTTTCCTGTACAGTTGGTCATCTACCATTACGTAGGATGCCGCCGTACGTATCAGTTTCCTGGCATCTTTGGGTTCATCCGGTATAATTCCTCATTCTAGGTAATTTGCGATGGGTTTCCTCTAATCGCTTTTGTTGGTTATGATCATCACGCATGTTCGAGCTTCCAATCTTTGTTGCACTATTGTTCGGTTGTTGGACCCTTGGGTGCTAGCCATCTTGGACAGTACGTCGGCTCTGGTGTTATCTCCTCGCGATATGTGCCTTATCTCTACTTCATCAAATTCATCCATTATAGACTTAACCTTTCCGAGATACTTGACCAGTAAAGGTCCTTTAGCTTGATACGTCCCATTTATATGTGATGCCACCAATTGAGAATCAGTAGATACTAGTACTTTCCGAGCTTCGTTTTCCTTTGCTTGGATCAAACCCGCTATCAAGGCCTCGTATTCGGCTTGATTGTTGGAAGTTTTAAACCCGAGGCTCAAGGAGTATTCAATAGACACACCCTCCAGGTTCTCGAGAATTACTCCGGCCCCGCTCCCTGTCAAGTTAGAAGAGCCGTCTACAAACAGCTTCCACTGTGTGGCGTGCCCTTTTATTGGGGCGAGTTCTGCAACAAAGTCGGCTAAGGCCTGAGATTTTATCACTTGCCGGGCTTCGTAACTAATGTCAAACTCGGATAACTCTATAGCCCAGCCAGTCATTCTTCCTACTAGGTCGGGTTTATGCAGTATCTGCCTAATGGGATGATTAGTTCGAACTACAATAGGATGGCTTTGGAAATACTGACGTAGCCATTGGGCCGCGATGAGCAATGCGAAAGCCATTTTCTCAAGCTTTTGATATCGTATCTCAGCTCCCTGGAGAACCCGACTTATAAAGTATATCGGCATTTGACCTTCATTTGCTTCTCGCACCAGGGCCGCGCTTACTGCCTTACTGGTTACCGCCAGATAAAGGATCAGGGCTTCACCTGTTATGGGCCTGGTTAATACTGGCGGGGCTGCCAGGCATTGCTTAATCTTTTCGAAGGCCGCCTCGCATTCAGTGCTCCATTCATGAACAGCTTCCTTTTTAAGCAACCTGAAGAAAGGAAGCGACTTTTCGGCAGACTTTGGTAGGAACCGAGTTAATGTGGCAAGTCTTCCTGTGAGTTGTTGGACTTCCTTTCGGCACGCAGGGGCCTTCATTTCTAAGATGGCTCGGCATTTATCGGGATTGGCCTCTATACTCGATGGGTTAACATGAAACCTAAGAATTTCCCTGACGGGACTCCGAAAGCACATTTGGCCGGATTAAGCCTGATTCTGTGTGCCCGTAACTTATCAAAAATCTGTTGTAAATCCTGAATATGCTGATGCTGGTCTCTCGACTTAACGATCATGTCGTCGATGTAAACCTCGACATTTTTTCCCAACTGATCTTTGAACACTTTAGTCATCATTCGTTGATATGTTGCTCCGGCATTTTTTAACCCGAAAGGCATTACGTTGTAACAGTAATTCGCCCTTTCCGTGATAAACGCTGTTTTTTCTTGGTCCTCGGGGTGCATAGCAATTTGATTGTATTCGGAGTATGCATCCATGAAGGATAAGAGTTTAAAGCCTGACGCGTTATCTACTAATTGATCTACATTAAGCATGGGGAAAGCGTCTTTGGGACATACCTTGTTCAGGTCTTTGTAGTCCGTACATACTCTCCACTTGCCATTGGATTTCTTTACTAGCACGACGTTTGAAAGCCAAGTAGTGTACTAGACCTCTCGTATAAAGTCGGCCTCCATAAGCTCTTTAACGTACTCTTCAAGAGCGGCTACTTTGTCTGGGCCCATCCTCCTTTTCTTTTGCGTGACTGGGATAGAACCCAGTCGGATTGCCAACTTATGGCAACAAAATGTTGGATCTATACCTGGTAGATCGACAAGTCCCCAAGCAAATATGTCGGCGTTCTTCAATAGGCATTCCGTCAAAGCATGACGAACCTCGGCACTTAACTCGCTTCCAATCTTCGTTGCTTGTTCCGGCCTACTGCCCAGGATGAAGTCTCGCAACTCTCCGTTAGGCTCAGGCCTTTGGATTTTTTCATCCGCTCTCTTGTCCATCTCAACCAGATGAACACCTTTTTCTTCCCGAGTTTGTGAGGAGGTTGCATTCTCTCTGTTTCCCTTCACTGAATCGTAATAGCATTTCCGCGAATCTCTTTGGTCTCCTCGGACAACCACTATCTTGTTCTTTCTACCGAGCATTTTTGCCTTTTGATGCTTAGTGGACACCAACATATCCCAATTGTGGATTGTTGGCCTTCCGAGAATGACGTTGTAAGGGGATGGGAAGTCGGCAACTACAAATTTGACCACCTCAGATTTAAAAGCTTCTTTAGTACCTAAGGTCAGTTTCAAGTCTATACAACCTTTGGGTCTAGTATCTTGGCCATTGAAACCGGTTAAGGTTGTTTTACATGGCTTTAACTCATACGGGTTCAACTTCATTTTTCGAAATGCCTCCCACAGAAGGATGTCCACCGAGCTTCTGTTATCAATGAAGATTTTTTGGACTCTACAGTCCAGAATCGTGCTTGTTATCACTAGGCCATCGTAATGATCCGGGACCACGTCTTCCAGGTCGGCCTCGGTGAAATTGAGTATCGGTCTATCTTGCTCCTTTGTTTCCTTCTTAAATTGTGGGCAGCCTTGGATGGTCAAGACTTCCTTCAAATATTTGTGACGCTGATTTTGTGAATCTCCTCCACCGCCGGGTCCCCCACTGATGACACAACAGTCATACTTTGCTTCGGGAAACTCATCATCGCTTTCTTCCTTCCTCCTCCTCTTCTCCGGACTTTTATTTCGTCCCACTCCAGGGCGTTTTTTACTTGAACGTTTCTGCGTTTGAATCACATATCTCTGCAACTTCCCTTCTCGCACAAACCTTTCTATTGCATCCCTCATATCCCAACATTGATCCGTTGTATGGCCGGGTTGGTCATGAAATTCGCAATACCGAGACTTGTCCAGGACGGCTTTGTGCCGCATAGGCCGCGGTCGCTCTGCTTTTCTCATCTCGGTTAATCTGACCTCTCTCCATATTCATTCCTGGACACCTTTAAAGGCGTTTACTGGCTGTATTTTCCTTCTGCCTTGTTTACCCGGTGTTGGTTATCCATTGGCCGTCTTCTGATGTTCAATTTCGAACCACCGTTATAGTCTTTATTCCTCGGAGGTGGGCTCCTATTTCGTCCCAAGCTACTTCGGCTGGCCATCTCTAACTGTTCGAGTTCCAGGTACTTCTTCGATTGATCTCTAAATTCGGCTAGTATTGTAACATTGTCTTTTACTGTAGACCTTTTGAGACGGGAATCGTCATGTAAATCGGAGATTGCCAGATGCAAATGCACGTCCTCCTTCAAGTTTGGTACTTGAAGGGCGGCATCTTTAAAACGCTCGAGGTATTGCTGCAACGTCTCGTTTAGGCCTTGCCGTATGTTGCCCAATTGGAATTGAGTTTTGGGTTGCTTTCTGCTTGTCGCGAAATTCAGCAAGAACTTTTGGCCGAAACTCTCCATATCTTGGATTGATTTCTGTGGTAAAAAATGGAACCATAACTGGGCTGCCCCTCGCAATGTTCCCGCAAATAATCGGGGCACTATCGGTCCTTCAAACCCTTTCACCATTATCTCCATGTTGAAGTTGTTGAGGTGGACCTGCGGGTCTTGAGTTCCATCATATTTTGGCAAATCCCTTGAGTCGAAACCCTTTGGGTATTTTGCCATCCGTATCTCCTTAACAAAAGGTCCTTGCACTCCGCCGCCATGACTTTTCTCCAATACTTCGACATTAGCCCGGGTGGTTTCCGGAGTCCCCTTATCTCGGATTTTCTCAGTGCGTGGCGCATCCATATCTGTAGTACTTCGAGGCGTTGATGCATCTGCCTGCCGTGTTTCTACGGCGGCATTTGGCTTTTCTTCTCGGTCATTACTCTGCTCCAATTCCGCTAAGCTTCCTTGCCGAGTTTGAGTTGCCATTCTACCTGGGTCCTCCTTATCCCGGCAAGCATTATGATTGTTGTTCTCTTCTCTCCCTAGCCTCTCGTCCAGAATCTACTGGAGTCTCCGACCTTCCTCTAGCCGCCATAGAGCATCCCTGCGCTCCATATCCTCCTGCAGACGCTTAACGTCGGCCTCCCTTTGTAGAGCATGTCGTTTTTCCATGTCCTCCATCCGCTTGAACATAACTTATATTACTGACTGTAATCTTCGAACGTTGGGATCCTCAATTTGAAATTCTTGCGAAGTGTGTTGAAGTACGGGTGACGGCTGTACCGGCCGCGAAATTTGGTAATCAAGGGCCTGAGCTGTTTCCACTAGCTCGTGTTCTGCATCCATTAGCACTGCATTATCTTTCGGTGTTACTAACCCGTCTCGCGTTCCCGCCTCAGGATTCGCAGGCGGTAGCGACTCTGGTTGTTCCTGCCGGGGTGCCTGATTCTGGCCCCTGGTATTTGTCATTCTTAGCTGCTTCGTAGGTTAGGGAATCGTAATTTAACGGTCCCCACAGACGGCGCCAATGTTCCGTAGTTGAACAATAAAGGAGTTGGACTTGGCCTGGGGTGAAATCCCAAGGTCCTACGTACCACAGTGGTGGATCAAAGTCCACGTAGTTTGAAGGCAAACTGTTTGGCCTAAGGTGGCCAGAGGGGGTGGGGTGTGTGCTCTGTGTGAATAGAAAAGGTAGGGTTTCGAGAGTCTGTGTATCTGATGACTACACATTGGTATTTAAAGAGTGCACCTGGGGGATCGTGATCCGATATTCTCTCTGCATGTGGTCCCATTTGTAACTACTCCGTTACTTGCACGACTGACGGCGGTTAGCGAGATAATGGGATAATACTTCATTAGGTATCCCTATTTTCATGGCTGGACAGCTGGCTTTGGGCCTAGCGAAGCCCAATTCGCTCGTCCGTAACAGGATGTTACATCCCTGATGAAAGAAATTTGAGGTCTGTGCGTTATGGAAGTCATATACAGGATTTCTAGAATAAGCTTCCATTGATGGCTTGGTTGGATTCAACAACTTTGTTTTACACTCACCAGAAGCAAAATTCTTGGGGTCCAGATTTTCTACACTTTGACGCAGCGTACTTATGCAGTTGAATGTGCAAGCCTGTACAGTACTAGAGTCCTTACTAACAAGTGTAGATATGGTTCCTAAAGGCAATGTTAAGAAGCTTCTTAAAATGTCTACGAAGTCATTATCTGCTTCTGCATAGAGGATCTCATTTTTCACTTCGTCCACAAGCAACGTCAATGAAATCTTCAGGTTTTCAGGAGAAGAAGCCATGGCCATAAGAGCAAGACGAAGAAAGATGAGTAATAGAAAAAGAGAGTGGTGGAGATGATGCAGCTATTAAACTCGTAATCAAATAAGGGTGTTTTGATCTTTGAAAAATGAAAAGTTGTATTACCAAAGCGTTGGACCTGTTCGCGCGTTTGCTTTTAAACTTTCATTACTCTTAATGTGTTTCCACTTAAATAAATCACTTTGATTAAAATTTTGAATCTGTTATGTAACTAAAATTCCGTATTTTTTGCCTTCGCCAATGCTCCGTATTGGTCGTTTATGGTTTCCACTTTCCACCACATTTTGTTATATGATGCACTTATTTTATGAATACTTGATTAAATATCCTTAATTTATTTTTTACTTTATGAATTTAAAGATTAACTACCTTCCCCTTATCTCTCTTTATTTTTGATATTTTTATTTGGGAAAAAAAAAAAAATATATATATATATATATATATATATATATATATATATATATATATATATATATATATATATTTTCCAAAGTTATGAGATTAGACTTGGAAATATGTTGTAACCATATATCTTCCTCTTTATTATTCCTTTTTCAATTTCAAAATAATTTGTAACTTCCCCATTATCTCTCTTTATTTCTGATACACGCCTTTTTTTTTAAAAAAAATGATTTGATATCTTTATTTTATTTTGGTGTTTTTCACTTAACATTTTGCCTACATGTTAGCCACAAAACCGTTGACTACTGTGATCTTATTAGGTATGATTAAGGTCATTAAACTGGGAACTAGCCATCTAACCAGTCTGGTGCGGCTATAAACCTGGATTAGTATTTTTTTTAACTTTTAAAATTTAGTTCGATTTTTTATCCAAATTTTATATTAATGACCCTAAAATCTTCACTTCCTCAATAGTATCTAGGATTAACTCTAGTCTAGTTTGACTTTGATGTGACCCTTAATCCTTGACTTACTACTTCAATAGGTTCAAAAGCCAGTCCAGGTTTAGTCCAGGTTTAGTAACCTTGGGTAAGAACAAATGAAACAAGGTACAAGTGCAATGAGGGAAACAAAAACCAATCAAATAATAATCTACGCAAGGGACAATATAAATCATATTCCTGTTATCTACCATGTTCACCACGTTCCCAAGAGTACTCCCCTAGGATCTATTTTCATCAGCATCAATTATATATCATGAGATGATAAATAACAACCAGTAATATGCTGGCTATTACGACCTCACTTGATCATTGACTAGTAATGGCCACAAAGCACTGATGATGTCATCACTGATGTTTTGAGAACTTCCAACACCTGAAATAAGAACACAGCAATAATTATATATTATTTAATGTTACTATTTCACTTCAAGGGCAAAAAAAATCAGAAGCTGTAAAGCCATGGATCCACTTTCCCTACCCATCCTTGGGATGGGTAGGTGAAGCTCCTCCCATCTGGACCGTCCAGATTTATTTTTTTTAACTGTCATTTTTTAAATGAAAAAATTATTTTTTAAAAATATGTTAGTTAAGAAATTATCTTTATTTTAGATTCTCTATCTATTAAAATAATTTTTTAAAATAAAATAAAAAGTAAACAAAATTAAATCTGGACCGTCTAGATCCCATCTGGACGGTCCAGATGGGAGGAGCTTCCTAAAGGATGGATAGGGAAAGTGGATCCGTAAAGCCATAAGAATATAAAGAAACTGATCTGACAGCCGTGTACATTACACATACATATATATATATATATATATATATATATATATATATATATATATATATACACCTCACTCCTTCCAATACGCAAGTCCCTTACTTCTGAGTCTTCATGCTCAACATCAACTTGTAATTCATGAAGAAATGACACATACAGCAGGCTCGGGAGAAAATGGCTTTACGCACAAATCATCTCCCACCATGAACATTTTTTCTTTCTTATTGCACTCAATTCATTCTACTTCCTGGAGGCCAAAATTTGTTACACATTCTATAAAATTTGGGCCATGAGTGCAATAGCATGCAGGAGTAAAAAACATTGAACAATTTGAGCATTGGTCTCTCAAAAAGATAAATGAAATCACTAGTTCCCTCCATATCGGCCAGACCCTTGTACAAGTTCTCGATGCAACACAAACCAGCTGTGTTGCCTTGTACCAAATGTTGAAGTGCCCCTAGTGGTGTAGTCAAGAAAGTTAAAATTTGATATTTGAATTCCTCTTCTCCTTGAGCAACCATTATCTTGCTTTCTACTTTTTTATCATTACCTTCAACTTCATCGTCTTCCTATCCCTCTCGGTTAGGGACTCGCTAAAATGGGAATTGTGCTGGTAGCTTACAGTACTCAATGTTAATTTTTTCGCCCAAGAACAAACCAGTCAACGATGTGTTTGACCATAGTGAGAGCTTCAATAGATCCAGGACCTTCACAAACAAAATGTTAAACATATGAACAAATACTAATAAAGTGTCATTGATTATCAACAAAGATATAATAATAACCCTTAGAGCTAACTAAATCATTCCTTGGAGGATAACGAACAATCCAAAACTATTTGAATTTTGGAAGGAGACCCAAGTTATCCTCCCTCTCCTTAGTCACTTCACACGCACTCAACTTACTAATGACACTTTTAACTAACCTTTCTAACACGGCATAATAGTGATTTTAAAATTTGGGTACTATAAGACTATAACATAATTATATATACAGAATGTATATATTCTCCTTTTTCTGGGAGACAGTATTATTTGCACGTGTATACACTAGAAGAGATAGTCACTTGACATGTGTAAAGTCTATATATGTACAATTCTGTAATACGCTTACGATATTAATCCAGAATCATTTCTCCCTTCAATTCTCATCTATTCATTCTGGTTTCTATCATGGTATCAAAGATGTGACAACTATCGTCAGCTCCGATCCCGGCGACTAGAGCAATTTAACGGCATTACGTTTGGTGATCTCCTTCTTGATTGATTGCCTGAATTTAAAATGTCGGACATATCTGGATCCACCAACTCTGGCATCACACCAACTCCGATGACAAATCCAGTGAGAGATTGTGGCTTCTCAAAAAAGAAAATCACCATAAAACTAGACGACACAAACTTCTTGCTGTGGAAACAACAGGTTTATTTTATGGTTAAGCAACATCGAGTTTGTTCCTTATTTGATGGATCAGCCATCCTTCCACACCACCAGAAAAAATTCAAGGAGAAGATAGTTGTGAGGTTATGAATCCTGATTTTGAAGAACATGAATCACTTGATTTTGCTCTAGCGTCTTGGCTTCTAGCGTCAATTGCCTCGAACATTCTTCCAGATGTCGTTGGTCTAACCTTTGCTACTCAGATTTGGACAAAGCTGAATAAACTTTTCTCAAACAAATTGAATGCCAAGATTCTCTCTCATCGTAATCAACTAGCAAATCGAATGCCAAGATTCTTCCAGATGTCGTTGGTCTTGAAATTGTCTTTACAATGCTTCTGGACTTTGAATCTCGACACAAGGTGTTTTTGTTTAAAATCACACTCATCCTATCAATCTTGTTACTCCAACTACCTCTGTTGTGAAGACCTCTCCCACTCCACCTCCAACTGATACATATTCTAACGACGATCAGACTGATAAAGACTGTAACATCCCAATTTTCAAAAGTGGAATAAATTTTTTTTTTCTTTTTATTAGAGTAGGGCATCGGAGCAAGTAAAAGAGTGAGTAACTGCTATATCATTAACTATGGCATATCCAACTGTTTATAATATACAATACAATTATCAAAGTGATGTTATAACAGTATACGTCTAAAAATAGGATCTTTAGTCAGGTCCTTATGCGTTCTGCTTACTCCTATCTTCAGTCCTTAGTTCTCCGGACCTGAAGCTATGGTAAGAGCTGAGGTTCAATACTCATTGAACCTCAGGTAACGGTTAACCTCATGCTTATGTAAACAGTATATGACAAATAACACATAATAAGTATACATTTATACTTTCAAAAACATAACATGTAGGCGATAACAAAACACAGCCACTGCAATATGTATGTTACCCCAGTCTACACTATTCACCAATGCCACGATGGCCTATCGTGTCCTCAGCGCTAGGAAAACTTAACGACGTTATCAAGACTATAATCCGTATTCAATACTCAAAGAACAGTTTCAAAACAGAGTTCAACATGTGAGTACAACTATCATATATAAGCATACCATAAGCATCAGAGTTACAATATGCGTCCGTACCTTCGTTGATGAGTTTTGGGTATGTTTGTCGTCGGAACACATCCACAGTTATCCTATAAGGTAATATTGCCTCTATTAATTTACAAATATTTTTCCAAGAGATATCTTGGCCACAAATGACAATTTTACCCTTGGTAGATTTATTTCTTTAATTATTTCCTTAAAATTTCGGAAAAAATGCTGATCCAGCATTTCTGGGCAGAATTTTGTCTAACTTTGAAAAATCATAACTAATTCTAGAAAAATCGATACAAGGATCTGTAAAATTTCCCGGAATCCTTGAAATCTCTATTTTCGAGGAAAAATATTGGAACTCACCCAGATTTCAAAAATAATTCCCAGTTTCAACGTTTCAAACCTTTGCCCAGAATTTTCCCTAGAAAACGTAGCTTAACTTCTGGAATTTTTATCTCTTTGCACAAAACTTCAAATGACACACTCTGGGTATATTTGGAAAGCCCTATATGTCTACTTTCACCATGAATTTATTCAGAATTTTAGAAACTCATTTCCTTCATGAAATATTAACATTTTTGCTACTAGCTCCTAAAATCGCTAACCGATGAAATTTCGCCAGAGCTTCGCTATTTTGATCATAATCTTCCAAAAATTTTTGTCATACTTCTTCTTTATCATTTTTTCGAAATAAAGGCAATGGAACCCATAAAAACATGAAAACAAAACTATATTTAGAAGATTAAAGATCAAAATAACATTTCCTAACATTTATACTACATAAGCTAAGAACTTGAACTAAAAACTCTCTTACCTCTTGAAGAACTTCCTTCTCCTTCATGCTTCTACTCTCTTTCTCTCTACTCTTGCTCTCTAAGAACTCACCCATGTGATTGAGTTTTGGTGTGAAAAATTATGAAGAACCAAGGCCTCTATTTATAGTGAAATGTCATGGCAATTTGGTAGTTTCTTTGAACTTCCTCATCTTGTTTTTTAGCCATTGGATTCAAACTTGCATCACAAGTAGTTCCATCCTCTTCTTCCACCTCTCCATTTCATCCTCTTTCCCTCTCTCTCCTTAATCTTCTTCCACTTCATTAAGAGGCTTAAATGACAAGTACCCTTATCCTCTTCCATTTCTTGCAAAATATCCCATGTGCTACCTTTAAATAATATAAGCCATTTCTTCTCCTTTAAGCCAAGAAAATACATGTCCCCCCTCTCCCTCTCATTGGTTGATTGCTTTTGTTGACTTTTCAAACTAAGCTTTATGTAATACAACATTTTTTCTTCTCCAAGGCAAGCAAAACTTAAGCTTAATTATCCCAAAAGATCCCAAACCACTAGGCTCTCCTTGCTCCACATATGCTAGCCGAACATGTGGACTAATGAGGCACAACCAATTAACACTAATCATGTTAATCTCTTCTTTATTGCAAATATCTAAAGCTTATTTAGTTTGCCAATTAATTACTTAATTAATCACTTACTAATTGTTGACAATTTTCTTAATTGAGATTAATTATTATCAATTTATGCTTTAATGTTCTCACAAACTCAAGAAGAAAAATCTCTCGTTGGTCCACTTAATTTTACAAGAACCTAGGATTAAGGGTTAATATAATTTCTTCTCTCTTCAATCAATAATTTTCGCCACTTTTAATAGTTAAAAGGAGAATTAATAAATCCTTGGTTACTATTGCTAACATGGTATTTTAGGGGTTACTAGGCTTAATTACCAAAAGTTTGACAAGGGTTCTAATTTTAATTTTGATGATTAACAACTCCTTGTATGCTAATCTTAGCTTCTAAATATCATTTGGTTTTTAATTTAATTGATATTTCCTTAATTATGACCTTTATAAATTAATTATTAACTAATTTCAAAAATTATTAAAGTATCTCAATTATTGTAATTCCAATTGCCCAATAATTGTTACTAATTTCTTCTAATTGATTTTATCATCCTCTGACGATTTTAAATTGCTGCAATGGTATAATTATGATTATACTAAATTATAATAATCTTATGATATTTTATGATCCTTAATATGATTTAGAAAAATTAGTCTTTAGGCTTTCTAATTCTAAGGAAAATTGCCTATGAATAAAAATAAATACAACACTAAAATTTGAGACCACATATTCACCTATTAAAAATAGGTATTTTCTATCTAAGCTAAATAGGATTTTTAGGGTATTACAAAGACTCCTTTACAATTGTCTGCAATACTCTAGGGCCTAACTCTAGTTTTAGAAACAAAGGATATCGTCCTCCAAGTTTCCCTTGTGGAGGAGGTCGTGCACCTGGCCATGGTCAATGAAAGTTTATGTGTCAAATATGTCACAAGTTTGGTCATCTGGCGGATATGTGCTATTACAGGTATGAGTATCCAACTTCTTATGGTCAGTCAACTGAGGCTTAAGGTCACTATGCAACTAGTTATGGTATACCTGAGTTTTATTCACCTTTTGAGTATTATCCTATTACTACTTACTCGTTTGTGTCTGATGCCTCCTTTTCCAAATTACTTGCCTCTAGCTATATCGCTGCTAACTCTGTTACATATATGCCTTCATCGTCTACTGCTATACCTACTGCTCCTAAATCAAGCTCTGTTTAGTCTCCTATGGCTCAAGCCTTCCTTGTCAGACCAACTATTGTCAATGACTCAGCATGGTATCTAGATTCTGGTGCCACAGCACGCATTACGCATGATGCCTCATGCTTTACCTGATTCAACTCGTCAAGGTACAGGCACAATTCAGGTTGGCACCAGTGAATTGTCTCAAATTGAATATATTGGTAAAACTTTTCTTACCTATACTACTTTTCAATTTTCTTTGAATAATGTTCTTTATGTGCCAAAAATGGAAAAAAAAAAAAAAAAAAAGCTGTTGTCTATAGCTCAGTTTACTCAAGAAGATAATGTTTGTGTTGAATTTTTTCCTCACCGATGTGATATTAAGGATTTGAGGACTGGACAACACTTGATGTCTGGAACTGAATGTAATAGCATGTATCCTCTTCTAGCACGTGTGACACCCAACAATGTTTCTGGTTTCGGTTCTTTCAAAAATGCCTTGCTCAATAACTTTACTGGCTCAGGATGTTTCAGAAAAAAGTTCTGTCTCTTCATCTGTTGATTACAATCAGTCTCATGTCTACAATGTTTCAACTAGCTCTCTAGCTCTTTGGCATCAGCAATTAGGACATCCTTCTCTAAACTTTGTTAAAAATGTCCTTACTTGTAATTCCATTTCCTTTACTACGTTGCAAAATAAAAGTCTGTGTGTTGCATGTCAATATGGGAAAAGTCATAAGCTTCATTTTCATTCTTCACCCATTATATATCACATACCTCTTCAATTAATACACATGGATGTCTATGGTCCAGCACCAATTTAGTCTTATGGCTCAGCTTAGTATCTTGCTTTTATTGATTCCTTTAGCTGTTTTATCTGGATTTATTTCTTACACAACAAATCTAATGCCTTATCAAAATTCAAAAAATTTTAGCAACTTGTTGAAAATAAATATCAAGCAAAAATTCAACAAGTCCAGTCTAACAATGGTAGAGAATTTTTAGCTTTTAAATCACATCTTGCTGCTTGTGGTATAGAACATCACTTTACTTGCCCTCACACTTCAGAATAAAATGGTTTAGTGGAACGTCGTCATCGTTTGATAATTGAGACAAGTTTGACGTTATTAGCCCATGCCTCCTTATCTATGTTTTACTAAAAAGATGCCTTTGTCACTGCTGTTTTTCTGCTCAATAGACTACCATTTAAAGCATTGGGTTTACATATAACTCCTTATGAAAAGCTTCATGGTATTAAACTTGACTACTCTATTTTGAGGGTGTTAGGATGTGTTTGCTACCCTTATACTAGGCCTTTTAATGCTCCTAAGCTGGAGTTTATATCTACTTCTTGTATATTTTTGGGCTATAACTCTCATCATCAAGGTTATAAATGTGTTGATCTGTCTACAGGAAGAATTTATATATCCCAACATGTCACTTTTGATGAGATAAAATTCCAAGGTACCGGCACTCAATACTCTGTTCGAAACTCAGCCACCATTCAACCCAAAATTCAAACCAAAAATATCTCCTCTCCAACCCAAATAGCAACCAAAATCGTCAGTATCTGCTATACCTTTGCCTAACTCAACTTCCCATCATCCACCTGTCTCATCCTCGTCATCTTTCATCTCAGTTCCTTCCAATTCTTCCCCACCAATTTCATCTCAACAATCTCCCATTCCTATATCTAGTTCATCTCCTAATACCATACATATTCTTGTCCCTTCGTCCAATACCTCAGTTCCAACCACATCAGTACCTCTGCTGCCTTGTAATAACCACCCTATGATTACTATAAGTAAATCTGGCATTTCCAAACCTAAAGTATTTTCTATGTCCGCCACTCTGATTCCTCTTGCTATAATAGATGAGGCCCTTGCTAATCCTCAGTAGAAACCAGCCACTCTTGATGAGTACAATGCCTTGTTAAAATGGATGCGGCTTGTGTCCGCTGCTTCTATTGCTCTGCTGCCCTCCTATTCCTTGAACGGTACCATTTTAGGCACAAAACAATGAGCACATCCTTTTTAAAAAAAAAATATTTTAGGATACTAAAATGATACTTCAAGATATTGACTGGTACTGAAAAATTACTTCATGATCTTGAAAAATCAATTTATGATCTTGAAAAAATATTCCAGGGTACTGCCTGGTATTAAAAAGATATTTTAGGATACTGAAAAAATCCAGATACTTACTGACTGGCACTAAAAAATTACTTTATGATCTTGAAAAATCAATTTATGATCTTGAAAAAATACTTTAGGTACTTCCTGGTACTAAAAAGATATTCCAGACTGACTCGTACTGAAAAAATACCTCATGATCTTGAAAAAATTATTTTAGAATCTTAAAAAATATTTCAAGTGTTGACTAATACTAAAAATACATTTTTCAGAAAATTTTCTCAAGATCTTAAAATAATTTTTTAAGATCATGAGGTATTTTTTTCAGTATCCTGATATATCTTTTTAGTACCAGACAGTACCCTGAAATATTTTTTCAAGATCATAAATTGATTTTTCAAGATCATAAAGTAATTTTTCAGTACCAATCAGTATCTTGAAGTATCTTTTCAATATCCTAAAATATTTTTTCAAAAAAAAAAAAAAGAGAGGATATGCTCATTGTTTTGTGCCTGAAATGGCACCATTCCAGGAATATGAGGGCAATGGAGCAATAGAAGCAGCGGACACAAGTCGCATCCTGTTAAAATTTCATACATGGGATGTTGTTCCTCTACCTAATCATTATCATCCAGTTGGATGCAAATGGATTTGGAAAACGAAAACCAATGTTGATAGTTCTTTAGCCAAAAGAAAATCTGGCCTTTTCCAATTCAATACTACTACTACTTTACTGGGATTTTCATAAACCTCTTCTCTTGAGATAGCATGGCCCAGAAATCTAACTTTTGAAAGCCTAGAATTCACATTTACTCAGCTTGACATAGAGTTGCTTTTCTTTTAGTATACTCAATACCATTCTCAAATAATTCTCATGCTCTTCTCTAAGTTTGAGTAGATCAAAATGTCATCGATAAAGACCACTACTACAAACTGATACTAGTATTGACGAAAGATCACATTCATGTAGTCCATAAATATAGTAGGTGCATTAGTCAAACCAAATGGTATTACTAAAAATTCATAGTGCCCATATCTAGTTTTGAAGGTTGTCTTCGGGACATCCTCAACCCTTACTCGTAGCTGATGGTAACTCGATCACAAATCAATCTTGGAAAATACACTAGAACAAAAAAAAAAAGTTCTAAAAGGTCATTAAATATAACACATTCCAGGCTCTAACTTAAAACCAATATAGTCCCTTCTATTCCAACCTTGTAGCCATTCCAAGACAATGCTTGTAATTCTCAAGCTCGCAATCTCTTTAGAACACTACCCAGTATTTAGGGTTTAATAAATGTTAGCTTCTTATAGAATGCTTATCAAATCTAACGACCTACAGACATACTAACCCAATAGGTCTCACTACCCACTATATATTTATGATACAAATATACTTAATAGTAAATACACAGCGCTAGAGCACCTTGTGGCGATACACTATATTATATAAACCCTTTCATAGGAAACCCAGATCTCATAGGACCCTTTATTTACTTCCGTCATCTCATATGTGGTCATTCGATATGGACTTTCAATATTTGTTTGGCTCTAAGCGCAGACACAAATTCAACTTCCCCTATCGGGTATTTAACCTGCGTCTTTCAAGGAATCTATTAGGCACTAACTTATCTACAATTATCCGGCTTGATCATGAAATCATAACCCATGGTTACCAAGGTTTTAGCTACTACTTGGTTCCATTAAGGAACAAACTATCAATTATTCTTTCTAAGGGAATATTTTAAGATTAATATAAATCCATGTGCTAGATTAGCAGCTAGCAAGGAACCTCCAGATACCTCATACACATCGGTACTACAATATAATGCCTTCCTTCATTCAGATCAAATAGTACCATATTCTAGTGCCTCAATTCATTCAGATCGGTTGAAATACCTAAAGAATCACTTCAACCCTTAGGATGCCTACCCAACTTTCAAGTTCATTAACCTAATTCTAGAACCTCGATCATACCCAATAAGTATGCTAGAATTATCATGATTCATAGCTTTATAACATTCGAGCACTATCCTCAAATATTCCCAAAGCAATAACCATCAAGTTTACAATTTAATTCTTAGAACTTCAACATTAGTTGAGCTGAGAAATCATGTTTTCTTAACAACACCTATTGTACATACTAGGATCGAGATTCACATTTCCTAGTCTAGCCCTCAAAACATTCAAGTAACACTCTCATAATATCATTATTATTCATGTGATTTTAATTCTACCTCAATCCCCAATATTATAGAGACATAATCTAAACATTATTGTTTCACCTCAAATCAGCCATTAATTATAAATGTGTTGACAACGCAACATTAATCACATGATTCATACTTCTAGATATAGAAGTCATAGTGCAACCTTAGTCACATCTTGACCTAACCACTATTTCAGCTTAAATCAAATGTAAGCCTATTATTGACCTTTACCGTATTTAGTGTAACTTTCACATGGCATCCCTAAGGATCACCATGTTCCATACCTCAAGGTACTCAGGTATTAATTCAAAGGGGTTCATTTATCAAACCCCTTGGAGCTCTGTTAGCATACCCAATATTTGCTGCATTAGGTTTGGCTCAGGTACCTGTTCATGCTTTTCATTTCCTACCCCTAGTCCTTACCATCTTTAGATATTACTACAATATAACAAAGGAAGGGTAGATGCCATCACAAGGATATATTTGTAATATCCTAAACTTTGGGCCTAGAGATTTGAAGAAGTTGTATTCCAAGGTTTTGATTGTTGAGGAGCTTGATCATAGCTGCAACACAAAATCATTCTTTCGCTTTGTCACTTGGAGATGATCTTTCCTCTATTTTTTTCACAGTGATGGTTCGTCTGACAATCCACCTTATTCTCGAAATAAAGCTTGTTCGCCTAGTTACGAGGCTATTGATGCTAATAAAGCAAAATTAAAGATTTTGTTTGTCTTCTTCTTTTGATTTTTTTAAACTTTTAAAAGCAAAAATAAATAAATAAAATTGTAGGGTAATTTTCTCTGATTTTGGTATTTTACAAAAAAAATATATGTTTTTTTAAAAACTAAAAAACCAAAAAAAAATAAATGTTTTCTTATTTTTATTTTTATTTATTTTTATTATTCTGTTTGGGGGGGAAATTGGGAAATTCTATGTTCTCCACTCATGGCTTTTTCTCCATTTGAGCACTTCATTCTCATCGAAATTTCATTCTCTTGTTAGTATGTTTATTTTCTAACGTAACTTTTTAGAATAGTTACATAAACTTTTTTTTTTTTTTTGCCAAACTTATTTTTTAAAAAAATCTTATAAAATTTTTTTCTAATTTTTTTTTAAAAAAACAAACAAACAAGGCCAAAATATTTAATAAAAGAGAAAAACACAAATTTACCATCTTCAAAATTGAGAAAAGTATATGTATACTTGCAAAATATTTTCCTACTGCATACATGTGCACTTTTGCTAAGAAAATACTCCTATGATTCTATTTATAGGGCATAGAGAAAATAAATTGTTTGCTTATATTTATAGGTTGGGTTAAAGTGTAAAAATACACATGAGCTTTTTCCCAAGAGTAAAAATACACATATGTTTTTTTTAGGAGCAAAAAATACACATGTGATTACCATTTTAGTGCAAAAGTCACATTTCACCACTAAGTCATTGTTCACCGTGATGAGAGAGAAATAGATTAGGTGAACAGTAACTTAACGGTAGTAAACAATGACTTAATGGTGAAATGTGACTTTTGCACCAAAATAGTAAGCATATGTGTATTTTAGCTTCTCAAAAAAACATGTGTATTTTTGCTCATGGGGAAAAAGCTCATATGTATTTTTGCACATTAATCCTTATAGGTTTAATGTTTCTATCTCTGTCTCTGAGGTAAAAACATTTTTTCTGCCCCGCGCACTCACATATAAGTGAGTAGGGCCCATTATTAAAAGAAAAGAGAAAAAATAAATGGGACACACTCACTTATATGTGAGTACGGCCGGAAAATGTTTCTGCCTCAAAAACATAAACATTAAACCCTATATTTATATGATCTAATTAAATTTTTATATGAATAAATATTTTATCTTCATTTATTATTGCGTTAATTCTATTCTCATGGGATAAAATATAATGTATATTATATAGGAATAAAGTTGAAAAGTTGTTGAATTGAATTTTTCCCCCCTTTTGTCTGTAAAGCATGCTGGAAATATCTTGTAAATAATATAAGAGGAGTATGCAAATAATACGTATACTCTCTAAGACATAAAAGATGTATACCATCATTAAAGCAGCCTTAAAAGAAGGAGAAAGGCCAAAGCAACCAGGTAGAACTTCCTTGGTAATTACTCCAACGCAATACATCCTACAGTTATTAATTAATTGTTGTAGTCGTCATCATTCTAAAACATAACTAATTCTAACTAATTCTGGATATACACGTTACAAGGTATACACTCAAATATATTTTGACTAACCAATAGTCAACGGTATCTTTCATTAAACACATTCATATAGTTTATAAAGTTGTACACGCAGCATGTGATTTAATTCAAGTTATTCTTAATTTATTTATTATTTAATATATCCTCACAAGAAATCATTCAAAAACACACACGCAAAGAGGCCGTACACTTTAAGTTGATTAAGGTACAAAGAATCAAATAAGTCAACTGTGTATTTTCTAAGGATGAAGTACAATTCTAGTAATATTAATTAGGTTTACGGAGCCTAATCATGCACCGAACTACTCCTACCTAATAATACTCAGCCTAATAAATAAATATATAAACAATACTTATCGATAATGCCAACTTTAATTTTTATAATCAAGCCAACTTCCTCAATTTTTCACTGTATAAAACTCACATTGTCTTCATCGATCTTCACAAAACCACAATCTCTCTCTTTCTCTCTCCCATAATCCCAACTTGTTCACGCAGATATGGCACTTGCATTCTCGTTCACATTTCTCCTCCTACTTCTCGCTCCTTCCCTCATTGTCTCTTCCCCAGTTCAAGATCCAGAGTTAGTAGCCGAACAAGTACACAAGTATGTCTCAGAAAATCAGCACACACACACCATTTTAATTTTCTGATGCTGCTCATATCATTACACCTCATAACTTTTGTTTTAATTATTGCTAATGCAGGAGCATCAATGCGTCGAGGAGAAACTTAGCGGTTCTTTCTTGTGGAACTGGGAACCCCATTGATGATTGTTGGAGGTGTGATGCTAACTGGGCAAAAAAAAGAAAGCGTCTCGCAGATTGCGCCATTGGGTTCGGCAAGAACGCCATTGGAGGCAGAGACGGCAGATATTATGTTGTCACCGACCCTGGCGACCACCCTGTGAGTCCCAAGCCAGGAACCCTCCGATACGGCGTCATACAGAATGAGCCACTGTGGATCATCTTCAAGAAAGACATGGTGATCAAGCTCAAACAAGAGCTTATGTTGAACTCCTTCAAGACCATTGACGGCAGAGGAGCCATTATTCACATTGCTGGTGGTCCTTGCATCACAATACAGTACGAGACGAACATCATAATCCACGGAATCAACATTCATGACTGTAAAAGAGGAGGTAACGCCTACGTCCGAGATTCTCCAACACATTATGGGTGGAGAACGGTGTCGGACGGCGACGGAGTTTCCATTTTCGGAGGAAGCCACATCTGGATTGACCATTGTTCTTTATGGAATTGTCGAGATGGACTTATTGATGCGATTCATGGATCCACAGCGATCACAATCTCAAACAATTACATGACTCGCCATAACAAGGTAATGCTTCTGGGTCACAGTGACAGTTACACACAGGACAAGAACATGCAGGTCACTGTTGCCTTCAACCATTTCGGTAAAGGGTTAGTCCAGAGAATGCCAAGGTAACAACTTTTTTTGTTTGGATCGTTTTTGGACAGAAACAATATCGTTGTTGAATCAAAAATTTCAGTTGGTTAATGAAGCCAGGTTTTTTTTTTTTTTTTTTTTTGCATTTTCAGATGCCGACATGGGTATTTCCACGTGGTAAACAATGATTATACTCGGTGGCAGATGTATGCTATAGGAGGAAGTGCTAATCCAACAATAAATAGTCAAGGCAACAGATTTCTTGGTCCTAATGACGGTACCATCAAAGAGGTTAGAAAAAACTATATTAAGTGAATCTGAATATTCATGTCTGAAGTAAATTCATATATCTAATGGTTTGTTGGTTATTGGTTACTTTCAGGTGACCAAGAGGGAGATTTCACCAAAGAGTGTATGGAAGAACTGGAACTGGAGGTCTTCAGGGGATCTGATGCTAAATGGTGCGTTTTTCACACCGTCTGGGAAGGGATCATCTTCGAGCTATGCTCGTGCTTCAAGTCTGTCTGCAAAATCTTCTTCTTTGGTTGGTTCTATAACAGCAGCAGCTGGAACACTTAAATGCAAAAAGGGCTCGCGTTGTTAACTAATGGTGTGCAGTTGAATGGGCCAATACCAATGAAATCTACGTCATCTAATCTCTCTTTATTTAATCATTTGATTTTTTAAGTATTGTTTGGTAATACGAGAACCTTAGCTTGTGGCGATGGTGGCACAAGCCAAAAGAGTTCATAATGTACATATTCAATGTTCAATGATAAACAATTGTCCCAAAAAAAACATATCTTCAAGGGAAGAAGGTACTCTCCCCATCCCTTCTCTACTCATCCTTTCTCTATCCTCTATCCTGACCTTCAAAATCTTGATCCAATGGTCCAAAAATATTTTTGAAAAAACCGCATGCAGTTGCATGCCGTTTTTTAGAAAATAATTCTAGACCTTTGGATCAAGATTTTGACAGCCAGGATGGTGGATGAGGAGGGATGGGCAAAAGATGGACAAGCAGAGAGAAACTGGATGCATGTTCAAGGATAAACCCTAAAAAAATGGGTATCTTATTTTAATTTTTAATTAAAATGAAATATTTTTTTTCAATGAATTTAAGGGATTAATAAGTGTGCATATTGCAATGTTTCAAAAGCTAGATTAGATACCAGACCAATAAAGCCAACACGACTCAGGTTTTATGATTTAGTCGTTTAAATAGGCAGTCAACTATTTATTTATGTATATTTTTATGTAAAACAATGATAAGTTTAAAACATTAATTCTTGATCATTAAATTTTTGTTACAATAGTACTGAAGGGAAATTAAAAGGAGACTCCTCATCTCCACACACACACATATAAAATCAAGATGTCTCTTTTTCCTCGGTTATTTGTTTACCTTGAAGGTTAGAGTCTGTATATAAAGCTTTTACTAATAATAATTTAACTCTTCCAAGCTTTTTACTAGTTTCTGTATTTTGTTGTACTAAGGGAGCGCTTCCTTTTCACTTTCAAGCTTCGGCTTGCCTATTTATTCCCAAAAAAAAAAAAAAATTACTCTTCCCGTAAGGAAGGGAACCACAGACACCCACCTCATTTTTTGTTCCTTTAATATAAAACCCACAACGTCCTCCATCATAGGAAATGTGAGGTGCCATTTTAATAGCTTCTTTATAAGGACAAAACTTATATCAAGTTATATATATTCATTAAGTTAAGTTCAAAAGCGCTCGTCCACATATACATATATGTGTGGAAACAATTAACTATATCAAAATAACAAATGTCCTTAATTTATAGATAAACTTACAAGTATATATACACACTTTAATAACTAAAAATAGCAAAGTTGCAAGTGTAATTAATTGGAGAACATGAACTCATGGATATAAGCAACTTGGCCTAAGCTTTTCCCTTTTAAAATTCAGAAAAATGTAAAATTATATCCCCTATAATTTTCAAAATGAGTGATAAAGGCCTCAAAATCCAGTAATAAATGCCCTAATACAAGTATTACATATAAGGAATGTTGTCAAATGCGTGACTTTAAACAAACTTGTGATAGCAGTGTAAACTTATATCGTGAATTCGAATCGTAAACTCGTAAAAATTTACTTTTATCATTAAATAGGTATTAATTGTATATAATTAAATAATTAAAATATGAAAAAATGATAGCAATTTGATTTAAATATGTTTTAAATCTAAATAATTGAAATTAAATCTATCAACATTCATAATTTATTATATTGCACAAAGAGTTAACACAACTTTTGTAAGTTAAAAACATAAAAACACAGTAATCTCAGTGTGTGTAAACTAAGGAAAATTTAATCAAATTTACAGCTGACATGAGTTTACCAATGACTCAACTCGATTAAGTAAGGTAGAAACATAAAAACAATAAACTTGGAGAGTGAACTCGTAAGTTTGACCACAATGCATATAAGTGTTACATGTGGAAGCCTAAGGCTAGTCTTAAAGGCCCGAGGTCTACCACAATTATGCCAACAATGTGACAATTGAATTAATAAACATAATATTTTAAAATTATAATTAACTGTAAAAAAAAAAATCATTCTCAGATTCATGGCAATATATGCAAATCCAAAGCAAAGAATTAAATAAATAATGAATATTTTCATCCATACAAAAAATTGGTTGCCATCTAAACATAACATAAATTTAAATATAAAAAGAAGAGTAAAAAAAATTAAAAGTGTAACATCTCAAATTCCACGTTCAAAAATCGTGTCGGTCGACACTTAGTTTTAAAAAAATCAACAGAGTTTGAGATGCTACAGCTTAGAGTACTGCGGAAATAGATAGCGCGCGCTAAGATTCGGACAATGAGTATCTGATATAGAATGCCCAGACATATGATGATGCCCCGACATAAGCTGATATATTAAATATCCCGAAGGAATATTCATGTGATACAATTTACAGAGATTAAATACAGTTCTCTGATAAAGAAAATCTTAAACTAGACCTATGGCTTGGAACCTAATATTAGTTATTCAGTCCATTTGGCCAGGTCGGTGTTCAATCTAATGGGAGTCTCACTAACTCTATGGCGACTTGTGACAACCCACCGATGAACCCTTCCTTAGTTTAAGCACTAAATGGTTTGAAATAACTTTATCAGATTCATGCCAGAAACTAAGTCCTAATAACTTCTACCGACCTTCGTCTTCGACCGCTGCCTCTTTATGGCTCTATCCACCGGCACCTTCTCTATTCCGGTTTCTTCCCTGTACTATTCATTAAGACTGAGGTCCAATGCCCATTGGACCTCAGGTAACGGTTAACCTCATATTTACATATATGGCATATAAACACAGCAATTGATTCACTTCCAAACATGTCACCAACTATGTCACTCCCAGTGAATGCAAATGTACTGCTCCCAGCGAAATATATCACTCCCAGTGAAAACAGATATATCACTCTCAGTGCATGCATATGTACAGTTATCCTTTAACAACAGCATGTATTCAAACAACACATCACAACATGCATACAACACACATACCACATATACACATACTGTAAATATCAGAGTTAGTGTTACAGTACGCGAATGTACCTTTGTTGTCAAGTTACGGTTTGTTTCGACGGTCGGAATGCGGTCACAAATATCCTATAAGGATAATATAGTATTTATTAATTCACAAATAATATCCTAAAAGATATTTTGGCCACCACTGACCATTTTACCCCTGGTGCCTTTATTTTCCATTTAATTTCCACAAAATTTCAGAAAAACGCTGATTCAGCATTTCTGGGCAGAATTTCGTCTAACTTTGAAAAATCATAACTAATTCCAAAAAAATCGAAATGAGGATCCGTAAAATTTCCCGGAATCCTTGAGATCTCTATTTTCAAGGAAAAATACTGGAACTTACCCAGAACTCATGGATAATTCCCAATTTCTACTTTTCAAACCACTGTCCAGAATTTCGCCCAGAAAATGTAGCCTAACTTCTGGAATTTATATATTTTTGCACAGAACTTCAATTGACACACTCTTTATATATTTATAAATGCCTATATGTCTAATTTTACCATGCATTTTCTCAGGATTTTAGAACATCATATTCTTCATAAAATACTAACGTTTTTGCTACTGACTCTAGGAAACACTAATCGATAAAATTTCGCCAGAGCTTCGCTATTTTGATCATAATCTTCCGAAATTTTTGCTATAACTTTTTCTTCATCAAATTTTCGAAATAAAGCCATTAGAAACCATAAAAACATGAAAATAAAACTGGAATTGGAAGATTGATGATCAAAACAACATTTCTGGCATTTCTACTTCATAACTAAGAACTTAAAAAACTAAAAACTCTCTTACCTCTTGAAGAACACTTGCTCCTAACTTCTTGAAGCTCCTCACTCTCTCCCTTGCTCTCTATATTTTCGGTTATGCCTTGAGGAATTGGTGAGGAAAATGTGAAGAGGAGGGCTTCTATTTATAGGAGAAGGTGATGACACTTTTGTAATTTTCCCTTTGCATTCTAGCCATTGGATTCTTACTTGGGGAAGAGGTTTTAATCCTATCCCTCCACCTCTCCCCAATTTGTCCCTCTCTCCTTCCTCCTTCTAGATTTTCTTTTGCTTTGTCCCCAAGACATTCAATTTATCCCCTAATTACTCCAAATGCTAATTTAGTTAGGTGTAAGTTGGTGTTTTAATTCAAAATCTAATTTCACTTTTGGAATCCTAATTTTATGATTAGATTTATGATGATTTTTAATTCCCAAAACACTTAGGTATGAATCCTAAAAGTATACGAAAATAACTTTGGGAATAGCCAAGTTAAAGCTCATAATTCACTGAGTTCAAATATGTACTTATTTTTAATACTTAGTTCCAATATTTCAAGATATAATTTAATTTCTATAGACTCTCATCTAATTTCATTTAATTAAATTAATAACAACTTGCTCACTAAGTCAAGCAACTTGCTCCCTAAGTCTTTGAAGCTTCTTCCATACACCACTTACTTGACTTATTTAAAATTACTTTTCCCTTCTTGCTATCTTAGAGAAACCATCCCCCCCCCCCCTATCTTTAATTATCCAATTGTGTTTTTAATGTTCTCACATTTTAGAGAAGATAATTCCCTCATTGGTCCACTTAGATCTTAGGTTTTAGGATTAATATCATATGTTTCCTCCATTATTTGTGTAATTCATTTGTGTACCATTAAATAAGGATTTTTCGTTTCTTAGAGATTAATTAGGAATAATTAGTTAAATCCCAATTTTAATCTCCAATATAGTGTTTTAGGGGTTACCAAACTTAACTACCAAAATTTAACAAGGTTTCTAATTTAATTTTGATGATTAACAATTCCTTGTATGCTAATTAATATCATTTGGTCTTAAATTATGACCTTAAAAAAAACTTAATCATTAACTAATTTCAAAAATTAATAAAGTATATCAATTATTGCAATTTCAATTGCTCAATAATTGTTGCTAATTCCCTCTAATTGATTTTATCATCCTCTGATGATTCTAATCGCTGAAATGGTATAATTATGTTTATACTAAATTATGATAATCTTAGGATATTTTATAATCCTTAATAAGGTTGAATTTTGGATTTATTAGAATCCAAAGAAAATTCCCCTAAAAATGATAATAAATCAGTTAAAAATTTAGAGACAACATACTCTTCCATTTTAATAATTATTTAGTTGCCTCTTAGGATTGCTCACAATATTCTCAGAGTGTTTTATAACCCTTAACTTCACTTAGAAATTCTTAGCTCTCTATTCTTCCTAATTTCATGAGAAATTACCTTTAGAAAATAAGATAATTATTTTACTAGTTTTGAGACCACATATTCACCTATTGTAATAGGTGTTATTTATCAAAATATAATATTTACATGTATTATGAAAGTTGGGGTATTACAAAAAGAGCATATTTCGATTAAGTATGATGGCTGATTAATCAATACATTTGGTAAACGATATGTTTGAGTCATATTAGAAAGCTGAGTACGTATTTTGTTCTTCTTCTTTCGAATTAAACATTATGGGCAAGCACATATATTAGAGCAGTGTTATATTTTATTTATCCAGTTCTATTAATCTCCTACCGACCAGTGAAAATACAAAAAATGACATTAATATATTATCAGCCAATTCGGCCTGGATTCACATACTTAACTTCTACCCCCATGTTATCTACAATAATATTGTAAATATCAGCTTTAAAATGCGTCATATATCGCCAGTAAGATTCATTATTGTTTTAACAGAGGTTATAACATCCCATTTGAAAACAGCGGAATTTTTTTTTTTAAACCAGTGATCAGAGTCGAGCATTCTAGCATGTGAGTAACTGAACCTTTAAGTTATATAACCACAGTGTAATTGTTCTAATACAGTCCTTCAATACCCAAAAGAAGACAAATACATAAACTAGGAACATAAAAACTTCGTCTTGCATCCTACATTGTCTGCTTGCCCCTATCTTCACACCTTGACCCTCCTGAACTTGAAGCTACAGCTGAGATCCAATTTCCATTTGGATCTCAGGTAACGGTTAACCTTATGCTCAAATAAAACAGTATATGAACACAGCTATTCATAACATATAACAGCAGTAAATTAATACATAAGCACACAGCAGATGCATGATCATAACATTGACAGAACATAAGCACAAAGTAGTATGTAAAGTCCCACAATATGTTTGCACATAACCAGTGCCACGACGGCCCATCGTGTCCTCAGCGTTAGGAAAACCCAACGGTGTTATCAAGACTATAACCCGTATAAAGCTGTATGTATAACTGACAACCCTAAACAGAGCTTCAGTATATAAACATGGCTATCACATATATGTATATGAGCAGCATAAGTGTTAAGGTTACAATATGTGTCTGTACCTCCGTTGATGATAACTGGCACTTTCGTCGCCTACTTATGGTACGTTTAACAGCGATATGACAGCGGTACGACAGCGGTGACAGTGGAAACAACAGTTCGTGATTTCGGATATCCTATAAGGATAATATCACCGATATGAATATTTAAGATCATAACAGGCATTTTAGGTACAAATTACCATTTTGCCCCTAATTTAATTACTTGATGGAATTTTGTCAGTTCTTCGTTATTTTGATTTTAAACTCTCAAAATTTTGCTATAACCTTTCCTCTAAAATATTCCTAAGATAATATCATATTTATTCCTAAAACATAATATCTAAGTTATCTTGAAAAATTAAAAACTACTCTAGCAATTCTACTATAACTACCGAAAGAACTACTTAAATTAAAGACTAAGGACAGAAGAACTTACCCAAAGCTTTGCTATGAACTTCTTACTCCTCCACCAAAGCTTCTCTCTCTAACTTCTCTCTAGGAGTGTGTGTAAATTGGTGAAGAATGAAGAGAAATGAAGGGCTATTTATAGAAAACCCGAATGGCATTTCTGTAATTTCGGTGAACTTTGTCTGGTTAAACTCTGACCGTTGGATCGCATTTTTTTGAAGTGACTTGATCTTGGCCGACCTTCCCCCCCCCCCCCCAACAAGAAGACAAAATTGATGACCCCATCATGCTTGTGTCATCTTGTTTTATCAGATGAAATTCCTAGTTCGGTGTTCTGATCGTGAAATTTTGTAAAATTTTAAAATTCCGGGAACAACACGCTGAAGGTCTTTTCTTCCTTTTTGAGAATACTGGGTTTTCCTAACCTTATACTCTCATTAAGGACATTCTGTTACCTGCCGAAAATCCTCGGTAATCGCTACCGGTTACAGAAATAACGTCGGCCAGCGCCAACTTCGGGATAAAAATTCACTTGTTCATAATATACTCTGACTCTAGAAACCTAGTTCACGGTTTTCTAGGTAGGATTTTATTTCTATCCATGGTCATTTATCATGTTCACTTTTATTAATATAATATCATTTAATTATCACATGTCTTAATCTTATAATATTATTATTTTACAAATATCTAATTTTATCCTTATCCCTCCCCCTAATTTTCGGCCCACATATAAATATATATATAATAATAATAATTTTCTTTTCATTTACCCTAATACTCTATTTATCTTGCATTTATTTTTCCCAAAATTTTCCTATTGGTCCATAAGTAATAACATGGATTTAGACTTCTATAATTTCTTGAAAAATCCTAAGCCATTGAATCCTTACTTTCTAAGGTTACATCTTAACCCTTATTAATTATTTAATTGGACCAAAAATTTCGGCCCTTAATAATAATTATTTATATTTATTTTATTTTTCATGTTTCCTAAATTTCTCTAATCTTATAAAATTCCTGAAAATTACTTAATTAATCCCTTAATAATTTCTAATAATTTTCTTAATTAAAACTAATCATTTTCTCACAACAATTTTATTAATATTAATAATTCAAGCTCCATGCAAATTATCAAAAATCATAGAGTCAATTTTAGTCTTAGAACACTTTTTAATTTCCTTCTTTTTATTTTCATAGGAAATAATTTATTAAATTGTCTAAATTAAGGATAATATGCTTTCTAAATTTTTAATAGTTATTCCATGCCTTCTAGAATTTTTCATAATTTTTCTTAGGTATTTTATAGCCCTAAGATGCATTTTTCACCTTTTTGACAATAAATTTCCTCTAATTTTCTTAGTGTTTCCCTTTGAACTTAGACTAATCATATAACATGTTAAGGCCAAAGTTTTCATAAATAGGCATTTTTATTATTGTAACATAATATTCCAGATAATAGTTATCCGGGTATTACAGAGGTGTTGTCTCTAGCAATCAAATTAATAATGATGCTAAGTAATGATGGTTTGTACCAAAACGTGATCTGAAGCCACTTAAAAAGAAAAACTTATGTATAGAATAATTGCATGTGAATGATCCACAAATTGATTGGCATTCAGCCCCATATTGCTCTTTTGGTCAGCATTATTGTGAAAAGTTATTCATCAATAACACCCTCATCCTTGGGTTCAACTGGCGTGGGGTCTTCCTCACCTTTAGGGAAGGGGTTCGATTCCTGCCTTAGTCAAGGTGCTGAGGGAGGCATCTTAGGAATTTAAAAAATAGTGGTAACGCTAGTAAAAGTAGAGGCATTTGTACTCTCTGGCTAGTATCCCATGTGAATTGCACTTCAAGCGCCCTACCCTTAGACTGTGGATGAGTTCGACTCCTCTCCTAAAATGTTATTATCAAAAAAAAAAAAAAAAAAACACCGTTAGCGCGTAACATTATATTATTTGAAGTGATTGCGTTTTAATTAGAGGATGGTAGTTTGGCCGAAAACTATAGACACTATACAAAGAAAAAAAAAACGATATTAAGGACGGAGTTTAGTGATGAAAATTCCATCACTAAATAGATTAGCAACGGATTAATAACAGAAAATGTTCCGCCTCAAAAGGCCGTCACTAATTCAGTTTGTGGCGAAATTTTGCAAATCTAGAGATAGATTAGTGACGGAATTGCAACTGACTTTCCGTCACTAATTTGTGACAGCTTTGGGATAGAATTTCCGTCACAAGTTCCATCACCAATTTGTCAAAAACTTAATTTTTGGTTGCTTTTTTAAATAATTTGATGGAAATTTCATTACAAATCCATCTCTAATAGTTTTCAATTTTATTTTTTCAATAAAAAATTGTTATTTTGAATTTAACTGAGTCAACTTTAATAATGCTTAAAGAACCAAAAGTGGAATTAAATGGATTGCAAATAAAAACAATTTCAAACCAAATTATAAAATGATATTAAGTTAACAACCACAAAGCAACAAAAGTACTCAAGTGAAAATGTATATAATGTATCAAACAAACCACGCAAATGTTATAATGTTGTCAAACAACCTAGTAACTACCCTATTTAATGGCGTGCGACGATCAGCGTCATGAGCTTCAGTGTTTGAACTGTTGACAGCCCCCGAGAGTTTTTGCTCAAGTGCCTCCAACCTAGTTAAGATAATTTCAATCTGTTGCTTAAGATTTTGTTTATCCTATCTAAGCTCTGTGACAACATTTTCAATATCAGGTTGGAGCATTGTGTTGATGGAAGGAGGAGAAGACCTGTAAGAATAAGGTGAGGAATCAACATCTTTGACCTTAGATCCTAAGCCAAATATGCGGCCCTTCTTGTTTTTACTGTTTTTACCACCTGCAGCCTCTAAATATAGGTTCATTTCTTCTTCATCTACGAGTGCACATCACTTGTAGAATCTGTATTAGAACTTCTAGATGCCTTGATCCTCATGTAATGGTCCTCTTAAAGAAAATAATGAGTACAAAAAGTCAAAATATATGAATAAATATAAAATAAAGGATGATATGCAACCACTAAAATGAATTTGACCGCTCAAGTTAACACAACAATAACAAGCAATCAACAAGCCATTCCTCACTCTAAAACATTACAACAAGCCAGGCCTACGGCAGTCAACACAACTCCAATGGAAAAAACTATAACAAACATATACTTACAGATACTTCAGCCGACCTCTGATCCAAAAATTCACCAGTTTTCTCATCATAATGTGTCTTTGTGAACAAGTCAAATGAAGTAGGGTTTCTTCCCAACTGCTACGTGATGAGCCGTAAATTTACCATGTTTTGAGGCACAAGATTAGCATGAAATTGATCTAATATGATTAAAACGGTTAAGAATAATAAATTAAAAACATGGATTTGATGTCAAACATACCCTCACGAGTATTCTCGGTTATTTTGCAGGTTTTTATCCACAAGAAGAAGCTAATTGGAAGAGCTCAGGAGAAAGTCAAGAAGAAAAACCAACTTTCTGGTTGACCAGGAGAAGTTGGCGCCCAAGGCACCAACTCAGTGCAAAGTTGGTGCCCAAGGCGCCAACTTTCTGCCTTCCTTTAGAAAGTGGTGCATAGGGTGCCAAATCTGGCGCCCAGAGCGCTAGTGCGAAAATTCTTATTTTTAATTTTTGGAAAGTTTTTAAGGCCCGAAAAAGGAAGGAAAATCAAGGATTTTGGAGATTTGGAAACCCAATTGGACCAGAAAACATAAAAGAGGCAACCCTAGCAAGAAAAAGAAGGAACTTTTGGCACAAGAAATAACTCTACGGCATTGGAGAGGAGGATCAAAGCAATTGTGGAGATCAACCTTCCCCAACCTCCGAAGAACCATTCTATCTTCACCTTTTCTTCTTTATTTTGTTAATCTAGCCATGCTTGGCTAATTTCCTTTTTGTAGTTAAGGCTAGGATGAACCCTATGCAACTTTGAGTATTTGGTTGAATTCTTGTATGAATCTTAATTTCTTTGATTGAATGAATTTCCTTTGCATAATGCTTTCTTGAAAATTGATCACCTTTAAGATTAACCATAGGTTGATGTATGACAATAGAGATTGTAATACTCCAATTTTCATAATACATGTAAATATCATATTTTGATAAATAACACTTATTATAATAGGTGAATTCGTGGTCTCAAAACTAGTGAAATAATTATCTTATTTTCTAAAGGTAATTTCTTATGAAATTAGAGTAAATGAAGAGCTAAAATCCCTAAGTGAATTTATGGGTCATAAAATACCCTAAGAATATTATGATAAATCCTAAGAGGCAACTAAATATTTATTAAAAAAAAAAGAGTATGTTGTCTCTAAATTTTTAATTGATTTATTATTATTTTTAGGAATTACACCATTTTAACAACTTAAAATCATCAAATGATGATAGAATTAATTAGAGGAAAGTAGTAGCAATTATTGAGCAATTGAAATTTCAATAATTGAGGTACTTTATTAATTTTTGAAATTAGTTAATGATTAAGTTTTTAAGGTCATAAATTAAGGGCCAAATGATATTTAAAAGATAAGATTAGCATACAAGGAGTTGCTAATTAGCAAAAGTGAATTAGAAACCTTGTCAATTTTGGTAGTTAAAGCCCAGTAACCCCTAAAACATGATGTTGGAAATTAAAGTTAGGATTTAAAATAATTATTCCTAATTTATTTCTATGAGACAAAAATTCCTATTTAATGGTAAATAAATGGAAGAATTAAATTATATTAACCATAAATCCTAAATCTAAGTGGATTAATGAGAGGATTTTCTCCTTGAAAATGTAAGAGCATTAAAAATTGTAATTGAATAAATAATAACAAGAAGGAGGGGACGGTTTTTACTTGGAGTAGGGAGGAAGTAATCTCATTTTATCTAAATTCAATTAAACAAAGCACATGGGATAATTAAAAAAGAAGACTTGTTGGTTAAGGGGAAAAGATGTGTAAACATATTCCTTGGTCAAAAATTCCTCTTGGATTTCGAAAATAAGGAAGAAAAAGAAGGGAAAATAATAACTTCAAATGCAAAAACATTAGTCAAATAAAGTGGTGTATAGAAGAAGCTTCAAAGACTTGGTGAGCAAGTTGTCTAGCTTAATGAACAAGTTGTTATTAATTAAATAAAATTAGATGAGAACCTATAGAAATTAAATCATAACTTGGAATATTGGAATTAAGTATTATAGATAAATACATATTTGAACTCTGTGAATTATGGGCTTCGATTTGGCTGTTCCCAAAGTTATTTTCGGATACGTATAAGATTCATACCTAAGTGTTTTGGGAATTAAAAATCACCATAAATCTAATCATAAAATTAGGATTTCAAAAGTGAAATTGGATTTTGAATTAACACACCAACTTACACCTAACTAAATTAGATTTTAGAATTAATTGGGACAACTTGGGCAAGAAGTAGTATGTCTTGGAGAAGAAGCAAGAGAATCCAAGAGCCAAGAGGGGGAGGACGAAAATGGGAAGGTGCAGGGCTAGGATTTATGCCTCCTCTCCAAGCAAAACTCAATGGACAAGATCAAGTAGGAATTTCTTGGTGACTACTCCTTCTTTTGGCTATAAATAGAAGCCTTAAGCAACACAAATTCCTCACCCAAACTCAAGGCAAAGGCCGAAAAACATAGAGAAGAGGGAGAGAGTGAGGAGCTTCAGGAATTAGAAGGCAAGTGTTCTTCAAGAGGTAAGAGAGTTTTTAGTTTTAATTTAAGTTCATAGTTTATGAGATAGAAATGCTAGAAATGTTGTTTTGATCATCAATCTTCCAAATCCAGTTTTATTTTCATGTTTTTATGGTTTCCGTTGCATTCATTTCGAAAAATTGATGAAGAAGAAGTTATACCAAAATTTTTGGAAGATTAGGATCAAAATAGCGAAACTCTAGCGAAATTTCCTCGATTAGTATTTTCTGGAGTCAGGGGTAAAAACATCAGTATTTTATGAGGAAGATGATGTTCTAAAATTCTGAGAAAATTCATGGTAAAAGTAGACGTCTAGGGCTTTCTAAATCTATAAAGAGTATGTCATTTGAAGCTCTGTGCAAAAAGATAAAAATCTTAGAAGTTAAGTTACAGTTTCTGGGCAAAAATCTGGGCAGCGTTTTGAAAAAATGGAAACTGGGAAAATTCCGTGAAATCTGGGTAAATACCAGTATTTTTCCTAAAAAGTATACTTCTCAAGGATTCCAGAACATTTTACGGATCCTCATTTCGATTTCTATAGAATTAGTTATGATTTTTCAAAGTTACCGAAAAATCTGCCCAAAAAATGCTGCACCACGTTTTTGAAGAAATGTAAGGGCAAAATTGTAATAATAAAGCCATCAAGGGTAGAATGGTAAATAGAGGTGGAAATATCTCTTAGGATGTTATTCTAAGTGATATGGTGATATGTTAGGATATCCGGGAAGTCCAAAGCCGGAATCAAAGGTCGGATGTTTGACGACTATGCGGTAAAAGGTACGGACGCGTACTGTAACCTTAACTCTTGTGCTTATGGTATGGTTATATATGATAGTTGCATTCACATGTTGAAACTCAGTTTTGAAAGTTGCTCATGATATGTTTGAATTTGTATACGGGTTATAGTCTTGATAACTCCATTGAGTTTTCCTAGCGCTGAGGACACGTGGATTCGTGGCACTGGTTATGTGCAGACTATGGGTAACATACATATTGCAGTGGTTGTGTTATGTTACTTGCTGATATGATTATGAAAGTTATAAATGTGAATTTATTATTGTGATACCTATCATATACTGTTTACATAAGCATGAGGTTAACCGTTACCTGAGGTCCAATGGACATTGGACCTCAGTCTTAATGAACAATACAGGAAAGAAACCGGGATAGAGAAGGTACCGGCAGATAGAGCCGTAAAGAGGCAGCGGTCAAAGGCAAAGGTTGGTAGCGGTAGAAGTTATAAGAACTTAGCTTCTGGCTCGATTTTAACAAAGTTACTTTGAACAGTTTGGTGTCTAAGGTTGGGTTAATCTATCCGGGAAGCCAATCAGTCGCCGTATAAGTCGGTGAAGCCCCCATGATAGACCCCTACCTGGCCAATCTGTTTGATTAACTGATGTTAGGTTCTAAGCCATAGGTTTAGTTAAGACTGGGTTTAACAGAGAAATGTATTTAAATCTCTGTATAATGTATCACATGAATAATCCTTTGGGATATTTAATATATCAGCTTATGTCGGGCATCATCATATGTCTGGGCATTTTTATATCAGATACTTGTTGTCCGGATCTTAGCGCACGCTATCAATTTCCGTAGTACTCTAAGCTGTAGCATCTCAAACTCTGTTGTTTTTCTTAAAACTAAGTGTCGACCGACACGATTTTCAAACTAGGAATTTGGGATGTTACAGAGATGTTGCTGCATCTAACTAGAACTTGTTAATTCATCATAAAATTGTATGACCTAGACATAGGCTTACGAATTTATGCGATCACAGGATTCTGGTTTAAGATCTGATCTTTCTAGACAATACTAAGACATTAGGTTGTTTTTAAAGACAAAATAGACTAAAGTAGCATCAAGACATTGGAACTTAGTCTAACCTTAGAGAATCGATCGTCAATTTGGGAATCATAATCAATTAGATCTTTAATTCAAATACTTGAAAGAGCATAGGGGGATTCTAAGTCCTAGCTACGTTTTACTTGACTGATTATCTTTTCTAAACATTCTCTTGCAAATCTTGATCTTGCATTCTTTTCTTTCCTCAATTCTTGAAATTCTTGTTTAACTACAACTCATCCTTTGTCACTCAAAATTATTTAACTAAGGTGATAATAGCGAATTAGTGATTGAATAACTATTCCTCGTGGGACGATACTTTCTCACTACTTTATTACTTGTAATGACCGGTGCACTTGCCGAAGTCACCCCTATCACTACGCCTATAGTAATTTGCATAAGGCAAAATACAACAGCATATACACGCGTACCTTTTTGCTCTAGTTTCCTCTTTCTTTTCTGTTAATTCCCTAGCTATATTGATACCACTTTGCTCTTAACTTGCCAACTGATAATGATCGTCTCACAAAAATCTCAACAAGTAGTCTTGCTCCCAAAGAATCATTGAGAAATTTCACATTTTAATGTTTAATTGAACTAAATAATAAGTTCATGTCTACAATATTGCAAAGGTAGGAATTACAACAAGCCACTAGGTCAAAAAAAAAAAAAAAAAAAGGAGCCAGAAAAAATAACAGCAAAAGTATTTCATACACTTGATAGACAAATACTATTGGATACAACCAAGAAACTAGCTAGTGATTTTCATAATTGATTTTTGAGTCTTGAAAAACTGTTTCAACCTCTTCAATTATGTTTAGCAGCAACATCATGTTTATGGTATCTTTCAAAAAGCATTCTTCAAATACACTAAAGAAATTATCAGTTTGACCGAGTTCAAATGAGATAAGATCATCACTTGCAAACTCAATGACAAAAGACCCACATATATATAGACTATCAGTGTGTCTCAAGATAAGTCAACCGAGGGGAGGATTCAAAATGGCTTCAGACTGTTCTATTAACTCTAATAAAGGGGTAATTCCCATCAAACCAAACTAATTACGGTAATAAACAGTTATTAAAAGAAGAAAACAAACAGGTTTCCTTCTATCTCCACAGAAGTAGTGAACAAAATGTACAAATTCAGTCATTTATGAACTTATAGCATAGCTATCAGGAACCAGAATTCCTAAACAATGCTTGAAAAAGAAGAAGGAAAGATCATCAAAAAGAGAAAACACATGAATCTAAATTACAAGAAAGAGAAATAAATAAATGACATGACATAAATCAGTACACAGATAAATAGAGGAAAAGAGTTCTCAAACTAATACTTCAAGAACCCATATATTGTAATACCCCAATTTTCATAATACATGTAAATATCATATTTTGATAAATAACACCTATTACAATAGGTGAATTTGTGGTCTCAAAATTAGTGAAATAATTATCTTATTTTCTAAAGGTAATTTCTCATGAGATTAGAGTAAATAAAGAGCTAAAAATCCCTAAGTGAATTTGTGGGTCATAAAATACCCTGAGAATGTTATAATAAATCCTAGGAGGCAATTAGATATTTATTACAAATTAGAAAGTATGTTGTCTCTAATTTGGATAATTTATGGGATTATTTTTCCAAGGGAAATAATTAAAGTAATTAGTGAATATTAAAAACAATTATGGGGCAAGTGAATTTTTATTAATTAAGTTAATTTCATAATTATTCATAATTAGTCTTGGGACTATGTAAGATCAACAAATTGGAATATTTTAGCTTGATTAAGTATTAAAAAGGGGTCAATATAAGTATCAAATGAATTTCTAAAGATTGTAATTGGTTTGATAATCAATTATAATCTTCACAATTAAGTCTAGTAACCCCTAAAATACTATATTAATTAATTATCCCTCCCACTAATAAAAGTGGCGAAAATTTCTAATTAAAGAGTGAAGAAATTATATTAATTTTTTTTTCCTAAACCTTTGTCAAATTAATTGGACCAATGAGAAGCTTAAGTTTTAATTATTAGAGCACAAATGAAATACAATTCTTGATCCTAAAGCAAAGCAGGGCCACGTTTTTTTTAAAAAGGAAGAACATAATTGTTTAAAATTAAAAGCTATCATATGGGTTAGTTAAGTTGGAGTATGAAGGAAGTTTTCAAACTTAAGGAGCAAGTTTCTTAAATTTGGGGAGCAAGAAGTGATTTATTTAGATGAAATTAGATGGAAATCCATAAGAATTAAATCATAACTTGAAATCCTGAAACTAAGTATTGAAGATAAGTACATATTTGAACTCAGTGAATTATGAGCTTCGATTTGGCTTTTCCCAAAGTTATTTTCGGTTACTTTTAAGATTCATACCTAAGTATTTTGGGAATTAAAAATCACCATAAATCTGAAAGTGAAAGAAATCACCAAGAGGGGGGTGAATTGGGGATTTTAAAAATTCTTTTCAACTCTTAAAAATGAAGCTTATGAAATGGATAATAAAAGAGTAGAAAAAGAAAAGCTTAGACACACAGAATTTATACTGGTTCGGTCTCAACCTTGACCTACGTCCAGTCCCCAGATACCTTCTGGGTGTTTCTACTAATTCAACAGATTTTCAATTACAACAATGAAGACTAGACACAATCCTAATCACCTAGGACTTGCTCCCCCTTACACTTTGTGATTGAACAACCCAACTCACAGGTTCCACAACCTTGAGTTCTCACAAACAAATGCTTTCAAAAATTCACAAACTCTCAGAAGAGTAGATAAGGATAAACACTGAAGAACAGGTTGAAAATAACAATACAGACTCAAATTTCAAAGCATAATCAAGATAGCTTCGTTGTGTATTTTGCTTTGAGTTTTTCACAACCTTTTATAGACTGAATGGATAAGCTAGCCATTGCAATTCTTTCTCTAATGTTCAGCTGCAATTCTGGAAAAATGGCAGTAGCATATTTTTCTCTGTTCTTTGAATTCTTAGCTAGAATCTTGGAATTTAGTTGTTGCAGAACGTCTTCCAGATTTTTAGCCATTCCATGATCTTAATTCGACCGTTTGAAGTGATCTTAATGTGTTGCATGATCTGAACTGAACATCTGGGATAAGGGAGAAGAATCAGCCCTGTTCTTGGTTCTTCATTTAATACACTTATTCTGGATCTTGATCTCACCTTGATCTTGGCTAAACCTTATCTGAAAAACACTCAAAACTTCATCAAGGACATTAGAAACAATAATATCATATCATGAAATAATTTCAGGAAGACCCATTAAGATTTCGCAGATCAATATCATTTGATTTTTCAAAATCCCCGATGCAAACTCGAGTTTGTTCTTCCAGACTCGAGTTTGGGGTTCATCCAGAAAGCATGTTCGTTGGTTAGAGGTCTAAACTTGCAGTCTATAAAAGCTAACTCGAGTTTGGCTTTTATAGAGAGAACTATCGGGCTTTGGACTTGGCATGAAATTTTGGTCCTGCTCCTAGACTCGAGTCAATTAGTGACTGACTCGAGTTTGGGTCTATGTTTGAAGAACAAGCCTAAGTTCCTAATTTTCCAGACTTGAGTTTAGGAGACAGACTGGAGTTTTGGAAGGATGGTAGAAATTCGAGTGTTTCTCTATTTGTCCTAAACTCGAGTTTACAATGACAGACTCGAGTTTATGTTTGAGCTGAAACTATTCAAATCTTTCTGTTTGGTCTAGACCGGAGTTTGTAACTTGGCCTGGAACTCGAGTGTCTTTCTGTTTGGTCTAGACTGGAGTTTAGGAATCTAGACTCAAGTTTGGCTTGCTTGGAATTCTGAGTGCTCTCTGTATCTTCCAGACTTCAGGTTTGGTTTTGCAAACTGGAGTTTGGCTTGTTGTGAAAATTTCTGATTGCTTTCTGTAACTCCTCAAACTCGAGTTTACATACCTAAACTCGAGTTTGCCTTTGACAGTGAGATTTTCATATTGCCAAAAACAAACTTCATATCAAGTTTACAATTACTAGTTATCATCAAAACACATTGAGAACTAACAAAATCTAATCATAAAATTAGGATTTCAAAAGTGAAATTGGATTTTGAATTGAAACACCCACTTACACCTAACTAAATTAGAGTTTGGGATTAATTAGGACAACTTAGTGAAGAAGTTGAATGACTTGGGGACAAAGCAAGGGAACTTCTTGAAGAAGGAAGGGGGAAGAGGAGGTGTAGGGGAGGGATTGAAGCCTCCTCACCAAGTAATATCCAATGGCTAGAAGGCAAAGGAAAAATCACAAAAATGCCACCACCCTCTCCTATAAATAGAGGCCTCCCACTTCACAAATTCTCACCAATTCATCAAGCTTCAATTCGAAAATTTAGAGAGAAAGGGAGGGTGTGGAAGAGCTGCAGAAAAATAGGAGGCTAGTGGTCTTCAAGAGGTAAGGGAGTTTTTAGTTCATAGTTCAAGTTCTTAGTTTATGAAGTAGAAATGCTAGAAATGTTATTTTGATCTTCAATCTTCCAAATATAGTTTTATTTTCATGTTTTATGGTTTTCAATGGCTTTATTTCGAAAATTTGAGGAAGAAGAAGCTATAGCAAAAATTTTGGAAGATTATGATCAAAATAGCGAAGCTCTGGCAAAATTTCATTGATTAGTATTTTCTGGAGTCAGCGGTAAAAACATCAGTATTTTATGATGAAGATGATGTTATAAAATTCTGAGAAAATTCATGGTGAAAGTAGACGTCTAGGGCTTTCCAAATATATAGAGTTTGTGTCATTTGAAGCTCTGCGCGAAAAGATAAAAATCTTAGAAGTTAAGCGATGTTTTCTGGGCGAAAATCTGGGCAGCAGTTTGAAATGTTAAAACTGGGAATTATCCATGAATTCTGTGTAATACCCAGATAATTATTTATCTGGAATATTATATTGACAAATAAATACCTATTGAAAATAGGTGAATTGGTGGTCTCAAAACTAGGGAAATAATTACCTTATTTCTTAAAGGTAATTTCTCATGAAATTAGGAGAAATAAAGAGCTAAAAATTCCTAAGTAAATTTGTGGGTTATAAAATACCCTGAGAATATTATGATAAATCCTGAGAGGCAACTAAATATTTATTAAAAATTAGAGAGTATGTTGTCTCTAATTTAGATAATTTATGGGATTATTTTCCTTGGAAAATAATAAGACAAAATTAAATATCATTTTGGGGAACATAAATTGCCCCATGATTTTTAATATTTTGCATAATGCATAAATTATTATATCAATAAAATAGTTGAGAGATAATAATTATTACTAATTAAGAAAATTGTCAACAATTAGTAAGTAATTAATTAGATAATTAATGGCTAATTGTTTAGACATAAATAAAGAGAGAGAGAAGGTGGAGATATTTGTGAATTGTGAGTATGTGTGAGTTGTGAGTGTGTGTGTGCCTAAGTGTTGTGCATGTGTGTGTGTGTAGTAAAAAAAGAAAAAATATATAATAAAATAAAATAAGAGATAAGATCTTAGAATATAATAATAATATAATTAAAACATGTGTTAATTAGATAATAATATAATAATCAGAGGAAAAATGAACAGGATAAATGAGAACGGATAGAAAATAATTCCGTTGTGAGAATCTGGGGATGAGTTAAGCAAAACCAGAGCATATTATTAGTCAATGGATTTTTATCCAGAAGTTGGTACCGGCCGAAGTTATTTCTGTAATCGGACACGAATACCGAGGATTTTCGGCAGATAACTGAATGTCCTTAATGAGAGAATAAGGTTAGGAAAACCCAGTATTCTTGAAGAGGAAGCAAAGACCTTCAGGGTACTGCTTCCGGAATTTTAAGATTTTACGAAATTTCGCAATCAGGATACCGAATCAGGAATTTTACCTAATAAAGCAAGATGACATAAGGCTTGATGATGCAGCAGGGATGACATCATCCTTGAGAGGTGTAAGGCCAAGATCTTGCCACCTCCAAGAAGTGTGATCTAACGGCCAGAAACTGATCAGACAAAGTTCAAAGGAATTACGAAAATGCCATTGGGCTTTTCTATAAATAGGCCATCATTCCTCTTCATTCTTCACCAATTCACACAATCCTAGAGAGAAGTTAGAGAGGGAAGCTCTGGAAGAGGAGTAAGAAGTTCATAGCAAAACTCTGAGTAAGTTCTTCGGTCCCTAGTCTTTAGTTTTAGTGTCCCTTTCGGTAGTTGTAGTAGAACTGCTAGATTGATCTTTAATCTTCCAAGTATGTTTAGAAATCATGTTCTAGGGGTAATTAAGGTATTAAATTCGAAAACCATCATAGAGTTAGAGATATGTGGAAATTCTGGAAGATTAGAATCAAAGTAACGAAGTTCTAGCGAAATTTCGCCGATTAGGGGATCAGGGGCAAAATGGTAATTTGTACCTAAAATGCCTGTTATGATATCAAATATTGATAAATGTGATATTATCATTATAGGATATCAGTAATCTTGTTCCGCTGTCATTTCGCTGTCGTTCCGCTGTTTTCCGTCAAAAGTACGGTTTACCATCAACGTACTAAACGCTCGTCAACGAAGGTACGTTCGTGTACTGTAACACTAACTCTGATATTTACAGTATGTGTATATGTGCTATGTGTGTTGTGTGCATGTTGTGGTGTGCTGTTTGAGTACATGTTGTTCTTAAAGGATAGCTGTACATCTGCATACACTGGGAGTGATATATCTGTTTTCACTGGGAGTGGTACTTTTTGCTGGGAGCGGTACATTTGCATTCACTAGGAGTGACATAGTTGGTGACATGTTTGGAAGTGAACCAATTGCTGTGATTTTATACCATATATGTAAATATGAGGTTAACCGTTACCTGAGATCCAATTGGAAATTGGATCTCAGCTGTAGCTTCAGGGTCAAGAGTACAACGGGGATGACAATAGAGGCAGGTGTCCGGTGTAGGAGGGCGGAAGACTTCCCGCAATTGTTCTGGCAGAAGCCATCCTTTCGTTGTTGTACAGTCCTTTTGAGATACTCGGTTTTCTTACCGCTATTGTACCCCGCCAAACTTATGGCATTTTGAAATACAAATAACAGATACTCTTCCGCTCAAATGGTCTACTCTGATGGTTTGAAATGATTTTAAATGAAAAGTTAATTTATTCCGCTTTTGAAAATTGGGATGTTTCATTCTGGGTAAGTTCCAGTATTTTTCCTTGAAAATAGACTTCTCAAGGATTCCGGAACATTTTACGGATCCTAATTTCGATTTTTCTGGAATTAGTTATTATTTTCCAAAGTTAGGCGAAAATCTGCCCAGAAATGCTGAATGAACGTTTTTTTACGAAAATTATGTGGAAATAATTGAAAATAAATCCTTCAAGGGTAAAAATGTCAAGTATGGCCAAGGTGTCTTTTGAAATATTGTTTGAGAATTAATTGAGACAATATTACCCTTTTAGGATAGACTGTGCACGTGTTCCGACGACAAACGTACCCAAAAGTCCCGTCAAACTCAGGTACGGAGGCGTATTGTAACATTAACACTTATGCTTATGGTATGGTTATATATGATAATTGTTTTCACATGTTGATACTTTGTTTTGAGTTTTCACATGTTGATACTCTGTTTTGAAATTGCTCATGGATTTGAGTTGTATACGGGTTATAGTCTTGATAACACCGTTGAGTTTTCCTAGCGCTGAGGACATGATAGGCCATCGTGGCACTGGTTATGTGCAGACTTGGGTAACATACATATTGCAGTGGCTGTGTTATGTTACTTGCTGATATGGTTTTGAAAATTATAAATGTGATTTTATCATTGTGATATCTGTCATATATTGTTTACATAAGCATGAGGTTAACCGTTACCTGAGGTCCAATAGGCATTGGACCTCAGTCTTAATGAATAGTACAGGAAAGAAACCGGGATAGAGAAGATGCCGGTGGGTAGAGCCGTGAAGAGGCAGCAGTCAAAGGCAAAGGTTGGTAGAAGTTATTAGGACTTAGCTTCTGACTCGAATTTAACAAAGTTACTTTGAATAGTTTGGTGTCTAAGGCTGGGTTAATCTATGTGGGAAGCCAATCAGTCGCCGTATAAGTCGATGAGGCCCCCATGATAGACCCCTACCTAGCCAATCTGTTTAATTAACTAATATTAGGTTCCAAGTTATGGGTTTAGTTTAAAACTTTCTTTTTCAGAGGATTGTATTTAACCTCTGTAAATTGTATCACATGAATATTCCTTCGGGATATTTAATATATTAGCTTATGTCGGGCATCATCATATGTCTGGGCATTTTTATATCAGATACTCGTTGTCCGGATCTTAGCGCACGCTATTAATTTCCGCAGTACTCTAAGCTGTAGCATCTCAAACTCTGTTGTTTTTCTTAAAACTAAGTGTCGACCAACACGATTTTCGAACCTGGAATTTGGGATGTTACATATATCTCCTTTTTTCCCCCTCAAACTGTATATGTATCAAAGTAATGAATTATAAATTCATAATCAGTTATTCAAAACATATGTGCTAGAAACATAAGAGATAAGGAAAGAGAATATGCAAACTGTGATTTATGATTTATCCTGATTCAACCCAATCCTTGTTGATCTACGTCTAATCTCAGGCTCCTTCTGAGATTTTCAATCCACTATTTTCTTGTTTAATCTAAACACAAGAGAAACCTCTACAATCTCACAAGTTTAACCGGACACTTGCCCAGCCTTTCACAATTTTCTCATCGAGATACTCCCCCTTACACACCGTAAGGATACAACCTTCATGATTAAGGATTACAATCAATCTTCTCTCTTAGAATTGTATGAATGGACACTGAAGTACATTACAAATTGTCTCACTCTCTACGGTAAGCTACATAAACATTGAGAAAACACACATTTACAGTGTCAAAATAAATTTTCAAAATTATTTCAGAGTTAATTAAATACGAAAGTTTTATATGGTCATGGAAAATACAAATGACATAACATGAGCTCTAGAAGTACAAAAGAGCCATCAAGACTCACTTCATAAGTGTCTTCCCTTACTCCCTATAAGAATAATAATCACCTGAAAAATATTAATATTGTAATCATAAGATCCAAGGATCTCAGTAACCATTGATTTTATATAAGTATGCATGCAAACCAAGATCGAACATATAGTGTTTCAAAATCAAGTTCAACTGATAATAATTTATTAATATTATAAATTTAAAACATTTCACAAACTAGTTCTCAATTTGGTTACTAAAACCCCTTCCCAAAAAGAGTACTAAAACGATTGAACATCAAATTCATTTTTCAAATATCGTTCACAAGAAAACATGTATCCACCTTGTTACAAAAATATATAATTATACAAATGCTTTATCATTCAAATCATAAATCGTATATATAACATGCCAAGCAATTGAGTGATTCATAGACCATCCTCATTACCCTTGACCAACTTTATAACCGCTGACTGAAGCCATAGGCTGACACATAGTCCAACAAAAACCCATCCATTTGACTGACTAGATTGTCCCAAACTCACCAATTCTTGAGATGTACCTGGCCAAAGGTGCAAAGCTCAAATCTAGATTATGGCTCCCAAGAACACAACTAATTAAGAAGGTGTTATTTGTCCCACAACTCCAATGCAATCTATAACATCCCAAATTTTATGTTCGAAAATCGTGTCGGTCGACACTTAGTTTTAGGAAAATCAACGGAGTTTGAGGTGCTACAGCTTAGAGTACTGCAGAAATGGATAGCGTGCGCTAAGATTCGGACAATGAGTATCTGATATAGAATGCCCAGACATATGGTGATGCCCCGACATAAGCTGATATATTAAATATCCCGAAGGAATATTCATGTGATACAAGTTACAGAGATTAAATACAATTTTCTGATAAAGCAAGTCTTAAACTAGACCTATGGCTTAGAACCTAACATCAATTAATCAGATAATTTCCCCAAGTCGGTGTTCAATCTAATGGGAGTATCACCAACTCTATGGCGACTCGTGACAACCCACCAATGAACCCTTCCTTAGTTTAAGCACCAAATGGTCCGAAATAACTTTGTTAAATCTGTGCCAGAATACTCTGATAGAAACTAAGTTCTAATAACTTCTACCGACCTTCGTCTTCGACCGCTGCCTCTTCATGGCTCTTTCCACCGGCACCTTTTCTATCCTGGTTTCTTCCCTGTACTATTCATTAAGATTGAGGTCCAATGCCCATTGAACCTCAGGTAACAGTTAACCTTATGCTCAAGTATAACAGTATGCATGATAGATATTCATTTACAATTCAGCATATAACTATACATAGCACACAGCACATGTATCAATTCATAACTCAACAATACCTACATAGCACACAACCCATGTAAGGTCCACATAGTTTGCACATAAACTAGGGCCACGCCCCGGAGCGTGTCCTCAATGCTAGGAAAACATTCATACGGCATTACCAAGACTGTAACCCGTTTTCACATAATAGCTGAATGTATAAACAGTGACTTAAGACAGAGTCTTAATCACGGTGCATGACCCAAGACCTAATCTTGTCCACGACTAATGAATCATCACATCACATATAGAGCATACAAGCAGTATAAGAGTTAGAGTTACAGTACGCGTTCGTACCTTTCACTGGGTAACTGTCAAACGTCCGACCTTTGGATCCGGCCCTGGACCTCCCGGATATCCTAATATATCACCATATCACTTAGAATAATAACCTAAGATATGCTTCCACCTCTATTTACCCATCTACCCTTGGTGGATTTGTTATTTACAACTTTGCCCTTACATTTATTTAAAAACGTAGTGCAAAGTTTTCTGGGCAGATTTTTCAGTAACTTTGAAAAATCATAACTAATTCTACAAAAATCAAAATGAGGATCCGTAAAATTCCCTGGAACCCTTAGGATGTCTATTTTTGAGGAAAAATATTCATTTTCACCCAGAATTAGTGAGTCATTACCAGTTTTAACTTTTCTCAACATTGCCCAGATTTTATTCCAGCAAAAATGGCTTAACTTCAAAAATCCATATCTCCTTGACCAGAGATCAAAACGTTACATATTTTATATATTTGGAAAGCCCTACATGTCTACTTTATTTCTGGAAAATTTCATGATTTTATAACTTTATTTGTTACATAAAATCATAGCATCTTTTTCGCTGCCTGTCTAAGATTTAAGAACCGAAAATTCTACAACTTTCACAACATTAATTCATTGCTTCCCAAAAATTATTCCCTACTATGTTTTTACCTCTTCAGTCATTTTTAAATGCAATGAGGCCTAAAAACAAGTGTAGGAATTTATTCTCTAATTTTCTAGATTAAACTAGCATGTATACTAAGAACTTATAAAAACTAAAGACTAGAACTTAAGAACTAGAGCTTACCTCTTGAAGACTCTTGAACTCCTTCCTCCTTCTTGCTTCACTCTCCTCTTAAACTCTCCAATCTTTGGTATGAGTTTGGTGTGAAGAAAAATGAAGCATGAAGCCTCCTATTTATAGCCAACCATGAGTTAACTACCTAGCAACTTTAATTCCATTCTAACCATTGAATTTAACTTAACTAGGAAGGTTAAATCTTGACCTTACACCTCTTACAAAAAATGCCACCTCCCCCCCTTTTCTTAGATTCATCTTTTCTCTTTCATCCACTACACACACACTCACAACACACACATGTGCTCTTGTGATGTCATCTTAATGACATAATCAAGGCTTAGGTGTCATTGTTGACTTTTCAATACTAGTTAGCAATTCTTAATTATCATGTTAATCAAGTGTTTACATGCTCCTTAATTATATTTTGCCATTAGCTAACTCAATTATATGAAGATTTAAACTTAATTACTTGAGATATTATTTCATTCTCTTTGGGTTAATTATTTTCAAATATAATTAGCCCTCATTTGATACTTTTAATTTGTCTTTAATCATCTTGAAGAATTATGCAACTAATCTCAATTAGTGCAAACTTATTTTGTTAAGAATAATTGTAATTCACTTAATATACCTCTTAATTATGCTAAATTAATTAGCAACACTCTTTATGCCAACCTTGACCCTCCATTGGTCATTAATATCAAATTAGGGGTTTCATATAATTAACTTTAGATATCTCTTTTTATTCATGTTTAAACAATCAACAATTAATTACTTATTTAATCACTTACTAATTGTTGACAATTTTCTTAATTAGGATTAATTATTTTCTCACAACTATTTTACTAAAATTGATAATTTATGCATTATGTAAAATATTAAAAACCATGGGGCAATTTATGTTCCTCAAAATGATATTTAATTTTGCCTCATTATTTCCCAAGGAAAATAATCTCATAAATTACCTAAATTAGAGACAACGTACTTTCTAATTTTTAATAAATATTTAGTTGTCTCTTAGGATTTTATCATAATTTTCTTAGGGTATTTTATGACCCACAAATATTTCAGGGACCTATTTGCAAATTATCTAATGTTTTAGGGACCTTTTCGCACATTTTTTTAATCTTAGGAGAAACTGTCTTAATAATAAGGTAAATTCAATACAAGGTGTTTGAGACCTCATATTTACCTATTTTCAATAGGTATATTCTAACAATTTATGATATTTACCCTAATTCAAATTTTAGGGTATTACACAATCCCAACTAAAAAAACATGGAAAAAGGGGCCTGACAAGTGTCATCTATATATTATGCACCGAGTGATGGCATAACAAATGGTAAGAGATCTCATCATACAAATTCCTCCATACTCTAACCCATCACAACTCCACAACCATCTATATGCATCAATGACAAATAATTACAACATTGACATGTATATAGAAGTTCAAAATGACCATTTATAATCATTTATAAGCAATAATATTTTCATCATTACGCATAAGCACATTTAAACAGTTTTAAAAGGTACATAACCATGAGTTCTAATACACACAAGTCTACTTGAATAGTTTCCAATATCATCAACATAATTTTAGTTAAATATACAATTCCAAATCAAGCCTTCCATAGGCACAACAAGTCCCAAAATAGTTACTCCCCCTGGTCCTTATTATAAGACACCAACTACCTGTTGGGATTTGTACGCGCAGTGGAATTAAATTTATCCAATAAATTATGAATGCCAAGAATAGGATATGTCAACAGTGTTTAAATCGAGTTAGTAAATAAGAACCGTACCTATACGAACTCGTGGGCTAACACCTTCTTTGGTCAATCAATCTCAAGGAGCCGACTCTACGAATCCACTTCCTCTACCGGTATCTACACCGAACAACACTCCAACACGAATGGCAGCGTGCTAGCGCTTTCAAGCTTTTGTCTCACGTCTCTTTTCTAGGGTTTCTTTGTGACTCTTCAATTCTCTTGTGTGTATAATCAAATTACTTACAATCTAAGAATATTTATAACTCTAATGGACCGCATTAAATATTCAAAATTAATAAGATTAATTTTGAAATTGAATTGGAAATTAAATCTATCTAATTGATTCAATCCAATCAATTTATTTAACGCGAATTAAAAGCCAACTGATTTGATTTATCTTTATAAATCAAATTATTGATTTATCGTCATAAATCAAATATGGAAGTTATTTAATGATTAGCCCCTAAGGCATAATTTCCAACACTACCAACATTTTTTTGTCCTTATTATAAGGCACCAACTTACTTTAACTAACTCATTTATTACTATTTTCCCATTATACCCTCATTTTTATCTAGCTCATTTAAATCTACATCATTGAAATAGGGGTGAAGTTAGAAACATTTATTAATTTTGGACCTAATTAATAGTTAACTTCAATTCCTTGATTTGTGAGAAAAAGTAGTTGGTGCCTTATAATAAAGACCAGAGGGTGTGTGTGTGTGTGTGTGAGATATACCCTATCACTGGATATAAGCTTTTATCCAGTAAAATATATACTACGTCATATGGTCAAGTAAACAAAAAAAAATATAAAATAAACTAACAACAAATTATGAGAATCACTGCAAGGCAAAAAAAAAAACACAACATAACTTCCTAGTGAACAAAAAAATCGCAAAACAAAAAAATTGCAAAATAAACTCATAAATCTTTGATATTGATTGATAACTTCTTAGAGAGAATTACATATAGAGTTGAGTGATTGAAATACAACCTAATTCCTAAATTTGGTGAAATAAAATCAGTTGTTTAATCTATGATTCATTGGACCCAATTCAGAGTTGAGTAGTTGTTTAATCAGTGAAATAAAATCTTTCTCAATTAAACAACCGATTTTTTTCACCAAATTTAGGAATTAGGTTTTATTTTAATCTCCAAGAAGTTATCAATTAATATGAAAGATTTTTTAGTTTATTCTACAACTTTTTTTGTTTTATGATTTTTCTCTCTGTGATTCTCATAATTTGGTGTCAGTTTATTTTATAATTTTTTTGTTTATTTGACCAAACGATATAGTATATATTTCACTCGACAAAAACTTATATCTAGTGACAAGATATATCATAAGTTAGTCACACGCACACACGCACGCGCGCGCGCGCACACACAGGTGTGTGTGTGTGTGCCTGCACGCGCATGTGCGTGTAAAAATAACAAGGTTACCTCCACTACAAGCTTATTCTTAGGTGTGTGTGTGTGTGCCTGCACGTGCGTGTGCGTGTAAAAATAACAAGGTTACCTCCACTACAAGCTTATTCTTACCACTACTTGAATGTTTGCTAACACCAATTAATTTAACTTCAATCTATATATCTTCTTCTTACTTTGACATTCCTTCTCTCTCCCTCTCTTTATTTTCTCGCTCACTCATTCTATGATTTTCTTTTGTGCTTCTTAGGCGCTTGTCCTCCTAAGCATAAAAACATATTGATGGAATTTTTTATATATATTTTTTATTTATTTAGATTAAATCATATGATGCATCTTATAGCCTTGTGCTACAAGTGACTCTTTATTATTAAGGGGGCAAACCCCCCCCCCCCCCAAGAAAAAAAAGAAAAGGAATTTCTTGATAGCAAGCCACGTTTTGCTACCCACTTTTATATATTATATATTAATAAAATATAATGTATCATACAATAATATATTATTTTATTTTTTATAATTTAACAATTGAGTTAATATTATGCGTTTAGTCCACATAAAATTTCTTCGATGTTTAGTAAATTATGATATTTTCTAAAAAAAATTGCAATATTTTTTTAAAAAATTGGGATGTTGCATATTTGAATTTGAATCACCAGGAATTGAACCAAGAAAAAAAAAATCAATATGAACAAACCCATGATCATAGAATCGTCACTCATAACGGATCTAAAGTCTAAACAATCGTCAAACTCAGGATCTAGAATCGTCATTCAAAACGGACCTAAGTTAAAATCGTTCAATGAAAAAGAAATTTGAAGATGGGTTTCCCTTGAATCAGGTTTATTTCAATTATAATCTCTATTTAGTTTGTGAGTCGCTCACTAAGCTCAGAAGAATCTCAGAGTAGAAAGAGAAGGCCATGTGACGCTGCAGGTTTTGATGAACATGGAATAGGCGGGAAGTGAGGAGGATCCCATGTGGAAATTTGCGTGGACATGTTTATTTCAATTATAATCTCTATTTAGTTTGTGAGTCTCTCACTAAGCGCAGAAGAATCTCAGAGTAGAAAGAGAAGGCCATGTGACGCTGCAGGTTCTGATGAACATGGAATAGGCGGGAAGTGAGGAGGATCCCATGTGGAAATTTGCGTGGACATGGTGTTCCCCAATAATAAATATAAAAGTGATTATAATATATATATATATATATATATATATATATATAGGATATTCTTACTATCATTTTTTGTTACTACTAATCTTACTACCACTTTTTCATCGCTAGATTAGAATCTTATCTATCTTTATCATTTCTCTCTTATCGAGATTTTGATCTAACGGTGAAAAAAAGTAGTAGTAACATTGGTAGCAACAAAAAAAAATGGTAGTAAGAATATCTTATCATATATATATATATATATATATATATATATATATATATATATATATAAAGAAGAGAGATTCTGATCTAGCGATGAAAAAGTGGTAGTAACATTAGTAGCAACAAAAAATGGTAGTAAGAATATATTATCCTATATATATATATATATATATATATATATATATATATATATAAAGAAGAAGTGGTTCATCCATCGAAATAGTTGGGGAGGAAGAAGTATGATGGAGGTAGTAGGAGGGTTTTCTGTGCGGAAGGAAGAGCTTATGAAAAAAACGAAAAAATCGATTAAAAACATTTTTCTATTATTATTAATAATTAAAATTTGAAAAAATTTTAAAAAAAATAAGTTTAAATCGTTAGTATTACACAATCATTACATAATTTTGCTTAGCCAGTATTTTTTTTATTTTTTTATTTTTTTGTTATTAGCATTACCGATGTTAAGTTGTAAAGGCTAAAAACACATTTTATAAACTTAAGGAACTTAAAAAAAAAAAAAAACCCCCTCACGTAAATTTAAAGGATCAAGAGTTTATTTTTTAAAAAAAATTTAAAAAAAAAGGATTATGAGAGTATCCTCTTCTTATTCAATTTTGTCCTATGCCTGATTAATTACTTTTGAAGAATGGAGTAGGAATATCCTTAAAAAAATTAATCAAATATATTTATATATCTTTTGGTGTGGAGAGGTGGCAACATGGGAATGCGCCCCAGGGGAAAAATATGAGGTTATTTGAGTTTTTAGGTAATTTATTTATTTTATAAGATTATATAGGTAATTAAATTAATTTCTTTTCAACAAAATTTCTTCATGAAAGTTATTCTGTGTGTGTACTATATAGAGGATGATTAATAAATAATTTTAATTGGTTTAGATTTATTTGTTGATTGTTGTAGGAATTTAAATTAATTTTCTATTTAAAAGAATTTAGGATTTATTTCTTGTAGGATATTTCTACTGATTAAATGAGGTTTAAGACATTTATTTGGATTACTAGAAGTATTATTGTAGGTTTAATTGGCTTAGTTTTGTTAAATCTTGAACTAAATGAAATTATGATTTGGGATTTAGAATTTAAATTAGAGTTTGATATGATTTGTATTATGTGGGGGTTTGAAGATTTGTTTAATAAATTGGGTTATGCTATATAAGTTAGTATTAGGTTGGAAAATTGAAGTTTGTGATAATAGGTCTCTTATATCCAAATTTATAATTCATTTTTTATTTATTGGAGGCTAAATTGAGGATTAAATAGATTGGATTTGAAGCTTATAAATGAATATTTAAAATTTTTGGATGAAACTTTTATGGTAGGAAATTAGGTATTTTGGTTAAATTGAGGATATGGTGATATTTTGATTATCATAATAAGTGAGAACTAATTTATGAAAGAAGGAAATGTAATTGTAATGATGATTTGATGAATATATAAATTTTCATTTTTCTAAGAAAAATAAAGAGAGGCAATTACAGTTTAATTAATTATTTGTTATTGTATTAGCTGATATTTTTGTTAATTCAATTAATGTAAATTATATATTTATTTTTAAAGTGTACTTGACTTCTCTCAAACTTAGTTTTTGTGTCACAAACTCGAGATAACTACTTTCCAATTTATCTTGTATACTTGTTGAGGTGATTATAAGTATATTTTAATATTTGCAAATTGTGTGTGTGTGTGTGTGTGTGTAAAATGTATGTTTGAGAGTAAATTTTTTAGTTAAGTGGGCCTAAATTGTTTATATTGTGATTATAATGGATTATGCATGGTGTTGAAAATTGTATATAAGTATAAATTATTGATGTTAAAGTTGTGACATTATATTGCACTACATATCGAAGTGTACGCCATTGTGACAAGATATAATTGTAGGAGGTTGATTTTCATACCACGTGGTGTAGCTGTCACTATGCACACACTGGATGGCTTTGAAATTCTCAGGGCCCTTAGTATCATCATTTCCTTTGACCAGGTTAAGAGTTATCTAAAGAGACATGACATCTTTCTCTATTCGAAGAAAAGGGAACCCAAGGTCCGATATGAGTTATATAGCCTTCGGTCAAGCTACACCTCATCATTCAAGAGCTCAGTACGGTCTTGTCAAAGAGACTAATCCTATTATGTTATAGCCCATGACTCTTGTCAACGATTATAAGGAGCTTATAAGGATGGTTGGAAATTTTATGTATATTGAATAATTTTGATCTATTAAATGTTTTGGAAAACTATTTAGACTTTATGTTATACAAAGGTATATTTTGCCTGCTTAACTACTTTGTAATCATTCCCTGCATATTTATTAAATTGGATATGTGGTTATAGGGTCCCTGTGACTCACCCCTTTGTTGTTTTTTATTTTTTTTCCAAGGCCAGAGTTCAGTGGTGTTACCAAGAGGAAGGCATCTAAAACTTGATCTGAATTATCAATCTTGTATGTCTCATTAAACTACATTAGTATAGTCTAACATATATTGCCGAACTTTAGGGCCTTTTTGTACATGGCATATTTTGATTATCCTGCTGCATAAAAGGGTTGTACTATGGACGTAGGTGTAACATCCCAAATTCCATGTTCGAAAATCGTGTCAGTCGACACTTAGTTTTAAGAAAATTAACAGAGTTTGAAATGTTACAGCTTAGAGTACTGCGGAAGTGGATAGCGTGCGCTAAGATTTGGACAATGAGTATCTGATATAGAATGCCCAGACATATGATGATGCCCCGACATAAGCTGATATATTAAATATCCCGAAGGAATATTCATGTGATACAATTTACAGAGATTAAATAAAATTCTCTGATAAAGAAAGTCTTAAACGAGATCTATGGCTTGGAACCTAACATCAGTTAATCAAACAATTTGGCCACGTCAGTGTTCAATCTAATGGGAGTCTCACCAACTCTATGACGACTTGTGACAACCCACCGATGAACCCTTCCTTAGTTTAAGCACCAAATAGTCTGAAATAACTTTGTTAAATCCGTGCTAGAATACTCTACCATAAACTAAGTCCTAATAACTTCTACCGACCTTCGTCTTCGGTCGCTGCCTTTTCACGGCTCTTTCCACCGGAACTTTCTCTATCCCAATTTCTTCCATGTACTATTCATTAAGACTGAGGTCCAATGCCCATTGGACCTCAGGTAACGGTTAACCTCATATTTACATATACGGTATACAAACACAGCAATTGATTCACTTCCAAACATGTCACTCCCAGTGAAATGCAAATATATCGCTCCCAGCGAAAAGTACCACTCCCAATGAATACAGATATATCACTCCCAGTGCATGCAAATGTACAGTTATCCTTTAACAACAATATGTATTCAAACAACACACCACAACATGCATACAACACACATACCACATATACACATACTATAAATATCAGAGTTAGTGTTACAGTACGAGAACGTACCTTCGTTGTCGAGTTACGGTACATTTTGACGATCGGAATGCTGTCACAAATATCCTATAAGAATAATATTGTATTTATTAATTCACAAACAATATCCTAAAAGACATTTTGGCCACTACTAACCATTTTACCCTTGGTGGATTTATTTTCAATTATTTCCTCATAATTTTCGGAAAAATCGCTGGTGCAGAATTTCGCCTAACTTCGAAAAATCATAACTAATTCCAGAAAAATCGAAACGAGGATCCATAAAATTTTCCGAAATCCTTGAGATGTTTAATTTTAAGGAAAAATACTGGAACTTACCCAGAATTCATGGATAATTCCCAGTTTCAACATTTCTAACCGCTGCCCAGAATTTCGCCCAGAAAACGTAGCTCAACTTCTGAGATTTTTATCTTTTTGCACAGAGCTTCAAATGACACAAACTCTATATATTTAGGAATCCCTAGATGTCTACTTTCACCATGAATTTTCTCAGAATTTTAGAACATCATCTTCCTCAAAAAATACCAACGTTTTTGCTACTGACTCCAGAAATCACTAATTGATGAAATTTCGTCAAAACTTTGCTATTTTGATCATAATCTTCCAAAAAATTTTCTATAACTTCTTCTTCATCAACTTTTCGAAATAAATGCAATGGAAACCATAAAAACATGGAAATAAAACTATATTTGGAAGATTATAGATCAAAATAACATTTAAGCTATAAACTAAAAGCTAAAGCTTAAGAACTAGAGAACTTACCCTTGAAGAATCTTGCTACTCCTTCTTGCTCCCCACTAACTCTCACTTTCAATCTATTTTCAGATGCTTCTTGCTTGTGTTGGTGTGAGTTTTGTGAAGGCCAAAGACCCCTATTTATAGCAAAGGGTGATGGCATTTTTGTAGTTTTTCCCTTTGCATTTTAACCATTGGATTTTACTTGATAAAAAGGGTTTAGTCTTGCCCCTCCACCTCCCCCTTCTTCCTTAAGCTTCTTTGCTTTGTGCCCAAGTCATTCTACTTCCTTCCCAAGTTGTCTTAATTTCTCCCAAATGCTAATTTAGTTAGGTGTAAGTGGGTGGTTTAATTCATAATCCAATTTCACTTTTGAAATCCTAATTTTATAATTAGATTTATGGTGATTTTTAACTTCCCATAACACTTAGGTATGAATCCTAAAAGTAACCGAAAATGACTTTGGGAATAGCCAAGTTGAAGCTCATATTTCACTGATCTCAAATATGTACTTATCTTCAATACTTAGTTTCAATATTTCAAATTATGATTTAATTCCTATGGATTCTCATCTAATTTAGCTAATTAAACCACAATTTGCTCTCCAAGTTTAAGTAACTTGCTCCCTAAGTTTAACCTTGGTAACTTTGACTCCCCTTTTACTACACTCACACAACATTTGACCACACACACACTCCCTCACCACACACACACACACACATTTCGCCCCACACACAACACACACACACTTGCTTTAGCTTCTTCCATACTCTAAACTACTTATCCTATAAGTTTGCATATTTGAAATAATTTATTCTTCTTAATTGGTGCCCAAGAAACCGTCCCCTACCTCTAAATCCTCTTTAATCAATTATATTTTAGTTGCTCTTACATGTTTAAGAAGAAAATTCTCTCATTGGTCCACTTAGATTTTAGGATTTAAGGGTAATATAATGTGTTTTTTTCCATTAATTGAGTAATTTATTTATTTCTCATTATATAGGGATTTTCGCTTCTTATAATAACCTTAGGGGTTATTAATTTAATCCAAGTTATTATCCTTATCATAGTGTTTTAGATGTTATTAGGCTTAATTGTAATAATATAATTGATTATCAAACCAATTATAATCTTTATAAATTCATTTGACTTTTCATTGGCTAATTCATTTTCTTTGGCTTTGGCTTAATTATTTTCTAAATATAATTATCCCTTATTTGATTCTTTTAATTTGTCTCTAATCATCTTGAAGAATTATGCAACTAATTTCAATTAGTGCAAACTTTGTTAAGGATAATTGTGAATAAATAACAATTAAACTAAATACTTCCCTATAAATAAGAAATCAATTAAAATTTAAAATTTAGAGACAACATACTCTCTTTAATCATGTCCCATAATTAACCTTTTGTTAATTAATTCCAAAGGAAAATTGCCTAACATTAAATTAATAATTTACACAAATTTTGAGACCACATATTCACCTATTGTAATAGGTGTTATTTATCAAAATATAATATTTACATGTATTATGAAAATTGGGGTATTACATCGGCCCTTTGAGATGTTGTTTACTGTGGGTGGGCTAATTTATTTTGGCTAGCCCTAAACGTATTTGGATATAAAATGATTAATTATACGATAATTATGGAAGGTGATTTCAAATGGACTGATGAAAGAGCTTATAACCATTTTGGATTTGGTTATTTGTGGAATTGCTTATGCGGCATTTTGTGTCAACTTGCATACTGTATTCATGTTATTCCATGCTGTTCTTCAGAATTTGATGTGGTTTTTTTTTTTTTTGTTATTTCATGTTATTGTTTCATTGTAGACATCATTCTTTATGAACAATTCTTCACCAATTCAAAAACTAAATTACGATTCCACAAATTGATTATTTCAGGTGTATTTGTTCTGTTTCATGGAGATTTTTTCCGAGAGTAAGGGTGAAAAGGAGATTCTTAAAGAATCCCTTTTGAATAGTAATCCAAATGTTTCTAACTTATCAATCAAATGAAGTGAAATTGTCACTTCTTATTCAAATGTTGAAACTTTCAGTATACCTATCCTCACTTCCTCTTGGATGAGTCATCTACTTTCTGTTGGCCATATAATAAAATCCTAGACCTTGAGGATATCCCACAACTCTTCTTTTTTTTATACATAAAAGTTTAGATGAGTTGAGTTCTGAGGGCTCACCAGGACTATGGTGTGCCTTCGGGCTCAAAAAAACATTTGCAAAGATACTTATAGATAACTCACCAATAAAGTCCTCACATTAGTGAAATTTAAACTCATTGTAATCAGTCATTATATTTACTTTTCGACGACTTTAAAGATAACGACTTCATAAAACAGTCGTTGAAGTATATAAATAACGGTCATTGAAAACGTTTTTTGTAGTAGTGCATATTGGTGAGATTTAAACTCATAACCTTATAGTTATAATCCAACCCTTTTACCAACAAGACAAATCTTTTTGGGGATGTTCCTCAACTCCCTAGCGGCACTAATTCATTTGGAAAAATGACTCCGTGACACATCCAAAAGAACAAAAAAAAGTGGCTCAGAACTTTTGGGGCATAAGCAAGTTATAAGTAAAATATCATTCCCAACATCAATCTCTTATTGGAACTAGTTTCAGAGCTCATCATAATGAGGAGCACTAAGAGCTCATTGTTATAGTGAGATCTACACAATTGAAATAAAATTTCAATGTTCTAAGTTTAAGATTACTCAACTAATGATTTCTTAATAAAAAAGTTTTTTCAAATACTTATAGTTAAGATATTATCTTTAGTTTAGAAAAAATACACGTTAAAATAACTCTTTTAAAAAAAACAAAAATACAAGTAAAAATATTCAATCAAAACCATCTAAAGTATATCTAAACAATTTGAGTGGAGATGAGCTCTTAGTGCTCTTCATTGCAATTGACACTGAAACTTATTTTGTCTTTTGCCAAAAGTTGTTTTTGTATTAATAACTCGGTTTGAGGCTGCAAAACGTGATCCCAAACACATTCATAATCTACATTGAGAAGATTAACTTGCGACTTCATAGGAAATAAAAGGTTACTGTCATATCCATAATGTTGGGCCTAAAAGTTCAAAAATTAGCATAAATTAAATAGGCTACAAAGCCTGTAACATCCCAAATTCCAAGTTCGAAAATCGTGTCAGTCGACACTTAGTTTTAGGAAAATCAACAGAGTTTGAGATGCTACAGCTTAGAGTACTGCGGAAATGGATAGCGTGCGCTAAGATTCGGACAGTGAGTTTCTGATATAGAATGTCCAGATATATGATGATGCCCCAACATAAGCTGATATATTAAATATCCTGAAGGAATATTCATGTGATACAACTTACAGAGATTAAATACAATTCTCTGATAAAGAAAGTCTTAAACAAGACCTATGGCTTGAAACCTAACATCAGTTAATCAGACAATTTGGCCAGATCGGTGTTCAATCTAATTGGAGTCTCACCAACTCTATGGCGACTTGTGACAACCCACCGATGAACCCTTCCTTAGTTTAAGCACCAAATGATTTGAAATAACTTTATTAGATTCTTACCAGAAACTAAATCCTAATAACTTCTACCGACCTTCATTTTCGACTGCTGCCTCTTCACAACTCTATCCACCGGCATCTTCTCTATCCTGGTTTCTTCCTTGTACTAGTCATTAAGACTGAGGTCCAATGCCCATTGGACCTCAGGTAATAGTTAACCTTATGCTCAAGTATAACAGTATGCATGATAGATATTCATTTACAATTCAGCATATAACTATACATAGCACACAGCACATAGTTCATATCACAACAATACCTCTACATAGCACACAGCCCATGTAAGGTCCACATAGTTTGCACATAAACCAGTGCCATGCCCCGGAGCGTGTCCTCAGCGCTAGGAAAACATCCATACGGCATTACCAAGACTGTAACCCGTTTTCACATAATAGTTGAATGTAAAACAGTGACTTAAGACAGAGTCTTAATTACGGTGCATGACCCAAGACCCAGTCTTGTCCACGACTATATGAATCATCACATCACATTAGAGCATACAAGCAGCATAAGAGTTAGAGTTACAGTACGCGTCCGTACCTTTCACCGGGTAACTGTCAAACGTCCGACCTTTGGATCCGACCCTGGACCTCCCGGATATCCTAACATATCACCATATCACTTAGAATAATATCCTAAGAGATATTTCCACCTCTATTTACTTCTCTACCTTTGGTGGATTTGTTATTTACAATTCTACCCTTACATTTATTCAAAAACGCAGTGTAGTATTTTCTGGGCAGATTTTCGGTAACTTTGGAAAATCATAATTAATTCTAAAAAAATCATTTTGAGGTGTTGTAAAATTCATCATGACCCTTGGCATGTATATTTTCAAGGAAAAATATTCCCAGAACCTAGAACACCATGAATCATTCTCAGTTTTAAATTTTCTCAACGTTGCCCAGATTTTATTCCAGCAAAAATGGCTTAACTTCAAAAATTCATATCTCCTTGACCAGAGATCAAAACGTTACATATTTTATATATTTGGAAAGCCCTACATGTCTACTTTATTTCTGGAAAATTTCATGATTTTATAACTTTATTTGTTACATAAAATCATAGCATCTTTTTCGCTGCCTGTCTAAGATTTAAGAACCGAAAATTCTACAACTTTCACAACATTAATTCATTGCTTCCCAAAAATTATTCCCTACTATGTTTTTACCTCTTCAGTCATTTTTAAATGCAATGAGGCCTAAAAACAAGTGTAGGAATTTATTCTCTAATTTTCTAGATTAAACTAGCATGTATACTAAGAACTTATAAAAACTAAAGACTAGAACTTAAGAACTAGAGCTTACCTCTTGAAGACTCTTGAACTCCTTCCTCCTTCTTGCTTCACTCTCCTCTTAAACTCTCCAATCTTTGGTATGAGTTTGGTGTGAAGAAAAATGAAGCATGAAGCCTTCTATTTATAGCCAACCATGAGTTAACTACCTAGCAACTTTAATTCCATTCTAACCATTGAATTTAACTTAACTAGGAAGGTTAAATCTTGACCTTACACCTCTTACAAAAAATGCCACCTCTCCCCCTTTTCTTAGATTCATCTTTTCTCTTTCATCCACTACACACACACTCACAACACACACATGTGCTCTTGTGATGTCATCTTAATGACATAATCAAGGCTTAGGTGTCATTGTTGACTTTTCAATACTAGTTAGCAATTCTTAATTATCATGTTAATCAAGTATTTACATTCTCCTTAATTATATTTTGTCATTAGCTAACTCGATTACATGAAGATTTAAACTTAATTACTTGAGATATTATTTCATTCTCTTTGGGTTAATTATTTTCAAATATAATTAGCCCGCATTTGATACTTTTAATTTGTCTTTAATCATCTTGAAGAATTATGCAACTAATCTCAATTAGTGCAAACTTATTTTGTTAAAAATAATTGTAATTCACTTAATATACCTCTTAATTATGCTAAATTAATTAGCAACACTCTTTATGCCAACCTTGACCCTCCATTGGTCATTAATATCAAATTAGGGGTTTCATATAATTAACTTTGGATATCTCCTTTTATTCATGTTTAAACAATCAACAATTAATTACTTATTTAATCACTTACTAATTGTTGACAATTTTCTTAATTAGGATTAATTATTTTCTCACAACTATTTTACTAAAATTGATAATTTATGCATTATGCAAAATATTAAAAACCATGGGGCAATTTATGTTCCTCAAAATGATATTTAATTTTGCCTCATTATTTCCCAAGGAAAATAATCTCATAAATTACCTAAATTAGAGACAACGTACTTTCTAATTTTTAATAAATATTTAGTTGTCTCTTAGGATTTTATCATAATTTTCTTAGGGTATTTTATGACCCACAAATATTTCAGGGACCTATTTGCAAATTATCTAATATTTTAGGGACCCTTTTCGCACATTATTTAATCTTAGGAGAAATTGTTCTAATAATAAGGTAAATTCAATACAAGGTGTTTGAGACCTCATATTCACCTATTTTCAATAGGTATATTCTACCAATTTATGATATTTACCCTAAGTCAAATTTTAGGATATTACAGTAGGCAACAGTCCCAAAAAATATAATGATGCCATGGGACTGTGTGATATTAAGCCTTCTCAAATAAAGGTTAAATGGGTAATTAAAGGCTAATTGAAAACGAAGTTAAATAGTAAACTCATCAAGGTCTCATTGTATATCTACGGTCTAGGTCTAGGTTTGGGTAAAAGTGTAATTTATGAAAACTACAGGCACAAAAGAGTGATTTTGGAACTTATACCTGGAATTTCAAGCAAACTCCCTGCAGACATAGGAAGGGAGAAAATAATTCCCCTAACTATATTTGAGGCTTAATTGAGGTATAAAAGAGAAAATTACCTAGAAAATGTAACATCCACCATTTAACTACCTTTAGTACGCAACCAGAAGCGATCTAGTTCTGGCGAATCAATAATTAAAGCCCATAGACTGAGACATGCATACTAAAGGTGGTCATTTGACCACCTTGGGTTTTTATTCATTTGATATTTTCAGTTCAATGATACAACTTTGAAAATTTATGACTAATTCTATGAAACACATATGAGGGTGCACTAAATTTCTTTTGAAAGCTCTGGAAGTCCTTTAGATGAGAAAAAAAATAATTCTGGCCTCAAACCATGCCAATCAATACAGTTTTTTAATTCACTAACTTTGCTCTGCTTCATGAACAGATTCTGTGATGCGACTTTGTAAATATCACAGCTCATGCTATACTTATCCATTTGATCTGATTTTGAACTTTTTCGAAAGATACATTTTATACTTTGCGCACAGAAATTCTCATGATCATTTGACATCATCTAAAATTCGTTATTAAACCAAACATTGACCATGCTCTGAAAATAGCTTGATCTGGACAGTTATGATCGTGTATCATAAAAACTCAGCTTTAATGGTACCTTATGACATACAACAACTTGTAATTCCTCGTTACAAATCAAATATACATTGCAGGGTCCCATAATTAATTTACAAAACTCATGGGATTTATTATACATTTTATTAGTCATGGCACAACATTGTCATGGAATGATCATTTTTCTTCCACTTACCTTTGCACTTTACTCTTGCTCTTCATCTGGAGGCACATAACTTAGCTTGGTTAGTTATTGGGGGGTGAGATTCAAAGAATCCTAGTAGCAAACAATTACCACTCAAACATACATAGAGCCGGGAAAACAGGTCAAGCCCATCAAGTCGGCCTATTTAAGCCCTGGCCCTTTAAGGGCCGGAGCTTGAAAAATGGACGAGTTATTTAAAATTAACCCTGGAGGGCCGGCCCTGACAAGTCTCGGGCTTAAACGGGCCAGCCCTGGAGGACCTCGGCCCAGCCCTGCTGGCCCTTTTCACTGAAGCTTTTTCTTTTTTTCTTTTTTAAATTTATTAATATATATATATATATATATATATATATATATATATATATATATATATTGTATTTGTTATAGAGTTATTTATCCATTTAACTACAAATACATAATAACTATACTCTAATTTTATGATTTAATTTATTATTTGTTACAAATAAAGATTATGGATGTGTTCATGATACGGGAGAAGAATTTCATGATATTCTTACTCATAAGTTAGAGGCTACTACTCAAAGTGAAGAATAATCAAATGTCGTTAAAATTGATGATAGTGATGATGACAATAATAGTCATCATACTAATGTCACTTAGTGATATGCTTTTTATGTTTTATGTGAGTTATTTGTGAACATAGTTTGCTTTTGATTATGAATTAGTGACTGTGCTTATTTATTGAATGATTCGTGGAAAAGCTTGGCAGCATAACATGCTTGCAATTTAATAACTTCTTAATAAAATGACATGTTTATAAATACAATCATACATTACCTGTAATTACATAATCCTATGACATGTTCAAACATAATTGCACATGTAAACTCATGATTTCACATAATCACGTAAGCATACAAACATGTCAATTCATGCGAACAACAACCAAGCATATGAGAGTAAGGTAAAGTTTGATGCCTTTAAGCTTTATTAACTTTTTCTTGCTTTTCTTCTCTTCCAATCTTTGAGGTTATGTGACTAAACTATTTGAAACTGTAGAAACCTATCCTTCTTAGAGACACACGAAGGCAGCAAACAAAAGAGGCGTCGATAAAAAAGACAAAAACTCATAGAGATGCCTAATACCTGAATGTCAGACTTGATAAGAGCTTCAGGGGGAAAAAGATATCACCAAGAGACTCCTAGTGATGTGTGAATCTTCCAAGAGTTGAACCGAAGAGGCAGATGCAAAGGACAGCAAGACCAAGACAGAGAGCGTTGGACCATATGAACCGGATCTTTCATCAACACCTGGATAAATTTGTGATGTTTATTGACGATATTCTTATCTATTCAAAGAGTAGAGAGGAACACGAAGAGCATATGTGAATAGTATTAAGTGTACTAAGGGAAAAGCAACTCTTTGCTAAGTTAAGCAAATGTGAGTTATGGCTATCGGAAGTAAAATTTCTGGGCCATGTTATATCACGCAACGGGGTTGTTGTTGATCCCAGCAAAGTGGAAGCAATGCTAAACTGGAAGAGACTAGAGATAGTGACGAAGATACGTAGTTTTCTGGTCTAGCGGGATATTACCGCAAATTTATACAGAATTTCTCACATCTTGCCTTACCATTGACAAAGCTTACAAAGACAAAATCAAGCGTTTGTATGGGATGAGTTCTGTGATAGGAGCTTTCAGGAACTGAGGGAGAGGTTGACTACAGCACCAGTGTTGATTATTCCAGATCCGAGTGAGAATTATGTAGTCTACAGTGATGCCAGTAGATATGGATTGGGATGTGTCCTTATGCAACAGGGCAGAGTAGTGGCTTATGCCTCTCGTCAGTTGAAGCCTCACGAGATGAACTACCCAACGCATGATTTGGAGCTTGCGGCTATCGTGTTTGCTTTGAAGATATGGAGGCGCTACCTATATGGTACTATAGTAGAACTGTACTACGACCACAAGAGTCTTAAGTATCTGTTTGATCAGAAAGAACTCAATATGAGACAGCATCGCTGGATGGAGTTGCTCAAGGACTATGACCTGGAAATTAAATATCATCCGGGTAAGGCAAATGTTGTTGCAGATGCTCTAAGCAGAAAGGTGGTGCAGGTGGCATACATGATGATTCAAGAGCAGAAGCTGCTTGAAGATTTCATGAATCTGAACTTGTCAAATCAAATTTGTTTGAGTCCTAATGTGCCCAATGAAGCCTATCTTGCAAACTTTCTTGTTAGTCAAGGAGAATATGATCTGAGAGATGAAGTCGAGAAAGCTCAGAAGCAAGATGAACGGGCTATAACAATACGGGAGATGTAATACCTGGAAAAAAAATATTATTATTAGAATAAAAAGAAAAAAATCATTATCATAATACCTATTTTAAATAGGTGAATATGGGGTCTCAAATCTTTTGTATTTTATTTATTTTTGTTTATAGGCAATTTTTCTTAGAATTTAGGAGTATGAAAATTTATTTTAGCTTGTTGATACAAAAACCAATATTTTAGGGATTAAATTAGGACTCAACTCATTTATTCCTAATTTAACTTCATGAAGACAAAATCTTTCTAAGTAAGAATAAATACATTATACAATTATATTAACCTATAATATTAAAATTATGGGAACCAATGAGAAAATGTCTTTCATACAAATATGAGAAACAATTAAAAACAAAATTATATTAGTTAACCTAAGGGGGGGCGAAATTTTTAATAAAAATGGAAGAAAAAGAATAAACCAATTAAAAGAGTAAGAGAAGATAACTTGGTGAGCAAGTTAACTTTCTTAGGGAGCAAGTAATGGCTTAATTAGAGAGAGATTAGGAGAAAACCTATAGAAATTAAATCATAACTTGAGATTTTGAAGTTAACTATCCAAGATAAATACATATTTAGAATCAGGGAATTATGAGCTTCAACTTGACTATTCCCAAAGATATTTTCGGTAACTTGTAAAATTCAAACATAAGCATTTTGGAAGATAAAAATCACCATAAATCTTGTCATAAAATTAGGATTTCAAAAGTGAAATTGGATTTTGAATCAAAGCACTAATTAACACCTAACCAAATTAAGTTTTGGGGATTAATTAAGTTGCTTAATGAACAAGAAGAATGCTTGGTGACCAAGCAAACAAATTCTAGAAGAGGGGGGCAGATTTTCGGCCAAGAGAGCATGAGAGGCCAAGATCATGCCTTTCCCACCAAGCAAAAATCCAATGGTTGAAGCAAAAGAAGAAATTACCAAACATGCCATCACAAATTAGTATAAATAGGGGGCTTGGTCTTCACAAATCTCTCACCAAATTCCCTAGCCAAAACCGAAATTTAGGGAGAGTAAGGGAGGAAGGAGCAGCTGGAGAAAAAGATTCAAGAAGTCTTCAAGAGGTATAAGAGTTTTTAGCTTTTAAGTTTAAATTCTTAGTTTATAAGTAGAAATGCTAGAAAAGTTATTTTAATATTCAATCTTCCATCTACAGTTTTATTTTCATGTTTTTGAGTGTTCCATTTTCTTTATTTCGAAAATTTGATGAAGAAGAGGTTATATCAAAATTTTTGAAAGATTAGGATCAAAATAGCGAAGCTCTGGCGAAATCAGTAAAATCTGAGTAAGTAATAAAGATGTTAGTATTTTATGATGAAGATGATATTCTAAAATTCTGGGAAAATTCATGATGAAAGTAGACATATAGGGCTTTCTAAATCTATAAAGAGTATGTCATTTGAAGCTCTGTGCAAAAAGATAAAAATCTTGGAAGTTAAGTTACATTTTCTGGGCGAAAATCTGGGCAACAGTTTGAATTCTGGAAACTGGGATTTATCCAGGAGTTCTGAGTAAGTTACAGTATTTTTCCTCAAAAGTAGACATCTCAAGGATTCCGGGAAATTTTACGGATCCTCATTTCGATTTTTATGGAATTAGTTATGATTTTTCGAAGTTAGGCGAAATTCTGCCCAAAAATTCTGCACCAGCGTTTTTTCAAAAATTGTTAGGAAATACTTAACAATGAGTCCACAAAGGGTAAAAATGTCTAGGGGGATGGAGACCATATTACCCTTTTAGGATAGACTATGCTCGCATACCGACAACGAAACGTACCCAACAACCTGTCAAACTCAGGTACGGACGCGTATTGTAACCTTAACTCTTATGCTTATGGTTTGGTTATATATGATTGTTGTTTTCACATGATAATACTCTGTTTTGAAATTTACACATGAGAGTTGAATTGTACACGAGTTATAGTCTTGATAACACCGTTGAGTTTTCCTAGCGCTGAGGACACGATGGGCCATCGTGGCACTGGTTATGTGCAGACTGGGGTAACATACATATTGCAGTGGCTGTGTTATGTTATTGCCTTACATGTAGCTATTTGTTTTAAACTGTGATTATGTTGTATATCTGTGATAACTGTCATAAACTGTTTACATAAGCATAAGGTTAACCGTTACCTGAGGTTCAATGGGAATTGAACCTCAGCCTCTGCCATAGCCTCAGGATCCCGGGAAGTGATCGAGGACAAGGGTAAGAAGCCGGTGTGAGGACCCTGCGGAGGCATTGTCTTTTTGATTAGATTTGGATGACTGTATTAGTTAAACATGTAGTTAGCTACACTACATACAATGTTATTCAGTTACTCTTTGTTATGTAAAATATTTTCAACTCTCAGCTCCAGAAACGCTTATGAAAAACGGGATGTTACAGGAGATGATCTCTCGGGGCGAGACTCAAGACCATGACCTTTCCCCTAGTGGATTAGTTAGGTATAAGAAATGGATTTACATACCGCCGGTTGATGAATTAAGGAAAAAGATACTGGATGAGACTCATAAGAGTAAATACACTCTGCATCCAGGAATGGTCAAGATGTACCATAATGTGAAATCCGAGTTTTGGTGGCCTGGGTTGAAGAAAGATGTAACCCAATACGTGGCCAGGTGTCTAACTTGCCAAAAAGTAAAGATTGAACATCAACGTCCCGCTGGTCCTCTTCAAGGGCTAGAAATTCCTAAATGGAAGTGGGAAAATATTACCATGAATTTCGTGGGGGGATTACCTAAGATCAAGAATCATGATACCATCTGGGTTGTTGTTGACCGATTGACTAAGTCAGCACACTTTATCCCTGTTAGTATCAACTATTCATCAGAACAGTTGGCGGAGATTTATATAAAAGAAATCGTACGACTCCATGGTATACCTAAGAGCATTATCTCTGATTGGGATCCGTGATTCACACTTCGATTTTGGCAAGCAGTGAATAAAGCTTTGGGGAGAAAGCTAAAATACAGTACAGCTTATCATCCTGAAACAGATGGTCAGTCTGAAAGAACCATACAAACGCTAGAAGATATGCTGAGAGCGTGTGTACTGGATTTTAAAGGACATTGGGATCGGTATCTTCCACTAGAAAAATTCGCGTACAACAATAGTTATCATGCAAGCATACACATGGCACCATTTGAAGCATTATATGGAAGGAAGTGTCAGTCACCTATATTGTAACATCCCAAATTTTGGGAGTTGAAAATTTAATATTTTATGGGAATGAAATTTTGGAATTTTGGGGAAATAAAAGTGTATTTCCCATAAATTATTTCGGAAAAAGAATAAATTCAAGGAAATATTTGTAAGGGATAATTTTAGACATAAATATTTCGAGATAAATATTTTATGGCCTAGGAAAAAATCCCTATATTAAGTAAGGATTTAATTCCATAAATTTGCAATTAAGTTAATTGCAAATAAAATAGTATTATAAAATTTTTAAAAAAAAAGTAGAACAAAAAGAGAACAAAAGAATCATATGGGCCTCAACAATGAACAAAACAGATTCAATGTGTAAGCCTATATTGTTATGATCCATTCCCTCTGACCCAATACATAGCAACGTGAAAAGCAATATAAGCCATAAGGGGTCCACTCATTCCTTCTCCAAGTCCGACGGAATAAGAGAGCACAGTAGCGGTTTCAGCAGCTCATGAACTACAGCCTGTGTCATTTTCCTTTCGGCCCAAATACCCGATCCATTGCCACTAACCAGCATCAGTTGAGAAACAAAGAAACCGAACTGAGCCTCCAGTTGAAACCGAAAGAAGCAGTCCACGGTTAGCAGGAAGATTAGAACCAAAGAATCACATCGCATTAATTAACAGCAAGATAAAACCATCATTACGCCTGGCACGCAAGACGCAGAGGATAAGAAACCGCCATACTTCTTGAGCTATTATCCATCGGTTATGGTGTTTAACTGGTCCAGCATAAACTCTTTAAAACCATCATATTGTAGCATTGTTTTCATCTGTTTCCATTCGTTAGGCAGCCGAGGAAGAGAAAGAGAGAAGAGAGTGAAGTTGAGGGAGAGAAAGAAAAGTGAGAGAAGGAAGTATGAGAGCTGAAACCAACGGTTACTCTGTTTGGCCGTCGGAAAACAGAGCTGAGGAACCTCCTTGTTGCTGGTTATTCGGCTTACTCTTGAGGTAAGTCTTAAGGCTCAACTTTCTCCAGGCTTTCAGCATTTCAGTCTCGTTTAGGAAGAAGTAGTGGAGATCTGAAATAAAACTAAATGAAAACAAACTAAAACGGAAAACGAAAGCATAAAGCAGGGACTGGTGCCGTTAGTTTTTCTTTCCATCGGTTACCAACATTGAAGATCGGAATAATGAATCTTAGAGTTTTAAGACAAAAAGCTATACCAAACCGAAGCTGAAAATGCAAAAATGTAGAACAGGGTCTGTCTTACCGAAACTAAAGGGTGTTTATACGTGGACTTGAGTGTGCTTCCTATATATGGGTGTGTAAGTTGAAAAATGCTGAGAAGTGGTGAATATGTAAGTCGTGTTTGATGTCCATGTTCTTCTTTTTGCATTTAGGTTCTGTATGGCCGAAATTGATGATGGACTGTGTTTTTTGGACCTGTGTGAGTGTGTGGCCGACACCTGCAGGAAATAGGAAAGAAAACAAAATGCTGCTGAAAACAAAAGAAAAATCATTGAATCTGAAATAATGGCTACCAAAAACAAAGTTGAAACTGAAGTCAAAACGTGGGTAGGGACGGTTTAACCGAAAATATGGTATAATAATGAACTTGCTGTCATGAATATATATATGTATGAGGGTGTCTTGTCTTGTTTTGTTCATATATGAATAAATGCATCAAATCTGTGTATATGTGTATACCGTGAAAGAGAAGAAGAAACAAATCACTGTTAAGGAAAAGAAAACAAAAGAAGGAAAAACGCTGAACATGTTGCTGCAATTTCTTTGTTGGGTTTTTATTACTATCATTTTTATGCATTCTTGTGTGGGTAACGTGACTGTTTCAGTGGAGGAGGAAAAGAAAATGTGAGAATGTATATATGTATCTAAGTGTATGCCGTGAAGGAGAAAGGGAAATTTTTGCTGTCATCAAGTTTATCTTTGAGTGAAACCGTATACATGATAGTAGGAGTTCTTTATTCTTCTGCATCATCAAATATCCATTGAAACTGTGACTGAATCATTTTTCTAGTTTAAAATGTTGCTGAAGCCAAGCTTTGCGGGACTTGTTCTTCTGTCATGTGAGCCTATGAATTTATGAATATTGGTAGTGCATATTTAGTGTAACGTTGTATGTATGCTGTGAAAAAAGAAAGAAGATATGAGAAGAAATATACATAAGACATGCATGGTTTTTGCTCTCATATATGGTTTTATGATCATGGTTTATAAACTTTTGGAAATGATCAATCACATGACTTTGCTATGTTTTATGCTAATAGTTATATATATAGCCAGACGTTAGACGTTGCTTTATGTGACTATACATACATAATCAAATGAGTGGTGTGCGTTCATTTTGTTTCTTTTATGCAAGTATATATATATTTATATTATAACTCTTTTTCTAATATGTATTTATATATTTGTTATAATATATAAATATACTAAAGTTAATACACACACATCATATTTCAAATACATGCCAAGGTATTAGTGGTTTTGGTTTGCATACTTTCATTTTTGTATAATAACTAATATTTATTGATGCATGATTTAAAGTGTAATGTATGTTTGTTATTGGATAAGGATTGAGAGTTTAAATAAATTCTAAAAGAATAATTATTATTATTATTAGGAAAAGGATTAAGTAATAAAAGAGATAAATAAATAAATTGTGAAAAGTAGTTAATAGGAGATTAAATGAATTGAATAATAGTAATAATATTAATAGCAAATAATGTTATTATTATTGGGAAAAGGTAAAAGAATAAACAAATAAATAATAAATAAGGAATTATTATTATCTGGGGATGATAATAATAATAATAACAATAATAAAATTATTGTTATTAAGAGGAATTATTAACTAACTGAAAGAGTTAGTTAGTAAATAATAAATGATGAATTAAAAATGATGTAAATAGAATAAAAATTCACCAGGAGTGGGAAGGTCAATAGGGGTAAGGCTATTCTCTTAGGATGTTAAGGTCATCTTTTAGAATATTAATAATGCGGTGATGATATTATAGGATGCCCGGAAAGGTTTGGAACCAAAACCAAAAGGTGAACATACTACTAGCGCCAAGGTTTAAGGTACGGACGCGTACTGTAACTCTAACTCTTATATTGCTTGTATGCTTTATATATGATAAGATGATTCATATAGTCATGAACAAGACTGAGTCTTGGGTCATGGACTGTGGCTAAGACTGGGTCTTAAGTCACTATTTGAAATACATTCAGCTTGTATATGAAAACGGGTTACAGTCTTAGTAATACCGTATTGATGTTTTCCTAGCACTGAGAACACGCCTAGGGCGTGGCACTGGTTTATGTGCAAACGATGGTTGAACATTACATGAGCTGTATGCTATGTATTGTGAGACATTACATCTGCTATGTGCTATGAATTGTTTTACATTACATTTTGCTGGTGCTATGTATTGTTGTGTTGTGAACCTTACATGGAACGTATGCTATGTATAGTTAATGCTGGAATGTAATGAATATCTATCATACATACTGTTATACTTGAACATAAGGTTAACTGTTACCTAAGATTCAATGGGCATTGAATCTTAGAATTTACCCTAACTTCAGGATCAGGAGGATCGGGAGCGAGAGGCGAGGGTAAGCAACACGCGTAAAGGCTCGGAAGGAGTTACATTTTGGTACAAGGATATGCACGAGTTGGTCGAACCGTTCGGATTACTGTAATCTAACACGTCAACCGAGATCACCGCAATGAATGTAAGTTGTATCACGTTTTTATTCTTTCAGGAATTTTAATTAACCAGCATATGTCTACGCATATGAAATCAGTTACTCAGTCGTCCAAACGTCTAAGTACGCTTTATATTGTGTTCTACTCTGATCTATTAATGCCTACATTCTGATAAATACACATGAATTAGTCTAATAAGAACCCTAGGGCCATAATTGGACTTCATAATACACTTAGGAAATAGGGGCGTTACATATATGCTGGACAGAATTGTCTGAGAGACAGTTACTCGGACTAGATATAATCAAGCAGACCTCCAAACAAATTGTTTTTATCAAGAAGAGACTCTTGGCAGCCCAAAGTAGACAGAAGAGCTATGTTAATAAAAGGAGAAGACTTTTGGAATTTGAAGTGGGGGATCATGTGTTTCTAAAACTATCCCCAGTAACCGGTGTTGATAGAACGCTTAAAAGGCAGAAACTAAGTCCACGTTACGTAGGACCATTCGAGATTTTGGCAAAGCAAGGATCATTCGCATACCAACTAGCCTTACCCCCAAATCTGAGTAACCTTCACGATGTCTTCCATGTTTCACAATTGAAGAAATACCAACTGGACCCTGAGCACATCATCGAGTATGAAGATGTCGAAGCACGACATGATAATACATTCGTAGTCGAGCCAGTGCAAATTCTCGATCACCGTGAGAAACGACTTAGAAATGGAAGCATTTTGATGGTAAAGGTGGTCTGGAAGGGTTTATCATCTAAGGAAGCGATGTGGGAAACAGAGGAAGACATGAGGGAGAAATACCCAGAGTTTATGAGCTAAGTTTAATTGTGATAGAATAAATTTCGAGGAGAAAATTTTATTTAACGGGGGGAGAAATGTAATACCCGGACAATCATTTGTTTGAAATATTATATTAAGATAAATAGAATGGCTACTTGGGATAAGTGAAAATATGGTCTCAAAGTGTAAGATAAGTAGATTATGTTCAAAAGGAAATTAAGTGCCAAAAAGGCTTAAAAATGCATTTTAGGATCATAAAACATCCTAAAAATATTGTGATAAATGCTAAAAGGCAGTAAAATAATTATTAACAATTAGAAAGAATATTTTCCTTAATTTAGACAATTTATTAAATTATTTTCTTTGAAAATGAAAAGAAGAAAAATTAAAAAGTATTCTGGAACCAAAATTGACTCCATGATTTTTAATATTATGCATGGTACATAAAATACCAATGTAAGTCAAATAGTTGTGAGATAATAATTAATCTCAATTAAGGACATTGTCAACAATTAGTAAGTGATTAATTAGGTAATTAATGGCTAATTGTTTAAGCTTGAACAAGAGAATATTCAAGGTAAAATATATAAAAACCCTTTAATTAAATGTTTGTGGCTAAAATTAGCAAAAAGATCCTTGCTAATTAATTAATAAAGATTAAGAAAAATATTTTGAGATTTAGTACATAATCCCTAATCCTAAAAGAATTGTTAAGCACATGATTAGGGCACTAATTTAAACTTGTAAATCAAATTAGGTAAAGTAAATAATTACGAAGGGTTAAGATGTAATCTTGAAAAGCTAAGATCAAAGGTTTAGGATTATTCAAGTAATTTTAAAAGCCTTAATCCAAGTAAAAACCTATGAGCCAATAAGGGCTAAGATGTGGAATGTGTGTGAGGTAATGGAAACACAAGTTGAAGAAGTAAAAAAAATGGTTGAAGGGGGGAGGACCACGTGAGAGTGGGGGAGGTTAGTGAGTTAATCTGTGTGTGTAATATGTATGCGTGTACATGTTGTGTGGGTGTAAATGGGTAAGGGTGTATGTTTTGCTGGTTGGTAAAATTTGTGGAGGTAAATGCCTTAGGTGTTCCAAATCTTCCCCTATAAATAGAGGCCTTTGGTCTTCATAAATTTCACACCAAAGCAAGTTTAGTAACAGCTGATGAAGAGTCTTGGGGAAGTGGAAGCAAAGCTCTTGGTAAGATCTCCAACTCTAGCTTTAAATTCTTTAAGTTTTAGTTCTTAAATTCATAGTTAGAAGTAGCTTTGATCTTAAATATGCTAGAGTAATTTTAATATCATGTTTTTATAGTCAAAAATAGTGATATTTCGAAAATTAGATGAGCCACTTGGTATAGCAAAATTTCTGGAAAATTATGATCAAAGTAGCAAAGTTCTAGCAAAAATTCATCGGGTAGAAATTTCTTGAACCAGTGGTAAAAACGTCAATATTTTATGTTGAGAATGGAGTTGAAAAATTATGAGAAAATTCATGGTTAAAGTAGACATGTATAGCTTTCCAAATATACCTAGAGTGTGTCATTCTGAATTTTGTGCAAGAAGATAAAAATTCACTAAGAAGGGCTACGGTTTTCTGTAAAATTCTGGGCAGAGGTTGATGAACATTAAATTGGGAATTGTTCTTAAATTATGGGAATATTACAGTATGTTTTATCAAAAGTAGACATCCTAAGGAGTCCGGGAAATTTTACGGATCTCCGTTTCGATTTTTCTAGAATTAGTTATGATTTTTCAAAGTTAGATGAAAAATCTGTCCTAAATGCTGAAAGCAGCGTTTTCACGAAATTTTGGGGAAATAAAGTGAAAAATGAATTCACCAAGGGTAAGATAGTCATTAATAGTCAATATATCTCTTAGGATATTATTTATGGATTAACAAAGCGATATTACTATTATAGGCTATCCGAAACACATACCGACCGACGAACGTACCGCTATCACCAACTCAGGTACAGACGCGTACTGTAACACTAGCTCTGATGTTTATGATATGCTTATATGTGTGATAGATGATTTCATAGACTGAGGCTCTGTCTTAGATCACTAAATATACATACAACTATATACGGGTTATAGTCTTGATAACGCCGTTAAGTTTTCCTAGCGCTGAAAACACAATGGGCCGTCGTGGCACTGGATAGTGCAAACATAGGTTTAACTTTACATTTGTTGTGTGCTTATGTATTGTTGTTGTGTTAATTTTGCATCTACTGTGTGCTTATGTAATGATTTACTGCTGTAATGTTATGAATATCTGTCAAACATATCTTGTTTACATAAGCATGAGGTTAACCATTACCTGAGGTCCAATGGGCATTGGACCTCAGCTCTTAATATAGCATCAGGGTCTGGAGGACCGAAGGTTGATGACAGGAGTAAGCAGCTCGTTTGAGGACACAGCCGGAGATGCCTACTTTTGGGATGCATATTATATTAAGTGTACCGTTATTATGACTAACTAGAAACACCACAGTTGTAATATGTATCAGCTACTCAATTACATGATCTACTCTGATATATATATATATATATATATATATATATATTATTCCTCTTTTGAAAATGGAGTGTTACAAAGGCTATGCCATGCTTAGATTAAGTCCATAGGTAACGGATAAGCCAGCAATTCCTTCAATAAACATATATATAATAGAGAAAGAGAGACCTTCAATAAACATATATATAATAGAGAAAGAGAGAGAGACTAAACATTAATGTTTCTTTAAGTCAACTTGTAAGTTGTAAAGCAGAATAACTATATACATACATAGAGAGAGAGTAAACATTAATGTTTCTGTTTGGATTAGCTATGATTTTTCACTATACGATGTAAATATGTGAGAGGAATCTTATCTCATTAGCAAAAGCCCATTCTTTTAGCTAATCTTTGCAGCTTCTATGCCAAGCAATAGACCTGTTTAGAATCAACTTAAAGCTGACTTTAAGTGAAAAAAAGTCACAAAAGAGAGCCAGTTGAGAAAAAGCCAGATGGTTTTTGTTTGGATTATCTAGTGGATGCACTAGGCGAATTCAGAAATCCCAACGCTACTAGGCTTTTTAATAAACTCCAATTTGGAGCTTGTCTTAACGTGCTAGCTCCAATGGTTACCAAAAATAAAAAATAAAAGCTCGGTCTGCGTGCCTCACCAATGCCTCACAATTTCTCCTTCTCTTTATTCACATGGAGGCTTCTTTTTCCTGTGGGCCGACCATCAAATCATCTGTATTTTTAGCGTGGGCCCTACCACCAAATTTTTTTATAATTCTTTTCTTTTCTTTTCCTTTTTTTTCTTGTTTAACCATTTCTATATTTATTCTTTTTCTTTCTTCTAAAAATATAATTTGAGATTATACTTCCAAAATTTAAATCCTTTCATGTAAATTATTTATACTAAATTAAGATATGTAAATATAAATTTTTATCTTTATTTATTGTAATACATACAACTAATATTAATATATGTAGTATCCAATAAGACTCATGCCCTTTTCATTCATTTTTTATCTCAACTGACTTTTTAAATAATAATCCAAACACTAATCATTTTAGAAAAAAAGTCACTTCTGCAAAAACCAAAGGGTAATCCAAACACAAATCACATTTACAACCTGACTTTTTTCCTATCAGGCTTTTATAAAAGTCCGATAACTTTTAAGCCACCGTTCTCACCACTAACCCAAACAGGTTGATTAACTCCTTACATAAGGATGATGATCCCTTCTGAGGAACAGATACCAAGAAGATCAAATAAAAGGAAAATGTGATAGAAGAAAACATGTCTAAACGGAAGCACAATCATTCCATTGCACCGGAAATATGGAATCTTGAGCGAGAATAGCCATCCATCAGTTTCATATTTGTTTCTTGAAACCTAGACTCTTGATTGAAGTCTCTAATGGTTGTTCTTCCAGATAATGTTCCTGAAAAATGTCGTATGATTGGAGCCTTGCATACTCCAACCAATCGCTGCAGTTCTTGTGCTGATGGTAAATAATATTGCTGCAGAAATTATAAGTTACCCTCCTTATGGATTCCTTCAGTCTACATATAATGTGATTTGAAGAATCTATTACAGACTACTGTGATAAACTTTTGGGTGAAAATGGTCCTTGACAAAGTACTAAAGCAGAAATTACCAAGTGGTAAGGAGTTCAATCCTTTCCATCTCACTACTCATAACTAATGAAATTTCAACACAAGTCAATCAGTGCTATGTCCATGCTTCAAGCTCAAATGGTTTTAGAATGAGGATAAAACTAATCATGGGCTCATGGCAGAGAAAAAAAAGAAACATTGGCCAAAATTTAATGGAAAATTGCTGAAAAATCCCGATTACAAAAGATTTTTTGTTTTAAAGATACCTGGAATTTATAAAAAGACTTGGGTGTAACATATCTTCTTAAGCGGATACAACTCTTAAGTTGTGTGCAACCTATCTTCATCTATCTACAAAATAGAAGATATTTGCGTATAGCCGAAAAAGAGATGTACCTGTTTAACAAGACCTAGGTCCTTCGATACTTTTGGACAATAAATTTAGTAATAAGAGATTTTTAAAAAAATTCCCAAATTTAATAGCTTAAGCTTTTGTAATGAAATGGTCCTAATTTCCTCAATATAAATAAAGATCTGACAAAAAGGCATTTTGGTGAATAGTTGTCACAAACACGGTGCCAGCATCTTAAATCACACATACAGATTTTACAAGGCAACTTATTAAACTGACTACCTGATACCGGGTGCCGATCAAGATCACTAGTACAAAAATGATGACCTGCCATGCAACCTGAGACATCACTACTACAATTCGTAGGATCTGGATAATAGAAAAGGAAAATCCCCCAACTTTTTGTGGAACGATTGTATCCACAGTGCTTTGATAAGTAGAAGCCGGCAAAACAACAGATTGTAAAATTACAGGAAAAAATCATAATACTTGTGACAACTACCATAACTAACAGACAGATAGTTTCAATATCAAAATGGATAAAATAAAAAAGTATATAATGTACTCTGTTAAGGAATCTTCCACTTGGTGTTGCATCAAAAAGTGACATGGGAGCACGAAAAATGCAGAAATTCATTTTACTGAAGAGTATAGTAGCTGTCTTAAAACTGGCTATGGCAAGAAGCATTGCTCTGATAAGGATGAATAAGGAACATCCCAAGGACAAAGAATCATAGACAATTATCAATGTAAAAGGTTTAGTAACTGCTTTCACTTCTGATGAAATGGGAGCGGCCGAAGCTATACAATAGTTACTTCCAATTTGCAGCAGTTCGAACAGAACTTGAGCCGACGATATTTAAGGTGCTAGAGTTCCTCTATATGCAGTTGTAACATAATTTACCTTTCTCTCTTTCTTCTTCTTTGATAAGTTATGCTCGTTGATATCATCTGATTTACCAGTCTTCACATCTTTAGTTCCTACATTGTCTTCTACCTCTTGGGCATTATGCAAGTTAATGTCTTGTTCTGAGGTACTTAATTTATCTTATCCTTTTACTTCATCCAGTGAATCAAGTGTTGATAAAGCTTTCTTATGAGAACCAACAAGTTCTGCAAAATGTGTCCCAGAGTTGAGCACATCACTATTCTTTCCACTTTGAGTGATTTTCCCATCTTTCATTACCTAACCAGAAGGCATAATATAAGAAGATAGGGAGAAATAAACATTCAATTCTTTTGAAATTTTCAATTGCTCACCAGGATGAATTCGGCTTGATGAGTAACATAAATCACTGTATTTGGACTTAAAAGGCCTAGCAAACATTCCTACCATATGCAAAACAAGTTAAAGGACGTCAACCATTAAAAAAAATTAGATAAATAAAATACATTTTGAAATACTTCAAGGAAAAAAATCATAATTCAAGAATTGTCTATAAGCATTATTAATAGTACATAATACAACACATCAATAAACAGTTGTTAGCTATAATGAATCTCATGAAAACCCTTAACTATTAACAGAGACCGTTGCAAAGAGGCAAGCTCAACAACAGCAAGCCTATTCTGCTTCTACTTAAAATGAAGGTTAAAGTACTCAATTGGTCATCAAAGTTCCACTCTGTTTTAATTTGACCCTAGTAATTTAAGAGATTGTAGTTAAGTTCCCGTAGTTTTAAATTATTATAGTTGCCACTAGTAAGTTGTTAACTTTTGATGATGTAGCCAACCATGTGCAACTTTGACACTTTGCTATGAATAGCTCGTGCCATTTAACCACCATCCACTTAACCTAAGTGATATCACATGCCAATTGTCATGTACACAAGGGGATTTAACTTCATCATCTACCTTCATCTCCATTTTCTCATGAATAATAGATATAAGGATCCAATTACAAACTTTTAAAACATAGAATCCAAATTGAAGGTTGAGTAAAACTCTAGTGACTGACTGAATAATCTTGATGAAAATGCAGAAAGAATATATATGGACTCTGATAAGCTTGCAAGAAGAGTTACATTGAATAGGTGAGATCCTATATGATCATCAACAGCACTAAAAGGATCACCAGACAGATATAGATATAAATACATACCATATATATATATCAGCATCTTGATAAAGAGCACGTGCAATCTTTATTCTTTGTTTCTGCCCGCCACTAGATTGATACCCCTCTCTCCAATAATTATCTGATCACCAAATGATAGAATCTCTAAATCCTTCTTTAGGGAGCATGCTTCAAGTACTTGGTCATACATTTCCCTAACCATATCCTTACAAAATAGTATATTCTCTTCTATAGTACCACTTTGTATCCATGGTGACTGAGCAACATAGGCCTTTGTTCCAGACACTTTTATATTACCTGATACCTTTGGTACTTCTCCTAATATACAAAAAACCAAACTAGACTTGCCCGAACGGACTGCGCCACAAGCTGCAATGCTCATGCCGTGTAATACTGTAACATTTATATCTTTCAAAGTTTTATTTTGGGAAGATAAATCCCAAGAGAAATTCCATTGATCACTTCAATTGCTTTGTTGGTAGTACCCTTAGGAAGCACCTCTGTGGCATCAGAACTCAAGCCACCGATACGAAGGAACGATACGATCTCATCAAGGGAAACTTTATTTCTGCTATCGTTGAGATTGATTCAGGAAGACTATTGATGGACTCTTGAAGAATTCGGAAAGTTACAAGTACTGATAAAACATTACCGGATTCAAGCGGGATGCCTGTAAGCATACAAGTGCCAAATGTGACAACTGAAACAAATGTAGGGGCAACCCAGAAAACTAACATGGTCATTGCTGAAGTGTATACATACTTTTTGAACCAGCCTTCTTCAGTCTTCCTCATATAAATAATTTTGGACAGAAACCTCGTTTCCCAATCTTGAAATATGAGAATTCTCTTGTTCTTTAAAATTTCAGAAGTAGCCTTCATTCTTCTTTCTTTCGCTTCCATCAATTTGTTTTGAAACCTCTCTTGCAATGATCCCAATGGAATATTTGTCAACATCACAATAACAGTCACAACAAAAGAAGCAATAGAAGAAACCCCAAGATTTTTATATAAAATTGACAAGGCCAATGCAACATTTAGAAGTACCATCCACACATTGATCATATGCCAAGAAAAATCACCAATTCTTTCAGAATCAATAGCCATTAAATTGATTATCTCCCCGGTACTTTGACGCCGCTTAGACTGACAAGGAAGGATCAAGCCTTTGTTTTAGATTGTTGTCACTAGAATAGCGCTGATTTTAATGGCAACTTGGTAAAATCTGAAGATAAAGTGCCTTTGTGAAAGGTACTCAATAAGCTTTGCAACAACAAAAAAAAAAAAAAAAAAAAGCAGACACCAAAAGATAGCCTTCATGCTTAAATTCCCTTTGTTCATGAGGTATTGAACAAAAGCACCAATAAGAAAAGGACCAACCTAACAAGCCATAGTGTATAAAGTTGCTAAAACAGCCATCAAAACTAATCATGCACCTCTTCTTGAAAGTACAGGGGAGAAAGACACGTGGTTGTCTTTTTATTCAAGTTTGGAGTTTGGACTACTAATGTCTAACGGCTTTTTGGAGGGGCACCTGTGATATCATTTTAGTAGTAGCAAAATTAACAAGGTTAAAGTGCACATTTATTAAAGAAATTTTCACTAAAAAGCAATGTTATTCTAGAAATTTTCACATAAGTGTCAGCGTCAATTTGTTAACACTTAATGTTAGTTTTTTAATAGACTTTCAAGCCGACATTACTCCTCAACGAAATTTTCTAAAGCAAATTTACACCTTAACCTTAATAATAATATTAATTCCATTTATATTAATTTATCATAATTATAATAAGATTGAATTTGATGTCACTGGATACCACATTTCGTAATTTGATATCTGTTATTTGATAATTTGATTACTGTCAATAATTTAGATGATACTCGTATTAGCTATTGCCAAATTAGTAATGGTGACTAAGAAAAGATGAACCAACTACTTGAATGCTTATAGGTTAATGATTTGAAGAGCAAAATATCATTTAGGTCTCACATTATAATTTCTCTAATAATCTCGGGTCATATTCTTTCCGCCTATCATAACAATAATTGATTTTAAATGGCATTACATAATAATAGCGATTGAAGCCTTCAAAAACAATTTTTCAATCGTAACTTACATTATATAAGGTAAGTATGAATATAATACTTTTGTTTCTTTCAAATACTACACTTTTGTATAAAATAGTTCCCTTGGAGCATTGATTTTAGTTGCAATGCTACATATTAAATTCTTTAATTTCACAAACAAATTCAGTCTTATACTTTAATTTTAGAGAAAATCTCATTTAAATATCATATGAAATTCTAAAACCCCAAAACATCTGTTAAAAAATTAAAAGGACACATAGGTGATTGGGAGGAATATGAGATTTTAAAATTTAAGTGTTTTTACTAAAATGACCTCATGTATTCTCTCTATCCTCACCTTCTCACATATTCTCTCTTCTCACACATCCTTACGACGCTTTGCTCACCCACGGTGACTACCATTGATGGACCACAAGGGAGTTCTATGCCTCCAACAGAACCGTTAACCCCCACATTCCTTCACGTCCACCGTCACGCCGCTTTGGTGAGGAGAGAGAAAAAGGAATTCCATTTTTGGAAGAGTTAGGGATGTGGTGGTTGTTAGGGCTGGATTATTGTTGAAAGGGAAAGGAATGAGAGATGAAGAAGATAATGAACAATAACTCTCATATAAACTAAAGTCGTAATGAAAATAACAAGTTCATTAATTGAATTAAAAAGTTCAATAATAAGACTAACAAGTTCGAGGGTCACTCTGATGAAACCAAAATCTGAGCACCATTAACAAATTGCATAATGGAAATAACAAGTTCATTAATAAGATTAACAAGTTTAATAATTGGAATAACAAGTTCATTCTTCAAGGGGAACACATTCCATTCTGATGAAACCAAAATCTAAGCACCGTTAACAAATTGAGCAATGGAAATAACAATTTCATTAATTGGATTAATAAATTCAGTATTAGGAATAACAAGTGCATTGTTCAGGGGAAACTTGTCCACATTTGTTGACACCTGAGGAATGAACTTGTTAATTTCATTACAAATTTTGTTAAATGTCACATTTACTTTTCACATTCTTCTTTCTCAAACTCATTTACTGTTCATTACTTGACTTTTCAGCCTTCTAAGCTCGTTTTACAGTTTACATTTTTCATCATCTCTCATTCATTCCCCTTCCAACAATAGAGTCCAATCTCAACTACCACTACATCCCAAATGATTAAAATTTTGGTAAGTCAAACCAAAAACAAACTTCTTTAAATTTTTGTGAAAGTCAAAAGCACAACCCAGAATCAAAGCAAAGCCCCACCTTCGTTGGCTTTGTGTTTTCCCCAATCTCAACGTGGTTGCCGCCATCAAGCTAAACAACCTGATTTCTCGAAATCAAAACCTTAATTGATTTTGTCACATCGGAATGCCAAGTTTGTTCAGAATCTTCTGTGGAGGTCGAGCTAGCTTTCAACGATGGCAATAAGGGAAGCACGCAGTGAAGATGGGTGGGCTTCTTCTCCATGGCAACACAACGGCTATGAAATTAAAAGATCGAACAAGCGAAAGAGAGAACAAGGAAAAAGCACAGGAAGTACAAAAGTGTAAAAAACAATTTTGACTTTTCTCCAAAATGTTCATATCCTGCCCCTTACCCCTTCTTAATACTTTCACAAGTTCAATGAACTTCTCTAAATTTTAAAATTTCATTCGATATTTACATGTCATTCTCCCTTAATCTTATAAAATACCCTTAAATCCTACCATCATTGGTCTCAAATACCCTTAAATCCTACTATCATTGGTCTCAAATGATAAACTTTCCGTCAATCATTTTTTTTCTGAAAACTACACTAAATGTTTCAGTAGTTGAAAATGTTTTGTTAATATTTAAAATTTCAACGTCAGTATCTTTGTCAACATTAAGATTAAGATCAGTTAAAAAAGGCTATAAAATGAAACGATCGAAATTAAACCTTTCTTTAAGAGAATCAAAATGAAACTATGTGAAAATGACTAAAAATGTACTTTACCAAAAAAAAAAGGGAGGTTTAAGTTTGAAAAAATAAAAACCGAAAAAGGCTTTAACCGATTCAAGGCCTCATCTCCACTTCAAACAATCAATTCTGCAACCATCAGAGAACGGGGATCGGGTCGAGCCTAGTAGAGGCAAGTCCCACACATATTAGCCTCATACAGCACAAAATTACTTAAAATAAGTAAAACCTCCCACACATAGGCGAACAGTGCCATTTAACAAGATGACTGCTATCACATAAATTAAGAGGTATTTTACATACCATACATATAAATCCTTTGGGGCAAAAGACTAGGTGGAACAGAACTAAATGCTCAAGAAAAAATGAGCCAAAATTCATATCAACCTAAACCATCCCCATGAGTTAATAATTATAGTACTCAAAAGGCCCAACAGAAAATTAAGCAAATCCCAAAGCAACTACCACTATGACATAATAAAGACTGCACAGTAACTCCCTCCAAAGTATTGTTTGGTTTCCTCCACTCCCGATTCTCCCAAAATCCAGTCTGCATGGGAAAAACCATAATGTAAAAGAAAATGTCATTTAGTCAACAGAAAAAAGCACTGACCAAGTAAAAGTACTTTGAGAAACGTCATGAAGTACCAGTGAATATTGTCCAAGCCAAATATAAAAAAGACTAACATTTCTTTTATTTCTGGACTGAAAAACTAACAATTCGGAGGAAATTTGATATGCCAAATGAACCTCTAGTTTATTTTAGCTCATCCAAATAAGGCATGACATGCTCAAATCCCTTATCTTGTTGATCCTTTTTTTATCGGCACCCGCTACTAAGCCCCGTGTTTTTGTGGACCCCACATAAAGGAAGTCAGCTAGGTTTTTCCAGAGCTGCCTTCCATAAAACAGTCTTTGATGGGAGGCAGCAAGAAGCGACAAATTCCCAGATCAACCAATCATGAAGCAGAAAGTCAGAAACTACTAGCTGCATTTTTTTAAAAAAAAAAAATCTAGTACTTGTTTCCTCCCTCAACAAATCAGGTCAAGAAAGCAAATTCAACTAACTCATATAACCAATGCGCATGGCCATACCTTGTTTCAACTAGTTGATGGTAGAAACACCCTGATGAGCTCTTTTGCAGTGACCTTTTTCCTACATGTAGGGCATTTACCCTGTGCACTTATAGCAGCCTTGATGCAACTCTTACAGAAAATATGACCACACCTTGTTGACACCTCTTCAATAAATGGGCCCATACATATTGGACAGCTAAAAACAGGCTCCATTGGAGGTTTAGGCAATTTTTTATCATTCCCCCACTGCAAAAAGGGATATACAAGGTAGCAATTTCAAAATATTAATACCTCCACTGCTGATTCCATTTGATCATGTCAGTACTATATGACATCAAGAACTGATCATTTACATATTATTATAGCGGACAAATATTATTTTTATTAAAAAAGAGTCAAGATGGCATGAAAACCAAAACAAAGAGGAAAAATGTCAAAACTTGATTATGTAGGTAGCATCTCATAACACTAAAACAAAGAAAATCAAGTTATGCTGAGATGATGAACAACACTGGGAACATCATTGTTTAAATCCTTCAAAAGACTAAAACTACCAAATGTAAGCTGCAACAAAGACGGATGACATAAATTCAGAAACAGCTTTAATAAAAAGTCAAAAACCTACAGCCAAGATCCTCCCAAAACTTAATTCCAGGATCATTACCCATTTTGAAGGACACAAGACTTAAAGAGATGTAATCTTTAATATATTGCTTTCCAAGGGTTGGCACAAATGTCAAACGTACTAGATCAGCATCCCATTTATTCTGATCCAAATCATACTTACACTGAATAAACTGATGCCACCACACAAAGAATATGCCTCATGTTTTAAAGAACCAAAACAAGTTGAAAAACGAAGACACACTGACTCTCTGGCCCTCTCTAGATTGTTCATCGTTTTACCTAGATTTTTCTACCCCTGAAAAATGCTAATGAATGGAAGTAAAATGGAAAAAATCAAGAAGGGCCTAGATGCAAAGGGAAAACTGACATACAGAAAATATAAATATGGTACTCAGGAAGTTGTGTGCAGAGTGAATCACAAGCCAAAGAAAAAGAGATTGTGAAAGGGAAAGAGGTCCCAACCCACTTCTGCGACCAAAATAAACACAGGGTAGCAAAATGGCAGACATTGGGGACAATTAGTGCAGAAGAAAACAAAGAAGTTAAGATAGAAAAAGACAGAAAAGTGAAGAGGAAAACTAAGAGTAATGATAAAGGGTAGGAGGGAGCAGTTAAAAAATTGGAATTGGGTGAGTAGAGAGACTAGCTGAGAGCATGGAAGGCAGGGTAGAACTTTGAGTGAGGTTTTGGATTGGGTTGAGAGAAACAACCTCTCAGAAGTTGGCAGACATATTGTGTTCTGTTCTTGAAGTGTATCATATAGTATTTTGTGTGTGTCGGTTGCATAGTAAAGGATTTGTATTCCTCTTGTTACCCATCATTAATATCCATCTTTGTGTTTAGTGTATGAAAAATGACATGCTCTCAAACATTTTGTTACCTCAGAACTGCCACTGCCTTCCAAGTTTATACAAACATCAGAATTAAGAATTGTTTGGTTCAAAGAATCTCTTCTGGAATTGTTGGTAGCATTTTCAGTTATCCAACTCTGATAATCTGCGAATATCATAAATGAAGGGGAGGGAGTTAACCAGCATAAGTCACAGGAAACAAAATAACAAAGATTTAACAAGGAAAAAGGCAGAGTAATGGAGTAATATGTTTACCCAAATCCACATCAACTATAGTCCTACCACGATTTCTTCTTGAATTGTTTTTAGCCTACATTGAATCAGAATTGCATAAATAATGCTAGCCCTCAAAATCAAATATAGAATGACATTATCAAATCCACAGTGAATCCAAGGGAGAGGTATACTTCAGCAAAAGCACTTGCTGTACATTCAACAACATCATCCTCAATGGCCTCCACATCAATAGGCTGTACAACTTGTGGTTGCTGAAGAGCTTGAACTAAATGAGATTCCTGCGGATTCAAAGGGCCTTCTTGCTCCCGATTCTCAGGTGGAGCCCTATTAAGATCCAAATCCAAAACAGCCTTCCTTCGACGGTAACTTCTGAGAGCACGCTCATTACTCATCTTGAGTAATGAAATTACAGCACCCAAATCATACCACCTAAAGTAATCCCCATGTCACACAAAATTATGTTATGCACAACAATCAATAAAAGGAGTCAAATCTGGGCTCCTAAAGGAGGCAAAGTTTACTTGGCAGAAGAAAATGGAGGTAAAAAATAAAACAGAGAAGATGCTCCGATTAATGAAGACTTGGATTCCAGCAGAATCAGCAACCCTGAAACAATTTTTTATTAAAATACCAACCTAATGAACTAATTTCCTAGGTGATAAGCATTATAAACAAACTCTGTCACTGTTCACTGTAAAAAATTAAAAAAGAAAACCATCTACCAGACTAGAACGAATAAAAAAAGGAAAACAATTACCAACCATCCTGGCCCTCAACAAAGGGTAAAGTGGTAAAGTGTTGACCAGTAATCCAGAAAAAGAGTTCAATTGAAAAATTCGCAAGTTAGCATAAATGAATACTTTTATCATACAAGAAAAGGGGAAAGTTCCCTCCTGATGTCTGGCATCTAGAAATTTCTTTTATACGATTTTCGGCAGTAGGGTTAGAAAAACCGCAACTTTGAGCAAATTTATCTATGAATTTTTCTTTGAATACTCAGGAATCATCATCGAATCACCTGGATCAACTTTTTATCCAGAAGGCTAGAAGCGCAGTACATTTACAAGGTACACATGTTCAAAAACCAGAAACTTTAACTGAGGAACGAACATCAATAGTTAACCACTGAAGGCAAAAGCCATTGGTCACAAAATAAACATAACCAAGCCTTCAGAATAGTACCCAACCAACCCATTTCATCAATCCAAGCATCCATCCATTTTCTGACTAAAATAATTCAAACATTATAGAAAATCGCTTTGGCAAAACAACGAAAAAAACCTCAGACAATAGACAGAGATAACAGACACAATTGCTGAACATCATGTACGAAGACGAATGAAAGTCAAAACAACAACAAAAAGGTAACAAATTTGGGCAAGAAAAGCACTGTTTTCAGCGCCGGTGTCCAGAAATTGAGAAAGAAAATCACAAACAAAACCGAAAATCACAACCCACGAAGCAAAACCGAGTCCAAACAACACCAGAGACTAGGTGAAAGGAAAGTCAGAACTCAAAAAGTGAGAGAAAACGGACCTTCAATCCGAGCTCCAAATCAGGAAATGGGAGAAATGCGCAAAACTTAGCAAATTGCAAGCATAAATCACAGAGAGAATCTGAACTACTCTCACAGTTTTAGGGTTCAGAACATAGAGAACGGCTGAGCAGGCATTCTAAATAAGAAAAAAAATGAGTGTGATGACAGAGTCGTGATGCTGTGTTGCGCTGTGTTGGGAGCTGAACGGAGTTGTGGAAAGTGAGCCAAGGAAGTCGGTAAATGTTTTCCACGTGGCGCATTCTGTGTGGTTCCATGCACGCGTGACGATGACAGGAGGCCATCACTCGGTACTTCTCGCACGAACGAAGCATTTGAAATTTTCGGAAGCTACTCATCTTCTTTGAGATCATCACTCATCATCGGGTTCGGGGCCGTACGAACCAGCGGGAAGTAACGGAACGGGATTTTTTAAAAAAGAAAAAATGATATCTAATGACCCAAATCTAAAAATATTTAACTTTTTGGCGTCTTTAAAAGTTAAGAGTTAAGACTTTTTATAGGTGATCTAATGTGACTGGCAATAATTATTTGGCCAAGCAAATGTGATTAGCGATTATTTTTTTAAGAAAATTAATTACAATTTTTTATTAGCATTTGAATCTCTTACATAATTTTTAAGGGATAGGATATTCTTACTACCATTTTTTTTTACTACCAATGTTACTATCACTTTTCTACCGTTAGATCAGAATCTTATCTATCTTTATCATTTCTCTCTCCTATTAAGATTATGACCTAACGGTGACAAAGTAGTAGTAACATTGGTAATAACAAAAAATGGTAGTAAGGATATTCTATCTCATTTTTTAATAGGGATTGAATTTTCTTATATTGCATGAGAAAAAGAAGATTCCTACACACGCATGAAATGGTGGAACCCACATATATTATATATATATGATATCATATATATATATATATATATATATATATATATATATATAATATATGTGGGTTCCACCATTTCATGCGTGTGTGACATGAGAAAACACTTCTCCTACAACATAAGAAGTGTTTTTCCCTTTTTAATAAGCCAAAATATACTCTTAGTTTTTTAAGTTTTACATGTATTACATTTTTTATCTTTTAATTTTATAAAACCTACTTTTAGTCTTCTATTTTTAACTCTGTTAATATTGTTAATAAAAAATATTGACGCAGTAAAATTAAGTGATGATAATTATGCAACTTACAAAACATATTTAATTTTTAATTTTTTTAATATATATATATACACACACTAAAAACCAACAAATCATTGCAGATAAAATTGATGTTTAGATTATTAAACTAAATTTTTTTAATACAATCCATGTTTTAATATTGAACGATTCATAAGATTTTTAGATTTTTTTTTAATTCACACATATTTCTAAATTTAATATTAATAGTATTTAAGTACACAATCATCACATTTTCTATTAGCAATTTTAATGGGATTAGAATTATGGGACCAAAAATATACGTTATAAAATCAAATGACCAAAAATATACTCTACATAAACTTAAAGGAATAAAAGTAGGGAAAATTGGAATGAAGAACCTAGAGAAAAAGATATTTATGAAAAATGATCATAAAAATTGTAATTATTTAGAATAACCAAATATAAATATATAAAATTAAAAGTATTAAAATACCCATAACAAAGTCTTTTGCATTTCCTACTCCATTCTCTTCCACATTTTATTTTTAAAACTAATAAAAAAATTATAGGTTTAATAGCAAATCCACCCTAAAAGTATAGGCCCAATAGCAATATTGTCTTGAAAGGTTTTCTTATCTCAATGTTACCCTAAAAGTTTCAAAACATAGTAATATTATCCTATTCTTTTAAAAAACTAATGTTGTCCGTCAAAAAAATTTACGTTGATTGTTATCTTTTTAACGGAAATAGGTAATATTGCTACATTTTGAAACTTCCGAGGCAACATCAAGACTAAACAAACTTTCATGGCAACATCGCTCCTCAACGAAATTTTTTGGCTTGGATTTGCTACTTAACTCAAAATTCTAAGTTTTATTAAATTAAACAATGGTTTTCTCAATTTTCATTTTTCACAATTTGAATATATATCTATGAAAAAAAAATTACACATTCTTCAATTTGTAAAAATTATAATTTTTTAAAAAATCAACAAAAATTTTAATAAAAACGGAATTATATAATTTTGATAAAATTCAAGGTCTTTTATCATTTATCATGCATATTAAACCAAGAAAGTTTGTATGATTTATTTTTGTTATATAACCAATTTATGTCAGTTAAAAAAAAATTCATGTAAGGTTAATAAAATTAAAAAATCTAATTAACCTAATAAAATTAAGAAATATAATTAACGTATTATATTTAAAGCCGAAAAATCGAAGCCGGCCCATTTAAGCCTAAGCCCTTTAAGAGCCAAGCTTGAAAATTAAAAGAATAAAATGAAATTCGCCCTATAGGGCCTGAAGCTTAAAAGAGCCAGCCCTATAGCGTTAAGGGGCCAGCCCGTTAGGCCCTTTTATTTTTTATATTTTTTGAAATTACCTATGCTACCTAGGCTTAAGAGTTGAGAACCCTAAAAATTTCAATCGTGGTCTCTCTTTCCCTTTTTTCTTTTAAAATCTCACTCACACTCATAGTAGACTCACTAAATCTCAATCTCAATTTCACAGCTCAATGTTGCTTAATGGTATACTTTTTATTTTTTATATGAGTTATTTGTAGACAATAATTTAGTTTTGATTACAAATTAGTGAATGTGTTTATTTGTTAGATGATTTGTGTTGTTTAGATATTAATGTTAAAAACATTTATTTGATAAATTAGAACTTTAATTGTTATAATTTATTAATTATATTTCCTTTAAAAATGAAGGAAAAATAGTTATAATTTGGAATAATAACTTATGTTCTTGTAGAGCCAGTTTTCTCAAGCCGTGCTTTGAAAAACAAATGTTTTTTTACCACGAGCCTTGTAAGGCCACCATGTTAGGCCTTGGCCCTTCAAGGGCCGGCCCTACAGCTAGGTCGGCCTAATAAGGCCGGGCCAACCTTGATTCTCAACTCTAATTAGATCTTGAAAATTATGAAATAAGTCTTTTTTATATATATAAAAAGAGCTTAATTTGATATCAAAATTAATAATATAAATCGAGCAACTTGATGATATAAATTGATGAAAAATTAAAATTAAAACAAAAATGAGTTTAGCCATTGTTAATTAAATAATATTTTGAATTTTTTTTTTTAAAAAAGATATGATCATATCATGATGGACAATTTTAGTTTTAAATTTAGTTATTCTTTTAATTATGAATACAAGAGATAATAAAGCAAGTTTGATTAGGGGCAATTTAGTAATTTTAAATTTATATTATGATATTGAGTCATTCTAAGTAATTACAAATTTTATGGTTCTTTATAATAAATATTATTTTCTCTAATTCCTTTATTTTAATTTCCTCTTAATTAAAAGTATACTATAGTCTTTTTAATATCAATAGTTCAAATTAATTTATTTGAATTTCTATCTTTTATGTTAAAAAAAAATCTATCTTTCCCTTTTTTGGCCAAAATTTAATTTTCATCTTTTAAAAGGTTAATTTCATGATTTGGTCCTTAATTTATCTTCATTGGAAAAGGGGAAGGTATAATATTTGATTTTCCCTCGAAAGCATACACAGTCGTAATTCAAAAAGGTATGGATTATTATGAACATCTAATTTTGGGAATTGAAAAAATATAATAGAAAGGTAAAAATTAATTCGGGTTCTAATTTTGAGAGACTAATGAAAATATAATTAATAATTATATTATATTAAAATCAAATTATATAATTATCTTATATTGATCAAAAACTTCTTTTTTCTAGAGAAAAACTTGCCATTTTTCACCTGCATAATGTTTTTATATTTTTCTTCCCTGAAAGTTTATTTGCACAATTGTTTTCAAATGAAATAAAAATCTAACTCTTTTTGGTCAAAGTTGGTATAATGTGATCTTTATTAATAAATGATAAGAATGATCTTTTCGTTATTCTCGTCCTCATCCCCATCGTTATGCAAGATTATATCCTCTACTTTAAGGAATAAATTTGTCTATTAATATTCCCCAGGGCTCAATTTTTTATTTATAGAATTTTATAAGTGTAGTAAGTATATAAACATATTCTATATAAAAAGAATTGCAGGGATTTTTTTTTCTATTGGTAGAATTTGAGATTTTTTTTTATTTTTATTTTTTGCCAAAGTTATGGTGATACCATTATGATTTTTGAATCTATTGAGGGTCTATAATCCTTGATCAAAGCTCATCTAGAAATTCTACTGCTAGACTTATTTCAGGTTTGGTTTTATTTATTTGTGGATTAATGTTTTCAATTTTCATGATAATACGAATGAAAATAAGAAAACATTTGATTCTATTTTAACAAAGTTTCAGAGAGAGTGAGAAAGTAATGTTATTTGCAAATCACCCCTTTATTAGGAATCCAATGCTCTGCTCATCGTATCAATGAGCAGGAAATACCCATCCCTTAAACACACCGTCCAGCATATATAGGCATTGGTCTATGTATTTAACAAAGTTACATAGGCTTATATTATTTACAAACTACTTTGATCAAAAATATTATTTGCAAATTAGCCCCTTTATTAGGAGTCCAATTCCCTGCTCATTGAATCTATGAGCAGGAAATCCTCATCCCTTAAACACAACGTCCCATAAGCACTGTTAGCATATATAGCCATTAGCTTGAATATAATGACACACATTTTTTCTTATAAAAACCTGCTTGTGCAAAATAATGAATCAGAATTCAAATATATATCAATAGAATCAGTGGCGGAGAGTGGCCAAGCCACCTTGTGGCCAGCTGGGGCCTTTGCCCCAGCTGGCTTTCTCTGATCTTATATATTTATATATATGTATTATATAATATTTTATTTTGATCAATAATTTGGCCCCAGCCAAATATTTTATTTTACGTATTTTACTCTTTCTAATGAAGGTAATATTGTGTTGATTACTGAAAATTTTGGGATAATGATTTTGACATAGTTTTGAGTTTTTACAATAAATGACTATATATATGTAAAGAATGATTAATGGCTAATTTTAATCAATTTGGATTTATTATTTGGTTGTCTTATGATTTTATAATGAATTTCTCTTTTAAGAAATAGTTTATAAGTTTATATATTTGCTTAGCTGAAATTTAATGAGATCTTTATGATTTTTTAAAATACTTTTTGGGTTCATACTATATTATATTTATTTTATTTTTTTCAATTATTTTGTTTTGAGGTAGGTGGAATATGTATTTAAGTGTTGATTTTATTAAATTTCATTATACATATTATTATTATGTTTGTATTTATGATATCTTTAGGATAATATTTGGTTCATTACTCATTGAGCTGTAAAAGAAAAGCAAAATTTTAATTTGAGATACTTACTGAAAATATTATAATCTTATATCTTGTTTTGATTTATAATTATTGGTTATTATTTATTTATAATTTTAATGTTATGCAATATTATTTAGTACATGGTACATAGTTTAACATATTTGTTTTTTGGCCTGCCTAAAAAAATTTTCTGCCCTCCGCCACTGAATAGAATGACACTTTTCATGATGGGTTGTCATCTCCTGCTATCAATCTAGTCCAATTCAAAACAGACGAGCTTTGGTCCTTTACTCCTCCCTTTTGCTGTCATCATTTGCGCCAAAATGGGGCCTACAAGATTATTATTATTTTTTTACTAATAACATACTTTAGGATAACGTTGATATTGAAAAAATACTTTATAACTTTAAAAAATTAATTTAAGATCTTGAAAAAAAAATTCAGGGTGCTAACTAGTATTAAAAATAGGGTTTAATGTTTCTGTCTTTACTGCAAAAACATTTTTTCTGCCTCACTCACATAAAAATGAGTAGGTCCCACTATAAAGAGAAGTGAGAGAAAATTAGTGGGATCCACTCACTTTTATGTAAGTGAAACAGAAAAAATGTTTCTGCAACAAATGCAAAAACTTTAAACCCTTAAAAATATACTTCAGGATATTTTTTTCAGGATCCTCAAATAATTTTCCAAGATCATCAAGTATTTTGTTAGTACGTTTAATGATTTAAAAATCTTTTTAATATCAATCAATACATTAAAATATATATTTATTTTAAAAAAAAGGCACAACTCCCCTCTTTTGCCCCAAAATGCACCATTTTGGTGCAAAGGGGGAAAGGACCAAAGCCAGTCCCTTCAAAACGCCCTTAATTTCATTTTGTGACAGCAGCTTGTCTCTCACTCATCCTTCATGCCTTTATACTTCAAACTTTTTAAGTACTCTCGTATCTCATACGCAAAGTATGGTCAATTGAAAACTTAATTATCTCTTATATGATGTGCAAACCATGCTTAAGATAGGTTTACTTTTTATACTTTTATTTTTTAACATAATCAGAAGAAAGCTATATATGATGAGTGGATTTCAAAAATAACAGATATGCTTAAAAATGCTAAGTGAGTTTATTGTTATTCACTTATTCCTATGTATGTACTTCAAATTGTCATTTGGTTTTTATAAGCTATCGTGATCCTTTTCTACTTCAATTTTGGTTCTCATTTTAGATATATTGGCATAGAACAAAAAATGTTTATACTGTGGGATTTTTTATTTTTTATTTTTGTCGAAATACTGTGGGATCAGTATAATGTAAGATGAGTCCTGTGTGTGTTATATTGCATTGGCTTTAAATTGTTTTATGTTAAGTATCCTATGTTTTGTAAGATTGGTGCTTTGTCATGAATCACTACTAAAAAAATAAAACTTTAGCAAATTAAAGGGGATCATCATTGCATTAATATACCACTTTTAATCCAACATGAGCACGAACTGAAACAAAATCAATCATGCACTTGTACTAGGATTGGGAAAGCTTAAATGCTTGTAATAGAGAAAAAGCATAAATGAAATTGGAAGGTTGTTGCGTCGTGTAAAAGGCAAATATTATACTCCCTCTGGTCCTTATTATAGAACAATATTTAAGAGTTGGTTTTGGTCCTAATTATAGGATAAAATTTTAGTTTTTGTCAATTTCTTCCTAAAATACCCCTATTTTATTCTCTCAAGTGTTTAGTTTTTTGTGAGTATATACATGTAAGTGTAAAAACTCTTTTAGTTAATAAAACTTTTAAATTATTAGATTTTAATTTATTGATCGATCAACTAATATTAATTTGCCTATATATATATATATATATATATATATATATATATATATATATATATATATAGACTGTGTGTGTTTATGTGTTGGTGTCCATATGTGCACACACACACAACATACATATATATACCTATGCGTGTGTGTACTTATATAAATATGTGTGTGTTTATGTGTTGGTGTCTATATGTGTGCGTGTGCGCACAACATAATGCATATGTGTATACTTATATAAATATGTGTGTGCGTGTGTCTATATATATATATATATATATATATATATATATATATATATTTTGTATGTGTGTTTATGTGTTGGTGTGAATATATGTGTGTACACACACAACATACATACATACATATATCTATATCTATGTGTGTGTGTGCGCGCTTATATATGTACACACACTTATACATACATATATACACATATATGTCTATCTATTTGTGTGTGTGTATGTGGGGGTGTATGTGTGTAAATATATGTATATATAAATACATATATACACATATATGTATATATAACAAGACCATCATTTCAATTAAAACGCATAAAAAGGAAAATTCTAAGTCGGAGAGACATGTCACAATTGTTGTTGATGCACTTTTATTGATGTCATTTAAAATTTATATAAGGACATTTTAGAAAAATGAGTAAAATTAACTAATTTAACTTCTCTCGTTAATCTCTCCAAAATCAGTTAAATATGTCTTATAATTAGAACCGGAGGGAGTAGCAATTAAGGGTATGATATATGTGACTTGTACCTTATAACTATAATAATAATATTAGTAAAAGCTATAAAATCAATTAGTTCAGCAAATCAAACCACTTAATCGGTTCCTTAACCGTTCAGGTCAAGAGTTTTAGATGAGTTAACCAGGTTGGATTCATTGTTTTCTTCCCAAACCTAAAGCAACATGGTTTTGTGTCTCATTTTCAATACTTGGAGAAGGCGAAGAAGGGAGAAGGTTTAGGTATGTTGTCATTTGTAGGTTTGACATTAGGTTGCTTGGAGAAGGCAAAATAATTACAATTTCAATGTTCAAGGTTGTAAGCATTGACATTGTGCAAGCGGTACAATAGCTTCAGCCAAAACAAAAAAGGGCACGATAGCCCAACTAACTTAGTAATGATCGAGCTATTGTGTCAAACGAGGGTTATTGGGCTTGATATTGGGATAAAGTGAAACCTAGTTGGTCATATTCGAACAGAGGCGGCAATACCGGAGTGGCCTAAAAAATCTTGTTCATTTCTCCACTAATAGACTACAAAGAAAAACTTACATAAATGATTAAAAAAAATTACTAATTTTAGGAGTTTTCCTTTCTAAATTTTCGTTCTTCCCTAATTTTTTTCTTATTCAAACATGAGCCCGTTTGATTGGAGGAAAAATGAGAGAGGGAAATGGAAAATTGAGATGTTCCTGTAGTGACATGGGTTTGGTTGAATTTTCATGTGAGAAAATATTTTCCTAGACCTACTAATTTTCAGCTATATAATTGAAAACGTGTTCCCACCAAAAACGGGAATTTTTAAGTGAGGAGGGAATTAGGCTTAAAGAAACAAAAGCTCATTGATGTAACCTTTGATGTAATATTTTGAATTTCGAACTAGAAACTTGAGGATAAGCATGTATCAAGTAGGTGACTAAAAGCAGTTCGAGAATATTCCTAAGAATGTTAAGAGATAAAAAGATTCTCAGGGACTACATGATTTGACCCTACTGGGCAAAGGGCCCCCAATATGCGTAAGTAGTAGATCAAAGTGTCGGTGCAGAAGGGCATAAGACACATATACAATGCCATTAGGTTGATAGAAAGATGCCACTCAACAATGTCATGAGACATGAGACGATTGATCGAGCACAATGTATCGGTATATGTGTGCACAAGACATTTTCTATGGCATACATGTGTACTATACCCTATGTTTTTGGGGGAAAAAAAACACCAGTATGTAGTGCCATATAAGGGCCCATACACATACTCTAAGCTGGCGTCATTTGGCGGCCTTGGTATACGTGTCACAATCCGAGTAAAACCAAAGTAAGCACCGATAAAAGTAAATTTAATAAAATAGGTCATAATAGCTAATGATAACAGAACTTTTGTGTTGACATCTTCAAAACACACCACCTAGCGCTTGAGTTTGGAGAATCTACTGGTCTCTGATCCAGTCACGTACTTGACTTTTTCGAACACCAAACCCGGGATTCAGGGGGATTCATCAGGCCTCCGTTTCCTTTAACATAAAGTGACGCCTAATAAGAGAGAGAAAAGGGAAAGAAGATGCTTCAACGACACTTAGCATAATGAAATTTAATCACTTGGACACATGTCAACACAAGATCTAATTACATGAGATTAAAGCTTATTTAATTCTCCAAATACCCTTAATTCGGTCAACTGAAAGAGAGAAAGAGAATTTGAGAAAAATCAAGGAAAAAATGAAGATGAGAGAAGGAAGATGAATAGTGAAAATTTCTAGAGTTCTAGAGCCGTTTCTAACCTCATAATGCCTTTCTCGTCTAATAAATCCTTCACAAACATTGTTCTACTCACTAAGAGCCCCATATCTGTGGTCTCATTTTTCTAATTAGAGGTGCCTCGTGCCATTTAGTTAGCCAGAGTGCTACCGAATTTTTGAAATGGTTGTAAAATCACGTTAAGGTAAACCCAAGCTTCATTTTGAACATATTATCTTGAGGTTTTTGTAAGTTTTATGAATTTCTTGGGGCACTCTAATGTTTTTATCAAGAAACTTTCTTGGAGATTTATGTTGTTTTAATCATGTATAAGATAATATATGATGATTAATGATGGTGTTAGACTAGTTAGTGGTCAAAAATGCAAACTTGGTTGTTGCAAACTTGGGTGTATGGTTTGGTCAAAACTAGAACACAAGGAGGGAGTGTGATTTTGGTATTTTTTTTTAGGCTGAAAATAGATTATACATGAAAAACTATGTAGGAATAGCCCCTTGTTATAATCTTGAATGAATTAAAATGAAAAAACAAAAGTTAGAATTTTGTTTTTATGCTGTCAAATTTGAGTTTCTAGGTGTCAGTCCATTTATAATGTATTTTTGACTAATTAAATGATATTTAATGGCTATGAAACTTTTCATATTTCAATTAGACATGATAAGGGAGGTAGATGTATTAGTGTTTTTGAAGTTATAAATTTTTGAAGTTAGGTATTGAATATGGAATGTTTTCTGGATTAGCGAGAATTGATTGATATTTCTGGAACAATGTGCATGTATTTGGAAGTGGAAGGAATTTTTTCCTAAAAATAAACTTAATGAGTGACACACAGAATTTTGAATCACCTAATTTGGATATTTATAGAAAAAGATACAAATTTTTAAAGTTGATTGAACATTCTACTAGTTTTTAGCTCTTGTGCCAAAATAAGAAAGTAATGGCATTTAAGGGTGTGTTTCATTTAATGGGAGTAGAGGGTGGGGAGACTAAACTTAGAGGCTAATATATTAGCCTCTAAGTTTAGTCTCCCCTCCCTTCAAACCAAATACACCATAGGGTAATTTGGAACAAGTATGGGTCTAAAGATATGAAACATCTTCTAGAGGATAATGTAGTTGGAAAGGAAATTCATTTGTCATGACTATAATAGTGTAATTATATGCCTATGGTTATGAGTTCACAAAGAAGAGGGAATTAAATGAACCCAAGCAACTTTAGTGGTTGGAAGAAAAACGTATAAGAGGAGGACACATGCTCCTAACTCACATTTACTTGATATGTATGCTTATGTGTTGATGTGTATGACTGCTTTGATAAATTGTATAGAGCATACGTGAATGATTGAAGTTCTGTTTCTAACTACACTATGGCCATGAGTATGTTCTATGAAACATGGAGCATGTAGGTATGTCATTATGCCAGCATGAATATGTGTAATCAAGCATGTCATGCATTAAACTTGTATCTCGTAGGCTTAGTTGGCAAAGTTTACTTCTGAGATTCCCCTGAATCTCGTCATCCCCCACCAACCATTAGACATATGAGCACAGAAGAGGAATATAGGTATGTGAATATGAAAGAGAAGAATGCTTGAAGATGAACCAGAAGGAAGAAAGAAAAAGAATTAAAGAATGATAGTGTAATAATTTATTGCATGTAAGTTATTTGCACAACAATATATATGTTCATATGGAAAGACAAGTTTTAGTTGAACGGTAAATTGAATCACTGAGAACAAGAATTAACTCTGATATTTTGTAAGAATAACGACTAATGGTAGTGAATGAGTAATTAACTCCTAAATAATTGAATAGTAACACTTCCAATACATAACAAAAGGGGCATATAAAATGGGTCTTACATTGGATGTGATGTAAAAATGTGAGTGGGGCGTGTAAGTCCCATAGACATTTAAAGCATATTTTTTACTCTAAGGGTAAAATGGTCTTTTGACTCATTTTCTTCAAATCAAACAAAATTTTTCTAATCAACCGATTTTCTTTTCTAATGTAAACTAAATACTTTTGTGGCAAAATATTTTACATTTCTTCATGTCCTTTTCCTTTCCATTCCATTCATTTCCCTGCCTTTATTTAAACCAAACGGGCTCCTATTGTTATAGTTGAAATCTGACCTCAAATTTGAGGGTTTGGTTTAACCGGTGAGCTTTAGACCCTTTTAAAAATTTTAATTCAATTAATACATATTAGCGAATTAAAATGTCAAATTAATATTGAAATAATTAAAACTAAACCAAGTCAAACTATTATCTTGAAATTTGATAAAAAGGAATAATCAATAATTTTATAAATATATGATATTCCCACATCACGTTTGATATGTAATTTATAAAGGATTAAAACAATTTCAAGTAAATACTAGCTAAATAAAAATAATAATTATTAAAAGAGTTACTCCCTTCGATTTATAAGACATCTTTAAAAATTTGATTTTAATTTTAAATATATGACATATTTTTAGTACTTATCAATATTTTCTTAATTCACTTATATGAATACTTCCTCAACAATAATCAAGAAAAAGTGGGAATAAGAAAATTAAGAGAGATAACTAGGATTTTTAGAAAATTCAGATTATATTAATTAATTTAACTAACTTCATTTATCTACATAAATTAAGAAAATATGTTTTATATTAAGGATGCAAGGGAGCATAACATTCGAGCATCATAGCATATTATAAAACCAATTCAAGAAGATTTTCGTGGTCCAAAATATAAGATCTAATGCAAAAGTCAGTAGCATTACATTCTTATTTTTTACATATACCCTCACCAATTGTATTGTAAAGAGATATTATCTTTAGTCCTAGATATAAGATCGATTTAATTTTTTTAGAGAGGGTAAGGAAGCTAAATAAATTATTTTTAGGTGTTAATATAATTCTATTTATCGTTTTTCTCCAAACTAATTAGTCTGACTTATAAATTGATATATGATCTAATTATACATAACATATATTATGATTAAGTATTTAAGTGATATATTTATCTCCCTTAACATCTCAAAAAAAAAAACAACTGAGTCTTATACTAGGACCGGAAGGAGTATAAGACAAATTAAAAATGATTAAGATATGCTGATTTTAATTAGAGGATAGTATGGGAAAGTGGTGATTATTTTTAATTATTTCAATGATATAAACTACTTTTCTTGGTCTTGTAAAGTAGTTAGAAGGCTCTATAATATGTGGATTAGAGAGAGTACCTCAAATGAAAATAAATTCTCCATCTGATTGTTTTTATAAAGAACACTTAATTAACAGAATAATGTAGATTAAAGTGGCCATTAAAGACAATAAATATATAAAATTTGTTACATTTTTTACAAAAATATCCTTATTTATTATGAGACAGGGAATAGGAGAGGCAATAAGGAAATTATTAGGGAAAATTGATTACAGGGCCCAAGGAAGTAAAATAATTATAAAAAAGGCCCAAGAAACATTCACATGCTAGGGTCTTTTCTGGCATTTTTTCAAAAAAAAGTGTACGGACATAGTTGCTAATTGCTACAGATGTAGTTGTTAATTGCTACAGATGTAGTTGTTAAAATGTAGTTGTTAATTAGACTGATTTAGTTGTTAATGGGGACTGATATAGTTGTTAATCGCTACTAATGTAGTTACTAACGTTTTTTGAAAAAATGTCAGAAAAGGCCCTGGCATGTGAATGTTTCTTGGGCCTTTTTTGTAATTATTTTGCTTCCTTGGGCCCTGTAATCAATTTTCCCAAATTATTATAATAAAAAGGATTATAGAAGAGAGAGAATAAAAAAAATATTGTTGGAGTAATCAAGATGATTGTATAAGAGAGAGAATGTGTGGTTGAGAGAGAGGGTGAGAAATATGGGTAATTAAATAAGAGCAAAGTAGAAAAGTAATAGACAAAATTAAGATATTCTTTGAATGTTTCTTATAAATAGAAACAAGACTATCGACCCGTGCGATGCACGGAGCATATAATACGCAATAGTGTTAAGCTAAAGAACAAAAACTGAGAAGTAAGAATGCAAATATTTTGTATAGCAGTTCCTAGGAAAAAAAATGAATGATTCAATTTCAATGTGTACAATATTCATGACCATTTAAACTAACAATAACGAATGATGACCAAAGCATAAATTTCAGTGTGTACAATATTCATGACCATTTAAACACTATTCATGGTTCAATTGTTAGAAACATATAAACATCTGATTGAATATTTCAAACTGATCGAATATAAGTAGTCAAAAGAGAAGTAACTGAATTAATTGTTTAAATGGTCATGCGTAATTAATACAATTGGTAAAACGTTTAACACACATTTGGCAGACATAAGGTGTACAAAAAGGAAAAAAGTCGATCAGCTTGATATGAAAGCTTATAAAGTGTTGTTACGGATATCTCATAAATGGGCCCAGCCCAATAACCAAAGAGCCTAGTCAAAATGGCTTCAGTTATGCTCATAACCGCTTCCTTGAAAATAGGAGTGGTTTTATCAAGAATATCTATCATGATGGTAACCACCTATGAAAGAAGGAGATTATTCAAAAAAAACATATCTTAATATCCCTAAAATAAAGGACAAATCCAACTGATTAAGATAGGGCCCAGGTACGCTTATAAATAGGGTAAACCCCTTACAAGGTACATACTTCTGAAACCCTAGCTTTCCTATTCACATAGAGCACACACACCACCCCCTCTGGCTATCATTAGCCTGCCGTATACTCTCGAACTACGTGGACTTTGATCCACACTGTGGTACGTAAGACCCCGGGATTTCACCCCAGGCCAAGTCCAACCCAACTTGTGATCCACACCGGATCATTGGCGCCGTCTGTGGGGACTGTAAAGTCCTATTCCCGTGACCCGTGATGGCTAATACCAGAAGCAAAAGCCACCCGCATGCACACGAGCAAGGTCAGGAACAAAATTTTAACGAGACCCAACAGCAGGACGTTCAAGGCGTTAATCAGGAACAAATTGAGGAGCCCCCGGACTCAAACCTCCCATCTCAAGATGGACGAGCAGGCCAAACGCTGGAAAATACTAACCACGCTGGTCCCTCAACAAAGTTTCAGATTGGCAGCCCGGACATACGGCTCCTACATAACATTGCTGAATCAATGCTGAAACGAATCGAGAATGTGGAAGAATGCGACAATCTTCAGAACCAAAAGATTGACCATATGACCGAGGTGATGAACCAAATCCTTAAACACTTACAAGACCCTCTTCAGGAGGAACGCCGGGATGATCAGCAGAATGAGGACGAAGAAACCAATCACCAAACTGTTGATCCCCTACAGGCGGAACATCCCGGGCAAGGCCGAATAGTTTCAACAAAAAATTCTCAGCAGAGTAATCACCAGGATGCGAGTCAGGAGAATCAAGCCCGGGCGCTTAGGAAAGACAGCCGTACCTCGGACAATCAGGGAATTCGGCCAGATTCCAGAAGGTACAAGATGTGGTATGGGGACGGAGGACAAAACAACAGCCCGTTCTCAGATGAAATTACGGAAGCTGAGTACCCAAGGAAATTTAATACATCCAACCTTCCTAGGTACGACGGAAGTCAGGATCCCCAGACACACTTGAATACTTTCGACACTGAGATGCTGGTCCGAGGATTTAAGGGGCCAATCATTTCCAGGCTGTTCACCTCAACGTTACGAGGAGCCGCTCAAATTTGGTTCCGGACTCTATCTCCCAAGTCCATTACCGACTTCAACGACCTGAGCGAGAAGTTCCTGCTGAATTTCGCGACAAGCAAAAAGCAGCCCAGGTCGGTCTACACGCTGGATAGAATCAAGCAGCAACCCGGTGAAACCCTTCAGAAGTATTTGGATCGTTTCAAGGCTGCCGCATTGCAAATCCAGGGATTAATGGAAAGCGTCCACGTACACTTGCTCATCTCGGGCTTAGATAGCGAATCTAGAATGGGGAGATCGGTCATATCTGGCGACATCAAGACGCTGGAAGAATTCCATAGACGAGCCAAAAAGTATCTGGACATCGAGCAGATGCAGATAGCCAACGCGTCGGGAAAAGAGAGACAGAAAAGCCCACCCTTGAAAGGGAAGGACCAGGCAGCAAGAGACCGACCCAGGAACTCGGACCGAAAAACACGAGGACAAAGGCATGAGGGGAAGTATGAGAGATATACCCCAGTAAATGTCCCTCGTTCGCAACTATGGAGAGAGGTAGCCTTGACTGAGATGAGGAAGGTGGACCGACCACGACCACTTTATAACAAGGGTAAGTTGGACCGCACGCGATTTTGCGAATTCCACAATGGACCCGGGCACACAACAGATGAGTGCTGGGACCTTAGAGATGCAGTTGAGAAGTTTATCCGAGATGGAAAATTACGTCAGTACGTTATCAAAACACAAGGGCAAAAGGCCAAGCGCAAGCAGACGGATCGGAGTACAAGCCCGGTCTCCCAGAGGAGAAAGCCGGACGAAGGCTGGAGAAAGCACGATAATGAGGACGAGTTCCCGGAAGCAGAGTTTGATTGCAATGTCATTAGTGGAGGTTACGGAGGTGGCGGTGATACTGCCAATCAGCGGAAGAAATACCTTCGGGAAGTCTTAACCATCAGGGGATGACCGACCTTCAAGCCGGAACCATCTCAAATAGAAGAGCCTCCTAAGCTGTTCTTTACTCAGGAAGATCTGAGGGACGTGATCCCGGGTCATCAAGACGGACTGGTCATAACCGGCCTCCTGGGAAAATGCCGCGTAAAGAAGATATTCATCGATCCTGGCAGTGCCGTGGATATCATCCTGTAGGACGCCTTTAAGCGCATGGACCTCGACCCAGAAAATCTAAAGCCGTGCAGGACAACCTTAATCGGGTTCAACGGAGAGGATACAAGTCCCAAAGGGTGTATAGAGCTAAAAATAACCTTGGGCTCTAAAGAAGCCTTTAAGACTGAGCGAGTCAAGTTTATTGTAGCGGATTTCCCTTCGTCCTACAATATAATCTTAGGCCGACCAACTATTCATAGTTGGGACATGCTCATATCAACTAAGCATCAGAAGCTGAAAATGGTAAGTCGGAAGAATGAAGTCGTCACCATCAAAGGTGATCAGAAGGAATCCCGGCAATGCTAGTTCTCGACGGTTAAAAACAATGAACCCGGAATATCCAGCTCGCAGCAGAAAGGAATTCAAAATTCAGCGCCAATTGCGCCGAGCTCGGTCAACGTGGTAGAGCTGGATGTAAGAGAAGAAGCAAAGTTGATGAAAACAGAGCCTGATGGAGAGCTCACAGACTACCAACTAGGAGAGGAGCCCGGACAAATAACGAAGATCGGGAGTTCGCTTGCCGAGCAAGAAAAAATCGAGCTCAAAAAACTGTTATGGATGAACAAGGACGTGTTCGCATGGAAACCTTCGGAGTTACCAGGTGTCGACCCGGCGTTCTGTTGTCACAAATTGACCATAAATCCACGGTATACGCCGGTCTCACAGAAGAAAAGAAAGATTGCACCGGATCGACAGAAAGCCCTAGCCAAGCATGTAAGAGAACTGCTGGATGCGGGATTCATCAGGGAAATCCAGTATACCACATGGTTATGAAATGTGGTAATGGTCAAGAAACCCAATTGCAAATGGAGGGTGTGCACCGACTACACCGATCTCAACAAAGCATGCCCCAAGGATGCTTACCCCAATGCCAAATATTGACCAACTGGTGGACAATTCCTCAAGATTCCAGCTGCTCTCATTCATGGATGCGTATTCCGGCTATGACCAGATAGCTATGCATCCCGAAGACCAGGAAAAAATAGCTTTTATCACAGAAAAAGCTAATTATTGCTATAATGTCATGCCTTTCGGGCTGAAGAACGCAGGAGCTACTTATCAGAGGATGATGAATCAAGTGTTTGAGGCATAGCTCGGCAGGAACGTCAAAGTTTATATCGACGATATGATCGTTAAGTCAGTTAAGCGATCCGACCACATCCAGGATTTGCAAGAAACATTTGATAAGCTCCGGGATCACAGAATCCGACTTAACCCAGCTAAATGTGCATTCGGAGTACCAGCGGGTAAGTTTCTCGGATTCCTGTTGACAAACAGGGGGATTAAGGCCAATCCGGATAAATGTCAGGCCGTCCTCAATATGGCTGCCCCAAAAAACAAAAAAGAGGTACAGCGGTTGACTGGCAGACTGGCCGCGCTGACAAGGTTCTTACCGAAATCGGCAGAAAATGCTCTTCCTTTGTTCAAGTTATTGAAGAAGGAAGCACAGCATGGAGAATGGAAGTCAGAGTGTGAAGCCGCGTTTGACAAGATCAAAAAATGCTTGTCATCACCACCCGTGCTGTCGAAACCCAAGCCCGGGGAAGATTTGATATTATATCTATTCGTGGCCCCAGAAGCAGTAAGTGTTGCCCTGGTGAGAGAAGATTCGACGGGACAGAAACCGATTTACTTTACAAACCGGGCTTTGCAAAGTTCTGAGCTAAGATATCAAAGGTTGGAAAAGGTGGCCTTTGCGCTCCTCACTGCCACGAGGAGATTACGTCCCTACTTCCAGGGGCATAGAATAATTGTGCGAACCAGTCAGCCGATACGCCAAATACTCCATAAGCCTGACTTGGCAGGAAGAATGACCAGTTGGGCTATCGAACTGTCCGAATTCGACATAATATATGAAGCTCGGCATGCTATTAAATCCCAGGCTTTAGCCGACTTCATTGCAGAACTGGTGCCAACAGAGGTAGTCCCGAAAGCCAACCTTAACATTTGGAAAGTATTTGTAGACGGCTCGTCAAACGCCAAAGGGAGTGGAGCTGGGATCATAATCGAAAGCCCGGAAGGAGTCGCCATGGAACACTCCCTGCAATTGCACTTCAGAACGTCCAATAATCAGGCCGAGTATGAGGCTGTATTGGCCGGGCTATCACAGGCAAAAGATAATGGGGCCAGGCGGGTTCATCTCTCCACCGACTCTCAACTAGTCGCGGCCCAAATCAAAGGTTCATACACGGCTAAGGGACCCTTGCTAATCAAGTATCTGGGGAAAGTCAGAGAGGCAATGGCCGACTTCGATGAGGTCGTAGTCACCCACATCCCCAGGGGAGAAATGCGAGGGCAGATATCCTCTCCAAATTAGCAAGCACCAGGAACCCGGGAAATAATCGGACTGTAATACAACAAAGTCTGAAGGAGCCCACGTGTATCATGGTCATCGCAGCAGCAGAAGACTGGCGAAAGCCCATCTTAAATTACCTGGAAAAGGGAGTTAGCCCAGACGATCCCGGGGAAGCAAGGCAGATAGCATAGACCGCGTTAATGTACACGGTGGTCGATGACCAACTCTACCGAAAAGGCCTCCAATCCCTAATGATGAGATGTTTAAACCAGGCAGAGGCCGAGTACGTGCTATCAGAGATACACGAAGGGATAAACGGACAACACATGGGGGCAAAGGCGTTAGCCCGGAAAGCCTTAAGGGCTGGATATTACTGGCCGACAATGGTCGCGGACTCCAGAGAGCATGTACGGACATGCGAAAGCTGCCAAAAACATGCTCGGATGCTCTGGCCACCTCCGACCGAGTTGAAGACCATCACGGCTCCGTGGCCATTCTTTAAATGGGGTATGGACCTCCTTGGACCGTTCAAACCGGCCGCAGGGCAACTGAAATGGCTTGTGGTGGCGGTGGATTATTTCACTAAGTGGATCGAGGCCGAACCACTGTCGACCATCTCGGCTGCTCGAATACAAAAATTCTTCGAAAGAAATATTGTTGCAAGGTTCGGGATTCTTGCCAAGATCGTAACTGACAACGGTACTCAATTCGTTGACCAAGGCTTCCAGAGGTTGATGTCCGAGCTAGAAATCAAGCACCATTTCGCCTCGGTAGAGCATCCGCAATCTAATGGGCAAGCCGAGGCAGCCAACAAAATCATTGTTGACGGGCTCAAAAGAAGGATGACCAATGCAGAAAGTAACTGGGTCGAGGAACTATATCCGGTACTCTGGGGATACCGAACTAGTGTCCAGACCTCGACCCAGGAAACACCCTTCCGAATGACATATGGATGCGAGGCCATGATCCCGGTTGAAATTGGGCAAACATCATGGAGCAAAGCCAAAGTCATGGAGGAGGGAGAACACGCTAATAGCAAGCAGTTAGCAGCCGAGCTAGATCTCATCGATGAAGTCAGAACGACGGCACACTGCCGAGATCTGGCAACGAAGTAGCTGGTGGCGGCTAAGTATAACCGCAAAGTTAGACCACGAGTATTCGAAAAAGGTGACTTGGTATTACGCAGAGCGGATATCGGAAATAAGAATGCCTGGGACGGAAAACTTGCAGCAAACTGGGAGGGTCCTTACCGTGTTTCAGACAAAATGGGGCCCGAGACCTATGTCCTTGAGACGTTAGATGGCACGCCCATTAAACGAACATGGAACGCGGACAAACTAAGGACTTACTACAGCTAAAGACCGGGATGCACTCGGAATAAACGCACAGCGGATGTCAGTGGTAACTGAGAACCGCTTTTCAGTTTCAACGGATGTCGGTGGTGACCGAGAACCGTTTTTTATTACGCATTGTTTTGCTTTTGGCAGTATTTTCCATTGATTTTAAATTGTCTAATCCCAATTATTTCAATCAATAAAAAATGTGGTTCAATTCATGGGCCAACCAAGTTATTACTTGTGAAATCAATGCAAAGATAGGCCGTAACAAAGACAAGATAATTAAACAAAGACTTGGGTTTCGCGATCCCGGTCATGATAAGATTTGTCAACAAGTCTTGTAAACGTTACGATGCATCGGAACTGTCCCCTGGGGTGGTGTGAGATTGCCATAAAAGATCTTGATCAGGTCGAAATGTTTAGGCTCCTATTCAAAAAGGATATTAGGGCCCGAACATGTGGCAGTTGGCTACCATCTCGGTACGGTACTTTACAAGATAAAGTGCTTAGATGATTTTTGAAAATCGTCTGTTGTTTAGAATGCCCGACCATTAATAAACGTGGCCTGTTTGTTAAAACGTCGGTTGAATATCCAGCAGATTCTGCGCAATATATCTTGACTTTGGCCAAGTTATAAAATAAAGAACCGAGCTTCGTGCACGGATTACGTTCCCCTTTACTCATCAACTGGTGAATTAAAACACGAGTTTGGTTTAAAGGATGAAAATAAAAACATGTAAGATGGGCGAGCTGAGGATGCTAGAAAAATCCGGGAACACCGGCTTGTCATAGTATTAATTTTGAGGGCAAAGGCCCCAGATTACAGAAAAACAAAAATGAAAATGAAAATACTACATAAGGGAAAAAATAAAAAGATCCTAGAAGGACGGCATCAAAATTGGGCTTGGCCGGGCACAGGAGAGCCAGGGGCATCGGTCGTCGGAGCATCTTCCTCAGCTAATTGACCACGGTCATTCTCCGCGAGATGCTCGGACTCTTCGACCGGAGAAAGCGGCGCTGGTACAAATTGCCCGTCCTCTACCGAAGCTCTGAAATCCACAGCGTCTAAATTCATCATAATGTCAGGATTCAGAGCTCGGACTTGGGCCAGGCATACGTTGAAAGCTTCAGCAGCCGTCTCCACGACCAGGACTTCCAGCTTATCCACCTCGGCAGCAGACACCACGAGCTCGGCCTTGGAAGCGTGGAGGTCGGATTGGGCGAGATGGAGGTCCTTCACCAGCCCCGCATACTGACCCTGCAGGGCGTGCAGTGAGGCATTAAGGGTGTCTTCCCGGGCATGACTGGCGTCAAGCTCGGTGGAGAAATGATCCCTCTCAGCAAGGGCCTTTGATAGCTCCTCCACTGCCTTTATCTGCGCCTCTTCCGCTTTCAGGCGTGCCTCCTCAGCCTCCTTCTGCCTGATCTCGGCCTCTTTCTTTTCAACCCGAGCTTTGGCAATCTCGGCCGCAGCCTTGGCGTACTTATGCTTAACAGAAGCATAAGCGTCCAACACATCGGCCGTCTCCATTAGGTGGTCCTGCAGGTGATCGAGGTCGGAGTCGGCAAAGGCCTCACCACTAAAATATTTGCTGGGAGGCTTCACCGCGTATTTGAGCTCCTCCGAGACCCCATCAGTCCATACCTCACCCCACGAGTGAAGGGGAGACTTGCCAGGAAGTGGGGGAGGAGGGACGCTTGTGGCAGCACCGGCGTCCGGGACAGAGGCCGGATTCTCTTCTGCGACCGAGATCGATGACGCTGCCACGGACTTCGATCGCTTGCGCGGAATGAGGTCCATAGAGGCCGGAGAGGGCGCAGCCCTCTTCTCAGCAGTAGTCCTGGTAGGCGAAGGAGCAACCACAACCTTCTTCTGGGAAGAGGACTCCCCTTTCTTTTTGGCCTTAGCCTGGAGCTTCTCGGCCAGTTCTTGGAAAGAAGTCTTCCCCATGTCGGGCACTACAAAAAACATAACAAACATCAGAAAGGACAAGAGGCATACGTAAAAACAAAATATATATATATATATATATATATATATATATATATATATATATATATATCCAAAGAACATCCAACAGAAACCATACTCGGTGAGTACAATTCCTCCACCGACTGTCGGATAAAAATCCGGGAATCAATAACATCCTTCTCGGCCACATGGTCAACCAGAGCTATCACGGTTTCAACCTCGGCTGGCTCTAGGCTATCATCGGAGGATGCAAATATGTTTTGGTCTTGGTCATAGTGAGTTTTCGACCAATACAGAGGAAACAGCAGCTCCACCGAGCTGGAATCGACGCCCTTAAGAAACCACGGTTTATGACCGGTTCAGCGTTGATTTTGAAAAAAGAAGCCTTGAAGCCTTTCCAGGTGTCAGTTGCCACATGGAAAAGCTTCTTATCCGGTTTCCCCCGGAAAGAAACCCAACCCCTCTTTTCTTCAGGCTCCCCGGGTTGACGAGCCCGTTGGATGTTAAAAAAATAAAAGAATGTTCCGGTGGTGGGAGTACGATTTAAAAATCGGCAAAGCCGCTCGAATGCACTAATAAAGCCCCAGGAGTTAGGATGAAGCTGAGTAGGGGCCAGCTGAAGAATGTTTAAGAGATCTACTTGAAACCTAGAAAATGGAAAACGAAGGCCGAGTTTTTTGACGAAGTCTAGATAGAAGAAGAAAAAGGAACGCTTATTCCCTTCCCGGGCAACGCACACCGGTTCAGAAGGGCCGGGAAGAGATAAAGAACAATGATCCCGGTCCCCTAATGGGAGCTCGGCGATCTGATTGGTCGTGGCTTTTGATAGCCTGGACAGCACCCCGATCGCAACCCAGTCATACTTTTCAGCAAGATGACGTGGAATACTGACGGCCGCTGACTCCACGGATCCGGAATCCTCGACAGGACGCAGAGAAGTTGACATACTACATAGAAAAGGCAAAACAAAAATAAATTAGAAACGAAGATGATACCTGAAGATAGTAAAGCGGGACGAGTAGAAACGGCTCCAACAACCCGCGGTTGGATATGCCGGCATCGCGAAGCTATTTCGTCAGCTTCCCATGACCGGCCAACCATCGTGGCCTCAGATATCAGCCAGGAGCACTCCTCGCACGAGCCGATAGGCCGGGTAAGGGAGATGAGGGGCTCCGCGCGTGAAGGAAAGGAAGAGGTGGGTAGAGGAGGACTTTCCCCCTTACCCTTTCCTAAGGGCGGCTCTGAAGAAAAAACCCTAGTGGCAGCAATCCCCCGGCCTAGACTTTCGAGCTCTACAGACTCAGAGCGACCTCGAGCCCTTCCCCTAACCCGACCAGACCGTCCTGGTTGACTACCACCTTCTCCGCCATAACCACGAAGAACGTTTTCCCTCTTTTGTTCTTCGGTCAGAGTTTTCCCGTACAGCCACCAAGCTGTCCGGGGAGGCATACGCTGAATAAGCTCGGCCTCTTCCGGGGAAAAAGCATTTGGATTAAAAGGCGGAGGAGAACCTTGATGACTCATCCCGAGAAGATAGAATTTAAACAGGAAACCGTAAACCAAAGACGGAGAAAAAGGATTGAATAGACCAGAAGTTCAGAGAAGTTCAAGAACAAAGCAGAAGCCAGAACCCAAAGGGGAAGAAACTGGAAAGAACTCACAATAACCTACCCAAAAAAAAGGGGGGGGGGAAAGACCAAGAGACAGAGAAAGAAAGGAGAAAACACAGCCAAATAACCAGAGAAGGAAACAAGGAAAGTACCTGGTTTGAAATAAGTTAAGGGAAGAGGAAATGCGCGAGCCACGAAGACCAGAAATGGGAATCTGAGGAAGATGAACGGGTGACTGGTTGCAAGTTTCTCTCAAGAAGGAAAATTCAAGGTTTGGCAGTTTTCAAAATGCAAAAAGCAGAAAGTCGAAGGCTTTTATAAGCAAAACAAGCAGGCGGATGAGAGTCAAGAAACTCAACCGCCAAAGGCCCAAAGGGCCCATACACGAATGGTGACGTGGACGTTAAAAGGCGTGCACATTTAATGCTGATGGTAAGCAAACACGAAAACCAAGATAATGGGGCAGTTGCTCTACTCAGAGGCCGGCTATTAAACATCAAATCAGCAGGAGGCAATGATGACACTCGTGGCCTCGAGATAAGACGAGCGTTGGATCAACAGATGAGGCGGACAATGATCCCGGATCGAAATGCTCACGTGGCCGACCACATGAATACACCCCGGTTGCCCGACCTAACTCCCCGTGCAATCTCAAACTTGGGGGCAACAAGTCCCGTTCCACGAAAAACTGGACAAAGTACCTGTAAACGGGGAGTAAGACCATATAGAAATATCAATACTACCCGACACGAATAAAGAAGGAAAGTTCGAGAAGGCATGGGAGGAGTTCGGCCTAGAATCAAAATTATAGAACATTAAGGCTGAACATTAATGTTCTCTCGGGATAGCAAACGAATGCAACCCGCGTTAACCGGGATGGGGGGCACCCGTGTCCCACTCAAATAAACCGGAATGCAAATTGATGACAGATGGGGTAACCCGGGGACCAAAAATGTCCGACCTCGGAAAAAGAACTAGAAATCAAAAACCTCAGGACAGCGAAATGAACTAGAACACAGGACGTAACCTGACAAGTACATCCCGGCTGCTCGGAGCCCTGAACAACCGGGCTGGGGGGCAACTATTACGGATATCTCATAAATGGGCCCAGCCCAATAACTAAAGAGCCTAGTCAAAATGACTTCAGTTATGCTCATAACCGCTTCCTTGAAAATATGAGTGGTTTTATCAAGAATATCTATCGTTATGGTAACCGCTTATGAAAGAAGAAGATTATTCAAAAACGCATATCTGGATATCCCTAAAATAAAGGATAAATCCAACTGATTAAGATAAGGCACAGGTACGCCTATAAATAGGGTAAACCCCTTACAAGGTACACACTTCTGAAACCCTAGCTTTTCTATTCACACAGAGCACACACACCACCTCCTCTGGCTATCATTAGCCTGTCGTATACTCTCGAACTACGTGGACTTTGATCCACACTGTGGGACGTAGGACCCCAGGATTTCACCCCGGGCCAAGTCCAACCCAACTTGTGATCCACACTGGATCAAATTTAATCTAAATTAATTTTGTAGATTATTTATAAAATTAATAACTTATTCTTAACCTTAAATTTTACATTTCTCTATTTATCAATAAGCTTAATATTTTCATTCATCAATTTATCACATTTACTTCTCTTCTTTTTTATCACTCGAGGTGTCAATACTAGCTCACTACTCCTCCCTTGATTTATGTCATTTGATGTAACTTGAAAATTGTAGTAAGTTAATTTTAGTGATGCCTAAATGAAAATGATTCAAACAAGAGAAGTTTGTCTCATTTTCTATAAGAAAAATAAGAGGTAAAATCTAGTTTTACAAGTCACATGTCGTGCTTGGTTGATTTTAAGAAATATATCTCCTTAGTGAATAAATAATTGATTTTTCTTATTCCTACTTGCTCAAATAATTGTTGATACTAGGTGTTATTTTCTGTCACTTAATAACTATTTTATTTTTTAAGAGAATGAATCCTTAAACTTTTTAGACATAACGTAAGCATTTAAATAGGCTTGATGAATTATATATGGACTTAGATGCATATCTTTTAAGACTATATATATAAAGACCTACATTTTAAGTAGGTCTTTAAATAGGCTTCAGGCCTTGTCAAGCTTTCAAAAGGCTTAGGCTCAGGCCTAAAAAAAAGCCTACTCACAGGCTCAGACTTTAGATTCCCGTCGCAGGCCCAGACCTACTTAGTTAAAGCCTAGCCTATTTCCACCCCTAATCTTCCTGATTAATTTAATTATATTTAATTTCCTAGAGTGTATGCTTGCGTGCTAGAATAGAAGAATAGAACAAATCTAAACCTTTCCAAGTCATAAAAAATGGCACACTTTGTTTTCTATTGGTGTGTGGGGCTTTCGGTACGTAATGGATTTTGCTGAAAAATATATCTATAAAATTACAATTTCTATAGATAGACTAAAGGAGCTAGTTGTTTTCAGAATGCATGCATGATTGCAGTGTTTGTTTTTAATTTGTTAATTTACAGTAATGTTTTAACTTTAAAAAAAAAAAACTCTTTTCGATTTTAAATATAAGATAGAATTTTTTTTTTTTTTGTCAAGATAGAGTTGACTTATAAGATAGAATTTTTTTTTTGTCAAGATAGAGTTGACTTATAAGAAAAACCACTTCATGCTTCTAAGGAAATAAAGAGGAACGTACTGTTGCCTAATGTTGGAATGCTAAAAATAGTTCTCTCATACAATATTTAACTTATATGTTTAATTCCACACAAAAAAAAATATTGAACTTACATGATAATTACTTACATGATAAGATAGAATTTTTTTTTTGTCAAGATAGAGTTGACTTATAAGAAAAATCACTTCGATGCTTCTAAGGAAATACAGAGGAACGTACTGTTGCCTAATGTTTGAATGCTAAAAATAGTTCTCTCATACAATATTTAACTTATATGTTTAATTCCACACAAAAAAAAAATATTGAACTTACATGATAATTACTTCGCAAGACGTTGTGTAATGCTATATGTATTAAATCTTTATAATTCGGTTATTGCAATTTCCTGTGGATGAGAAACTGGTGGATTTTCGTGAAGAATGGGATTGACAAATTGATTAAGAAAGGTAGAAGACTAATAATTAATAATAAAATATATTTTGTGAAAACATTGGAGGATGTGTAATTCGGCAGATGTGTAATAATGTATTGATTTGTTTAAAAAGAAGAGATCACAGTCTTGGGCCCGCAAAACGTCAGAGATATTTTCATCTTCCTGCTTTATTCACAAGTCACGGGTTCAGATGCAATGAACAAAGGAAAGTATTCGACCAAAAAAAAACAAAGGAAAGTAAGTTGTCAAATACCAATTCAATTACCGGTACTTGGTTTTACACTTTTACAAGCTCAAAGACATGAGCAGATGAAGAAGAAATGGGCTTCAGTTTCAGTATCTTTGTTATACTTGTCTACTTCAGATCCTGCACTACATCACACTGTCTCTGTCACAATATTATCTTGCTCCCGCTTGTGTACACTGGACATAGAGAAGATCCATCCATGGCAGCTAGTAGAGGGAAGAGTGAAGACTAAAGAGAGGGAAGGCTATAGAAGGAGTGGGTGGTGTTTGACACGGAAGAGATCAAGGCGGGAGTGGCCGAGGCGGAGGGAATAGGAGGCTTGCTTGTAGTGGGCCCATGTGAAGGGCCTGTACTCACTCGGTTTCTTCGGCGACACCATCTTCGGCAACGCAGTTATCCGCGAAGTACACCATCGACATTCTTTCCTTCTTTACTCAGTTGCTCATTACCCTGTGCCTCACGCTCCTCAGTCTCCCATTCCTCATCACCTGTTTTTTTTTTTAAAGAAAATATCATATTCAGCGTTATCATCATTATGCGATATTCAAGTGTTGGAATTAGCCAGCAATGGGAAATGGCAACACCAACCTGGAGCACATCGTCCACCATGACGAAGAACTCATTCGGGTTTGGGGCCACCGGGATCCACAGCCCGTCATGTGTGCATATCCGGCATAGAGATTCTTGTGAAAAATGGCATACATGTATCCGCATGATCAGAAAATAGATGTTTGGAGGAGGCTTGGAAGAAGAGAATTCAGACAGCTAGAAAGGGAAGAAGGGTGATCGAAAAAAAAGAGAGAAAGGACTAATTGCATATACATGGAATAGATGATTTTATATTGAATATTCAAATTTTGAATTTGAAATTTGAATTGGAAAAAATGGAGGGAGGGAAGACGTGTGTGAATGGGAGCTGTGATGATTTGTCGAGTGTAATGGCGGAGGAAAACCAAAGAAAGCTGATTCTAGTGCGCTAATAGTGGAGTACGGAAGGATATGGACTAAACGGATGGGATTGGCAGAAAATATTGTGGACTTCTCCTATCATGGGGTGACATGTGGGCCAATAATTGAAGGGCTAGAAGATTTAGATCGATGGATAGATAGATATATTAGATGAGATATATGTGACAATTGTTTCTTATTTAAAAAAATAAAAAGTGGACGGAGTAACATGTAGGCTATATGGGCCAAGCCTAAAAGTTGGTATGCTATATAATTATGTTTTTTAAAAGCCCAACCCTTAATTTAAACAAACTCAAGGGTGTGTTCGGAAAACCTAGAAAAACACCGTTTTAGACACTTTTTCGTATGTTGAGATAGAATTCATCTAAAATATTTATCTCATAAATCGTAAAAACACTTCTAAAGTATTAAAACAAATCAACACTTCTTTTTAAATCATAAAAACTCTTTTGAAAGGTTAGAACAATAAGAGAAAAACTTATTTTATTTTTTCAGGAGAAAAGCATTCCCAAACCCTCCCTAGTTGGCATATTATTAAGGGAAAATGATAAATAAATATAATTTAAATTACAAAAATCATAAAATGTCTATTAAATCAGTAAAATGACAAATATGTGATAGGATATAAATATAAGATTTTGAGGTTTGAGTGTTGACAACTTGAGTATATATAATGACACTTTAAAAATAATAATTAACAACTTAAGTATACATAGTAACAATTTATATATGTAAATCACCTAGGGGGTGAATAAGTGATGTTGTTAAACTTTGAAAAATTTTCAGGCAAAGTAAGATAGAGAGGAAAAGAGATAAATACACAGACGATATGTCCTGGTTCGGTCTTAAACTTAACCTATATCCAATCCCCAGAATTCCTGAGATTTCCACTAATTCTCTCGTCACAATTAAACTGTATTTGGATGATCCTCACTGATCACTCCCCTTTACAAGTTGTAATTGTTTGCCCAATCACTTGAGGTCCCAACCTCAAGTTTTTACAACACAATCAAGTAGAAAGATTTATAAACTCCTAATGAGCAGATTAAATGATAATCACTAAAGCATAATTGAGGAAATGCTACAAAAACAGAGTTACAATAAATGATATTAAATTTTTGCAGCGTTTCGATAACATCCAATTGTTTGCGTTAATGAATGCTTCTTCAATTTATAGCTTCGTCATTAATGCCGTTAAAATCTAGTCGTTGTCTCTGTTTTGTAATTATGGTAGTTGCAACGTCGATATTATGACCGTTGGAGTTCATTAAATGCTGGTGGTTGGCCTTGGGAAGATAACCATGCATAAGGAATGTTTCTGTGAGGATTGACTCCGGTTTATTCTTCCTTATTCAACTGTTGTAGTAAAAGCAGAAAGAATATAGGAGTCCTTTATCATTATCAGATACTTTCTTGCTGATATAAGGAATTGCATTAAATGCTGCTGACATCATGTATCTACTTTTATCCCAGATATACATTAATCCCATCTTCCTGAGACTTCATCAAAAAGCTCCTTAAATATGGTTAGAAACAATGATATGAAATATCAGGAAATAATCCAATCATACTTAATCAATCAGATTTAATCATCCATCAGACAAAATCAAGTATATGGTCTTTGCCTCGAGTCAGAATATATGCCTCGAGTTTCATCATAAACTTGAGTTACTGATCATAGACTCGAGCCATAAATGTGGGATTTCAGAGCAGTGATGAACGACCATTAAACCTTTTGCCTCGAGTCTTAGGGTAAACTCGAGGCACTATCTGTTGCCTCGAGTTAGTCATAAATTCATTCAAGAATAACGCTCTTTGAGGCACTACTTCAAACTTGAGTTATTGGATCCTAGCTCGAGTTTTGATTGATACTCGAGTTTTCTTTATTCACCTCGAGTCAGACCATTTGAAATATCTTAGATTTGTTAAGCTTTCTAACTCGAGTCATCATCTCTACCTTGAGTTTTGTCCTCAACTCGAGTCAGAATGTGTTACCTCGAGTCAAGAGCTTTCAACATGCAATTTCTTCATAATTTTCACATTTGTCTAAGTTTGAGTTTAGTTATCATCAAAACACATGTGGAGCTAACAATATATACCCAGGTTGCTAATTTCTATATTTAAGTTGTCAACATTCAAATTTCAAAATCTTATACATCTACTAGGTTACCTATTTATCCTCTTAATAATTTAGTAGACAATTTAGAGTTTGTGTAGTTCAAATACTATTTTTCTATGATTTTTCCTACTATTAATAAGGTAGCGTGCAAAAAAAAAGGCATGATATGGAAAATAATCCTCCGCGCTAATGCCATTATGTATAGGGAAGGGAGGGTGACAAAATAAAGTATTTGGATCTGGATCCCTTTACCCCCTTTGAATGTACTACATGTGGGTATTGGCAAAAGTATGGAAAAAACCTTAATTAATTGATTAATTACCAAAATGCCACTGAAGCAAAAGTATTAACTCATCTGCCCCCTGTAATCAATTACATGCCTTATGTAATCAATTACAGGGGGTCAGATTTCTTTTTTTTTTTTTTTCATTTTTTGCACTATGTAATCGATTACGTCACTATTTAGTAATCGATTACGTAAAATTGGCACTATGTAATCGATTACGATGAGTGACGTAATCAATTACATAAAATCAAAAGGCAAATTTGGCAGTTACCACGCGACGTAATCGATTACGGCATGGCTCGTAATCGATTACATATCGCGGAATCAGTTTTTAAAAAGGCTAAACGCTTCATTTTCCCTCATTTCTCATTTCTTTAACCGATTAGGGCTCCCCCACTCTCATCCATTGTGATTTTCGGCCAGAAAGCTGCGGATTCAAGCCGTGGGTTGAGGAAAAATCAAAGATTTACTCTCACTTGCGTTGATTTCGGTAGGATTTCGGTACCCATTGTGTAACATCCCACCTTAAAACAGCGGAATTTTTTTTTTAAAACGGTGATCAGAGTAGAGCTTTTTTAACAAAACGAGTAACTGAACCTTGATAAAACATAACCACAGTGTAATTGTTCTATTACAGTCCTCTAATGTCCGAAGGAAAGTGAAATACATAACTAGAGAAATAACAAAATAAAAACTCTGTCTTGGGTCCTACACCGCCTGCCTGCCTCTCTCTTCCGACCTTGATCCTCCCGACTCTGAAGCTACAGCTGAGATCCAATTCCCGATTGGATCTCAGGTAACGGTTAACCTTATGCTCAAATAAGACAGTATATGGATAATAGCATGTACATAATCACATAACAGCAATATATCACTACATAAGCACACAGCAGATGCATGATCACATATTGGCATAACATAAGCACACAGCAATATGTAAAGCCCCACATAATGTTTGCACATAACCAGTGCCACGACGGCCCATCGTGTCCTCAGCGCTAGGAAAACCCAACGGCGTTATCAAGACTATAACCCGTATAAAGCTGTATGTATATCGACAACCCTAGACAGAGCTTCAGTATATAAGCATGTCTATCACATATACGTATATGAGAAGCATAAGAGTTAAGGTTACAATACGCGTCCGTACCTCCGTTGACGATTCCGGGCACTTTAGTAGGATTGTGGTACGCTTGACGGCGGTATGACAGCGGAAACAGCGATTCGTGATTTCGGGTATCCTATAAGGATAGTATCACCAGTGTGAGCATTTAAGATCATATCAGGAAAATTTCAGTACAAATTACCATTTTGCCCCTACATTGACTATTTGGCGGAATTTCGCCAGCATTTCGCTATTCTGATTTTAAACTTTCAAAATTTTTGCTATAACCCTTCCTCTAGCATACTCCTAAGATAAATATCATATTTATTCCTAAAAACATGATATCTAAGCTAACTTTAAGAATTAAAGACTACTCTAACAATTCTATTATAGCTACCGAAAAACTACTTAAACTAAAGACTAAGGACTGAAGAACTTACTCAGAGCTTTGCTATGAACTTCTTACTCCTCTTCCAGAGCTTCTCTCTCTAACTTCTCTCTGGGATTGTGAGTGAATTGGTGAAGAATGAAGAGAAATGAGAGGCTATTTATAGAAAAAGGGAGTGGCAATTCCGTAATTTTGTTGAACTTGTCTGGTTGAATCCTGACCGTCGGATCGCACTTTTTTGAAGTGGCTTGATCTTGGCCATACACCTATAGGCCGACCTCCCCCTCCCATAAGAAGACAAAATTGATGACATCATCATGCTTATGTCATCTTGCTTTATCAGATGAAATTCCTTGTTCGATGTCCTGATCGAGAAATTTTTTGTAAAATCTTAAATTTTCGGGAACAACACTCTGAAGGTCTTTTCTTCCTCTTCAAGAATACTAAATTTTCCTATCCTTATACTCTCATTAAGGATATTCCGTTATCTGCCGAAAATCCTCGGTATTCGCGACCGGTTACAGAAATAACCTCTGCCGGTGCCAACTTCTGGATAAAAATCCATTTGTTCATAATATACTCTGGTTCTAAAAACTTAGTTCAAGGTCCTTTAGATAAGATTTTATTTCTATTCGTGGTCATTTATCCTGTTCACTTTTTATGATATTATTATTTAATTAACACATGTTTTAATCTTATATTATTATTATATTACAAAAATCTAATTTCATCCTTATCCCTCCCCCCTAAATTTCGGCCAACACACATAAATATATATAATTAATTTTTTTTCATTTATCCTAATATCCTATTTATCTTGTATTTATTTTTCCCAAAATTTTCCTAAATTTCTATAATCTTATAAAATTCCCAAAAATTACTTAATTAATCCCTTAATACTTTTCAATAATTTTTTTAATTAAAACCAATCATTTTCTCACAACAATTTTATTGACATTAATAATTCAAGCTCCCTGCAATTTATCAAAAATCATAAAGTCAATTTTAGTCTCAGAATACTTTTTAATTTTCCTTCTTTTTATTTTCATAGGAAATAATTTATTAAATTGTCTAATTTAAGAATAATATACTTTCTAAATTTTTAATAATTGTTTCATACCTTTTAGAATTTTTTCTTAATTCTCCTCAAGGTACTTTATGGCCTTAAGGTGCATTTTTCATATTTCTGTTGATAAATTTCCTTAAATTTTCTTAGTGTTTTCCTTTGAACATAGACTAATCATATATCATGTGGAGATCAAAATCTTCATAAATGGACATTTTTATTATTGTAATATAATATTCCAAATAATAGTTATCCGGGTATTACACATTGCGAATTTGTTCGTGTTTTCTCCGTTTTTCTGAACATACGGTGCATGTAATCGATTAGGGTTTGTTTTCTTTAAATATGTAGTGTTTTGATCAATGATTTGAACTGTTTGTTGTTGTTTTTGAACAAGTAATAGATTAAATTGGTGTTTTTGTGCGTTTCGCAAACAATGTGGGTATGTTTGCATGTGAAACTGATGTAAACAATGGGATTGAAGCACAAATTACATGTTATTATGTGTATGGATGTTGAAGATTATTGATTACGTGGAGTTTGATTGATGATTGTGCATTTTTCTTTCAATTACATTGTCTCCGTTGACCGATATTGATTATGCATTGTGATTATGCCATTAATTGTGTTTGTTTCATGTTTGTTGATGACTTATATTGTATCTTTGTAGGTATTTGTTGTTATCATGCCTCCACGCAGACGAGTTTACCCTCAAAGCGAGAGACGGTCGAAGGCATCGATGAAGGGTGATACATCCGGCTCTCAGGCATAGCCGGCAGATCTTCGCTACGAAATTCTTTTGTCCAATAATGCAGCATCCCACAGAACCTTCGTTTAACACTTTGTGGGCAGACTCATGATCAAGATCAAGTCATTGGACATGCAGTTTTTTGCAGAGGAGGGATTTGATATAGTCCCACTAGTGGAGGCTTCGCATCTACATGGCTTAGTGGAGTTCGTCAGTCCCTACTTAGAGGATATGGTTAAAGCCTTCTACCATAACCTCAGTTACATCAATGGAGTGCTGAAGTTTCGCGTCTGTGGCATTGATATAGAGATGACTGCTCCCATATGGGCCCATATGCTGGATATGATTTTGATATAGAGATGGTGGACCAGTTGTAGTGGAACGCTGTCTTCGGGAGGCGCTTACTAGAGCAGTGCAAGTTCGTTCAGAATGCACAGGGTGTCTGGATATGCACTGCCACTGACGAGGACGATGCACCGCCTGCTTCCCCCGTGGTTCATCGTGAGGTCTCTATGCCGGACGATGACAATGATGAGGATGAGGACATGGTTGAGCCGGATGGTGGATTCTTGCTCCGTGACGTCATGCTGTAGATGAAGCAGATGGACCTCCGATAGAGAAAGCGGTGGAAGAGCCATGAGCAGCGGTGGAGGAGCCACGTTGAGAAGGAGAATGAGCGGTGGCGGTGGATGCAGAGCCAGATGCACGGGCTGGAGACCGAACTACGGCAGTTATAGGACGGACAACATCAGGAGGCAGTCGGAGAGAAGGACTAGGTGCCTGATGTCTCCCATGAGGAGGAGGAGGAGGATTCAGAGGAGGATGCAGATTAGATAGCTATATTTTTTTTTGTCGGACATGATGTTTGTATTTGGATCTTGTAATTTTTTTTTACACTTGGTGAAGTTGTACTGATTATGACATTTACTTTAGTTATGAATGTTTATGCTTTTAGTTCATATGATTTGAGGTGATGAATTTTGCAAATGATATGTCGTAGGATGAAAAACGGATATAGGAACATCGATGGACTAGGCATAGTGTAGACGATTAATTGTTGGTAAAAAGACCTTCCCCAAGTCGCATTTGTAGGTAAAAAGAAGTTGGAAATCAGTTTCGTCATGCACCAATTTGAAATCTCTTCTTCATTGTGCTTCGTGTTAGAGTATTCTAATTTATAATTTTATTATAGAATTGAATATATATAATATAGAATTAGAATATGAATTTTATATTTTAATTCTTTTTTATTTTAATTTAAATTATAAATAGATTTTTATATTCAATTTATAAATATAATTCTAAATAGAATAATAAATAATAAGAAAAAAAGAATTAAAAGATGTCATAAGAGTCAATTAACGTTTGTGGCGTCAAGTATATTGACGCTATTGGTGGCGTTAGTTAAACACCTGACGCCACCACCAATATTTTCTGATGTGGTACGATGTGACATCACAAATTGTGATGCCATTAGTGCCGTCTCCCCATGACTCCATCAACGGTCTTATTCTAATTTAATTTTTGCATAGTGTATTATTCTAATAAAATATTTACTAAAAATTCTTATATTGGTGCTTTTCCCCAATTTAGAACATTGATAGAAAGTGAAAGATTATAACAGGATTGGGCAAATTTCTATAAACAAAAAATAATTACCCTCTACTTTTTTTTTTTGTTTTAAAAAAAACCATCCATAAGTGTTAAGTTACGCTATCTCCTATGCCCCAAACAGATAAGTCTTCCAATATTTTAAGATCGAAAATTTTATTTTATTTTTCTTTATAAAAAGCATATGAGATTTGAAAAAAAACGCTGCATCTAGTTTTCTTAAAAAACATTAAGCAAGGACCAAGGTGACATTCAAATTGTGCTTCCAACATTTAATAAAGTTAAAAAAAAAAACCCTTTTGTTAAAACTCTTTGGAGCAATTCGGAAACACCATAACAACAACTTAGTACTGGATTTTGATTGTTGTTATATTTTTTTAGGGTTAAGTAATAAATTTATCTTAAAAGTTTTCACTTATGAATAATGTTACTTTAAAAGTTTCTCTTGTTTCAATGTTATCTTAGAAGTTTCAAAACGTAATGATGTTACTCATTTTTGTTAAAAAGTTAACGGTCAATATTAATTTTTTGACAATCAATGTTAGTTTTTTAATAAATAGGGCAATATTTCTAAGTTTTGAAACTTTTGAGGCAACATTGAAACAAGAAAAACTTTCAGGGCAACATAATGCTTAGCCTATACTTCCATGATGAATGTGCTACTATGATTAAAATTACTTAAGTGTTTTGGTAATTCTGAAACTATGATTTTAAAAGTTATTTTCTGTAAATCGAGACAAAATTCCTCCCACATAGCAATAGTTATTTTCTAAAAGCTAATCCAATCACACAAGCAACTATTATTGTAACTTTTTTCTTAGCCTCTTAACAATATACTTCCTCTGGTTCTTATTATAAGGTATCAACTAATAATTCTTACAAAACCAATAAAAATATTTAATGTCATTAAATTTAAGTAATTTGCAATATTACCCTTACCAATTGCATTAAACTCTAATAATTAATACTCTCATCCACTATTCTTATTAATCATAAACATATATGAAAAAAAATATTGAATGCTTTTTGGAAACAAACAAATACTTATAAAAAAGATCAAATGCATTTATTAGTTCATATCTTATAATAAATATAAGAGAGAGTATGAAAAATACCATCACAATCTTCATTCTATTTTGCCTCTTATTTCTTCATGCAGGACCAAAGAACGAAACCCCAACCATTTGTTATTTTATTGAAAATAAAATACAGAGTAAAAAAGAAACATCATAAATATATTGTTACGGATATCTCATAAATGGGCCCAGTCCAATAACCAAAGAGCCCAGTCAAAATGGCTTCAATTATGCTCATAACCGCTTCTTTGAAAATAGGAGTGGTTTTATCCAGAATATCTATCATGATGGTAACTGCCTATGAAGGGAGGAGATTATTCAAAAAAACATATCTTAATATCCCTAAAAAAAAGGACAAATCTAACTGATTAAGATAGGGCCCAGGTACGCTTATAAATAGGGTAAATCCCTTACAAGGTACACACTTCTGAAATCCTAGCTTTTCTATTCACACAAAGCACACACACCACCCCTTCTGGCTATCATTAGCCTGCCGTATACTCTCAAATTACGTGAACTTTGATCCACACTGTGGTACGTAGGACCCTGGGATTTCACCCCAGGCCAAGTCCAACCCAACTTATGATCTACACCAGATCATATATAATGTTTATAAACAAAAATAAAGGGAAAAATGTTCTCTCTTTTTCCTAGCTAGATCCTCGGTTTTTACTGAACTAATATATAACTACAGTTATCACTTAATCTATTTCCCTGGCATATTGTTAAGAGTAACTATTTTTAACAAAAATATTTGATAAAATGGTGTCCCGTGGTTATTGTGAATCACGGATTCAATAATGGCGAATCTATCGAACGACCAATGTCTACGTCTCCATTGTCTTACGGTGCAACTGTTCGCATCTGATCGCTCTGCTATTCCACATGCGCTCACCTTCGTAAAAACATCAAGCGCCAAAATTTCGCGGTGCCTTTCAAAATTTTGAAATTTTCGCAGAAACGGAAAACTTCAAAACGCAATGTTCGAATCCTTTGATCTTTCCCTCTATCTCTCAGATCTGACTCAAGAGCCCAGAGAAACACAGGGTAAATTCAAATTTTCGAAGACCTTTTGGAAATTTGAGATTGAGACGCTTTAGCCCCAAACTTCATTTCTGTTTCGCCCCCAACCTTTCATTATTCTCTCTCCTCTCCCTCTCACTCTCTCCATATAAAAAAGAGATGAATGTTCGAGCTGATTTCTGATTTTGTTTTGGGTTGCTTTGGGAAACATAACTATCCAAATTTGAATGTCTTGGATCCAGCTGGTTGTTTCTGCAATTAGGTTCATTTTGTCTTGGGTCGGAATATTTTGTTCTAAAGATTCGGGTTAACTTGTTAATTCTCGTGTTCAGTTGAGCTATTATGGTGAGAGAGCAGAGAGTAGAATCCTTCTACACCAGACTACGCGAGTCGGCAGTTGCTTCGTCTTCATCGCCCTTGCTCATATTCCCGTCAACCTCTGATGTAGACTCGCTATGTGCTTTGAAAATCATCTTCCATGTTCTCGAATCTGATTCGGTCCGATATGCATGTTATCCCGTGTCCTCGTTCCAGGAGATTCACAAATACGCTGGAACCAGTTTAAATTCATCTGACGAGCCTGTTTCGATCCTGTTGATAAATTGGGGGTGCCACAGGGACTTGAGGAAGATTTTGAATCTGGGTCCTTCTGCACGTATTTTCGTGATTGATAGTCACCGTCCAATTCATCTTCACAATTTGAGCGATGATAATGATCAGGTGGTCGTGCTATATACACGAGATGATGAGCAGCAGGCTGATTTGGCCTATGACTTTGATGTGTCGGCTTTGGCTAATGCTACTGACTTAAATAGTGACGGTGAGGAGGGTGAAGAGGAATCTGATAGTGATGGCCACAATGACAGTGAAAGTGAAGACGAGGGACATAGGGATGGATCCAGGAAGCGAAGGCGAGTTTCTCAGGATAATGAACAAGACCCAGTTCAGCTTTTTCGGAAGCTGAAAAAGGAATATTATCATATGGGTACATTTCATGGGAAGCCATCTGGGTGTTTGACGTATGAATTATGCCATTTTCTGCGGAAGAACACAAATGAACTGCTGTGGCTCGCTTGTGTATCTTTAACGGATCAGTTTATTCATGAGAGGCTAAGTGACGAACGGTACAAAGATGGGGTTATGGAGCTAGAGCAGCACATCAACAGTTCGGGGAATTTGGATGCTGTAACTTGTATAACACTGAAAGATGGGACAAAGATCCGGGCGCCTAATTCAACTAGAATCACATACGAAGAGGAACCAAGGCTTATGTTGCTAAAAGAGTGGAATCTGTTTGATTCAATGTTGTGTTCTTCGTACATTGCGACCAAGTTAAAGACATGGAGCGACAATGGAATGAAAAAGCTGCATCTTCTGCTAGCCCGGATGGGGTTTGCTCTTGTTGATTGCCAACAGAAGTTTCAATATATGAACTTAGAAGTCAAACGCAAAATGAAAGATGAATTTGAGCGATTTCTACCTGAGTATGGGCTGACTGATTTCTATTATCGTAGTTTCTTAAGAATACATGGTTATAATTCAAGGGTGTCTGCGGCAGATGTGGTATACGGCGTGACTGCCCTGCTTGAATCATTTGTGAAATCAGATGGCTCCTGTGCTTCCAAGCAATTTGGTGTAGCTTATGATGCACTGTCCTTAAGCAATCTTGATAAGCTAAAATCTGGAATGCAGTATGCAATTAAGATTCAAAGGGCCATTCTAAGACAAGGAAGCACAGCGATAACCAAGAGTGGCTCTATAAGAAGTGGGAGGAAATTCAGATGGGTAAAACTTGAAGATTCTGCTGACACAAAGTTACTGGGTTACCCCCAAGCTTTGACAAAGTTCTGTTATTTTGTTATGGATGCTTTGCGAGAGAAAGGAGCAAGAATGAAGCCTCTACTTTGTGCTTGCCTATCTCAAGAACCCAATAAGATGTTGATTGTAGGTGTTTGTGGGAAGCCCCGTCTTGGTGCAGGTAAAGGAAATTCATTTGGAAATGCATTTAGAAATGCTGCTGAGGAGATTGGAGCAGACTTCTTTCATGAATTGTTTGAATCTTCATGGATTGTTTTAAATGCATCATCAGTCAATTCTTTCATGGTTCGGTTGACTGAGAGGCTATGATTTTGCAGTTCAACGTAACATCCTTTGAAGAAGTATGTTCTCTTAGTGCATTTCCATGCCGGAGATTATTAATAAAATATAACATGCAACAACTGATAGGGCAAGAACATATGACTGTTGTATTGTGATTTATAGACTGTTGAAATATGATTTGTAACATCTCTTTAATCTTTCCAAATGTGTATTCTGTAATTCTATGTTCCTTCATTTAACACTCTTATGAAGCCACTGTTTTAATTTCAATGACGAGGCTCATAAATCACGAGCCAAATATTCGATTGGAATTTAAATCAGTAAAATATTTGCAGATATTATTATAGATTTAGTTGCGTTCAGAAATGCTTCGGGATGGATTACAGCATTTGTAAAGATGAGTCAATATATATTATGGATGTATTAAAACAAATGATAATCTGTCCAGGGGAGAGCGGATAAATGTTTTTATTAAAGTTTGACATTTTTTTCTTTATGAAGGTTTAAGGACTTCTGATCCTGTAACAACTGTTTGTGAACTATATGGGAGTCCCATGTTTTGTTTTCAGTCTTCCCTTTGACCTTATATATTAAGTTCTTTTGAGTTGTTCCTGTACATCATAACAGCATTAGAAGTCAGGGTATTTATTTCAATGCAGTAGACAGATGGCGTACTCACTATCCTTTCTACCATCTAAGTTTGCATGCACATCAATATGTTGGGCACATTTATAGGTAGCGAATTTGCACACTTCAGAAGGGTTGTTGTACTATTTGTTCCTTTCTTGAGTAGATCTGTGTAAAATTATAAGATTACTAGAAACGAATTTGGTGCCCATCAATACCTCACGTGTTGCACTTCTCAATTGGTGCACTAGCATGTGCCCTGTGCACCCTTTTCTGCGGCCAGAAGCCAAAATATGCAATATTTCAGGCCGGACTTCAGTTCCGTTTATCCAATCGCTGCCTTAATCTCCGTCTCTGCTCTATTCTGTTATTTTTCTTCATGTACCTTCGCTGGAACACGAACATAGTTAACAACTGTTGCCATAACAGTGATGATTTTATTCTTAACTAATGCCCCGCCTTTTCTTCTGTTTGACATTGTAATTGTAAGTATTGACTTTTGGTTCTGTTTGGACTTGACTTTTTTTCTTTTCTCATTTGCTCTCATCCTTTACCCCATTAATGTCCATTGGATTAAGATTTAATGATTCACATTTAATATTTTATAAAAGTATGATTAGAATGGAAGGATGAAAAGGAAATGGAGAGAAGGATGAGAAGAAAGTATTAAATATGGATTATTAGATCTTGATCTAATAATCATGAAGAGGGTAAAGAATAAGAACGGATGGAAAAATAATCAGAGAAATAAGAGAGAAGCCAATCCGTTTTGGAATGTATATGTTGATGATAATTCTAAAATATAACTACTTTCCTAAATCTCCTCATTTCCCATTTAGTATGTAAATCAATTTTTTCACGGTTGAGTTTACTACCATGTTTCATCCGGATATTTTCAGGACCATCACTGAATTGTGGAATGAAAATTTTGAATGACAAATGATATTCACATTCTGGTTTCTGAATTGTCAGTTACTGTCACCTCCAATGAGTTAAGATTCCTTGGAAGGGAACCATAGGGAAAGAGTTCTCCTTTGGACATACATTCTGTTGCTATAATATTTTCTAGGTGAGTGATGGGTACATTTTGCTGGCTATGCCCAGTGGTAAGAGAAGTCAACTTGAGAAAAGTCACCGTAATTTAAGTTCTGAAATACGACAAAAAAAAAGGGTAAGAAATTTTAGATATTCTTTGAAATCGTTTGATGTGATGAATGATTGAGATAAATGGAACATTGACGCATGTTGAGTAATCAGAATTCACAACATTCTTGGGGAGAGACTAACCTATTCAATGGGAGGATTATTTTCTCGCATTGTTTCCTTCACCGCTGAATTCATAAGGTTCTGTTTTTCTGTTACTGCTACATTAAGTAAAATCACTCACTTCTTGCTGGAGTAAATCTTAAGGGTTGTTTGAATTAATGTTTGAAAAACACATTCACAAATGCCTTAAATTAAGGGCTTGTTCGAATTAAGGACCCTTTTTTTGTTGATGCCCATATATATAAATGCTTCATCAATCTGATAAATGAGGCATTCTTCAGGGCATGACTATAACTAATCCCACAAAATTTTTATATATGAAGGTTATTTAAAAGCACATACTTTGACATAAATTTAAATGAAAACCTGCCACAATCATACATTCAAGTCCCAAGCATATCATTTACCAATTCATCAGTAAAGAATTACATAACCCGCATGTTATTAAAATATCTTAACTAGATACAGATGAAAACAAATTTCAAAACAAGGCAGTTACACAACAGAGGGTAAATTGTTAAAAACTCGAAAGAAAGAAGAACATTGATCTTGGGCTCAAAGTAACTTCACTGACCAAATGAAAAAGAGACGGCGTGTAAAAAAGCAAGCATGAAGTAGTATAGAAATATGATCAAATACACATGTCTAGCTTCTCTCCACGTGGTTCAATCCTATCTTGACCAGATGCACTCAGAAGTACTAGAATTTACCGCAGAACTTGTGAAAAGTTGCACACAAAGCTCCACAAGGTACTAGTACTTTCTTTGCATGCACCCGGAGATTAAAGAAGGCACCTGAAGAGAAGCTGAACTCTCTTTTAATGATAATTTCCACAGTGGTAGCCTCGGATATTTACAAGTCCTACACAGTACACACACCTCATATGATCATTCACAACAACATTGTCAGATTCTCCCTCTGTTTAGAATCTCATCCACACACACTTTGCCAAGAGATTATTTTTTGCACCATCCAAAGCAGCAACTCTGCAGAAGCCAAGAGGGGCAAAAACAAAAAGAGAAGTTTCAGCCGGGTGAAAAATAAAAACCACTTACAGTACAGATGTTCAGAATACAGGAATTGTTGGCGATATTATACCTGGGCTTTGTCATCATTGACTTTGTTCCGGTCAACATATGGTCTGTTTGGTGGGGTGCCCGGCACATTTCCAGCCCCACCTTGCCTCTCCTCTCGCACCTTGTTGAAAATGTGTGTATACCCATCAGCTGAAGCTGGATTACTCTCATCCCAGTCGCCAAACTTGGGAACGGCAGCACCTCTATCCGGCTGTCGCATCAGAATGAGAAAATCATGATAAGTTTCAAGGACAGAGTTGAAAGTGAAGAAAAGTACCCTAAAGACACAGGAGTCAAAATTTTTAGAAATTTTCCATTGATCAATCAATCATATTTGATGCAATACAGATTAAGATTTTGAGATATACTACCATTTTCATAATAGAGAGATGTTTGATTCATTAGCTTGGTTCTTGAAAGGTAATAACCTTTCAGTCCAACCCTTTCATATAACACATCAATTCAATTACGCAATAACATCTAATCAGCTCGTGTCCTAACAGTGTTGTTCATGCCATATACGAAGAGAACTTTATGACGAGTATCTGTATGTTCTGCCAGCATAGTTATAAATCTAAACCAAATAGTTCAACGTTTTCTGTTGGTATGCATCCCGGTGCGTTGCCAACCATCACACAACCGACTTTGCTGACGCAAGGTTAACAGATCTCATGGCATGAACGAATTGTAAGATTTTTATTTAAGGAATAAACTAATGGAACATGCATCTTCCAAAGACCAAAATGATAGTTTATTCTAAGAATTGTTTCTTTTTCCAAAAAAAAAAAAAAAAAAAAACTTTCATGTGATGTGAGGCACAGTAATAAACAGTAGAAGAACATATAGAAAACTAACAGTTTCGTCGCCCCGGTTACCCGGTTTTAGTCGGGATCTTCCTGGGGTACCATGGCTGTTTTCATAGTTCTTTCCTTCCCAAGAGGGACTATCTTTGCCTGGGTTCCTTGACTGTCGATGAAGGGGTGAGCGCTCAAAGCTGTATTCAGACCCAGCACTTGGTCTTGTTGGTTTTTTACGGGTATCGGCAGATCCTCCTCCGTGACCTCCAGGACGAGCTGGAGAGCCAAAGGAGTTATTAGGATTACCATCCATGCTCCTCTGTAAATCAAGTGATGATTTTGATGATGTCTTTCCAGCTGGATCCTTTAAATCAGCCCTGGGTTTTGGAGGATGTTGGTCAGAAGAAGATGAATTATGAAGGACCAAATCAGGATTTTCCTCAGGATCATTTGGATTTATCATCTTCGTGCCAGTTCGATCTTGCCGAGCCTTGTCAAAGAAAGCCGTATAAGCAACACTGTCATTATCCCAATTGCCAAATTTTGGCACATGAGAACGTTGCTGTCAATTAACAAATTAAAAAGAGCCTGTTAGGTATTGATAATATAAGTTTCAAGTGCTAATGGATGTCCTTGTACATATCTAGCTCATTGTCATCAGTAATGAAAACCAAGGAGAGAGATAAAAAGAAAGGGAAAAAGATAATGTTCCTCTTTATGCTTTCTTAGCAATGAGGATCATAATAGGGCACTTCAAGAATAGTAAATCAGGCTTCAAAATTCAAAAAGCTACCATGTTACTCCCAAAGAGAAATGGTGTTGCTGGTGACATCCAGATTTTATAACAAGAGCATTTTATGTAAAGACAATTCGCAATTTAATTAAATAATGAAGAGCAGCAAATTTTTCAACTCTAACTACAACAAACTTGGTGCTGTTCTATTTGTTCATGGCAATCCTAGAAAATAGGGACCCATGTATCAGTTAAGACACCAAATCAGAAAGAGTGCTACAAATTATATTTGATAAAGTACAATTAGAAGACAATTAAATTGCAAATACTCCTTCGCGTCCTTAATATATGACATATTTGCCTAATTTGATTAGATTAAGGAAGTTAATTAATATGACATGTATTTTCTAAAACACCCTAGTCACCTTCTTTAATTCCCTCATTCCCTCTCCTCCTTGATTATTGTTGAGAGAGCATTAATAGGGTTAAATTAGAAAAAGAATGACAAATATGAAAAATATAGCTTATATTTAGAATCAATATCTACTCTCCAGATATATCCTATAAGGACCGGAGTGAGTAATACTTTCAATTATGGTTTTGATAGAGTACACTGATAAAAATATAAGCAATTCATCCAGTAGACATCAATGCATTGACTATATGGAAATATAATAATATGAGTTCCAAATGTAGGCATTAAAAAAATAAGCACAACTTCAACTATAGCCATATCAGTCAAAATATGATCTCATGTTAGGTTTTACTAAAGAAACAGTTAAGAAGCATGAATCAAAACCGTTCATGGGCTTTCTAATATTCTGTGATGACATGATGCTATTAGAGCCTTCGTAGCTGTTCAAGGAAGCATTTGGGTGGTATTGGAAAGGCTCTAGCCTCTCTAATGTTATGGGAGTTTATGTTTATCATCATTTATTTTTATCTTTTCAGCATTTTATTTTCCCTTGTAATCACTGAAAATATGTTTATTCTCAATACCTTTATCTGTAAAGAATACAAGGGTTTTCTAGAGTTTCATCACTTTCCTTCTTTCAATTAAACCAAATTTCAATACAGAAAATGACAGACTTGTGCTTTGTCCAAGCTTCTAGACTTGTTTGGTCAACCATTTTCTCAATATAAAACAATATACCAAGGGAAGAGGAGGACAGATAGGATGGTTATTGAAGCCAAGCAGACTATTTTTACAAAGACGTCAAAATTTTAGCATCCACCTGAGCAAATAAACAGCAAAGATATCACATCAACAAAATTTCCCCACAACTATCTCAGCTATAGAAGTGAATCCCCAATGATTTGTCTAAAGTTAGTGAGTTGACAAATCAAAGATTATATCAGTATACACACACAAGTGCCTGTATAAATCACACTTGAAGAGGTGATACTTCGCTTGGCCCCCACTCTCATAGGTTGCAACTTGTTAATATTAAACTAAATAAATGCGAAAACCAAATTGAACGTATCTATCTTTATCACTGAGCACTTGATATATTTCATCTTGGAATTGTTATTCATTCAAGTAACCCCATTTCTGGTATTTATCAACAATTCATATTTTGTCTAGGAATTGTATGTAATCAATTAACTCATTTTTAACCATTTCCAATTTAATCTCTAAAAATGATCCACTTTTTTGCCCAATAAAATTATACTCTAGCAGCGATACTAATAGAAAGACATCTAATACTTGATATCTGCCTCCCTTCATATTTTCGTTTTAGAAAAATGTTAAAAAGGGTGGATCAATGCACAAGGCTCCCACCAGGTCTGGTCTAGGGAGGGTCAGATGTACACAGCCTTGCCTGCAAGCAAAGAGGCTGTTTCCAAGATCTGAACCCGTGACAGATGAGGAAAATTTTGGTTACAAGATTGAAATAATTCAATTAACTAAAATTAATATTGAGGCTAAGGGAATAATTCAATTAACTAAAGTATTCAGGAATTAAAGTCCAAAACAAGGTTCATCAGTATCCCGTAATAAAGAAACAAAGCTGGATTCACAGTACCAAGTTAAAGTTTTCACACATGATTCACGAAATTATTTGCCAGATGCCAGATTCACAAAGCAAGCTACACCTGGTAAGATTCTGATTGAAAAGCCTCATCGGTTGGAAAAGCAAAAACAGAGTTGCCTAGGTCAATTGACTATTAAAGAATTCTTTATCAAAACTTTTAGAAGATGATATCAATATGATATGGTATTCACCAAAGAAATGAGAGAGAAGACATGAAGAGAGGGAACAAAGGATAAAAGAAGAAGACAAGAGACAAAGGAGAAACTGAATAACTGAGCATTCTCATTAGGTTAAACAACAATAGCAATGATCTGAATTACAATAGGCTAGTAATGTATTTATAGCCTTAACCCCCTTCTAATCACCCCCTCTCACTTAAGCGGGTGTTTCCTCTAACTAACTGACTAACAACTAACAGAATTAACAAACCATCAACTAACATTCATAGTCTTATTAATAATCCATATCACATTATCAGTGAAATTGTAGCACCGATCCAGGAATGGGGAATTTTCCTACCCCCCTTTAATATCACTATATCAGCATAGTTGTTTGCAAACTGATAGATAGCCAACAAGAGAGAGAGAGAGAGATTAGCTTATGATCTACATATTTTGTTCTCAGTTATAATATTAATTCTATCAGATCCAAGATTCAATGTTTTTTACTCCAACTCATCTGTCATACTTCTTTTTTGGCAATAATCTTCCTCACCTGGATGGTTTAGAACCTTATGGATATATTTAGACATCTATTGCAATTATATTAATCTTTAAAAAACTGGACCGGCTGGTTTAATCTGAAAAGTTTAAAGAGCCCAGCCCATAACTACAACTTTAGATGCCTCTCCCCTTCATTACATATGCCCAGTCCTCTTTGTTTTCATTCATTTCAGCAACGTTGGACTTTGCAAATTCCACTATTTTCAATGCTCCATCCAGTTCTTAATTCTTCCTCCACCCTGCAGCATCTGACGCCCCTACTACTTCCCTACTCTTTCTTCTCGCTTCTCCCTCATTAGTTTCTTCTTCATCAATTTGTTTCAATGTCCCTACCTTTTCTTCCTGAATGGATTACACTAAACATAACAGCATCGGATTTGTCTCACCCAATGTTGAACACACACACAGAGATGGCACAAACAAACAGCCACAGATTTCTTTACTCTTTTTTTCAAACCAATCAATCAAACTCATCTCTCCTATAAAACACCATCCATACATGTTCAGACTTATGAATTACCACTTTTTTGTCACTACATCTGCTTCCATCCATGTTATTAAATTCAGATGACAGTATACGTAGCTAATAAACATAGATCTCTCTCAAATGTATCTCTTCTGCTTGGATGCAAAGGAAATATGGTTTGAAAATGGGACGGTGGTATGGAATGATTTGAGTATCTCAAAACTATTACATAGATATTTAAAATATGAATAAAGAACGTTGGATCCAACAGTATGGAAGCTGCAGGTCTGCTGCAAATGTTTAAATATTAAATGAAGACTCTACTAATAAGCATAGTAGAAACACTACCTATCCATGTGTAACAACTATGTGTAACTGAATGCGTGTGTGTGTGTGTTAGAATCTTTAACTGCAGAAGCAACCACAGTAGGGTAAATGACCATACAATCCATAATTCTTCGTAGAGGAATTTAGGATGAATACATCAAGACAGAGTTTGTAATTAAATATAATCTTTTATATTTAGTATTATGTAAGAATATATTTTAAGAATATGATACCAACAAATAAAATCAAATATTAAATTTGCAATTTATTCTTCATACTTTTTATTTGAAATAATTTTTTTTTTATATTTTTTCTAATTCTTTCATCATTCTTATTAAAAATAGTTAGTGTATAATTACAATATATTGATTTAATTACAATTGGTGTGATCATGGCCTGGCTATGGAACTTTGAACTAATGTTTTAATGGACGATTTGGTTTTAATATTTTGAAAGATATTCTCCTAATTCAAAATTGTGCAAGAAATGACAAACATAGGCTTCATCAGCTTGTTAATGATTTCAAGTTGATTCATTTTTTACTTGACATATGAGGAAAGGAATACAAATATAGGAGAAATTTCTGTTTAAAGTTCATCAAAATTTATTAAAGCCAAACTTCGTTGGAACCTGGACAAATTCATCAATCTAATGCACACGTTTATCCCTTTTTTACACAGACCCAGTCTTAAATCAATAAGATATAGCATGCATTGTTATCGTTGCTAAAATATATAGCTCCATGCAAACAAAACCCATCCAGAAACATAAATATAATTCTCAAATGACGCTTTCTATGGTGTAACCATCACTAATTTAAACCAATGGCATGTGAGAAGAATGAAATAGTCAGATAGTGCATCCTTGATGCCGGTGGCACAACAAATTTTGACATGAACAATAAATCACATCAAAGTTGTTCATCTGACCCAAAATTCACAAACCAACGATTGAAGCATAAGAATAGACTCTTACAGCTCCCCTAGACCCTTGCTTCGTTTTAATTCGAGACATCCACAAAACAGAAAATCCAATTTTGTGGGTTTCTCCCCTATTATATTCAGAATCTCATGAAAAGGAAATAAAGCTGGATTCACAGATATGGTTACTGAGACTGGTTGCAGATGTCAGAATCACCAAGAAAGCTCCACTTGGTAGGATTTTGGTAAGATTCTAAAGAAATAACCTCAAGGATTATCTGAGGCCACTTGGTCGATATCAAGCCTAAAAGCCTAAAATATCTCCTTTTGGTCAACTTCATCAAAACTTTTCGGAGATGAATCAAAAAAGAGAGAAAGAAAGAAATATGGACAGTGAAAGGATAAAAAGGGTCGTTGCTTAACTTGGCCAAAAAAGCAACATTACGCAAGAGGTTCAGACTCGGAATCCCTACAACTATTCTCAAACATCTTTGCAAGTACAGAGATATAATAGAAGCACAGGCAAGATACGGCAATATATGAGAGGAACAAGAAGATTTTAAATAGGAAGAAAAGAACTTACCGCCATTTATTTCTAAGCCAAGCTTGGAAAAAAACCTTAACAAACAGCAGAAAGACGAGAATTCCTCGAGAAAGTTCAGCTCTATGGATCAGACCCACGAAGCTCGCTTACAGAATTGGAAGACCCAGCAAGAGAGAAAGAGATATAGAGAGAGGAAGGGGTTTATCAACCATAGACCTGTGATATCGCCAATGTTTGACCATTCTACTTCATTTCTTTCCTTCCTTCTTTTTCCTCTGTGTAATTCTTCCGAGTTTCAATTCAAAATTGTGTGTTGGAAAAAAAAAAAAATTAATAAAAAGTGTTTTTTTTTTTTGGCTTGTTCCAGAGCCCCCAAATGCTTTGACTTGGAACCAAATGGCTGCTAATTGGAGTGGAAGTGGTAAAATTGCGCGGTACAAGCAAGACCAAGTCCCACCTTATGAGCTGTGCATCGGTCCGTTTGGTTGCTGGTAGCCGGTAGGGGAGATAAACGACGTCGCATAAATAAAAAATTATTAATAAATATTGATATTGATTCTGCGCCTGAATATTAATGCAAACTTAGTGCATATTTGGCAATCCATCAAAACCTAGGTTTCACGCAAGCTGAGACAAAACTCTTCTCACATATTTACCTCATACTACGCAAAATTTAGATTTTGGAAGGTTTCCAAACGAGCCTTTAGATTAACCTGAATATTAAGAATTCAAAATCATATTTTCTGTGCAAGTAACCAATTTAGGGAAATACTTACCTATTTCAATACTGTCACATAGTTTAATTAAAAACAAGTTAATTTTAATTTTAGTTGTACGACTCCTTTAAAACAATTTTTAAGAAAAATAAATCACTTAATTTGCAAAAAAATAAAAATAAAAATTCTAAGAGACTTGTAATTTTAAGAAATAAAATAACATGAGAATTTTTTTAAATAAGTCATTGGCCAAAAGAATTAAAATCAACTAAGTTTACAATATAGTTAACACAAAATTTTAAGTCTTTGTATTACTTATAAGATTTTTTTTCCTGCCAAAGTACTTATAAGATTTAATAATAAGTTAATAACAATCCAGCTTAAAGTAATGGTATGTGGGGCCATTTTTCTTGAGGTCAAAACATTGGACCATTTCCCTAGAAAAACAGATACAGTACAGTATTTTTTTTTTATGTATTTACTGCTAAGTCTTTATACATGTGAATTAAATGTTTTTAGATTATTAATGATATAAACATTATTAAAATATAATAAATTAAAACAAAACTTATTTCACATAGTTACTTCGTATATCATAAATTACTATTAAAAAATTATCTTTAACACTTCAATTACCACTTTAAATAAGTACGCATAATGCCACTATATTCATTTAAAGATTGATAATAAACATGAAGAAGTTTTTTTTTTTTTGATATAAAATAAACATGAAGAAGTTGTTGTTTTGAAATGGCAACCTAATAAAAAAAAAAAAAGTCTTCTATTGGCATTATCTAGGTGTACAGATATTAAAATACGGAATACTTCTGTAATTTGATAGGTATAATTTTAATATTAATAAAAATATATAGGACATTTTGCATTTATATTTCTTGGATTGAATGATAGCGGATCAACTGACAACTAAAAAGTCGGCATTAAATTAAAATTTTAAATAGAAGATTTCTCTGTTTTTTATTCTTGGGGCCAGCGACAGAAAATAAATTCATTAAAAAAAATCTTAATTGTAACCTGTTGATGAAATAGAAAATATAAAGTAAAACATTACAATCGGAATATCAATTTAATATTTTTATAGAGATACATGTTTGTTCTGAAATATTGGACTTGACATGAGATTTAATCCCAAGGCCTACGTATCGTTAAAAGGAATCAAAGTCTACGTAGTTTGCTTGTACATGATATGCTTATAGTTAGAGGGGAGTGATGATATGTACTCTGTGTGAACTGAATCATAAAAGATATTGATGGATTATTTAGGATTTCTTTGATTCAAGGAGGCTGTTTAGATAGACATTTGTCTTGAGCCGTTGGATATTGGGTTAAGCCCATATTTTACATGCATGACAATGTTCATCTTTAAGTTTTTTTTTTACTCATAAAATTTTGTGAATAATTTTTTAAATAGAAGTTAAGAGGTATAATATGTAAATAAAATAAAACAAAATTGGGACGGCGTTACGGTCAGTTAGTGGCGGCTGACATAAAATGGGGAGTAGTATTGTGTCGGCGGATGGATTTGTTTGGTCTTGCGGTCTTGCCCAAACCTTCGGCTTTCTCTTTCTATTTACTATTCTACCCTCTCAGGATTTTGGTTTCCAATTCATTTTTTAATACTAAATTATTTTTTTTTGGTCGAATAATACTAAAGTATAGATTTATGTTTAGTTGAGCTTTTATTTGAGTTCTTTTTAATTTTTAAAAATTTAATACTTTTAATATTATTAAAACAAACTATTTAAAAAAAAAAGTTAGAAATTGAGCCTGCAACGCAATGCTGGCCAAACAAACGCAACAAATCCCATTATTTTAATTTTAGTTGGTAGACCCATCAGCACAAACTTTTTTAAAGTTAAGCTTCTGAATAAAATATTAATTAATAATAAAATACTTTTAGTTTTTAAATCCTCAGGATATTGTCGGTATTCTCAGATTTTGGGATTGCAGGTGATGAGGTTGGAACTGTTAGTGGCCGCGGCAATTGTATATGAAAAATGGCATTGCTTTTGTAAGCTTTTGACAAGATTCATAGAAGACTTCCCTGCAAATTTTTTTATCTCAAAGGGAGGGGAGAGGAGGGGATCCAACAAGAGGAGGGAGAAAAACGAATTTCTCTCCTTCATTTAGTTTGAAATTTTGGAGAGAAAGAGATCCGAAGTTTTCATCCCTCTATTCAAACACTTATAATTTGTCTCCCGGGGGTTTTGGAGGGAGATCAAAATTTGGGACCATTTTTATGATATTCCAATAATATCCATGATAAAAAAAATATTATAATAACTAAAAATATATTATTATACAACATTATTATAATTTAAAATATATTATTAGAAAATAATTTAATATAAAAAGTATATATATTTATGAATAAAATTATGATAATTATGACATATGCTCAAACAAATTTAAATAAAAAAATATTATTATAAATAAAAATTATTATTATATTAATTTGAATACAAGTATAAAATTTTAAAAAATTATAACTGTACATATTATTATAAAATTGATTTAAAATTAAAAAAATTACAGTTATAAAATATGTTTATATGTTTTAAATGAAAAACTATTATGATGAAAAATAAATTGTTTTATTAAATTTAAAATAAAATATTTTTAATAAATATTTTTTTATTATTCATTTAAAAATATATTATTACGAGATTAATTTAAAATGAAAATATGCTATGATAAATAAAAAAAATACTATTATAGTTAAAAGATTTATTATTATACCAATAATTATACATACATACATATATATATATACATAGATACACACACATATATATATATGTTTCTTTTTTAATCTATTTTAATTATAAATAAAAAATTTATTATATTAATTAAAAACCCATCTCCTCCTCTCCCCACCAACCTCTATCATTTCCTTCCATTTTTCCCCTTCGAACAAAACAGACTCTAATTAATGGAGGACAAGTAGAGAAAATTAATAATGGATCACAATATCAAAGTTAAGGAAGCTTTGCTCGGAGTCAATATTTTATACTCACTCCGGTCGTAATTATAAGACAACATTTGAGAGTTAATTTTTGTTCTAATTATAAGACAAAATTTAAATTTTTGTCAATTTTTTCCTAAAACACCTCTATTTTATTCTATCAAATGTGTTTGGTATTTGGTAAGTATATGCATTTAGGTATATAGAATTTTCCAATCAATAGAACTTTTAAATTGTTCGATTTTAATTTGTTTATCGATGAGTTGACGTTAATTTACCAATATGTGTGTGTGTATTTATATATGTATACACACACATATAGACATATACACGCATTATATAAATATGTGTGTGTGTGTGTATTTATGTATATATGTGTGTGTACATACTCACACACTTACACACACACACATATTTGTGTGTGTATGCATGTGTGTATTTGTGTGTGTGTGTGTGTGTTGGGGGCGACTCGGGAGGGATGTTGTGGTTTGTATTTATGTGTGTATCTCTGGGGGTGTATGTGTGTTTTTCTTAGGGGCGTAGATATGTGTGCGCGCGCGCCCACACACACACAAGGGCGGACCCAGGATTTTTACTGACAAAGGGCGAAAATAAAAAAAATGTTAAATCGTATAAAAAAATTTGAAATACGATATAAACCTAATATATAAAAAATTAAAAGAAATGTATTACATAAATTGAGATTATTTTACTTCACTTTCACTCTACGTATTTTCATATTGTTAAACTTAACTATAATTGAATTCCATGCTAAAATATAAAACAGTTTCTTTTTCAATATATGTAATTAAATAATCATCAAAAAATTGGTTTTCCATTCTATTTCGAAGCATATTCTTGATTATCTTCATAGCAGAAAAAAATCTTTTAGTAGTTATTGTAGAAACTGAAAGAGTGAATACAAGTCTAATCATTCAAATCAATAAGAGGGTAAATTGTGGGTTTTTCAATTCTTGCTGGTCATTGACATAATTTAGATGTAGTTGATAAATAAATAAAATCTGAATGTTTAAGAATGTCAAGTTCAAAATGTTATAACTCCATCTTCAAATGTAATTTTTCCTATTCTATGAAATCTCTAGAAAAAAAAATTATCAACAATTTTGCAAATATCATTATTATTAAATGACGTATACCTGTTTCTTGGATCTAAAGCCAAAGAGAAGAAGTGTATAATAAAATCATATAGCCATTGAAAAAGTAGTATAATTATAAAGATAAAATCATGTATAATAAATCTTAGGAAGAAAATTTAATGATACGAAGTGACTTTAAATACCTTATTGATTTTCAAAATTTGTCATAAGTTAAGCTGTTGGAAAAAAAATGGTGGACGAGCCAACTAGATACTTCATGTGATGTTTATATTTCAGTTTATATATATAAATAGATAACAACACATGGAAATGGTGGACTCTTGGGATAATGTTTATATATATTTTTTTTTAAAAAATTAGGGTGGGCGGGGGCCACCCCTCGCCCTCCCTTGTGTCCGCCCTTGCCAACACTGTGTGTGTGTGCACACATATATATGTATATATAGCAAGATCATCATCTTAATTAGAAAGCATGGAGAGGAATTGAAGATTTTAGGTCAGGGAGATATGTTAATGTCATTGAAAATTTATATAAGGGTATTTTATAGGAAAATGAGTAAAATTAACTAATTTAACTCCCCTCCTTAATCTTCCCAAAATTGGTTTAATATGTCTTATAATTAGGACCGGAGGGAGTATATAAAAATGGAGATCAGATAGTGAGGAAGCTTTTCTAGAGCTTTGAGTAGCAAAGATACTTGAAGGAAGGAGGGCTTGGCTGTAGAAGATAGTTTTCTATGGAGAAGGCAGAGCACAAAGGAAGGAATTTTTTATTTTTTTTCTTTAAAACTGAGTTTTTTCTGTTATTATTTTATTTTATTTTTTTAAAGAAAAAATTGAGTTGATATGTACGCCAACTAGGATTAAAATAATGTGACTTTATTAAATTTGCTTCATCAAATTGTATAGACATCTGCTAAATTTGGTTAGTCGATATTTTCCGTTGATGTTAAGTTTTAAAGATTAAAAATATACTTTATAAACTTAAGAAACTAAAAAGAAATCTTATGTAAATATAAATGACCAAAAGTATACTATAGATTTTTCTTTATGGAGAATTACACTAAGGTCCCAAGGACCCAAAATATTTACAAAGAGGTCCCGCACCAGATTCCCATTACAGTTTGATCCCAAAAATGTCCTTGGGACTGTTTTGTAATTAATTTAAAATGCAAAATTACTCTACCCAAATTTCAATCGCCTGAATGAATACTCTGCTTCTCCACTTACCCGAGCATGGCGACGCGAGAGAGAGGTGAGAGAACGACGGAGAAGCCGAAGGAGTGGGAGACGACGCAACCGACATAAGACGACAGCGAGTTAGAGCCCCTTTGGTTTTTGGGAACCATGGGACGATGAAAACGATAAGACCGATGCTCTTGCTGAATTGACTTGCCTTCTTGACTCATTTGCTGGGTTTCCGTATCCATCTTGCTTGCAGCCTTAGAGAGCCATTCATTCATTGGTTGAAAGTACTCCCTGAGTATCACACTAGGATATTCCTTTTCTTCTTCTCAAAATCGTGAGACTAGAGGAGTCGAGAACGTCGGAGGAGGAGATTGCAATGGGTCATATGGAGGAGAGTGAAGAGTGTTTGGAAGAAGATGTAACAGATGAAGATGAGAGTTGAAACGACGAGATTGCAGTTCAAAACCCCGTCGCACAAATTTACTCGAGTAACAACATTTGTACTCGAGTACAAATATATTAACAATAAGAAATGCTATATTTACAACTAAAAATGTCATATTTACAACTGAAAATGTCATATTTACAACCAAGTTTACTCGAGTACAAATAACTCATACTCAAGTACAGCTATATTAAAAACCATGTTGCACGAATTGTCACGCCTTTACTCGAGTATGATAAATCAATACTCGAGTACAAATACATTTACAACAAAAAAAGTCATATTCACAACTCGAAATGTCATTTTAACAATAAAATTTATCACAATAGGAAAAACCTTATTAACAATAGGAAAAACTATAATAACAACTCGAAATGCTATTTTTACAATTTTGTTGTTGTAAATGTGGGGCTTAGAGTTGGTACTCTGTCTTCCCAAGTGTTGGAAGTTGGATTTGTAAATGATGGAATGTTTACTTGTAATCGTGGCATTCAGAGTTGTAAATAATGACATGTTTACTTGTAACCGTGGCATTCGGAGTTGCAAATGATGGCATGTTTACTTGTAACCGTAGCATTTGGAGTTGTAAATGATGCCAAATCCCACGGTTACAAGTGGGGTTCTTGACTCCTCTCATCTTACGGTTTCGAGAAGAAGAAAAGGAATATCCTAGCGTGATACTCGGGGAGTACTTTCAACCAATGAATGAATGGCTCTCTAAGGCTGCAAGCAAGATGGATATGGAAACCCAGCAAATGAGTCAAGAAGGCAAGTCAATTCAGCAAGAGCATCGGTCCTATCGTTTTCATCGTCCTATGGTTCCCAAAAACCAAAGGGGTTCTAACTCGCTGTCGTCTTATGTCGGTTGCGTCGTCTCCCACTCCTTCGGCTTCTCCGTCGTTCTCTCACCTCTCTCTCGCGTCACCATGCTTGAGTAAGTGGAGAAGCAGAGTATTCATTCAGACAATTGAAATTTGGGCAGAGTAATTTTGCATTTTGAATTAATTACAAAACAGTCCCAAGGGCATTTTTGAGACCTAACTGTAATGGGAATCTGGTGCGGGACCTCTTTGTAAATATTTCTGGTCCTTGGGACCTTAGTGTAATTCTCCCTTTTCTTTATTACTTCCCCTCTCTCTAATTTTATTCTCTTCAATCAATTAAGGCATGTTTAGATTGTGGAATTAGTCTAAATGGAAAGGAAGTCAACACAGAGATGTTTGGTATGGATTGTTAAAAAAAGGGGTTGATAAGAAAATTCAAAATTTATGTTTGGTATGATGAAAATGAGGTAGGGAAATTTGGTGAATGACAATTTTGCCATTGATTAAAAAATTAATATTTAAAAGGGGGAAAAGATGCACATGGTATATTTTCCTCCTTCTCTAGTCACATTATCATCTTCTAGGAATCCCAAAACAAACCTTGACAGAGGGATGTTAGAGTAAGGAGCCATCGACAATGGAACACGGCAGTTGCAATGACTGTCATTATGCGAGACTCAAGCCTATTTAGTCAGAGTCTGGCCTGGCCTATTGCCATACCTAGTTGGTAACTCTTGCTCTCCTATGTCCTTCGTTGTCTTTGGTAGCTAAACATTTGGCATTTTCAAATTCGTGCAAGCCATTCCTATAACCTTGAAAATGAAAACACTAACAGTGTGGGTTAGGGTGTGAAATCAACAATGAAAACTTGTAGATACATACTGAAACGCATATAGGCTCTTAACTACCACATGACCCTCGATCAGCTACATCTAGTCAAACCCACTAAAGCACTTAATATTTTAACTTATTTAACCATATGCACATAATGTGATTAAGTCATAGTGAAGCGATATATGAATTAATTTCCTCTTAACCACAACATGGCCATTACATGCATCTAGTCAAACTCATCATTCAAGCTATTAATAATTAAACTAATGTAATCATATGGGCATGATGAGTAAACCATGATTATGCGACATATGAATTAATTCTCTCTTAACATTAGGTGCTCATCACTTGCATATGGTCAAAATGTGGAAGAAAACACTCTATTTGCCCCTTTAATTTTTTCACCTATTGTAACTGAGCAATAAGGAAAAGCCAATTTTACAACTTAATTATCCATATAAATTCATTCAACAACGACACGTATATTTTATTCATCTATACATGTGTGTGAAGAGACTTTGCAATTGGCGAGTGGCTTGTGGTTACAAGTGACTAATTTTTTTTTATTTTTTAGTTTAACTTTTATCCATGACATACCATCTATCATCTGTACGTGGTTAGAGCCACTTACAGTAGAAATAATTTCATATGTTTGTTCGAATGCGCCTCATGAGTAACTCATAGTTATACACAAATTAACTAATTTTACTCTTAACCATATATGACGTGCCCACCACCAACATCTAGTCAAAGTCACTCACTTTCTAAATAATTTTACATCTTTAACTAGATGCACCTGATGGGTACATAATGATGAATCCATATTCGAAAAACTTTTCTCCCAACCATCATGTTCCTGCAACCTCTGTCTGCTAAGATCTAGTGACACTCAAGAATGAGCACTTTGCTTCTATCAACAACAGTATAAAAAACAATGGGCGCATAACATTCATGGGAAAAACCAACACACCAGTGAAATGCAGCAAACAATTCTTGTTAATCCAAGAAACCTGCCAGTTAGGTGTTGAAAGATGTTGCGCTCGTCGGCGGAGCAAGGAATGCTTCCTCTCCGTCGATAATGGCAAAGCTCGAGCTGCTCGATTTCTGTGGATGGTGCCCAGTTTTTATTACATTTTAGGGGGCAATTGTGTTTAATTTGTTGCCCAGTTCCAACGCCAAACAAAATTTGATTCCCATAAAAATTGGAGGGAAGCCAAATTCATTTACATAAGCAAAATCACTCCCCGCCGGAAAGGTGATTTCTTGCTGATTATAAAATAAATTTTTGAGAGTATCGATAGTGTTCCTAAATATAAAATAATTTCCAGAATTTTAGAACAATTAATTTTATTTTTAAAATACACTTAGCCAACGAATAAAAAGGTCATAGCTCACCTTAGAGTAAAATTAAGAAAATATTAGGCACTAATTGAGGTTATATAAGTGTGTAAATCGACAAGATTTTGAGACCTAAATATTAAAACTATTTTACTAGTACTTTGTCACCCAATTATAGAATATCAGCCATAAATTATGGCTCTGAGCCGTCATATATATGCCTAGAACAAGATAAATAACAGTTCTGGATTGTAATGTATTAAGGCATATAGCCGTAATGCATTGATTTTTTTTATTATATATAGTTATATTATGTTATTTATTTTTATATAGCTTTATTGTTAATATATATTTTATAAAAGACAAGGATAATAATATTAAATAAAAATTTAATAAATTATAAAAAAAATTCAACACATTATATATGAATATCATACAATTTAAAAGAAATTAATTACTTAAACACTATAGAACATTATCTTATAACTTTTTTGAGTTCTAAAAAAAACCTATTAAAAAATTTTACAATATTCTTTAATGCCTTTTTTAGATTGTTAATCGCGTATTAGCACTCCACCAAATTTACAGTAACTGTAAAAAGATAATATAAATATGAAAATTAGAATATTTAATTTTTAAAACTTTCCAAATATTAAAACTTTAGTTAAAACTTATGGTCCAAATTTGAGGAAACTTATGGCAGGAAAGTTCCAAACTAAGTAGTTTTTTTGAAAGTCTTCATGCATAAACCACATGAATATTTGGAATCTATAATGTATAACCTCCAAATCTATTAGAATTTAGAATATTTGGAAAGTTCCTCAAAGGTACCGTACGTTACTTTGAATGAATAGAAAACTGGATCCATGACTCCTCGGCCGGTCCCTAAGCATATGAAGAATTGACTCTGTTGCACACTTGCACAACTCACACATACCGGTAGGGTGGAGCCCACATTGGAACCTTGCCAGAGTAGTGAATAACCCAAGGTTATTAAAATCGGACCAGTCAGACCGGAGTCAAACCGGAGTTAAACTGGGACCAAACCGGTGAGAGTGGGAAGATTTTAGATTATTAATGTAAAATTATAAAAAAAAATAATATTAATTTCCTCTAACTTAACTTTTTCCAAGGTTTGAAAAGGTAAGTTTGAGCCACAATTAATGCAAGCACGTGATATATATATAAAACTTGGTTCAAAAATCTCGAGAAAAGAGCCAATGAAGTCGACCGCTGAACTTCATCTTCATATATTTGAGATCTCCATATAGTTCAGCAATTCTTTCATGTATGAAATGAAGTTCAGATCTGGAAAAAAGATAGCAAATGGAGGAGGAGAGGAGTTCGAAGACGATGGAGAAGGTAGAGATGCCGACAATCGCATGCTCACCATCTTTCTTGCAAGTAATTATCGGTAAGCGCTCTTTTCTCGCCGGCGATTTAACGGCCTTGAAGGACTTCGATATAAATCTTGAAGGACGCCGATTTGGCTATCGGACTCCATCTCTCTCTCTCTTCCACCTTTGTCTTTCCATGTCAGAGCCGTTTAAGCTACAATTGAAGTTATTTATTTTTTTAAAAAAAAGCAGACCCTAATTTCTACAATAGACTGGATCGATTTCAGGGCTGGTTCGGTGGTTTCCGGTCCGGTTCAGGTTTAATTATCATGGAATAACTTACCATGAATACACAACAGGAGGAACATACGGTACCTTTGAGGAACTTTCAACTTGCATATGATTCACCAGTGATTTCTGTCACTCAAGCGTGATGCACCTACAATATAACTGTATGCAGATTTTAGCGAAAAGCACCCATCCGAGGACTAGCGCCATACTTGAAAATCAATTTGCTGAGAATCGATAATGATTCACTTGTCCACCATTGCAGCAAGATTTTTCGACAAGATTTCAACAAATCTATGAAGGTCAAGCACAAATCAACATTGGTAAAGTTGAAGGCTTTAGCACGTTTTCAGCTTTGGGTTGTGCAGATCCAGGGTTAGGGCAAAGGAAGGAGCTGTGAAATCTAGAAATCAAATACCCAAGAGAGATTGCAATTTAGATCTTAGCCGCCGATCCAACCTGCCATTGAAGCTGGACACATGAAGCTTCAATTTCTCAGTCATTGAAATTAGTCATTCTGGTTGTTGGAGAGGTGGTCGTTGAAGAAATCAACACCATTGAAGATCTATACCCTTGCTGTTGTTCCCATCATAAACGATCTCTTCCCTTCCATCATTTTTGCAAGGTCAAAATGGAGAAGATAGATATGGAAATGGAATTTTCTTAGTGGGACTTGGAATTACAAATCTCTGGGTGTCAACATGGAACCCAATTCCTTCAATTTTTATGGATATGGAAATTTATTTTTCCCCCTTTGAAATTAACATGCTTAGGCCTTGTTTGGATCAAAGAAGAAGAATGAATGAAAAAGAATGGAAATAAAAAGAAAGGGATGTAAGGGAAAATATTTTTCCTTTGATGCGTTTGGTTACCGTGGAAAAGAAAATGGTTGGATTGGCAAATTGTTGTTTGGTTGGAAGAAAATAAGTAGGAAAATAAGGAAAGATTACATTTTTACTCTTAGCAAATTTTAAGGGCTAGTAAGGAAAAAAAAAGTGCACACGCTGGAACAAAACGCTACTCGAGTAGCAATTGATTGCTGCCCGAGCAACAATTATATTGCTGCCCGAGCAGCAATTGAATTGCTGCTCGAGCAGCGTCCTATTTTATATTTTTAAAAAGCCTTCAATTGATTATCTCCTTATCTGATATTTTTCAACAATGAAAAAAAACAACTATTGCCATGCAGAAACTGTCTCTAAAATTTCTATATGATAAGACTAAATTCTTCTTTTTTCCATCCTCTGCTTAATCCCCTGTTCTAATTACTTAAAACAGAGCTCAACAGAGGATGACCCATATATGTCAAACAATCGAGTATGAACTTTTACACTGGAGTGCTTTGTAACTGGACAGTCAAGGTGGTTCACTGGAGTATAGACGACGAGGAAAATGGTTAAAAATTGACTATGTTACGACAAAAATCTTCCATTCTTGTCTTCTCCTTTCATTCTCACAGAAAAATCCAATCCTCTTCTATCATAAAATTTTTTGGCAAGCGTATACATTTCCTCCTAAAATACCCACGATAGATCTTACTGAGTTTTTTTCCTTCTTCATCATGATAGCCTTCTTCAAAACTTTTCATGAACTTTCGTCATTAATGCCGTTTTTCGGTGCTGCTTTGTACTAACGAACTTGACGCGCTGATAAAGGTAGATTAGTCTTCTCCATCCATCGGAAAATGGGTTCCCACCATTTTTTGTGGGAATTGATTTTCCCATGTTTAAGGGAAAATCGGTCATGGCCAGAAAACACTTTTTTCTGAAAATGCGAACCAAACAATGATAACCGCCGGAAAATCAGGATTTTCCTTTTCCTTTCTCCAATTTTCCTGGATCTAAACGGGGCCTTATAGCATTGAAATGAGCTCTATTTTTAATATGGGGCACAACCTACTCATCCCACAAAATGAGGTCCGGTTTAAAATCAGGCTTCTTGAGCCTAAGCCTTTGGCCGACAACTGCCATTTCACCACTTTATAGACACACTGACACTTATTTTAAGAAATTTGAATTGAAAGTTTGCATAAAGTTAAATGACCCAATTTATAATTTTACCTATATTAAAATTAATGAGTTGATCAGTAAGTTTATTTTGACTTTTATATTATGAAAATGATTACAGGCACGTTCTGTTAGGATTTAATTGTAGAGTCACTATTAAAATTTGTTGAGTCAATATTTTTCATTAAATTATATTAACAATGTTAAGATTAGGGTTAAAAATATATTTTATAAACTTAAAGCTACAATGAAACTTAAAGTAAATGTAAAAGATCAAATGTGTATTTTAACCATCTCAAAATAACGAGTCAAATACACACACACATATATAAGGGAAAATTCCACTCAATACTAGAAAAGATATATGACTTTTCTTGGGGCCTTTTTTAACAATATTTTGATTAATTAGACCTTGAATAGAATTTCCCTATATATAATGTGCGTGTGTTTTCAATTTTTTATATTTAAAACTTGTACTGAAAAATTACTCTACAGAATTTTTCTAAGAGGATATAATAACAATCAAAAGGCCATATGATTGTGGGGGTGGGACCACTAACTCTCAAATACTGCCTTTGCTATGGGGCTGTTATCACTATGAATGTCACATGGTCTAGTGGATGCCATTATGATCAACTTTATACAGTTCCTTATATAATATTTAAATAGGCCTGATGAAAAGAAATGGGCCGAAGTAGGTGACAAAAGATTTACTTCATTCCAGTTTACTTTGGATTTGGGTTGTTGGGTAGAAAGTTTGGAGAACCATGAATTCTCTTATGTCGTCGGCTATCTTTGCCAGTTACTCCAAACACCACAACATTTACATTTTTTTAATACTATTTTTTATTTTTATTGTGGGCAAGATTCACATTTTTTTAACAAGGAGCTGTAAATTACTCGTTCGGTCCGAAATATAAGATATAAGACATATTTGAGGAATTGATTTTTGTCTTAAATATTAGACAAGGTTTTTAAATATTAATCAAGGAGGAAAAGGAATAAGGGAATTAAGAAATATAACTAGGATGTTTAAGAAAATATATGTTATATTAATTAAATCAACTAATTTTCTTAATATAATCAAATTAGGTACATATATCTTATATTAAAGAATTAGAAGGGTATATTATCACTGGGGTAATAGATAAATCAAACAGTACACATATGTAACTTCCTTCATGAACTTCCATCTTTTATCTTGGTGGTGGAGGTTGTAACATCCCTAATTTTGGTGTTGCAAAAAACGTTGTATTCGGCAAATATTTGACAAAATATAAAAGGTGAATATGTGTCTCAAATAATTATAATCTATTTGATTAAATTTCTATCCAAACTTCACTTTTGAATTAATTAAGAAATGGTTAAATTTGTTATCACATTTAGTGACTATAAAATGTGACATAAAAGTCACAAAAAATAATAGCTATTTTAATCTCAAGAGAGACAAATAAAGGGAATGAAAACACTTAGATAAATTGGTATATAAAGACCAAGAAAATGTGACATTTTGACATATAAATGGTGACACATTGAAAAGCCAATAGGTCTTGAGAATGCCACATATTTTGGTCAACAAAAGGGCAAGAGAGAAAAAGATGAAGCCTTGACACATTTAGCTCATGTTTGAATTAAAGAGTAAGCAAAGAGAGTTGGTGAATCCTTTTGAAAAGAAAGATACACTTAGTGGTTGGTTCATCAAGTCTTAAACTCCCAACACTCCTTCTTATTTGTTATTTGGAAATCAAACACTTCTTGGCTTTGAGAGAATAGAAAGGGATGAAATTTTGAGAGAGGGAAGAGCTTCAACCTTCAAGAATTAAGGTAAGTGTTCTTGAGCTTTGATAGTTCAACTTCTCATAATCTTCCATAAATCCCTAACCTTGGTAAAATAGTCATCTTTGGTGTTTTGGTGATGAGAAGGATGAAATTTTAGAGACCCAAGAGGAAAGAGAGTTTACTACAAAATATAAAGATCAAGGCTAGTTGGTAAGGATTCTAACTAATCTTGTGTATATTTTGTGGTTTGTTGAAGAAAAAAAAAAGGCTTGATCTTAGTTTTTTTTTTTCCCAGTTAAAATGGGTTGTTTTTGTTGTTTTTGGGACACAGAGACATGGAATTCTAAGGGGCCACGCTGCCCAAAATAAGGACTAACATGATTAAAGACCAAAAAGCTAAGATCTAAAACTAAATTAAACTAAAGACCATGATTTATGAAAAATAGGTTTTCTCATGTGAGCCTGCAGGGTCGCATGTAAGAATAGTCCAACACGAATAATAGTGTCCAGATTCATTGAATCTTAGATATGTTTAAGAATCAATGAATACAACGTTTTATTTATGGAGGATATATATATAATGATTGCATCTAGTGCAAGTGAGAGTGTGTTGGAAATTATGCCCTAGGAGCTAATCATTATATAACTAAAACTAATTGAGATATCGTATCTCATATTTGATTTATAAAGATAAATCAATTATACATTTAATTAAATAGAGATATTGTATCTTTGATTTAATTTTCAAATTAAATATATCATATATCTGATTTAATTTAAATTGAGATATAGTATCTCAGTTTTAATTAAATAGAATATATATCTTTTCACAGATTTAATTTATAAAGATAAATTAAATCTATAGGATTTTAATTTTAGATTAAATTAGATCTATTAGATAGATTTAATTAATGCTATTTAAATCTAAAATTCGAATTCAAAATTAATTAAGATTAATCTTGAATATTTTAATACGGCCCAATTAGGGTTTTAGAAACTCTATAAAAGGACATTGATCTAGTCGTATTGAAAAAAAAAGAGAATAGCCGCAAAAAAAAATCCTAGAGAAAAGAAAAGACGTAAGACGCAAAAAGTAGTAAGACGCAAAAAGTAAGAAGGCGCTAGCACGCTAACGTTTGTGTTGAAAAGCTATTCAGTGTGGATACCAGTAGAGGAAGACGATTCGACCGTTCGTGTTGAAAAGCTATTCGATGTGGATACCAGTAGAGGAAGGCGATTCGAAGAGTTGAATTCTGCTGATCGAGAAGGTAGCCCACCAGTTTAAATAGAATCAGATGCACATCAGCTTTTGAAAGGTACGATTTCTTATAATGAACTTTGATTTAAACGCGGTTGAGCGACCCTCTCCGAGATTCGTAATTTTTATTTTAATTTTGCTGTGTGTACAGATCCCAACAGTGGTAAATATATTAGATTAGATCTGTTGGACAAATTTAATTAATATATTATTTTTATTTTATATCATATTATATGATATTATAATATAATATAAATTCGAAAGTAATAATGATATTATTTATAGATAATAATATTATTAAATATAGTATTTAATTTATTTGATAAATTAAATAACTATAATAAATTGAGATATTGTATCTCAAATTTTATTTTCGAATAAAGATATAGTATCTTAAATTTAATTAAATTGAGATATAATATCTCAGATTTAATTGAATAAAAAGATATCATATTTTAGATTTAATTTATAAAAATAAATTAAATATGTAGGCTTATAATTCAAATTAAATAAATATATTATCTCTGAACGGATGCCCATTTTTACTTCGCTCCTGCCAATTTTAGTTTTTCTATATAGTTTGAGAACAGTGTTTTTTTTAGAACAGTGATTTTTCTTAAAACCTTTCAATCAACGCAAATTGAAGACATGAATGTAGAGCTTGGAAAAAAGTCTGATCCAGCCCACTTAGGCCTGACAATTAAGAACTACTGTATTTATTTATTTATTTATTTTTTCTGATAAGTACTGTATTTATTTTTTGAAGCCTGACCTTTGAGCACTTGGGTTAAGGGCTGATTATCATTGTTTCACTATTTTTTTTTTCATAGAAATAACATTAAAATAATAAAATTTTTAATTTAACACATAATTGTTATTATAATAAAGGTACAAGCAGTAAAAAAATATCACAAATGTAACCAAATAATTAAACAATAACTAGTGTATATTTTTGGCGTGGATGCTATCTTTTACAGGATACATGTTCTTCCCAAAGGGAGCGAATAAATAATCTAATTAATACTCCATCCTGTCTTAATTATAGGATAATATTTGAAAGTTGGTTTTTGTTCTAATTATAGAACAAAATTTAAATTTTTGTCAATTTCTTCCTAAAACACCCCTATTTTATTCTCTCAAGTGTGTTTATTTTTTGGTAAATATATGTATTTAGGTGTATATAATTTTTCAGTCAATAAAACTCTTAAATTGTTGGATTTTAATTTGTCTATCAATGAGTTAACGTTAATATATATATATATGTGTGTGTGTGTCTATGCATATATGTATATATATATATATATATACATATATAAATATATATGTGTGTTATATATATATATATAAACACACACATATATATTTATATATGTATACACACACATATAGATATACACACGCATTATATAAATATATATGTGTGTGTTTATGTATAAACTTGTGTGTACATACTCATACACTTATGTGTGTGTATTTATGTATGTGTGTGTGGATGTGTGTATACATGTGTGTGGGGGGTCTATTTGTGTGTAGATATGTGTGTATATTTGTGGGGGGTGTATGTGTTTTTTTTTGGGGGAGGGGTTGTAGATATATATGTGTGTGTGCGCATACACATACATACATACATATGTGTACACACACATATTTATATATAGTAAGACTATCATTTCAATTAAAAAGCATAGAAAGGAAGATTCTAGGTTAGGGGTATGTTAACGTCATTGAAAATTTATATAAGGGCATTTGAGGAAAATGAGTGAAATTAACTAATTTAACTCCATTCTTTAATCTCCCCAAAATCGATTAAATATGTCTTAGGACAAAAGGAGTATAATAGGCTAGCTGTTGAAAGGGATAATTAAAAGTACGGAAATAGTATTTTTGTTGTTGAAACAATTGCTTGAGTTTGTTATACTTCCTCAAGTAATGAATGGATAGGCAATTTATTCATGTAGTGATCATTACACTTATAACTCTTCTATCAAATGGCCGACTTATCTTCTTCTAATAAAGAAGAATTCAAAGTGACTGGGGAAGAAGAATTAAAGGGGGGCAAAAAAAAAAAAAAACAATATCATCTTTATAATACTTCTTTTTTCCTGATATAAAGCAAAACGTTTCCTTTCTTCATCGGAAAAACCGAGACCCATTAAAAAAAAATCAAATAAAGAAGATTAAACTCAAATTGAAACCTTTTCCTCTTTATATATATATATATATATATATATATATATATATATATTCCTATTATTAGAATATTAAATTAAAAAAGTTAAGCAGAGTTAAAAAGGCCGCCTTTTTTTTTGTTTGATACTAATAAAAATATACTATTAAAGGAAGTTTAACACAAAGGTGGGGAAATTAATCCCAACAAATCTTTTTTTTTTTTCTTTTTTCTCAAGAATCCCAACAAATCGAATGAAAGCAAATCCTGCAAAGAGAGAGGACATACATCATAAAACCTTGAGGAAGATATTCCCAGTCAAAGTATCTGCTAGCTTGTTTCCTTCCCTTGAGATGTGTTGGATCTCAATTAACCTGTCTCGTTGCAATAGTTCACTGCACTGCCAAGTTAGGAGATTTCCCCTTTTTGCCAGTTCACAATTCAACAGCATATCGACCACCTCATTCGCATCAGTTTCCTTCTTCTTCCCTCAGTATCCTTCCATCCAGCCGTTTATTCTTCTCTCCTATTCCATCTTAGATTAACTTTTAGTTAAGATCAATGATGCAGATGGGAGATATTGAGGGATGAGGAAGGAAGAATACTGAGGAAATCTACTCTCCTATAAATCCCCCATTTTTCTGCCTCAAATACTTAAGGAGTGAGAAAAACTAGCAATCCACATACCTTCATGATTCCTTATGACTCCCCCACAACCCGCCCGACTCATATACCTTGTGATCGCCTCGTCAACATTGATTTTAAGCCAGCCCATCTCATGAGGAGGCCACCTCACTGCAAGACTTTAACCTTATGGAGGTGACTTGTCTAAGGGCTTTTTTCCCATAGTACCCCTTTTTAGGAAACTATTTACCAAAATGCCCCTACTTTGAAACTATTTCCCATTATGCCCTCCTCTGAAAACATATTCCCAATCTACCCCCTTTAGTCGACTAAACCAGGGGTTTAGTCGATTAAACTAAGTGGTTTAGTCGACTAAATTACGGGGGTGGGCGTTAAAAAGCCCACACCCGACATTTAGTCGACTAAACCACTTAGTTTAGTCAACTAAATTTCGACGGTGAGGGTTTTTAAACATCCCAAACCATAACAACATGAACCCTAATCGTGGAAAAACCTATCCAAACCTCTTCCCCCTCTCTTTTTCGTCAAAGCCTTGCTGAATCTGTTGGTGGGTTGCGTAGGAAACTTCAATCTAGTGGAATTTGTGTCGATATCGGTATGTTTTCATCTCCATTTAAGATTTCTGTCGTCATTTATGTGTTTATGCGAACCCCCATTTGCGTTTTTGCATTTTGTGCTTTGATTGGGTTGTTTTGTTATGTGTCTTTGCTTGATTTGAGTATTTCATTCCTATTTATGGAGGAAAATGATGAATATACATGTGAAAGTGAAAAGATTTACATCAGTTGAGTGATTTTTATTTTTTTTGAAGAATATCATTTAGTTTTTCATAAATTTTTTTATTTGGTAAGCTAAAATCCTTCATTTTGCAGCTAAAATTCTGGTGTCAAAGATGAGTTCAAGGTCAAACACTTATATGACTATAATCTACCACAGTGGGAGGTATTTTGATGGTCCCGATGGTGTTCAATTTGAAGGGAAAATGAAAATGATGAAAATCAAACGGGATACTACATACAACGAGCTGAAAGAAAGAATTTACTAAAAATTGGGGCTACATGGCAGCCAATGCATTTATCGGTTAATTGCCAAAATGCCCCTATTTCGGCTTAATGATGGGTCTGGAAGCAAAATCCCTCATGAATTGTTCATGCTCTGCTTCATTATTTTCAAACAAATATCCAAACGGGAGGTCAACAACGGGCTCAGGCTCAGGTTCCGGTGCATGCTGTTACCTAGAGGAGGATGCCCCGCGCGATGCTCGGTGCTTGATCCGTCTCCCACGCACATTGCCGGTGTCAGCAGGAGCTTGTCTACGACGCATGATGAGAAAAAGACCTACAAAGGGACGTTACAATCAATCAGGAAACAAGAAACATTCATTATTCTCAATTTCACATTCAGATTCATCATTTTCACTAACAAACACTTTCAACATAAACAAGAAATACTCATAAACGCAAAAAAATTCGCATAAACACAAAAAAATTATCATAAACATGTACATTCATCGTTTTCCTCTATAAATATCAATGAAAAACTCAAATCAATTATACATACACAACAAAACCACCAATTCTTGATGAAAAACAAAGATAAATTCGTCCAAAAATAAAAAAATTCGCATAAATGCAAAAAAATTATCATAAACATATACATTTATTGTTTTCCTCTATAAATATCAATGAAAAATTTAAATCAATCATACACACACAACAAAACCACCAATTCTTGATGAAAAACGAAGATAAATTCGTCCAAAAATAAAAAAATTTGCATAAACGCAAAAAAATTATCATAAACATATACATTCATCGTTTTCCTCCATAAATATCAATGAAAAACTCAAATCAATCATATATATACAACAAAACCATCAAATCTAAGCACAAAACAGTAAAACACAAATGGGGTTTGCAATAACACAATGTCGACGGTGGAATTCCGAAAATGGGACGAAAACATACCGAAATTGATGCAAATGCAAGTTGATTGAAGTTCTTTTCGCAACCCACCAACGAATTCAGAGAGATTTTGGCGAAAAAGAGATGGGGGAGGGGTTTGGGGAAGAGATCTAGTCGATTAGCGGCGTTTGAGGTGTTTAAAAACCCTTACCGTCGAAATTTAGTCGACTAAACCAAGTGGTTTAGTCGACTAAATGTCGGGTATGGGCTTTTTAACACCCACCCCGTAATTTAGTCGACTAAACCCCTGGTTTAGTCGACTAAAGGGGGGTAGATTGAGAATATGTTTTCAGAGGAGGGCATAATGAGAAATAGTTTCAAAGTAGGGGCATTTTGGTAAATAGTTTCCTAAAAAGGGGCATTATGGGAAAAAAACTCTTATTTAAGCTTGTGGTTCTACAATACAACACTGACGTTTTTTGACCCGACTCTTTTTGAATATTTTTAAATCATAAATGTAGCCCTTCATTTAAAAAGACTCAAATAGCTAATCCTATGGGCTCAACTTATTTTCATATGACTAGAAACTATCATGAGTCTACAGCTAAATCCGCAAATCCATCATTCTTTGCAAGATCCAAAATTGAGGCCATTAATGTAACCAATTAGTTACGGTATGGCTGATCTCTGCAGTGAGCTTGTACTTGTAGCTAAATCCACTTATCCAGCTGTTCACATTATTTAGACGCACCACCAAGATTCATAGTTTTTAATACTGACTATCTTTATCTTTATTTAAATTTTAAATATACTATTTGCATTTAATTTAAAGTCAACAATACTGATAGCTCTATACTTGATAACGGTTATGGTATTTAAAATAGGTTTCTTCTTTAAGTCAAAACCACGTCTTTTGAGTTCTTTTTTTGTTTTTGTTTTTCTTTCTCTTATTTGCCTTTCATCTCTTTATTTAAAAAAGAGCTAAAACCACGTAATTTTGACTTAATTTTTTTTTTACTTTAAAGGCAGAAATGATATTCTCTTTAAAATAAGGAAAAAAATACTTATCATATTGTAGGAGAAGTGTTTTCTCATGTCACACATAGATGAAATGGTGAGACCCACATATATATATGAATTAATTCATATGTATATATAGGTCCCACCATTTTATGTGTGTAGGAATCTTCTTCTTCTCGAGAAAATTCAACCCCTTATTAAATAAGGGCAACACAGATGTATAGAATTCATGATTTATTCTTGTGATTTATTCTGGAGCAATTAAAAATATACTATTTGCATTTAATTTTTATCCTTGTGATTTATTCTGGAGCAATTAAAAATTAAAAAAAGAAAAGAAAAGGGCAACAAAAAAAATTCATGATCCTCCAAAACTTGCGTGACCTTTGGGGTCTTCGTAAAGGACGAGGACATTACATGGAAACGCTGTTGAAGTTTACTTTGTCATTTTTCCTCAACCAGTTCAAGGTTTGTGTTGGAAATGAAACCCAGTTTTTATGTACTTTGTTTAAACTTATATTTGTCTTCGCACTTCGCACGGGTGATAAACTAGTAATTTAAAATAGAATAAATAATTAAACTCAAATTATAAAATACCTCCCTAAATCCACCGGAAATATTTTTTAAAGGAAAAAAAAATTTGTGTTCTGCTCACTTTTTTGACTCTGTCACTCCCCATTGCCTCCTGCTTTACGTTTTCCAATCTTTTCTGGCTTGCGAAAAGCAAAGCAAAACCCAGTTTTACAGGTAACACACCCACTAATCCCAAACCTAAAATCTCCCTTTATGAAGAAGCAAACCACTTAAAATGAGTTTAGTTGCTTCTTTCAGAAAGCTTTCTTTCTTTATACTTTAGTCTAAGTATTGATTTTTCTAATCGCTAATCAACATTACTACTGAAAAATCCAGGTTTTGCGAAGAACCATTTTCGGCATGTGGTGGAAACCAATGCCGGCGAAATCCAAGTCGTAACAGAAGTTTTGGGTTGTATATACTTGTGATTCTTCGGCTTAAATTTTTAGTTTTAGTTAAATGCAAATGGATCTGGATGAGGAGGGTTCTTCTGGGTTTTTTTCTTCTTGAGAAAAGAAAGTATTTCTTGTAGGTTTGATTTCATTTCTTGAGAAATTTCAGCTAGTAGGTTTGAAGCAACGATGATTCAGCTTTTGTTATTGCTTCTGTTTGCGGAGGCTGTTCTGGCTTTTCTTTTGTTGGTTAAGATTGGGCCATTGAGGGATCTTGTAATCAGGAGTCTGGATCAGCTGAAAATGGGGAGGGGTCCTGCGACTGTGAAAACTATTGCTGGTACTATGTCTGTTATTTTGCTCTCAAGCGTCATGAGCATTTTTAAGATCCAGAACAAAGGTGCTAAGCTTGGGACTATGTCTCCCATGGATCAAGTTCTTTGGAGGACGCACTTGCTTGAGGCTTCGCTCATGGGTACGCTCTGAAGCTTTTCTTAGTTGCTTGCTTGCTTGATTCTTGTTTTAGCCCTATGCACTTTATGCGCGGTTTTATTAATTTGATTTTTCAATGTCGTACGGATGTTCTGGAAATTTTGCCACTTTACTTGTTAGTACCTTTAGTTTGGGCTTCAGGACAAGGGTGTGTGTGAAGTCTCTTAACACCATTTTGATGCGTATCTTGTTCCGCTCGTCTCTGTTAACTATAGACTGAAGGAAGATGTAGAATCTTTTTTAATAATGGAAGACAATAGGAAATAATGAGTTAGCATTATTATGTATTTTCTGGTTTCTGTTTCTAAGATTGGCTCATGTGCATGTTGGTAAAAGGAATACTCTACATGAAGTTCTTGGCAATGTTGGTGCCTCAGACTGAAAATATGCCATACTTAACTTTTACTGTGTAGGAAACTGGGAAACTTGGTCCCTCATGAGATTTCAATAAAATATAAATGAAGTATGACTGGTTGGTTAGGCTGGAAAAACTGGAAAGCAGTCTTCTGTTCACGTTGGATTCAGCCCTATGGCTGTTATGAAGCTAAACTTGTGAAAAGAGCTGTGAACTGGTGAAAATAACTTCCACTACTAATTATTATATGCTATATTTTTAACTTATCTTTTCATAATTTATATTGCTCATATCGCTTTGAACCTGCCTCTTCACTTAATTCTATGACTGGTCCAACTTTCAAAGCATAGCATAGGTAGTACACTGCAAATTATGTTCCCATCTCTATATGGGATTACCTATCACAGTTTTCAGATTGCATGAGGTTCACTCCAAATACAGCTATTAAGTGGTTTCATGTTCAAACCTACTTAAGACTTTGTTAGCTGAGACGGGATGACTTCGGTGGCTGACTAGCTTCATTCATTGAAATTTTTCTGTATTTTTGGTTGTATTTATAAGTTGTATCTATGTTTGTTATTATAATCACATGGTGTCTATGTATATGTATATTCCAAATGTCATATGGTCTTAACTTATAGTTGAGTGTACTATTTTACTGCGAAAGAACTGTCATGCATGGGGGAATTGGCTTTGAGCACTGTACATTATAAATCTGTCAATATTTTAACTGGGAAGGAAGATGCCTTTTCTACAGTGATGGTTTAGAAATCAATGGTGAGTACCTAGATGGAAAGCATAATATGAGAAGTATGAAAAACTGAGGCTAAAGCAGTGGATGGTGTTGGTCATGGTAAAGTGCACTTTGGCTGAATCGATGGTTCACATAATTTTGTGTTATTTCTAATTCTCTCACCTTTCTCCTCAACTGTGCTTGCTGACTTTTGGTTGTTTTGTTTTCCATTTGCTTTCTTTGGAGCAATTTTGTACATTTTAGTCTCACTTTCTGATGCATGTTAAAGATGCAAGGTGATTTCAATTTATTTTTCACACCTATTATCTCCCTGTAACCCCTATCTATAGAATAAGAGCTCCAACTAGCTAAACCGCTTAATCAATTCCTAACTATTACAAATTTCCTTATAACAATGCCCCTCCCTCTAGAGCTTAAGGATAATTGCAAGTGGAAAGATTAAGAAATTCATTAGAAAAATACTGTTTTTTTTGTCCCAAACATTAATTCTGACAATTTGACATAGCTACCCAACATCAAAATTCAAAGGTCCATATATGCTTCAAAGGAACAAATTTCCCCTGCAAGGAAGACTTTGTCAACAATTTTGGAAGGCCTATTTTCATGAGTCTTTTTGTCAGTTCACTACAACACCCAGGTTCCCTAGTCAACCAAAATACACCAGGGTCTTGCTTTCTATTACCTGAATTGCAGCTGAGCATCCTAGAGTTTCAATCATGACCACATCAAACCCCAAATTCGGTTGCCTGCTGAATTTTGTTGTTGTTGCCTGAGACGGAAAATCGGACTGCTCCTGGAGAAGATGAAGCTTCTTGGCCGTTGATGCTGGGGGAGATTAATACCACCAATCTTGTGGCTTAGGGAAGGCGCCTTTTAGTCTAAGTTGTCTTGACCTCTTCCATCACTACTCTCCGCCATTGAGTAATGCATAGGTTCTTTTGTTCTCTGTTGTTCCTTCTTCCATTTCCTCTGTTTCTCCTGCAATTCCATTATCTTTATCTTGCCCCTAGTTCATAAGTTTCTCGGAGATAAGCTAGATACATGGCTTTGGAAAGGGTGTGGGGATCAAAGCATGCACTGGGCTGTTTCTTAACTGCTATTAATCCCCACGTGACACTTTCTTTTATGTCTTGGATGCCATGGTATTGATAAAGGTGTTTGAGAATGCTTTGTATGATAATTAAAAGTTGATATTACAATGATACACATGGTATCTTGTCAAAGTTAGCAAAGCTAATACTTTAGAGACTTAAAATACCAATGTTTTTTTCTTAACCAGAAATTTTACCTAAAATTGTGTCATTCTAAGCAATCTGGTATCTTGGATAACAATTTACCAACACAGATCTTGGGTGCCTCTTAGCATCCATGATACCATAAAGATGATATTGGACTGATTGCTTCATTGTAGTAGTTGTGATAACAATAATTGCAATTTATAGGAAATTGGAGGTTGCAAAATTTCCAACCTATCAGATTTATTATATAGAAAACTAATTTATGGGTAAAAAAGCATTCACATCAACCTATTAACCAGCTGAGAAACCCTTTTGATTCCTATGAATAAGCTGCCCATTAAATGCCCAAGAATCATGGCTTATTAGCTGGTATTCAAAAGGAAACTAATAAAGGTTTGAAACCCTATGAATATTTCCATGTTAAATAAGATGTTCAACAGTTTTAGAGAAGATACATTAAAATATGACCTCCAATAGTTAAGAACTTGCTGGATCAATTAAGACTATTTTCCTTTGTTGCTAGTATTACAGTTGATGCCAAACCTGACAATTTTTGAAGTGTGGTCCAAATGTTTGAAGTATCTGTAGAGGATTTTCTGTTTGAAGCACGGGGCATAACTGTTTTCTTGGCCAACACTTAATCATTAACCGTTTTTAGTGCATTAATTTTCTGTTGACTTATAAACCTAAGATTACCATAAGGCTCCCATTTATGACCTCTAAACTTTTGTGAGATTGAGAAAGTATGTCCTTGGTTGCTGCTGTGATTTCCAGTGATCAAACAGATATTAAATGAACTAGAAAACTTAGATGCAGTTCTTAAAGCATTTTCTATTTGGTGTTCCAAGTAAACTAGGACATTTTGACAAATATAGTTAAAGAGGTTAGGATGTAGAGCTAAGTTGGAAGAAAATGTCTTGTAGAATTTGATGTATCATGCCCCAAGCTGTACTTTTTTAAGAAAATTGCTTGACTTTGTTGATGGAAGTAAGATATTACTTTAGTTATCACACTGTTATGCTTTTGGAGAGGGAGCAAGATAAAATGTAACTTTACATGGTTTACATGTCATATTTACTCTGTCATTTTTAACCTGATTTTCTGAATGCAGCATGCATTTACTTTTGTGAATGTTAAGGATTTGAATTTTGGTTTATGCCTAATATGTTGGAGAATCATATCAGACACCACATTTTAAATGACATATAGATACTTGTGTGTTAATATCTGTGGACTGCGCTTTATCATGTCTTGAAGCCCTGTTTTTTTTTGTTTTTGCATGCAGGTTTTACATTATTCCTTGGATTCATAATCGACAGGATGCACCATTATCTTCGGAAGCTAATTAGTTTGAGGGGTAACGTGGGATCTTCTAAAGAAGAGCTAGAAAGGCTTAGGAAAGAAAAGGTTCAATTTGAAGATAAGGAAGAGAAAGCCTCGAAGGAGATAAAGAAGCTGAAGGAAGAGATTTCAAGCCTTTCAGAAAGTTTGAAAAAGGCAAAGTTGGACTGTGAAGAGAAGGATACAAGAGTTGAGACTGCCGAAGTTCATGTTGCTTCCCTCCAAAAACAAGCCGCCGATTTGCTACTCGAATACGACCGACTGTTAGAAGACAACCAAAATCTTCAAGCTCAAATACTTGGTAAAGCATAAAAGAGTTGAGGAAATTAATGCCGAGTTTGAAAACTGAGTCTGGGAAGTAGGTATCATTCATGGCCATCACTACTAGTATTGTTGCAGAAGCTTCCTTGTTTTTGCACAGAAGTGGTTGATTTTCATTCCTTACTACTGAACTGGCATGAGCTGGCCTCCGTAGGTGTATGTCCGAGATTATAATTTTTGTAGTTCTTCCTCTGGAATCTCTTTTGCCCCCCCCCCTCCTCCCTCTGTAGTTTTGTCTGTCTTTTGTGCAAAAAGAGAAATTTTCACCTGAGATCTAGTGGTAGAAGTATTGGAAACGCTTTAGAAATTAAAATTAAAATCCTTCTAAAGGATTGAAGTCACCATTAGTGTTATCTAAAGGTTATTGTTCAGACTCTTTGAAGCTATAGAATCAAAAGTTTTTTTTGCCCTTCAATATTACACATACTGGATTGCAATTTTGGGGCGCACCAGTTGCAAGGTATGATTGATAATTTTGGTTCTGGAAAGAACATAATTATTTTGATTTCTTTGGACCTTGTGTTGAGTGATGAAAATCATTAAAAAAGATGACAAAAGATCAAATTTCACATTATAGCAGGTTGTAATACGGTTAGGATGAAATAGTATATGATGTGTGAGAAAGGTTTTCTTGAGGCTTTATCCTATAAATAAAAGATGACAAATGATAAAACATGTTCCATGTAAAGTCCCCAAGCATAATTACAGTTATAAATAAAATAAAAGAGATTCAATGGAGCCTACATCCCCAAGAATTCTTCTTGTAAAGATGTAGACTTCAAAGATAAAAGAACTAAGAGGGAGAAAAAAAGGACCCTTATTTGGATTGTTCCACAGCACTTCTAATTTGACTAAGCTCCCTCGTGACATCTATCATGTTCAATCTTTCTCTTGGTGATTCTGCTGAACAAGCAAGTCCGATCTCAAATAATGAAAGAATAGACTTCTCAACATAAGGATGCCAAAGTGTAAGATTTTCCATGATGATTTCGTTTTCTGTTGCTCTTCTTGTCTGTTGTATTTGTTGTGGCAAAACAGCTGAGTCTATAATTTCCAACAGATTATTTGGATATGCAGATTTGACATAGCTGTGGAGATTGTTGCCATCTTTGAACATTTCTTCGGTTGGCCTTTTTCCCGTTAGCATTTCCAAAACAAGGATGCCAAAAGAATACATATCACCTTGTGTTGAAACTTCAGAATTTATTCCGTACTCTGAAATATGTTGTATGATGGCTTTGACGTTAATTATTCTAAAGCTAACAAAAGGAAAAATTATGTATATACACAAATTTTATGATATTGAGAAGCTCAAATGATAAATCATACCTGGAGGAGTATAACCAATAGTCCCTTTTATTCCAGATGTGCTGGTTTGTTTGAAAGATGTGCCATTAATGGTCGAAATAAGTCTTGCTAACTCAAAATCACTCACATGAGCTACCATATCATCATTGAGAAGGACATTACTTGGCTTTAAATCACAATGAACAATTGGTTGCTCACATTCATGATGAAGATAATAAATTGCATAGGCCACTTCGTATATGATATTAAATCTTTGAATAAGATTCAATATTGAACATCGATCTATACTATCTTGATCAGGATGCAACCATTTTTCGAGGCTTCCATTTGACATGTACTCAAACACTAGAGCTTTAAATTCTTGTCCCTTATAATCCATGCTTGAGCAACATGTTATAATTTTAATTAGATTTCGATGCCTTATGTTTTTAAGGGCATTACATTCTGAGATGAAACTCTTGTGAGCTCCCTTCTTCTGAAGGTTTAGTACCTTTATTGCAACAACATCATCTTTTGATCCCAGCCTTCCTTTATATACTGAGCCAAAACTCCCAAATCCAATCAAGTTGTTGGCAGAGAAGCCTTCAGTTGCAATGTGCAGATTTTGATACGATACCTTGGAAAGTTTTTCTATCGTTGGCGCTGTTAAAGACAACTTCCGACTTCTCTTTTGCCTCCAATAGAAAAAAAGAATAAATATCACTATAAGAAAAAAAGCCAAGCCAATCACAATCGCCATAAGCTTTAAATTGTGGTGTCTTTTTTGCTTGTTAGCTTTTATGGCGCAAGGTGGTCGGTGCAGCTCAGAGATTCCCCCACAAAGTTTTCTATTTCCAGTTACTGATATTGCACTTGCATTACTGAAAACCCCTTTTGTTGGAATCTCACCATCCAACATATTGAAAGAAACATTTAAGTATTCAAGAAACGAAATGTTCTGTAAACCAATTACTATTGGTCCAGACAAGTTGTTTGATGATATATCTAAATATGCAAGACTTATCAATGAAGCAAGTGAAGAAGGCATGGATCCATTGAAGGAATTCCCTCTTAAGTTTAGGTATTCCATACTTGTGCACTCTTCAATGGTCGAAGGAATCTCTCCAGAGAGATGGTTTTTAGAGATATCCAAAGAGCTGAGGTGTTGAAGGGTTCCAACCTCAGACGGCAGAGAGCCATCCAATGAATTGTGAGATAAGTTCAGCAAAATAGACAGAGAAGAAAGGCCGAAAATTTGCTTGGGTATGGATCCATGGAAATTGTTTTTTCCAAGGTTAAGGTGCAGCAAATAGTTCATGCTTGCAAATATAGGAGGGATTTTTCCTTCAAGCCTATTTTCTGAAATGTCTAAGGTAACCAATTTGCTGAGATTTCCAATAGAGATTGGTATCTCTCCTGAGAGTTGGTTTACACTCAAAGCTAGCAGCTGTATCTGATAAAGATTGCCCAAAGAAGATGGAATAGTGCCTGAGAATTTGTTCATGTCCAGAGTCAAGGTGATTAAATTTGTATACTTCCCTAGAGATTCAGGAATAGTTCCATGTATCTGATTATTGCCCAGGTAAATTCGAATGAGTTGGGTTGTCAAATTTCCTATGGAATTGGGTAAAACACCTCCAAAGTTGTTGCTGACTAGGACTAAGCTTTCTAGTTTACTACAGTTTTGCAAAGAAGTAATGAAATCCAAGTCATTACTTGAATTGCTGCCAAGATTATTTTCTTCCAAATTCAACAGGCGCAGATCTTTTAGAGCCCCAAGACTTGGAACTTGCCCAACAAAAGAGTCAGAAGCAATATCAAAAACTTGAAGAGAAGATGCATTTGTGATGGAACTTGGTAATGGACCTGAGATTTGATTCAAGCCCATGACAACAAATAGTAGATTTGGGAGGGTGGTGAACATGTTATCCGGAAGCCGAGTCATGTTCAATTGGTTATTTGTCACTGATATGATAATGAGAGATGACATATTGAAAAGTGAATGAGGAAGAGCACCAGAAAAATGATTTGCCACTGCTGACAAAATTTTCAAGTTCTTCAAACGACCTATCTCTTCTGGGATACTTCCTTCCAAGTGATTATAAGCCATGTCAAGATTTGGCAAGGAAGATAGATTCCATAGAGAACTTGGGAGTTTCCCTGTTAAATTGTTGTTATGAATGGCAAATCTTTCAAGCTTATAAAGAGAGCCAATCTGGGACGGTATTTTACCTGTAAGACTGTTCATTGACAAATTCAAACGCCTTAGTTCAGTGCAACTTGTCAAGTTCCATGGAATCTCTCCTTTTAATCTGTTGTTCCCCATAGAGAGTTCTTTTAATCTGAACAAACGTCCTAACTCTGGTGGGATTTCTCCATAGAAACTATTGTCAGCGAGGGAGAGATTTCTCAAGAAAGAGAGATTGCCAACGTGGGGCGATATGATTCCACTGAGATGATAACCTTTCAGGTTCAGCTCGGTGACTCGTTGATGCTTGTGGCCGCATGTGATTCCAGTCCAGCTACAGAAGTGGTTTGAACTATTCCAAGAGCTCAATATTTCTTTAGGATCACCTGTTATTGATTCTTTAAACTTGAGCAATGCCAGATAATCGGTGTCGTTTGATGCAGATCTGATATGTTGGAAGCAAAGCAAGTTTATGTATAAGATGATAAGGATTAAAGCTTGAAGGTTTCTGGGTTGAAATGGGAGTGACATGGAAGCAAAAGCCATGGTTGTGTTGATGAAGAACTTCAGTGTAAAAGCTTTCAAATCCTGCTGATACACACACTCGCGTCTTATCATATATATTTTTACTTATTCTAATTAAAGTTGCTTTTAAATCTGGTAGCCGGAAGATCAAATAAAAAACTATGATTTTGACTGTTGAAATTAGGTAGCCTATGTGAGATGTACACAAGGTATTCATTAATTATAAGATATGCATCCGCATCCTAATTTTTAAAATATGAAGTATGTGGGAAGAAAAAGCAAACAAGTTGTGTTTGCCCGTAGAATGCGTTCGTGCCAATATAATTTTTTACTTGAAATTTGACTTTGACTATTTATATATTTCGTGATGATGTGACGGTGTATATTTTAAAAGTTCATTTATTTATTTCTTCGGTCTGGGAGTGGTATTAAACAAAGTTCATTTATTATTCTAATGGATCCATAGAAACTGAACTGAGGCTTCCTTCTATTTAATTTTAAGTATTTAGGTAGACTGAATTGACATTTCTGAATTTACTAAATAAATTTATGTGAAAGTGTGACACAGGCACGTATAATCTCGTTTGATGAATCTCTGATGTGGAATCAAAACAAGTTAAATTTTATTGTTAAAAAAAAGGTTAAATTTATGTATAGCAGATGATGAGGATTAATACTTGAGGGTCTTGCTATACATACAATACTCATAAAAATTAGATAGCTTATTTTATGTGATTAGATCGTAACTTTCAAAAGAAAAAAAAATAAGTGCATAGATTAGCTTGCCAATATTGTCTCGAGATAACTTGGGTGAAGAAAGTTTTTGAGCTTCGATATAATATAATCTTGTTGTACGTACCCATAGGTATTTTAGATTAAATTGACTTCTTTGAAAATTTTAATTATTCTATTTATATTTTCGATGATATTGATTGAATTATTCTATTTTTGAATTATTATTAATTGAATAAACCGGATCTCTACATTTTTCTTTGATTTTTGCATACGCCCCCCCGCCCCCCCCAAAAAAAAAATTTATGTCGATTATTTAGGTACTATTATTTTTACCAACATTTATGTAGTGTTAATACAACATAATTGATTGGTTTTTTGTTAATTTATTTTTTTATTAATTAAAAATTAAAAATTGTGTTTCCGCATTTCTTGATTCCTCCCTCCAGCGCTTCTCCCTTTCTCGCCCATCGCCCATCATTCTCATTTTTTCTCAACACCGAAGTCTCTCCAGTTCAGTTTTTACTCTCTAGCCTTTCTCGCAACCATACCTTACACATTAAACTTCTCTTCTGTTCTTAGCCTCTTTCTTGCGTAGAAGTATATTTGTTCTTGCATTTTGTTTCTGCTACGTACTGCTAATTCTGGATTTGATTTGCTTCGTCTACTTTGTAGAATTTTCTCCACACCAAAGGCTCTTTATTAATTATTTTACGTTGGCTCTGATAGCGATTAATTTGGCTTTGATATACGCTCGTGGGCTCTGATATTGGTTAATACCAATTGGCCCGACTCTTTATTAGTTATTGTACACTGGCTCTGGTAGCGATTAACCGGTTCTATGCATGCTCCCGACTGTATACACTTTGATACATGTCAGAACCTGTCTTTGTTACCAATTGACCTGGACTATGATACCAGTTGCAATCTCCCATAACATCTTGGTGCCTTGCTCTCCATATTGTTTGCCTTGGACCCATTACCTTTTTTGAGACTTCACATCCACCTTAATGGGTTCAACATGGACACATCGACACGAACCTATCTCTGATATATTCTGTAAGAAGAGTTAATAAAAGAAACTTCAAATTGAAAACGACTGAACTAAACATAAGTCAATGAAAATTAGTAAGAATATAAGAAACTTAAAATTGAAAACAATCTCACTGAACCAAACGTAAGCCTGTCAGAAACAGTAAGAATAGAAGAAACCTAAAATTGAAAACAATTTTAAACAAAAACAACTAAACCAATTGCTTAGAGAAAAAATACGGACCTACTTCAGCAGCAAATTTTCCAGCAAGCTACGTAGGAGATAAAGCCATGACAATGACAATGACAATGAGAATCTGAAAGCTGAAGGAATGATGAAGAAGCTGGATGGATGATGTGACTTTCTTAATTTATGTGAAAGTGGGTGATGTGACTATATATATTTTGAGAGTTCATTTATTTATTTTTTGATTATGAATAGAGGCTATTTTCTATTTAAGTATAGGATAGAATAGACTATAGTTGGTCTAGCATTGTAAGGCTTTATTAGATTCATTTGGGTTTTATGTTTGAGTCTCAGATGAGATTCTCGTGAAAGTGGGTGAGGTGAATTGTGATACCATATTTTTTAAAAGTTCATTTAATTTTTTGGGCTTCGCGTTGTGGCTTTCTTCTATTTAATATTGAGTAGAATGAATTGAATTTTTGGATTCACCTTATTACTAGGTCTCTGATTCTGATTGTGACCTCTTCTCGTTACCCTCTACTTGTAAGGTTTCAATGCCTTATTCTTGAATTATCCCTTTGGAGCCCATTACTTCTCACGCATGAAAGAGAAGAAGTATTAGACCTAAAGATAATCAAAAGACAACGATTATGTTGTATATTATTCACATGGGAGAGGGTTACATTTAGACACAAAGAGAATCAGATCATTTAATGAGATCCATATTTGATACCCTACAATCAGGAAAGAATATGAAATAATAATTATCTCCTATAATCTTGGATTTAACTAATCTCTATAATAATGGGATTCCTATAATTACAGGATTCTACACTCCCCTCAAGTTGGATTATAGATATCTTTCATGTTCAACTTGCCAACAAGATATTCAAACTTGTCCTTGGGTAGTCTTTTAGTAAGGATGTCTGCGGTATGTTCCTTGGACATATATATTGTAGATCAAAGATACTCTCATCAACCTTCTCTCTTATGAAAAGCATGTCTATCTCAACATGCTTAGTTCTATCATGTTGAACTGGATTATGAGCAATATTGACTACTGCCATGTTGTCACAATATACCTTGATTGGCAGATTTATGCATTTCCTTAAGTTTTTAAGGACACATTTTATCCATATGCCTTCGCAGAGTCTAAGTGCTATAGCTTTGTATTCAGCTTCAACATTGCTTCTTGCAACTACATTTTTCTTTTTTACTTCTCCATGTGACCAAGTTACCCCATACTTATGTATAGTATTCGGATGTAGATTTCCTAACTTCTTAATCACCAGCCCAATTAGCATCGGTAAACAGTTTTACATTCCATTTATTAGTCTTCTTTAATAGTATGCCACGTCTCCGAGATCCCTTTAGTTAACAAAGGATCCGGTAGATTTCATTTAGATGCTTTTGTTTAGGATCATGGGAGTGTTGATTAACCATACTAATGGCAAATGCAATGTCTAGTTTGGTGTGAGACAAGTATATTAGTTTGCCCACCATTCATTGATAGTTCCCTATGCCCATGGCCTTGCCAAGGTTTGCCTTTATCAATTTTGTTCACCCATTCAGGTGCGTCACTTAGCCTATAGCCTATCATACTTGTCTCCTTTAGAAGATCTAGTACATACTTTGTTTGGGAAGTATAGATTCCTCTCTTTGACCAAGCAATTTCCATCATAAGAAAGTACTTCATGTAACATCCCAAATTTTGGACATTGAGATTTGAGAATAAACCTAAAATTGGCAGACGTCTAAGCCCAATTCAGGAAGAGCCCCAAGAACGTCGAGAGATAGAAAGCCTCTTAAGGACTAAGTAATTTGGCTAATGGGTCAGTGGACCTAGTATGTACAACCTGTGGAATTAAAGTGCTAGTGAAAAAGCGGCGTGAAATACTTATACGGTGCTAATCAGTGGATAGAAAAGATGCAACCCAACTATGTCTTAAGGTATAGGACAATTAGTTGAGTGAAAATATGTTGGTATAAGTAATTATACATCATTTTCAGGGCAATCGGGTATGCCCTGCGTTTTTGAGAAAAAATCGATATGTGTCATCATTTATCGAGTCTCGGTATTTGTGTCGCAATCCCGAGTAACACCCGAGGAAGAATTCCGAGTACATTACGGAAACCAATGACATGAACGCCGAAAATCAACATATACGACAGTTTTCCGAAAACTGTGAGGCAAGACAACACACACACACACACCAATATGCTCATACACTGACACACACACAAATCAAGACATTGGGCAAGTATGCAACAAAACACTAGTCAATTTCCTCCCTCTCATTGCAATACATGGTTTCATATATTTTTGCCAACACATACTTATGCAACAATTAAAACACTTGGCATCCTCTCCTTTCACAAGATAGATACTTGGCATTTTGCATGCCTAACACATGGCACATACTTAAAACTTCACATCTGATTTCTTTTTCCCCTTATTCATTTCGGTATAATCAACTTCCCTTCCCCCAAACCTAATTCAAGTCTCCTCCTATTCATCCTCTCCTTTCTCAAATTGTAACGTCACTCTCCTCCTCCTCTCTTCACGACACCCCTTTCTATCCCAACTCCACCGTGATTGATGTGGGCCTTTTCGTCTTTAGCCTTGAGGTCCATAATAAAAAAAACCAAGGATTGCGTTTAGACAAACCTACGATCATTCTCTTTTCTCGAGGAGCCTCTTATTGAATCCTAAGTAATCTAAATGTTGTGCAAATGCAATGAAAACAAGGGGAAATTTAGTTTTGGCTTTTCAAATCAATAAACTAAAATATAAATGCAATTTAATTAAATGCTAAACTATATATTTTTTGGTATTTTATTTGTAATGGGATGGAGTATGAAAAGGTATGATGATAAATTGAAAATATGAATGATGATTGTTCTTGGTTATGAAGAAATGACTATCCTTACTTAAAAACTATGGGAGTAGAACTTCATTAAGTTTTGATAAGAAAAACATCAAGATACCACTTAAGTTCAATATTCTCAATTAATAGTAGCTCCTACAACCATAGCTAACTACTACCTCTTGAGATATTGATTGAAACCACTTAATGTGCAATTAAAATTGGAATAATGTAACACAAGTCTTCTTAAAATTGAGCACTAAATAGTTCCTTAAAGGCACAAATCAACCACATTAACTAGACAATACCACACTAATTAATATAATCTCATTGCAACCACAAAGAAATCCAAACATAATCCCACTTAAAATAGCGGATTTTTTTTTTTTTACAAACAAATACGGTAATCAGAGTTTGAGCATTTTCATAAACTGAGTATCTGAATCCAAAGATGCATAACCATAGTGTAATTTTTTTTTCTTATACAGTCATCCCAAAAGAAGATAGTATTAAACAGAATATACAAAGATAAACTGATAGACTTCTTCCGCCCTCCTACACCGGACACCTGCCTCTATTGTCATCCCCTTTGTACTCCTGACCCTGAAGCTACAGCTGAGATCCAATTTCCAATTGGATCTCAGGTAACGGTTAACCTTATGCTCAAATAAAACAGTATATTGATAACAACATGAACATATTCACATAACAACAGTATATCACTACATAAGCAGAAAGCAGATGCATGATCACATATTGGCAGAACATAAGCACAAAGCAGTATGTAAAGCCCCACATAATGGTTGCACATATCCAGTGCCACGACGGCCCATTGTGTCCTCAACGCTAGGCAAACCCAACGGCATTATCAAGACTATAATCCGTATCAAGCTGTAAGTATAACTGACAACCCTAAGCAGAGTTTCAGTATCTAAGCATGTCTATCACATATATGTATATAAGCAACATAAGTGTTAAGGTTACAATACGCATCCGTACCTCCGTTGACGATTTTTGACACTTCCGTCAAATTACGACACGTTTGACAGTGGCTCAACGGCGGTGACAGCGGAAACAACGAAAACAGCGGTTCGGTGTTCCGAGTATCCTATAAGGTTAATATCACTAATATGAGTATTTAGAACCAAAACGGGCATTTTAGGTACAAATTACCATTTTGCCCCTGGTTTGACTGTTCGGCGGAATTTCGCCAGAGCTTCGCTGTTTTGACTTTAATTTCTCAAAATTTTTGCTATAGCCTTTCCTCTATCATATTTCTAAAATAAATATCATATTTATTCTTAAAATATGAAGATTAAAGACTATTCTAGCATTCCTATTATAACTACCGAAAGAATTACCGAACTAAAGACTAGGGACCGAAGACTTACTCAGAGCTTCGCTGGGATTTTTCTCCGGACTCCTCCTTCTTCCTTCTCCTCTAGATTTTCGAAAATCACAAGAGAGAATGGTGTGGAGAGAAATGAGAGCTATTTATAGAAAAAGGAAGTGGCATTTTCGTAATTTCGTTGAACTTTGTCTGGTTGAATTTTGGCCGTAGGATCGCACTTTTCCTAGGTGGTTTAATCTTGGCCTTCCATGTGTCTTGGCTGTCCTCCCCCTTCCAATAGTGATGTCACCCTTGCTGCATCATCCTCTTGCTTTATCCGATAAATCCCTGATTCGGTGTCCCGTTCACGAAATTCCGTAACACCTTAAAATTCCGAGAACAATACGCTGAAGGTCTTTTCTTCCTCTTTAAGAATACTGGGTTCTCCTTCCCTTATACTCCCAGTAAGGACATTCCGTTATCTGCTGAAAATCCTCGGTATTCGCGACCGGTTTCAGAAATAACTTCGGTCGGTACTAACTTCTGGATAAAAATCGACTGACCAATAATATATTCTGGTTTTTCCTAACTCATTCCCATAATCTCACAACGGAATTCATTTCTATCCGTGATCATTTATCCTGTTCATTTATCCTCTGATTATTATATTATTATCTAATTAACACATGTTTTAATTATATTATTATTTTATTTAAGATCTTCTTTCATATTTATCCTCCCATTTTCTATTTATTTTTTTTCTTTTTGGCCCAATTTTCGGCCACACACACATATATATAAAATTATAATTTTTTCCATTAATCTTAATATCCTATTTATCTTATATTTATTTCTCCCAAAATCTCCTATTGGTTCCTAATCAATCACATGGATTTAGACCTTGTAAAATTTCCAAAAATTACTTAATTACTCCTTTAATAATTCCTAATAATTTTCTTAATTAAAATTAATTATTTCCTCACAACAATTTTGTTATCATTGTTAATTCACCCTTTAAGTAAAATATTGAAAATTATGGAATCAATTTCCATTCTAGAATACTTTTTAGTTTTCCTTCTTTTTATTTTCATAGGAAATATTTTATGAAATTGTCTAAATTATGAATAATGTGTTTTTTCTAAATTTTTCATAATTATTTCATGTTTCTTTGAATTTTCCATAATTTTCTCGGAATGTTTTATGGCCTTAAATGATATTTTTCACATTTCCGACAATAAATTTCCTTTAATTTTTCTTAATTTATCCCAAAACTAATCCTATAACATGTTGAGACAAAATCTTCATTACCGGACATTTTATTGTTATAATATAATTTTCCAGATAATGGCTATCCGGGTATTACATTTCACACTACAAAATCCAATATCAACAACAAATATATACAATAATTCTGGACTAATGGAATGATAGAAAATCTCCCATATGTAATCCATTGAGTTCAAGCACAAATCTTCATCACCAAGAAGCAAAGGGATTAGCCACTGCAATTTGTCATCACGTCTTCACCAACAATTAAAAGGAAACAAAACAACCACATATGGTTTCAAATATGCAATAATAGCTCTTCAAAACGCCAAACTCCCATAGAAATTGGATTGAAGTGTAGAATCTTTTGAGTGGGAAAATGAGGGCTATGATGAAGGTACTATAGAGGCATGAACATAGTTGATGTTGACAGGGTGAATCTGGAATAGTAGAATGATGGAGGTCTCTGTTTCTTTCTTTTTTCTGTGTTTAAATTTTCGCCACCTCTCCCCAGCTCTAGCTCTCGGTCTAGTTCATTCATGATGGAAGAATGGAGGTCACCGGTGGTGATGGCGGTGAGGATGAAGCCGTCAGCGACTTAGAGGAAGGTATTGTCGAAGTTTGGTTTAGCGGTGTTGGTTTTGTGCTCACTATCGGGTTTCTGCCTCTCTGTATTTATTTGTTGCCTTGGTCAAGCTATGGAGGAGGTTGTCGGCGACAGTGAATCACTACTAGAAAAGAGCAAATTTGCACGGAATTTTTTCCGTCGCAAATTTCAGCATGTTTGCGACGGAATTTAAAATCCGTTGCAAAATGTTTGATTAAAATTCCATCTCAAAAAGTGTGATTTTTTGCAATGGAAAAAAAATTCCGTCGCAAATTTTGACAAAAAAAAATTTTGAAAAAAAAAATTTGCGACGGAATTTGCTTTCCGTCGCAAAATGTTTGATTTTTGCGATGGAATTTGTATTCCTTCGCAAAAAGTGGGATTTTTTTGCGACGAAATTAAAATTCCGTCGTAAATTTTGATGGAAAAAAAATTTAGATAAAAAATTTGTGACGGGAAACAAATTTCGTCGCAAAATATTTGATTTTTGCGACAGAATGTGTTTTCCGTCGCAAAAAGTCACTTTTCTTGTTACGGAAAAAAATTCCATCGCAAATGTAAAATATGATTACATCTATTGCTACTTTTCGATCCATTTGCCCTAGCCACAAAATCTCTCGGCCTCCCCTCTCATTCCTTCTCTCGCTCCTGCTCTCGCTCGTTCTTCTCTCCTTCCTTGCCTGAGTTGCCGCACCCTTTCCAGCTGCTCACTTCGGTAAGCTGTCCGGTAAAAGAAAATCACCCAGAAGCCCAATTCCTAAGGTAATCATTTTCTTGTTATGGGCATTGAAACTAGCTACGACAACACTGCCAGCACTGTTGTAAGTTTTCGGGTTTTTTCTTCTATGGGTAAACTGTGTTTTCTATCTTTAACTAAGCCCTAATTACTCAAATTTGTCCTTTTCTAGGGCAAGGGTGTCACTAGATGGATCTACCCCTGTAAGTTGCCTTTATTTTCTTATTGTTGTCTTATACTACTAATTATTAAGATCATGTTATATTGTCTATCAAGTGATGACATATTGTTTTGGAAACTTGTTATACCCATTGCGTGTATGCTTTTCAAGAAGTGCCATATTTTATTTATTCCATATTAGTTTGTATAGTAAGGGGATGATAGTGTTTGTCATCCCACGAAGAGTTTCTTTCCGTATTGGGATGTGGTACTAATGATTTTCCATTTTGTGACTGAAATTATGATAAGTTCTTGGTCATGTTACTTTATCAACATGTTTTTGTTAATGACGTTTTGATTTTCTGCTGCTAAGTTGCTAGTCTTTGTTTCAACGATTTTGTGATTTGATATATGAATTCTTTGTAGGATATTGTTGGTTTAGTGAAGTTGTGGAAGATTACTAGAGGTGTTGTGATTGAAGATTATGGGAAGGTAAAATTTGGTTGTATTTTTCAACAGTTCTTAGTTAGACTAGTAGTATGTCAAGTTGTTCTGTTTTACAATACGTTATTTCTTTCTTTCTTTCTTTCTGAACTTTTGTTTCTTACATTTCATAGTTGAAATGAATGCAGATCAAATTCTAATGCTATATCATGCACTCATATACTTAAATTGAACTATATATTTGTCTCAATGGATTTAGGATGCCCAGATGTTGAGGGATGTGGTGGCACTCATCTGCTATTCGTTGGAGCAGGATCAGACCCTTTTGAAGTCATTACAAATGAGGTCTAGTAAGTTACAAACTTAGAACCTTTGTTGATTTCTCTTCCTTCTTTGTTCCTATATGAAAGTTATTGTTAGGATAGGAATAAATTTTTATGTCAGTTTAGTACATGAATATGATCAAATAGAAGATAATTAGTGTGAACTTCCAATCATTAATTTATTTTTTGTTTTTAACCAAGGACTGTTGAGAAACACTTGCAATCTGATCCAATAGCCTACAACTTTCTTTCCTAAAAATGAATTGTCTCCAGCTGTATTAATTATAATATGATTGTTGACTCAAATGTTAATTGATTTTTGTCACTTTGTGCTGGTTATGCGCCCTGCCTTGCAAGGGTATTTATACATTTTTCATGGCATCCTTCATTGAAAGCAAATTCAGATAAACTTTGCATTATAAGCTAGGATTTAGAATTACTGAAAGACCCAAGAATGCTATGCTGAAACTTCTTACTCTCACAGTAATTAATATTTTGTTGATGAATTTCAAGATCTATTCAGCTATACTTTGTCAATATGACGTGAAATGTCTTCTGGAATTATCATAAATTCTAAAAGTTCTTGGTTTGTCTTATGGATGAATGTGGGTTGCATGTCAATCATTTTGCTTCCTTTAACCTTGATGTAATTATTGCTCTTAAGTAATTTCAAATTGGACGTGACTAGTGGCAAAATAATTTGAGTTGCAAAATTTACTCACTTTCCAATTAAGAATGAAATTGTTTAGCGCAGAAGGGTTGGTATTTGCTTTGTTTCCCTTTTAAAGGGGGCTGATGCTTTCTGCTTTAGGCTAGTTAGCCTCCGATGTAACCAATTGAAAAAGGGAGGTTCATGCTTATGTTATGTGCATTCTTCATGCTGAGTGTTTATTTATGAATGCACTAATAAGTACTGCCTTTTCTAGCAAAAGTTAGACATCTGGATTAGTAATTGTTTTACACGTTCATTAATTTCATTTTCATTGCAAGCAATTGAATTGGGTGTTTGATATTGGAGTCAGAATGCTAAAGGATAAACAAAAAATATATTAATTGTTAACTCATACTTAGAGGTTATGTACTTAGAGGTTATGTTTTTTGACATTTTAGAACTAAGGTCCTCAATGGTTTGTCCATGTGTTTGTTGCTGGTTGACTTTTCTAATTCGGCCATCTTTTTGTCTAGAATATGATGGTTGCTTGTTATATGTGAAATGTATTGGTTTTTGCACAATTTTTGTGGATATTCTTGGTATAGTTCATTCTCTAAGGGGAGGACAATGAGCAATGTTATTGACTTGCGATGAAGTGGGATGGTTTTATATTGTACATCATAAGGAAGGATGATAGTTAAAACTCTAGAGAAGAGGGATGACTACTATGTTGGGATGCGATTATATAGTTCACTAAAATCATTTTAAGATGTCCTCTAAGGTTGCAACTGTGAGTGGATACATGTTTCTTTATCGAATAAATATTGTAAAATCTTCTACAGATGTTGTGTAAGTATGCGACTATGTATGGACACATGCTTCTTTTTGTGTGTAACAAATATCTTATATGAGTGTTTTGATGTTTGCTAGCTGTTGTTTATAAGTGTTACAGATGCTCAAGGAATTCCCAATTTCCGTTATTGGGTGTTCAACAAATGCCAATCCTTCTACAAGGGATATTTGCCTAGGTTGTTGTTGCCTTTGGATGTTATCATACATCTTTAATTCAGGAGAGTCTGAATTTGTAGCGGGGAACATTCCCTAGATGTTGTCTACTTACCTTCTAAATTCAAATAGTGCATATTATTTTTCCCAGTCTAGAAAGTAAAGATGAAATTTCCCTAAAATCGTTGGCCTTTTTGTTGGTTTTTTTTATAAACATTTCGGTCTTGTATATCTGTTCTCCTAGTTATGGTATTAGCCTATTAGGTGTTAATGTTTCTATGATTCTGTAGGTTATCGTCTTGGTGAGATACTTGATGCTTGATATGAAGTTATAGCAGCTCATGGAGAGGAGCCATAAGTAGAACCTGCTCTAAACTCAACAAGGTCTTAACCCTCTTGGTGGTGGTGATGACCATCCTGGTGACGATGATGATGATCATGCTGTTGCTTTATAGATTATGTTTTAGTATCTATTGTTCGCAACTTTATAACATATATATTGACTTTCTTATTGTAAAAAATTCTGTATAATTGTTATTTTATATTTTTATCATATGCAAAAATTTACCTTGAAATTTATTTACTTTTTTAATGATCTTTATATTTCTTTATGTAATTATATATATATTTTTAATAATTTTATTTTTGTTATATATATAATATTTTTTCCAATTTTTTTTACATTTAAATTTAAATTTATTTTTTAATTTAAATTATTTTTTGAAATTTTATTATTTTTAAAAACTTTTTTATTTTTTGCGACGTAAAAAAAATTCCGTTGCAAATTTCAAAATTTGTGACGGAATTTAAATTCCATCACAAATTGCGACGAAAATTCAATTTTTTGTCGCAATTACGAGGCCTTTTTTGCGACGGACGAATTCCGTCGCAATCCTATTTAGCGACAGAAAATTGGAATTTCGTTGAAAAAACCATTTTTTTTGTAGTGAATGAAGGTGAATGTCGCCGACGATGGAGGTGAGGAAGGTGATGAGAGGAAGAGGTAAGGATTGACGGTTTTCTCTCTCGCGACGCTGCTGTGTAACTCCCGCTGTCATGGCTTTGTCTTGCGTTATATTTCCCTCAACTACAGTGCGTCTGTAGATCTAACCTAGCCTGGTCAAAACATAAGTTTTGACTAGGAACCTAAGTGAATAGATTTAAAACTTTTTAGAGGGACTAAAGTGAGGTTTTTTGAAATGTTTCTGGGGCTTAATAGAATTCATAACAATTATGGGTACTTTTTGCAACTTTCTTTGGATCTTTTCCTTCATTGATTTGTATTTCCAGGAATTCTAGGTCATTTTCTGAAATTTTTCCCATCCTAAAAAATATTAATTCCAACCCCAGTTGACATTTTCTGAAATCTTGAATTATCTTCTTAAACACCTATAATGCAAGATTAAACATAATGTAGCATCAAAAGTCGAAAAAATCATTTGCATGAATAATTAACAAATTATGACAATTTTACCCCTAATTTCACTTAATTCAATACAAATGTCTCTGACTCAAATTAGTGTTTAATCATGCAATAATGTCCCAAGAAATGCATCAAGAATCCCAATTTAATCATGAAATATCATATAAAAATATGGTTTGATCAGGGATCTCCTCCTTACACCACCAACCCTCATTTCCTCCTTCCATGGTCAGCACCCCCTCATCAACCACCTTGAAGCTTTGGTTAGGATGATCAAGGACAAGCTATAGTGGTAAGATCATCCACTTTCTTTGCCAATTTTTGAAGTTCTTGATTTGTAATCTGAGTTGAAATCAAAGAAATAATTGGAATTTGAAAAATCTGTGACCACCATTTTGTTACTCATGAAGAATGGTGTGGGATAAAGTGTTGAATAAATTTTTAAAGGAATTTTGAAGCATAAAATCACAAGCTTTTCAAAAAGACAAAAATTGCCAGATTTGGTTTCTAAGGTCACTGCATGGTTTGATTAAGTTAATGACCTCTAAAAATTGTGAAAAATTCCAGAAAGGTAGAGGACATGCATAGCTTTAAAATGGAAGGTATTTTGTAAGTTTTTGAGCTTTGAGTAGAGAGAAATAAGTTTTACAAAATGACCCTAGTTTCTGGAAACCAAAACTGAGTAGAGAGCTTGTACGTAACATTTGAATGGCTAAATGAACCCATAAAATTATGAAACTTTTTAGAAAGCAATAGGACACATTAAATTTTTATGTGGTTGGTAATTTTTAATGCTCTGAGTAGTGAGATACAAATTTTTAAAGTTGAGACATGTTTCTGGAAAACTCACCAGACAATTTTGATGTTTTTGGAAATTGGCAATGAATTACATATGATAAAATGTTGAAACCAATTTTCCCAAAAATTAGACTTAATAAGGAGTTCATAGGTTTTTGAACCACCTAAATTGGATATTTAGAACTCCAAATATGAATTTTTAAATATAAGTTAAGTTTTTGGAAGCTTAACTGGGCAATACAAGTAAAATTGGAAATTGGGGTCTAGATGGCGTGCTCTGACTTCTAAAATTATTTTTCCTTAAAAGTAGAATGGTTAGAGAGCACGTTAGAGTTGGAAGAACATTATTTTAATTTTCTTTCCATTTAATTATGAATTTTTAAATTTTAATGAAAATTCTGGAAATTTAAGGCTAAGTCCAAAAAGTAAGGAAAATAAGGGGTATAGTTGTAAGGTTAATACAACTTTGATAAACATTCATTTTACTTGGTTCTAAAAGTATGGTTATGTCCTTAGGGCCAAAAGGAAAAGGAAGGAACTTCAGGCAACCCTGATGGTTGGCGAAAGAGGAACTCGAGTAAGGACAATAATTGATAAACATAGAGGGCTTACCTTACTTGCATGTATTTGATATTATTGCTTATGTGTAGATGTATGATTGCTATACTTGCTTGTTATTTTTAACACACTTGAATAATTGAAACTCTATTTATGATTATGTTATGACCATGAGTATGATGCATGAAACATTGAGCATGCAGAAATGTCATTATGTTAACATGAGTTTGTGAAAGGCAAGTATATCATATACTAGCATTTATCTCGCATGTATGGTCTTGTATTGTTTGCTATTGGGATTCCTTAGTATCTCACCCTTTACTACCAACCAATAGACATGTGACCAGCTGGAGAGAAGTGCTGCACAAGACTCAAGGAGGGAGAGTCGCTTGAAGATAGCCTAGCATAATGATAGTTGAAGAATCGAGGGATGATAATGATTAATTTGTTTAGATGTTCACTATCTGTGAATGAATGTAAACTTATGTAAAGGGGTATAAACCCTGGGAATACCCCTACTATGTGATCAAATTTAATTTCCACTGTATCAATATAATTAACTATTTCTAATTTTGCCACACAACTAAGTAAGATTATGGTCAAGAATATCGGCACCCTGGGCGAGTGTGACAGTTTGTGGTATCAAAGTAGTATGATATTATACTTTATTTCTCTAAGGTCTTTGATTTTAAACTCTCATGCAAGGACTGCCTTTATTTGATTGATCTTTACCTCATAGTCTTTAGTAAGAACTAATATCATCCTATAATAGTCTAAAAATCCTGTTTAGCATAGCTATTATATTTTGATAGAAAATACCTATTTTAAATAGGTGAATATGTGGTCTCAAATTTTAGTGTTAATATTTATTTTTATTCATGGGCAATTTTTCCTAGAATTAGGAAGCCTAAAGACTAATTTTTCTAAATCTTATTAAGAGTCATAAAAATATCCTAAGATTATCACAATTTAGTATAATCATAATTATATTATTTCAGCAATTAAAATCGTCAGAGGATGATAAAATCAATTAGAGGAAATTAGTAACAATTATTGAGCAATTGAAATTGCAATAATTGAGATACTTTAATAATTTTTGAAATTAGTTAATAATTAATTTATAAAAGTCATAATTAAGGAAATATCACTTAAATTAAGGACCAAATGGTATATAGAAGCTAAGTTTAGCATACAAGGAGTTGTTAATCATTGAAATTAAATTAGAACCTTTGTTAAATTTTGGTAATTAAGCCTAGTAACCCCTAAAACACTATATTAGCAATAGTAACCAAGGATTAAGAAATTTCTCCCTTTAACTAATAAAAGTGGCGAAAATTACTAATTAAAGAGTGAAGAAATTATATTAACCCTTAATCCTAAATCCTTGTGAAATTAATTGGACCAATAAGAGATTTTTCTTCTAGAGTTGTGGGAACAATTAAAAATATAAGTGGATAATTAAAAATTTGGGGGGGGGGGTAGTTTTTGTTGCTTGGGGAACAAGAAGGAAGTCAAAAATTAACTAAAGTAAATGATGGCTTGAAATCCAAAAGGAAACTTGGGAAGCAAGTAAAGAAACTTAGGGAGCAAGTAAAGAAACTTGGGGAGCAAGTAATTTTTAATCAAATACAAATCAAGGAGAATTCATAGGAATTAAATCATATCTCGAAATATTGGAACTAAGTATTAAATATAAATACATATTTGAAACCAGTAAATTATGAGCTTTAACTTGGCTATTCCCAAAGTCATTTCCGTATACTTTTAGGATTTATACCTAAGTGTTCAAGAAGTTTAAAATCACCATAAATCTAGTCATAAAATTAGGCTTTCAAAAGTGAAATTAGATCTTGAATAAAAACACCAACTTACACCTAACTAAATTAGCATTTGGAGTAATTAAGTAATGAAGCAAAACATCCAAGAAATAGGAGGGGGAGGTGGCGTTTTTTAGAAAGGTGTAGGGGCAAGATTTTTCCTTCCTTACCAAGTCAAAAACCAAGGGCTAGGATCATGTAGGAATTGCTTGATGGCTACTTCTCCTTTGGCTATAAATAGAGGTTTCATCCAACACAAATTCTCACCAATTCCTCAAGGCATAGGATGAAATTTAGAGAGTAAGGGAGAGAGTGTAGAGGAGCTTCAAGAAGCAAGAAGCAAGGTTCTTCAAGAGGTAAGGAAGTTTTTAATCTTTTAGTTCTAGTTCTTCGTTGTGTAGTAAAAATGTTAGGAAATGTTATTTTGATCTTTAATCTTCCAAATATAGTTTTATGTTTTTATGCTTTCCATTGCCTTTATTTTGAAAAATGATGAAGAAAAAGTATGGCAAAAATTTCTGGAAGATTATGATCAAAATAGCGAAGCTCTGGCGAAATTTCATCGATTAGCGATTTCAGGAGCCAGTAGCAAAAATGTTAAATTTTTATGAAGAAGATGATGTTCTAAAATTCTGAGAAAATTCAAGGTGAAATTAGACATATAGGGCTTTCTAAATATATAAAGAGTGTGTCATTTGGAATTCTGTGCAAAGAGATAAAAATCCCAGAAGTTAAGCTACAATTTCTGGGGAAAATTCTGGGCAGTGGTTTGAAATGTGGAAACTGGGAATTATCCATGAGTTCTGCGTAAATTCCAGTATTTTTCCTTGAAAATAGAGATCTCAAGGATTCCGGGAAATCTTACGGATCCTTGTTTTGATTTTTCTGGAATTAGTTATGATTTTTCGAAGTTAGGCGAAATTCTGCCCAGAAATGCTGAACCAGCGATTTTTTCTGAAATTTTGAGGAAATAATTGAAAATAAATCCTCCAAGGGTAAAATTGTCATTTGTGGCCAAGGTATCTCTTGGAATAATGTTTGGGAATTAATTGGGATGATATTACCCTTATAGGATATCAGAGATCGTTTTCTGACCAACGGAACGTACCAAAACTCAGGTACGGACGCGTATTGTAATCTTAACTCTTATGCTTATGGTATGCTTATATATGATAGTTGTGTTCACATGTTGAAACTCTATTTTGAAAATTGCTCATGATATGTTGAAATGAATACGGGTTATGGTCTTGATAACACCGTTGAGTTTTCCTAACGCTGAGGACACGATAGGCCATCGTGGCACTGGTTATGTGCAGACTAGGGTAACATACATATTGCAGTGGCTGTGTTATGTTATTGCCTTACATGTTGATATGAATTTGAAATTATAATTATGTTATTATTATGTGATACCTGTCATATACTGTTTACATAAGCATGAGGTTAACCGTTATCTGAGGTCCAATGGGTATTGGACCTCAGCTCTTATTATAACTTCAGGTCCGGAGAACCAAGGACTGAAGATAGGAGTGAGCAGAGTAAGCAAAAAGCGTAAGGACCTGACTGAAGATCCTTTTTTTTAGACGTGTACCGTTATAACATCACTCTGATAAATGTATTGTACATTATAAACACCACAGTTAATGATATATTAGTTAATCACTCTTTTATTTGCTTCGATGCTCTACTCTGATTTAAAAAAAAAAAATATTCCGCTTTTAAAATTGGGATGTTACACATCCACATATATTGCTAGAGTAGCCATCTTGCCCTTATGATGTTTGAAGAACAAGGTATGATCGCTCTGCCCTAGAGTGTATCCATGTCTCTTAAGAATACTAGTGAACCTATCAAATCAAGCACATGGAGATTGCTTTAATCCATATAATGACCTTTTCATCTTATAGACTTGATTAACTTTCTTCCTTGGTAATCCTAGAGGTAACTTCATATACACCTCTTCCTTGAGTTCTCCATTAAGGAATGAATTCTTTACATCAAGTTGATGTAGACCCCAATCTAGATTGACTGCAATGGATACGTGAAATGTGATTGTGTTTAACTTGGCTACTGGTACAAATGTTTCAATGTAGTCTTCACTATATACTTGCGTGAAGCCTTTTGCTACTACCTTAGCTCTGTATTTCTTAAGAGTTCCACTTATTTTATACTTAGGAGTGAATACTCATGTGCATCCAACAGGATTCTTCCCTTGCGATAGATCTATCACATCCAATGTCTTATTGTGCTTAAGGACTTCCATTTCCTCTAAGATTATTTTCCTTTATTCATGTATAGCCATGGCCTCATCAATTGTGTTTGGTACTTTGATATTGTTAAGATGAGAGACGAATGCCCAGTATTTAGATGAAAGGGACTTACAGGAAATACACCTTTTAATGAGATGAGTGTATGTTGGGGCTTCTTTCTTATTTGCAATGGGAAGATCAAGGTTAGAACTCTCTGTTACCAATGTTTTCTCATGATCTTCCTCCAGCTTTGACTCTTGGTGAGTACTAATAGTTTATGGCTCATTACCTCTTTTATGATGTCGCATGTAGGTATTTCCCCACTTGTTTGTGTCTCCCCTTAGAACAAGATCATTTAATGTGTCAAAGGTGTTAGCCCTATCAAAGGTATTAGGAGTAGGATTATGCTATGTTTGGGTAGGTGTATAAACTGGAAAGGTCAAGTCATCTTTTTGTGTCTCTTTGGTTTGGAATTCACTGTATCTCTCTCTCTCTCTCTGTGAATTACAGACAGGGAATAATTGAGAGTTTCTTTATGAAAGGTGACATCACATGTAATGAAGAGACGTTTGGAAACTGTGTCATAACACTTGTACCCTTTTTAGGAATTGGAGTAGCCAAGGAAGATACAGTGAAGGGATTTAGGGTCAAGCTTGTTGGTGTGATGGAGGTGGGCATATGATGTGCATCCAAACACCTTGAGTGGTAGAGTATTTTCGAATTACGTGAGGTTATATTATTTGTATAGGAGTTGAAGTGGTGATTTGCAGGACAATGGTCAGTTGTGCATTTAGTTTGTAACATCCCGGATTTTAAATGGCGGAAATTTTTTTTTTCAAAAGAATAGTAATCAGAGTCAAGCATTGTAGCAAGTGAGTAACTGAATTTAAAGATATATGTCCACGGTGTAATTGTACTCATACAGACATCCATTGCTCAGAAAGGGTAGCGTCTAACCAGATTTAATAGAGCCACAGAAGTAAACTCCTTCTGCCATCCAATGCCCGCTACCTGCCTCGAACCTCAACCCTTGATTTTCCCGAACCTGAAGCTGCAGCTGAGATCCAATTTCCAATTGGATCTCAGGTAACGGTTAACCTTATGCTCAAATAAACAATATATGGCAACAGATATTCATAATAACATAACAACATATCAATACTAAATCACACAACAAGTACCACAACCAGTACCACAACAAGTCTGCACATATCCAGTGCCACAACGGCCCATCGTGTCCTCAGCGCTAGGAAAACCTTACGGCGTTATCAAGACTATAACCCGTACAAAGCTGTATGTACAACTGCCCTCTCTCGGCAGAGTCTCAATAAATGACATATCAATCACGTATATGAATATAAGCAGCATAAGTGTTAAGGTTACAGTACGCATTCGTACCTCTGTTGACGATTTCTGGTACTTTCGTCAAATTACAGCACGTTTGACAGCGGTACAACAGAGGTGACAACGGAGATGGTGGAAACAGCGGTTCGTGGTTTCGGATATCCTATAAGGATAATATCACTTGTATGAATATTTAAGACCAAAATAGGCATTTTAGGTACAAATTACCGTTTTGCCCTTAGTTTGGTTACTTAGTGGAATTTTGCCAGAGCTTCGCTGTTTTAACTTCAATTTCTCAAAATTTTGTTATAACTTTTCCTCTATCATATTACCAAGGCAAATATCATATTTATTCCTAAAACATGATATTTAACTAACTTTGAGAATTTAGAGACTACCCTAGCAATCCTATTATAACTACCGAAAGAATTATCGAACTAAGGACTAAGGATCGAAAACTTACTCAGAGCTTCGCTAGGATTTTGCTCCGGACTTCTCCTTCCTCCTTGTTCTCCCAAATTTCGAAATTCTCAAGAGAGAATGGTGTGAAGAAATGTGAAATGGTGAAGGGGTATTTATAGGTGAAGGGAAGGGTAGTTTCGTAATTTTCGTCTGACCGAATTAGAACTGTCGGATCGCATTTTTGCTAGGTGGCTTGATCTTGGCCCTTCCTTCTCTTGGCCGACCTCATCATCCACAAAGAGACAAAGAATGATGACCTCATCATGCTTGCATCATCCAATCTTATCCACTTATTTTATTTGATAAATCCCTGGATCGGTGTCCCGATCGCGAAATTCCGTAGAATCTTAAAATTTCGGGAATGACACGTTGAAGATCTTTTCTTCCTCTTTGAGAATCTTGGGTTTTCCTGACCTTATATTCTTGTTAAGGATACTCCGTTATCAGCCGAAAATCCTTGGTAATCACTATCGGGTACAGAAATGACGTTGGCCGGTGCCATCTTCTGGATAAAAATTCGCTGATCAATAATATGTTTTGGTTTTCCCCTTCTTATCCCCAGATTCTCACAATGGAATTATTTTCTATCGGTTCTCATTTTGGTTATCTGCTTAATTCCTACAAAATATCTTCCTATCCGGATCTCCAAATCACTCTGTCGGTTACGGAAATGACTTCGGAGACCGGCCATCTCGAGGTAAAAATTCACTCGTTCATAATATACTCTGGTCCTAATTACCTAGTTCACGGTTTTCTATGTAGGATTTTATTTCTATCCGTTCTCGTTTATCCTGTTCATTTTTCCTCTGATTATTATATTATTACCTAATTAACACATGTTTTAACTTTTATATTATCTTATTAAAATATCCACTCATCCTTATCTCTTCAAAAATTTCGGTCACCCCCCCCTTAATTATATATATATATTTTTCCATTTATCTCAACCACAAATATTTAATTCATCTCATATTTATTTCCCAAGAATTTCCTTATTGGTCCATAATTGATTTAAGCTTTTATAATTCCTTAAATAATCCTAAGTCATTGATCTTTATTTATTACTAGCATTATTACCTCTTAATCCTTACTAATTATTTAATTAGGTCCTTACTAATAATTATTCATTAATAGTAATTATTTATATTTAATTAACTTTCATATCTCCTAAATTCTATAATCTTACAAAATTCCTAAAAATTACTTAATTAATCCCTGACTAATTCTTAATAATTTTTATCAATTAAAACTAATTATTTTCTCACAACAATTCCATTTACATCTCTAATTTAAGCTTTATCCAAATTATCAAAAATCTTAAGGCCGGTTCTAGTCTTAAAATACTTTTTTTAATAATTTAATAAATTGTCTAAATTAAGGACAATATTGTTTCTAATTTTTAATAATTATCCTTATGCCCTTTAGAATTTTTCATAATTCCTTTTAGGATGTTTTATGTCCCTAAAATGCATTTTTAAGCCTTTCCGGCTCTTAATTTCCTTTATTTTCCTTTGAACTTAAACTACTTATCTTACACTTTGAGACCACACATTCACCTATTACCAATAGGTTTTATTTGTTAATATAATATTCCAGATAAATAATTATCCGGGTATTACACAGTTATTGAGGAAGGTGGCAGTAAGGATGTCGTCATCCCAGTGATATTTATGAACATTGCTACTAAACATAATTGCTCTAAAAGTCTTGAGGATATGACGATTCTTTCGTTTGGCAATACCATTTTGGTGGGGTGAATTGGGATAAATACTCTTGTGAACAATGCCATTTTCTATTAGGAAGGTAGACATGACCTGATTGAAGTATTCAGTCCCGTTATTAGTATGCAGGATCTAGATTTTGGTTTGAAACTAGGTTTGGATCATTTTGTGGAAGGTAAGGAAGGTTTGATATACCTCTGTTTTATCTTTCATCATATAGACCCAAATTACACATGTATGATCTTTGATAAATGTGATAAGCCTTTAGATTTAGATTTAGATTTGTTTGGTATGGGAGATGGTCCCATAAATAACTGTGAATCGTGAAAAAGGGTTTAGATGCTTTGTGTGGAGTTTTTTAAAATGAAGTACGATGATGTTTAGCTTTTTCATATGAATCATAATGAAAATCAGATGCATTTTTATTAGAAATAAGGGATGGAAACATTTGAGACATGTAGTTGAAATTTGGATGACTTAAACGTTTGTGCCATAACTCCAATTCTCTAGTCCTAGGGAGAAATACTTTATTGCTAGACTTAATCCTATGACTACAACTTTCATCATGGTAATAGAGACTATCGTGCTCTTTGACACTCCCAATTGTCATCCCCATTAGTAGATCCTAAAAAAAATAGTAAGTAGAAAAGAAGTTAGCTTGACATCATTCATCATTTGCTAATTGACTTACTTATAGTAAGCTTGTCTTTTCCATCAAGATCAAGGATGTTGGATTGAGACCATTCCCGTTAATTGTCACTGATAAGTTTCTCAGAGACAAGAAGGACCACAAAGATATCATTAGTCCGGGAAACAGAGGAGGGTCTTTCTGATGACATATTGATAGAGTTAAAAGGAACAATCCGACTGTGGGTTATTGGATAACCAAAAAAGACAAACTGACAAAAAAGCACACTGGCTGAGATCAGAGTCAGGTTTGACGGTGCTGGGAAAGATTAGTACAACAAGACGGTTGTCGACGATCAATATTTATCAGATAAGTAAGATGGTTGTTCGACGATCTAACGATCATAGAGCTGACAATGATGAGTTGGATTATCGAATGACAATGAGGCTCGGATAGGTCAACAATGGTAGCTCGAGAGCAAGTAGAGGTTGACAACATGGCATTGGAAGAATGAGGCTGGGGTGTCAAAGATCATGGACGACGCTCACAAGGATCAAACTTTTGAGTGGAAGTGAGGTTTCCGATTAGACTTGACAATCATAGGCAGACTGTCCGAAAAAAAGACTGATTATTTTCAAAGATGCTCTGATGCCATGAAGTAGAATAATTCTATTGTATATTATTCACATGAAAGAGGGTTACATTTTTACACAAATTGAATATGATTATTTAATGAGATCTGATACTTCACAATCAGGAAATAATATGAAATATTACTAATTATATTATATAATGTTGGATTTAACTCATCCTTATAATCATGTGATTCCTATAATTACAGGATTCTATAAGACCCTATCTTTCGTTCACCACCTCACCCGACGTGGAGCTTCACAATCCACCCCAATGTACCTAGCGTCATTGTGGACGCATCAACATGAGTCTGCTTTTGATACCATTTGTAACATCTTAACATCTTGCTCTCAATATTGTCTACTTTTAGTAAAATAGATTTGTCCCCTTAGTTGTAACGTTGGAAAAATAGGTCTACCCCTATATCTAGAATTTGCAATTTTACTCAGAATCTATAGACAAATTATATAAATCAGTAATTTCTATATAGTATTTAGGTAAAGGAAACAATTCGGTTTTTTAAATAAAGCTTCAGACAACTTAAAAGTTAAAATACGGCTAAAACCAATACAAACATCTAACAAATATCTATTTGAGTATGTATGTGTTAGAAGTCCCACATTAGTTGATGAGGGAATGAATGACGCCGTAGACACGGTACAAAATCATGAAGGACAATGGGCTATATAAAATAGGGAAAATATCATTGAGTTCCCAAGGAAAAGGAAAAAAAAAATAAAAATAGTCCCAACCCCAAATCCCTTAAGGACTTTTTTGATATTAATTACATAATTTCGATACAAAAAAAGTCCCATTGTCAAAATGATTTTTCTTATTGTTAAAATTTCCCTATTAAAATATTATTGTCAAAATGACTTTTCATGTTGTTAAAATGACTTTTCCTGTTGTAAATTTTTTTTTTTCGAGTTTTTCCTCCGGTATGTAAAATATTAGAAACTTGGAAAATTTTTGACAACAGGAAAAACCATTTTGACAACATGAAAAGCCATTTTGAGAATAATATTTTCATAGGGAAATTTTAACAACAGGAAAAGTCATTTTGACAACAATAAAAACCATTTTGACAATGAGACTTTTTTGATATGGGAATTCCATAATTAATATAAAAAAAAGTCACTAGAGACTTTTTTGATAGGGAATTTGGGGTTAAGACTTTTTTTGATATTTTTTCTCTCCCTTAGGACCCCAGTGATATTTTCTCATAAAAATATGTCAACAAAAGTCAACTTGGCACGATCCATATTTAAACATTTTAACAACTATTGAACAATTAGTATTTTAAGAAGGTATGTTAAACAATGATGTAAGCGATAATGTTATGTGTATATATTTAAAAATAATAATGTTGCGATAAGGCCACCTAAATAACAACGCATAGCCACGCCAAAAGTGATTTGCTTTTCAATAAAGTCAAAAGCGATTTGATAATATGCTTAATTAAGGTGCACAGTTCATCTTATTCTAAATTGTTTAAATTTAAGGTAAACAGTCCAAATCATTGAAATTGATCATTAGAATAATTTTTGCTGCGTATTAGCGTGAATATCACAATTGATAGTTGATTTAGTCATCCGTTAACGCAGGCCAAAAAAAAAAAAAAAAAAAACAAAGAAGTTATACATCATTAATAACGCGCGTGTGTAAGTGGACTAAAAACATAAACAACACTCCATGATATACATATATCAAGCAATTGAAATAATTAAGTTCATCCATATATGATTACGTAATTATATAGATTATAATCATAAACAATAGAGTATATAGATAGAGTCATCTAATTAATAAACAGCTTAAATTAGATTTGATCAACACATGGATAACATATACCAAAAATGGTCTTTTCACCATGATAAATATCGAGTTCAAAGTTCAAGGATGAAGAACTGAAGTTAGGTGAAAAAGCTTTACATCTTTCTGATGTGAATCTAAATAAGTGCGCGCGCGCAAATCTTCTTTAAGTTTTGGTCATTCAATAAGTCGACTTAGACAATTCATATTTTACTTATTTCAATTAAAATAACTTTTGAAACTGGTAGCTAGAAGGTCAAATAAAAAATTAACCAAGATTTTGAGTTGAAATTGTGTAGTATGTTATATGTACACTTCGTATATAATATAAGACGTAGAATTCGTGTGCGCGTCTATATTTTTTCTTTGAAGTTTTGACTTTGACTCTATATATATATACTGGTGATGTGACTGTATATATTTGAAAAGATCGTTTATTAATTATTACTCTAATCGATCATTAGAAACTGAACTGATGCTTCCTTCCATTTAAATATTGGGTAGATTGAAATGACATCTCCGGACTACCCAAATAATTTTTTCAAAAAGCGTGATCCATTGTGTTTTGAAATGATATGATTTAGATCAATTACCATTTACTTTTCTAAGAGAGAGATAGGCAGGCTGGTGATCATCTCCTTTGATATTTATATCTGATGATAATTAAGGATTAATGCTTTAGAGTATTGCTATGCAATATCCAAAAAATTAGAGATATTTGTATGTAAGTTTAAAGGGAGAGTCTTATCCAAATAGGCTAACTTATTAGATGGAAAAGTTATGGGAGCCCTCTTCATGATGATCGAGCTTTCAACGAAAGTACCTTTCTCATGAAACATAAGTCCTCCTAAAGCATAAGAAAGTATATTTTTCGTATGTGTGAACGCTTTACATGGACACTAATTGTGTGATATCTGTGGGAAAATAATTACATCTATTTCAGGATTAATTAATTATTACTTTTCCTAAGAAATTGCTTTGTCACTATATAAATTTTCCTGAGTTGTTTGTTCTTGAAGTCCACCAAGAATTTCCAAAAGATTATTCGTTTTAATACGTAGCTCACATCGCATTGTGCAAGATTTCATGATTAAGATGATAATTTCTGAGGCAACTACCAGAATAATGACTATTACTATTAGTTTATTCCTTTGGTAAGAACTTAAATTTATTTATGGGTTTAGGCCTAGGCCCAAAATAATTTATTCTTTATACACTAAAATGTCATGAATTATAACTTCTAAGTTATTGATAACACATTATGTATATTATATCCTTAGGATAAATATAAAATAATTTAATAATAAATAATATTATTTAGAATTATAATTATAGTAATCACGCACCCACACCTTTCTAATATAGATATATAAATAAAATACTGAAAATAACAGTAGAGATTGATAGTGTCATGGTATCAAATAATTTTTTTGTCCAAACAAAGATAATGTAAGTACTTATAAGATACAATATATATATATATATATATATATATATATATATATATATATATATATATATATATATATATATATATATAAAATTAAAACTTTTCAGTTTTTTGACCAATTAAATTATTTGATCTGTATTTTTCCTTTTTTTAAAATAGCAGGTTAGGCGTATTTGTACCCTTGGGCAAAAATTACAATTTTCCTAATTCAAATAGCAATTTGTGCAAGGAGATATATAGATCAGAGCCTCAAGAATGGCAATTATAAGATTCAAATTGACATAATAGAAGCATGTAGTAATTTTGTTAATAGCAATTTATACATTGAAGGAGTAGATGATTCACATACCAAAGTAACAATTTATTCTGGTACATTGGTTGACTTTCCTTCGTTCACAGAAGAGTCCTAGAGACGATATGGGAAGGAAATATAATTCATCAGAAGACTTTTCATGGTTGCAGACAATTTTGACTTCTTTCCCCAATATAAAAAGCATCTTAATTTGGTTTAGTTCCTTTAGTACACCCATCATGTTCATCCTTTCTTTTGGAGAATTGAACAAGCAAGTCCAATCCTAAATAGTGAAATTAGTTTCTTCTCATGGTTGGGGTGCATAAGAGCCCCCTTTACCATTTCGATTTCTCCTCCACTACTATTGAAGTCTGTTCTCTTTGCTGGGGTACCAAAGTTGTATCCACAATCTCCAAAAGGTTGTTTGAAATGCAGCTTTGATGTAGCTATGAAGATTGTGACCATCTTCAAATATTAGATGTGTTGGTCTTTTTCCGGTTAACATTTCTAAAGTAAGAAAACCAAAGGAGTATAAATCACCTTGTGTTGATGTAATACCCCAATTTTCATAATACATATAACTATTAAATTTTGATAAATGACACCTATTACAATAGGTGAATTTGTGGTCTCAAAACTAGTAAAATAATTACCTTATCTTTTAAGGTGATTTCTCATGAAATTAGAGTAAATAAAGAGCTAAAATCCCTAAGTGAATTTATGGGTCATAAAATACCCTAAGAATGTTATGATAAATCCTAAGAGGCAACTAAATATTTATTAAAATAGAGAGTATGTTGTCTCTAAAGTTTTAATTAATTTATTATTATTTTTAGGAATTACACCATTTTAACAACTTAAAATCATCAGAGGATGATAAAATCAATTAGAGGAAATTAGTAACAATTATTGGGCAAGTGAAATTGCAATAATTGAGGTACTCTATTAATTTTTGAAATTAGTTAATGATTAAGTTTTTAAGGTCATAATTTAAGACCAAATGATATTGATTAGCATACAAGGAGTTGTAATTATCAAAATTGAATTAGAAACCTTGTCAATTTTGGTAGTCAAGCCTAGTAACCCCTAAAACATGATGTTAGAAATTAAAATTGGGATTTAAAATAAATATTCCTAATTTATTTCTATGGGACAAAAATTCTTGTTTAATGTTAAATAAATGGAAAAATTAAATTATATTAACCATGAATCCAAAATCTAAGTGAACCAATGAGGGATTTTCCTTCTTAAATATGTGAAAACATTAAAACATAAAATTGGTAATGAAAAGATTAATGGGGGACGTTTTTCTTGCTTGGGCATCAAGAGTAGATAATTGTTTTTAATACATAATTAGAGTTCTAGAAGAGAAGACTTTTGAGGCATAAATTGAATGGATTGGAAGAGGATAAGGGAAGAGTAATTAAAACATGAAAATCAATAATTGAAATTAAGGGGAAGGGGGACGGAATTTTAGAAGGAAAAAGGAGAAGAAAAAGATGATTATAAATAATAGGTCAAAGGTGTGTAATAGAAGATTAGTGAAACTTGGGAGCCAAGTTGTATGTCTTTGGGAACAAGAAATGGTTTATTCAAAAGAAATTAAATGAAAACCTATAGAAATTAAATCATAACTTGAAATATGGGAACTAAGTATTGAAAATAAATACATATTTGGAATCAGGGAATTATGAGCTTCAACTTGGCTATTCCCAAAGTCATTTTCGGTTACGTATGAGATTTATATCTAAGTGTTTTGGGAATTAAAAATCACCATAAATCTAATCATAAAATTAGGATTTCAAAAGTAAAATTGGATTTTGAATTAACACACCAACTTACACCTAACTAAATTAGCATTTGGGTGTAATTAGTGTTAAATAGAATGTCTTGGGGACAAAGCAAAAGAAAATCTAGAAGGAGGAAGGGGGGAGGACGAAATTGAGTGAGGTGGAGGGAGAGGATTGAAGCTTCTTGACCAAGTAATAACCAAGGGTTGAGATCAATTGTCTTTGCTTGGAGGCTACTCTTGTTTTTGGCTATAAATAGAGACCATTAGCAACACAAATTCTCCACCAATCCACCAAGCCACAACCGAAATTTAGAGTGTGTGGGAGAGAGTGAAAGAGCTTCAAGAAGTAGGAAGCAAGGTTCTTCAAGAGGTAAGAGAGTTTTTTCATAAATTCAAAGTTCTTAGTTATGAAGTAGAAATGCTAGAAATGTTGTTTTGATCTTCAATCTTCCAAATATAGTTTTAATTTCATGTTTTTATGGTTTCCATTGCATTTATTTCGAAAATTTAATGAAGAAGAAGTTATATCAAAATTTTTGGAAGATTAGGATCAAAATAGCGAAGCTCTGGCGAAATCTCCTCAAACAGTGATTTCTGGAGTCAGGGGTAAAAACGTCAGTATTTTATGATAAAGATGATGTTCTAAAATTATGAGAAAATTCATGATAAAATTAGACGTCCAGGGCTTTCCAAATCTATAAATAGTGTGTCATTTGAAGCTCTTTACAAAAAGATAAAAATCTCAGAAGTTAAGCTATGTTTTCTGGGCGAAAATCTGGACAGCAGTTTGAAATCTGGGAACTGGGAATTATCCATGAATTCTGGGTAAGTTTCAGTATTTTTTCTCGAAAATATACTTCTCAAGGATTCCGGGAAATTTTACGGATCCTCATTTTGATTTTTCTAGAATTAGTTATGATTTTTCAAAGTTACCGAAAAATCTGCCCAGAAAATGCTGCACCACGTTTTTGAAGAAATGTAAGGGCAAAATTGTAATAATAAAGCCATCAAGGGTAGAATGGTAAATAGAGGTGGAAATATCTCTTAGAATGTTATTCTAAGTGATATGGTGATATGTTAGGATATCCGGGAAGTCCAAAGCTGGAACCAAAGGTCGGATGTTTGACGACTATGCGGTAAAAGGTACGGACGCGTATTGTAACCTTAACTCTTATGCTTATGGTTTGGTTATATATGATTGTTGTTTTCACATGATAATACTCTGTTTTGAAATTTACTCATGAGAGTTGAATTGTATACGGGTTATAGTTTTGATAACACCGTTGAGTTTTCCTAGCGCTGAGGACACGATGGGCCGTCGTGGCACTGGTTATGTGCAGACTGGGGTAACATACATATTGCAGTGGCTGTGTTATGTTATTGCCTTACATGTGGTTATATGTTTTGAAACTATGATTATGTTGTATATCTGTGATAACTGTCATATACTGTTTACATAAGCATAAGGTTAACCGTTACCTGAGGTCCAATGGACATTGGACCTCAGTCTTAATGAATAGTACAGGAAAGAAACCGGGATAGAGAAGATGCCGGAGGGAAGAGCCATGAAGAGGCAGCAGTCAAAGACAAAAGTCGGTAGAAGTTATTAGGTCTTAGCTTTTGGCTCGAATTTAACAAGGTTACTTTGAACAGTTTGGTGTCTAAGGCTGGGTTAATCTATGTGGGAAGCCAATCAGTCACCGTATAAGTCGGTGAGGCCCCCATGATAGACCCCTACCTGGCCAATCTGTTTAATTAACTGATGTTAGGTTCCAAGTCATGGGTTTAGTTTAAAACTTTCTTTATCAGAGGATTGTATTTAACCTCTGTAAATTGTATCACATGAATATTCCTTCGGAATATTTAATATATCAGCTTATGTCGGACATCATCATATGTCTGGGCATTTTTATATCAGATACTCATTGTCCGGATCTTAGCACACGCTATCAATTTCCGCAGTACTCTAAGTTGTAGCATCTCAAACTCTGTTGTTTTTCTTAAAACTAAGTGTCGACCGACACGAATTTCGAACCTGGAATTTGGGATGTTACAGTTGATACCTGAGAACTTACTCCATACTCTGAAATATGCATGTTAGACTATATATGGTTAACTAATATTTAGAAATTCAATAACTTAAAACTAACAAAGTGAAAAAGAAAGAGATTATATAAAAGAAATGTAATTCACAAGTGCTTTAAACTAAAATAATAATAAATTGTACCTGGAGGAACATAGCCAATCATCCCTTTTATTCTAGATGAGTAACATCTAAAATTCTAGGTTTGAAAATCGTGTCGGTCGACACTTAGTTTTAGGAAAATCAACAGAGTTTGAGATGCTACAGCTTAGAGTACTACGGAAATGGATAGCGTGTGCTAAGATTCGGACAGTGAGTATCTGATATCGAATGCTCAGACATATGATGATGCCTCGATATAAGCTGATATATTAAATATCCCGAAGGAATATTCATGTGATACAACTTACAGAGATTAAATACAATTCTCTGATAAAGAAAGTCTTAAACAAGACCTATGGCTTGAAACCTAACATCAGTTAATCAGACAATTTGGCCAGGTCAGTGTTCAATCTAATGGGAGTCTCACCAACTCTATGGCGACTTGTGACAACCCACCGATGAACCCTTCTTTAGTTTAAACACCAAATGGTTTGAAATAACTTTATTAGATTCTTGCCAGAAACTAAATCCTAATAACTTCTACCGACCTTCATCTTCGACCGCTGCCTCTTCACGGCTTTATCCACTGGCATCTTCTCTATCCTGGTTTCTTCCCTGTACTAGTCATTAAGACTAAGGTCCAATGCCCATTGGACCTTAGGTAACAGTTAACCTTATGCTCAAGTATAACAGTATGCATAATAGATATTCATTTACAATTCCACATATAACTATACATAGCACACAGCACATGTCATAGTTCATATCACAACAATACCTCTACATAGCACACAGCCCATGTAAGGTCCACATAGTTTGCACATAAACCAGTGCCACGCCCCGGAGCGTGTCCTCAGCGCTAGGAAAACATCCATACGGCATTACCAAGACTGTAACCCGTTTTCATATAATAGCTGAATGTACAAATAGTGACTTAAGACAGAGTCTTAATCACGGTGCATGACCCAAGACCCAGTCTTGTCCACGACTATATGAATCATCACATCACATATAGAGCATACAAGCAGCATAAGAGTTAGAGTTACAGTACGCGTCCGTACCTTTCACCGGGTAACTGTCAAACGTCCGACCTTTGGATTCGGCCTTGGACCTCCCGGTTTTCCTAACATATCACCATATCACTTAGAATAATATCCTAAGAGATATTTCCACCTCTATTTACTTCTCTACCCTTGGTGGATTTGTTACTTACAATTCTGCCCTTACATTTATTTAAAAACGCAGTGCAATATTTTCTGGGCAGATTTTTTGGTAACTTTGGAAAATCTTAATTAATTCTACAAAAATCATTTTGAGGTGCTGTAAAATTCCTCATGACCCTTGGCATGTCTATTTTCAAGGAAAAAATATTCCCAGAACCTAGAACACCATGAATGTAACATCCCACCTTAAAAACAACAGAATTTTTTTTAAAACTTTGATCAGAGTAGAGCAATTTAGCAAAACGAGTAACTGAACCTTCATATTACATAACCACAGTGTAATTGTTCTTATACAGTCATCTACTAATTCAAAAAGAAAACAACACCTAACTTCACATGTAGACTAAGGTATAAAACTCCTTTTGCCAACCTACGCTGATCACCTGCCCCTATCGTCAACTCGCGGATCTCCCGAACCTGAAGCTACAGCTAAGATCCAATTACCATTTGGATCTCAGGTAATGGTTAACCTTATGCTCAAATAAACAGTATATGGATAACATCTATTTAATAACTCATAACAGCAGTAAATCACTACATAAGCATACAGCAGATGTATGATCACAATAATGACAGAACATAAGCACAAAGCAGTATGTAAAGTCCTACAACATGTCTACACATAACCAGTGCCACGACGGCCCATCGTGTCCTCAGCGCTAGGAAAACCCAACGGCGTTATCAAGACTATAACCCGTATAAAGCTGTATGTAAAACCAACAACCCTAAACAGAGCTTCGGTATATAAGCATGTCTATCACATATATGTATATGAGCAGCATAAGTGTTAAGGTTACAATACACGTTCATACCTCTGTTGACGATTCCGGACACTTTGGTAGAATTGTGGTACGCTTGACGGCGGTACGACAGCGGAGACAGCAGAAACATCGATTCGTGATTTTGGGTTTCCTTTAAGGATAGTATCACCGGTGTGAGCATTTAAGGTCATATCAGGCAATTCCGGTACAAATTACCATTTTGCCCATAGGTTGACTAATTGGCGGAATTTCGCCAGCACTTCGCTATTCTGATTTTAAACTTTCAAAATTTTTGCTATAACCCTTCCTTTAGCATACTCCTAAGATAAATATCATATTTATTCCTAAAAACATGATATCTAAGCTAACTTTAAGAATTAAAGACTATTCTAACAATTCTACTATAGTTACCGAAAAACTACTTAAACTAAAGACTAAGGACTGAAGAACTTACTCAGAGTTTTGCTATGAACTTCTTACTCTTCTTCCAGAGCTTCTCTCTCTAACTTATCTCTAGGATTGTGAGTGAATTGGTGAAGAATGAAAAGAAATGAGAGGCTATTTATAGAAAAATCCAATGGCATTTTCGTAATTTCGCTGAACTTTGTCTGGTTGAATTCTGACCGTCGGATCGCACTTTTTTGAAGTGGCTTGATCTTGGCCCTACACCTACTTGGCCGACCTCCCCCCCCCACAAGAAGACAAATTTGATGACCTCATCCTGCTTGTGTCATCTTGCTCTATCAGATGAAATTCCTGGTTCGGTGTCCTGATCGCGAAATTTTTTGTAAAAACTTAAAATTTCGGGAGCAACACTCTGAAGGTCTTTTCTTCCTCTTCAAGAATACTAGATTTTCCTATCCTTGTACTCTCATTAAGGATATTCCGTTATTTGCCGAAAATCCTCGGTATTCGCGACCGGTTATCGAAATGACTTCGGTCGGTGCCAACTTCTGGACAAAAATTCACTGATCAATAATATACTCTGGTTTTTCCCAACTTATCCCCGGAATCTCGCATCCGAATTATTTTCTATCGGTTCTCATTTTGACTATCTGCTTTAATTCTACAGAACATCTTCTTAGCTTGATCTCCAAAACACTCCATCGGTTACAGAAATGACTTCGAAGACAGCCTACTTCGAGATAAAAATTCACTGGTTCCTAATATACTCTGACCCTAGCAACTTAGTTCAAGGTTTTCTGGATAGGATTTTATTTCTATCCGTGGTCATTTATCCTGTTCATTTTTTTTTATAATATAATATTATTAAATCAACACATGTCTTAATCTTATATTATTATTATTTTCATCATCCTTATCTCTTCCCATTCCCAAAAATTTCGGCCCCCCCCCCACACACACACACATATTTTCATTTCCCATAATATTCTATTATCTTGCATTTATTTCCCCAAAATTTCCTATTGGTCCATAAGTAATTTCATAGATTTAGGCTTCTAAAATTCCTTGAATAATCCTATGCTTTTGATATTGGTTTTTCAAGATTACTTCTTGACCTTTATTATTTATTTAATTTGGCCTAAAAATTTTGATCCTTAATAATACTTATTCATATTTATTTTATTTCTCATGTTTCCTAAATTTTCTATAAGCTTATAAAATTCCCAAAAATTACTTAATTAATCCTTTAATAATTTCAAATAATTTTCTTACTTAAAACTCATCATTTTCTCACAACAATTTTATTGACATTTATAATTTAAGCTCCATGCAAATTATCAAAAGTCATAGAGTCAATTTTAGTCTTAGAATACTTTTTAATTTTCCTTCTTTTTATTTTCATAGGAAATAATTTATTAAATTGTCTAAATTAAGGATAATATGCTTTCTAAATTTTTAATAATTGTTTCATGCCTTTTTGAATTTTTCTTAATTCTCCTCAAGGTGCTTTATGGCCTTAAGGTGCATTTTTCACATTTCCGCCAATAAATTTCCTCTAATTTTCTTAGTGTTTCCCTTTGAGCATAGACTAATCATATAACATGTTGAGACTGAAATCTTTATAAATGGTCATTTTTATTATTGTAGCATAATATTCCAGATAATAGTTATCCGAGTATTACAATAAATCATTCCCAGTTTTAAATTTTCTCAACGTTGCCCAGATTTTATTCCAGCAAAAATGGCTTAACTTCAAAAATTCATATCTCCTTGACCAGAGATCAAAATGTTGCATATTTTATATGTTTGGAAAGCCCTACATGTCTACTTTCTTTCTGGAAAATTTCATGATTTTATAACTTCATTTGTTACATAAAATCATAGCATCTTTTTCGCTGTCTGTCTTAGATTTAAGAACCGAAAATTCTACAACTTTCACAACATTAATCCATTGCTTCCCAAAAATTATTCCCTACTATGTTTTTACCTCTTCAGGCATTTTTCAATGCAATGAGGCCTAAAAACAAGTATAGGAATTTATTCTCTAATTTTCTAGATTAAACTAGCATCTATACTAAAAACTTATAAAAACTAAAGACTAGAACTTAAGAACTAGAGCTTACCTCTTGAAGACTCTTGAACTCCTTCCTCCTTCTTGCTTCACTCTCCTCTTAAACTCTCCAATCTTTGGTATGAGTTTGGTGTGAAGAAAAATGAAGCATGAAGCCTCGTATTCATAGCCAACCATGAGTTAACTACCTAGCAACTTTAATTCCATTCTAACCATTGGATTTAACTTAACTAGGAAGCTTAAATCTTGACCTTACACCTCTTACAAAAAATACCACCTCCCCCCCTTTTCTTAGATTCATCTTTTCTCTTTCATCCACTACACACACACACACTCACAACACACACATGTGCTCTTGTGATGTCATCTTAATGACATAATCAAGGCTTAGGTGTCATTGTTGACTTTTCAATACTAGTTAGCAATTCTTAATTATCATGTTAATCAAGTGTTTACATGCTCCTTAATTATATTTTGCCATTAGCTAACTCAATTACATGAAGATTTAAACTTAATTACTTGATATATTATTTCATTCTCTTTGGCTTAATTAATTTCAAATATAATTAGCCATCATTTGATACTTTTAATTTGTCTTTAATCATCTTGAAGAATTATGCAACTAATCTCAATTAGTGCAAACTTATTTTGTTAAGAATAATTGTAATTCACTTAATATACCTCTTAATTATGCTAAATTAATTAGCAACACTCTTTATGCCAACCTTGACCCTCCATTGGTCATTAATATCAAATTAGGGGTTTCATATAATTAACTTTGGATATCTCCTTTTATTCATGTTTAAACAATCAACAATTAATTACTTATTTAATCACTTACTAATTGTTGACAATTTTCTTAATTAGGATTAATTATTTTCTCACAACTATTTTACTAAAATTGATAATTTATGCATTATGCAAAATATTAAAAACCATGGGGCAATTTATGTTCCTCAAAATGATATTTAATTTTGCCTCATTATTTCCCAAGGAAAATAATCTCATAAATTACCTAAATTAGAGACAACATACTTTCTAATTTTTAATAAATATTTAGTTGCCTCTTAGGATTTTATCATAATTTTCTCAGGGTATTTTATGACCCACAAATATTTGAGGGACCTATTTGCAAATTATCTAATGTTTTAGGGACCCTTTTCGCACATTATTTAATCTTAGGAGAAATTGTCCTAATAATAAGGTAAATTCAATACAAGGTGTTTGAGACCTCATATTCACCTATTTTCAATAGGTATATTCTACCAATTTATGATATTTGTGCTAAGTCAAATTTTAGGGTATTACAAGATGAGCTAATTTGCTTTTGAGAATTGTAACTAACCGTGTCAAGTAGCTTTGCTAACCCAAAATCATTCATATGACCCACCATATCATGATCAAGAAGGACATTGCTAGGCTTTAAGTCAGAATGGACAATTGATTCCTCAATTTCATAATGAAGATAATGTAGTGTAGAGGCAACATCATATATAACATTTAACCTTTGACAAATAGCCAATGTTAACCGATATGCACTTTCTTGATCATTTAGATGCAACCATTTTTCAAGGCTTCCATTTGACATGTACTCAAACACCAATGCCTTAAATTCTTCTCTGTTGTAATCAATGCTTGAGCAACATGTTAAAATTTTTACCAAATTTCGGTGCCTTATGTTCTTTAGTGCATTACATTCAGAAATGAAAACTCTTTTTAGCTCCCTTCTTTTGAAGTCCAATACTTTAATTGTAACAAATTTATCTTTTGATTCGAGCCTTCCTTTATATACTGAGCCAGAAGTCCCGGATCCAATCAAGTTGTTGGTAGAGAAACCTTGAGTTGTAGCTTTTGAAATGACACCTTAGAATATTGTTCAATTCTAGGTGAAGTTGAAGATGATTTCTTGTTTCTTTCATGCCTCCAATAGAAAGCAAACAAGAATGTCATTAAGAGAGAAAATGCCACACAAATCAAAATAACCATGAGCTTCACATTGTGTTTTATTTGTGTGTCAAGTTTCTTAGGGCATGGTGGTAAGTGTAGCTTAGATATACCCCCACAAAGATTGATATTTTCAATCACCAATATTGCACTTGCATTATTGAAAACCCCTTCCGTTGGCACTTCACCAACAAGCATATTGAATGGAACATTTAAGTATTGAAGAAAAGGAATGTTTTGTAGGCCAATTGGTATGGATCCCGATAGGTTGTTTCGAGATATATCTAGACGTTTAAGAACTTTCATCAATGCTAGTGAAGGAGGCATGGACCCATTAAAAGAATTACCAAGTTAAGGTATTCCATGCTTGTGTATTCTTCTATGGTTGAAGGAATCTCTCCATAAAGATTATTTTTAGAGATATCCAAAGAGCCAAGGTTTTTAAGCATTCCTACCTCAATAGGTTAAGATCCATTCAATAGGTTAAGACAAAAAATCTGCAGGGGTATCGCTCCATTGAAATTATTTTCTGAAAGGTCTAGGCTTAGCAAACTTTTCATGTTGCCAATTGTAATAGAAATTTTTCCTTCAAGCTGTAATACCCTAAAAATCCTACTTAGGATAAGTATCATAATTTAGTAAATAATACCTATTGAAAATAGGTGAATTTGTGGTCTCAAAACTAGGGTAATAATTACCTTATTTTCTAAGGTAATTTCTCATGAAGTTAGGGTGAATAAAGAGCTAAAAATCCCTAAGTGAATTTGTGGGTCATAAAATACCCTGAAAATGTTATGATAAATCCTAAGAGGCAACTAAATATTTATTAAAATAGGAGAGTATGTTGTCTCTAAATTTTTAAATTGATTTATTATCATTGTTAGGAATTATATCATTTCTATGCAATTAAAATCATCAGAGGATGATGAAATCAATTAGAGGAAATTAGGAACAATTAGTGGGCAATTGGAATTGCAATAATTGAGATACTTTAATAACTTCTGAAGTTAGTTAATAATTAAGTTATAACGGACATAATTAAGGAGATATCACTTAAATTAAGGATCAAATGGTATATAGAAGCTAAGATTAGCATACAAGAAATTATTAACCATCAAAATTAAATTGGAAACTCTTGGAATCTTAAATCCTTGTGAAATTACTTGGACCAATGAAAGGTTTTTCTTCTTAAATTGTGAGAACAATTAAAAGGTAAATATAGGGAGAGGGGGATGAATTTGCTAGGAAAATAAGAAGGGAAAATTGTTGTAATAATAAAAACACATAAGTCAATTGCTTGGGGAAGAAGGTTAGAAGACTTGAGGAGCAAGTTATTTGACTTGGGGAGTAAGTTGTTTCCTAATGAGATAAAGTTAAATAAGAATCTATAGGAAATAAATCATATCTTGAAATATTGGAACTAAGTATTAAGTATAAGTACATATTTGAGACCAGTGAATTATGAGCTTCAATTTGGCTATTCCCGAAGTTATTTTTGTATACTTTTAGGATTCGTATCTAAGTGATTTGTGAAGTTAAAAATCACCATAAATCTAGTTATAAAATTATGATTTCAAAAGTGAAATTAGATCTTGAATAAGAACACCAACTTACACCTAACTAAATTAACATTTGGGATAACTTGGAGAAAAAGCAAGAAAATCTAAGAGTCCAGGGAGGGGGAGGACGGTTTTTGAGGTGTAAGGAGGAGTTCTTTACCTCCTCACCAAGTAAAACATCAAGGGTTGAGGATAACAGCATGTACATAATCACATAACAGCAGTATATTACTACATAAGCACACAACAGATGCATGATCACATTGGCAGAACATAAGCACACAGCAGTATGTAAAGCCCCACATAATGTTTGCACATAACCAGTGCCATGACGGCCCATCGTGTCCTCAACGCTAGGAAAACCCAACGGCATTATTAAGACTATAACTCGTATAAAACTGTATGTATACCGACAACCCTAGACAGAGCTTCAGTATTTAAGCATGTCTATCACATATAGTATATGAGCAGCATAAGTGTTAAGGTTACAATACGCGTCCGTACCTCCATTGATGATTTCGGACACTTTAGTAGGATGTGGTACGCTTGACGACAGTACAACGGCGGTATGACAGCGGAGATAGCGGAAACAACGATTCGTAATTTCGGGTATCCTATAAGGATAGTATCACCGGTGTGAGCATTTAAGATCATATCAGGCAAATTTCGGTACAAATTACCATTTTGCCCCTAGATTGACTATTTGGCGGAATTTCGCCAGTACTTCGCTATTTTGATTTTAAACTTTCAAAATTTTTGCTATAATCCTTCCTCTAGCATACTCTTAAGATAAATATCATATTTATTCCTAAAAACATGATATCTAAGCTAACTTTAAGAATTAAAGACTATTCTAACAATTCTACTATAGTTACCGAAAAACTACTTAAACTAAAGACTAAGGACTGAAGAACTTACTCAGAGCTTTGCTATGAACTTCTTACTCTTCTTCCAGAGCTTCTCTCTCTAACTTCTCTCTAGGATTGTGAGTGAATTGGTGAAGAATGAAAAGAAATGAGAGGCTATTTATAGAAAAATCCAATGGCATTTTCGTAATTTCGCTGAACTTTGTCTGGTTGAATTCTGACCGTCGGATCGCACTTTTTTGAAATGGCTTGATCTTGGCCCTACACCTACTTGGCCGACCTCCCCCCCACAAGAAGACAAATTTGATGACCTCATCCTGCTTGTGTCATCTTGCTCTATCAGATGAAATTCCTGGTTAGGTGTCCTGATCGCGAAATTTTTTGTAAAATCTTAAAATTCCGGGAACAACACTCTAAAGGTCTTTTCTTCCTCTTCAAGAATACTGGATTTTCCTATCCTTATACTCTCATTAAGGACATTCCGTTATCTACCGAAAATCCTCGGTATTCGCGACCGGTTATAGAAATGACGTTGGCCGGCGCCAACTTCGGGATAAAAATCCACTGATCAATAATATGTTTTGACCCTAGAAACCTAGTCCACAGTTTTCTAGGTAGAATTTTATTTCTATCCGTGGTCAATTATTCTGTTCACTCCTTATTATTATAATATTACTTATTTAACACATGCTTTATCTCATATTATTATTATATTCAAATATCTAATTCATCCTTATCCCTCCCCCTAATTTCGGCCCACACACATATAAATATATATATATATATATATATATATATATATATATATATTTTCCATTTCCCATAATATTCTATTATCTTGTATTTATTTCCCCAAAATTTCCTATTGGTCCATAAGCAATTACATGGATTTAGGCTTTTAAAATTCCTTGAAAAATTCTTAAGCCCTTGATCTTGTTTTTTCAAGATTACATCCTAACCCTTACTATTATTTAATTAGGCCAAAAATTTCAGCCCTTATTATTAATTATTTATATTTATTTTATTTTTCATGTTTCCTAAATTTCTACAATCTTATAAAATTTCTTGAAAATTACTTAATTAATCCCTTAATAATTTCTAATAATTTTCTTAATTAAAACTAATCATTTTCTCACAACAATTTTATTGGCATGAAAAATTTAAGCTCCATGCAAATTATAAAAAATCATAGAGTCAATTTTTGTCTTAGAATACTTTTCAATTTTCCTTTTTCCTATTTTCATAGGAAGTAATTTATTAAATTGTCTAAATTAAAGATAATATGCTTTCTAAATTTTTAATAATTGTTTTATGCCTTTTAGAATTTTTCTTAATTCTCCCCAAGGTACTTTATGGCCTTAAGGTGTATTTTTCACATTTCCGCCAATAAATTTCCTTTAATTTTCTTCGTGTTTTCCTTAAAGCATAGACTAATCATATATCATGTGGAGATCAAAATCTTCATAAATGGACATTTTTATTATTGTAATATAATATTCCAGATAATAGTTATCCGGGTATTACAAAGGTTCTTCAAGAGGTAAGGAAGTTCTTAGTCTTTTAGTTCTAGTTCTTAGTTTTGTAGTAGAAATGTTAGGAAATGTTGTTTTGATCTTCAATCATCCAAATATAGTTTTATTTTCATGTTTTTATTGGTTCCACTATCTTTATTTCGAAAAATTGATGAAGAAGAAGTTATAGCAAAATTTTTGGAAGATTATAATCAAAATAGTGAAACTCTGACGAAATTTCATCAATTAGCGATTTCTGAAGTCAGTAGCAAAAATGTTGGTATTTTATGAAAAAGATGATGTTCTAAATTTCTGAGAAAATTCATGGTGAAAGTAGACATATAGGGCTTTCCAAATATGAATAGAATGTGTCATTTGAAGATTTGTGCAAAGAGATAAAAATCCCACAAGATAGGCTACGTTTTCTGAGTAAAAATCTGGGCAGAAGCTTAAAACGTAAAAATTGGGAATTATCCATGAATTCTGGGTAAGTTCCAGTATTTTTCCTTGAAAATAGATGTCTCAAGGATTCCGGGGAATTTTACGGATCCTTGTTTTGATTTTACGAGAATTAGTTATGATTTTTCGAAGTTAGGTGAAAATCTGCCCAGAAAATACTGCCTTGCGTTTTTGAATAAATGTAAGGGCAGAATTGTAAACAATAAATCCACCAGGGGTAAAATGGTCTTATATAGCCAAAATATCTCTTGAAATAATATTTGTGAATTAATAGAGATGATATTACCCTTATAGGATATTTGTGACCGCATTCTGACCGACAGAACAAAACTCGACAACGAAGGTACGTTCGCGTACTGTAACACTAACTCTGATGTTTATGGTATGCATATATGTGTGGTATGTGTGTTGTATAAAGTGCTTATACTGTGGTGTGCATATAAGGGTTAGAGGGTATCTGTATTGCTGGGAGCGATATATCTGTATTGCTGGGAGCGATATGTCTATATGCTGGGAGCGATATGGTTGCATACTGGGAGTGATACATATGCATTGGTTGTGGTAATTCATTTGTTTGTGCTGTTGATGTTGTGGTATATGTTGTCCATATATTGTGTATGTAAACATGAGGTTAACCGTTACCTGAGGTTCAATACGCATTGAACCTCAGCTTTTAACATAGCTTCAGGATCGGGAGGTCCGAGGACCGAGGAGAAGCGCAAGCAGGCCACCTAGAAGACCCGGCTGTAGACTTCCTTTTGTGTTCCGGCGGAAGCTCTCCCATTGTTGTTTTACTTCACTGTTGAACCATGCGGTTACTATACCGCTATTGTATCCAGCCAGACTTATGACATTTTGAAATACAAATATCAGTTACTCTTCCACTCAAATGATCTACTCTGATGATTTGAAATGATTTTTGTTGAAAAAAATAATATTCCGCTTTTGAAAATCTGGGATGTTACACAAGCATATTCCTTGGCTAAGGTTTCCTATGGAAGCAGGTATCTCTCCACAGAGTTGTTTTCCTCTACAGATTTTTTTTTTTAATCTCACGTAGATTCCCAAAAGAAGTAGGAATGGTGTTAAAGAATTTGTTCTGTCCGAGACCCAAGATTGCTAAGCTTGTGTACTTTCCTATAATGTCAGGAATAGGACCATATATCTCGCTACCACCCAAGTATAGTCCACTGAGTCTAGCAGACAAATTTCCTATGGAGTTCGTTAACATGCCTCCAAAGTTGTTCGAGCTCAAACCTAAAATTCCAAGTTTGCTGCAGTTTTTCAAAGATGTCAAGAAATCAAAGTCACTAGTTGAGCTTCTCCCAATATTATTATATGCAAAATTTAGACACCAGAGATCTTTTAGGTCTCCTAGATTGGGAACTTGACTGAAGAAATGGTTTGAAGAAATGTCGAAACTTGGAGTGAAGATGCATTTTTTATGGAAATTGGGATTGAACTTGAAATTTGATTCATAACTAAGCCAAAATATTTCAAATTATATTAGTGAGGCTGGATAGCATGTTGTTTAATTTGGAAGTCGAGTGCCATTGGAATTGTTGTCTCCCAGTGATATCACAGTGAGAGATGATAGATTGTAAAGTGAAGAAGGAAGATCACCAAACAATCTATTCACTGGTGTTGCAAAAAATGTCAAGTTCTGCAAGTGGCCTATCTCTTTTGGTATGCTTCCTTCCAAGTTATTTTTAGTTACTGTAAGAACAGTAAGGGAAGTAAGATTCCATATAGACAATGGGATTTCTCCAGGTAAATTGTTGTAAGCAAGCTACAATTGTTCAAGCTTTTGAAGAGCCCCCAGCTGATATAGTATTGTACCAGAAAGTCTATTCCCATGCAAATACAAGATCCTCAATTCTGTGCAACTCATCAAGTTCCAAGGAATCTTTCCTGTATGTGTGTTGTTTGAAAGAACAAGTTTCTCTAGCCTAAACAAATGACCCAACTCTTGTGGGATTTCTCCATAGAAACTATTGTCTGTGAGGGAGAGATTTCTCAAGAAAGAGAAATTACCAACGTGAGGTGATATGGTCCCACCAAGATGATAACTATCCAAATTCAATTCAGTAACTCGCTGATGCTTGTGGTTGCAGGTGATTCCAGTCTAGCTAAAGAAGTGGTTTGAACTATTCCAAGAGTTCAAGATTTCTTGAGGACCATCAGTTATTGATTCCTTAAACTTGAGTAGTGCCAGGTAATCTGTCTCGTTTGATGTTGATTTAATCTGCTGGAAGCAAAACAAGTTTGTGAAGAGAATAATAAGGATTAATGGTTGAAGGAATTTGGACTGAAACGGAAACGACATGGCAACAAAAAAACCTTGGTTGCGTTGAAGAACTGAATGAAGGTGATGAAGTGCTGATGCTTGACATTCTGAGGGGTGTGTATGAATTTTCCATTGATTTCCTCTTAAGTCCACAATCTCCAAAAGATTATTTTATTATGTAGCTTTGACGTGGTCATGGATGTAATACCCTAAAATTTGAATTAGGGTAAATATCATAAATTGATAGAATATATCTATTGAAAATAGGTAAATATGAAGTCTCAAACACCTTGTATTGAATTTACCTTATTATTAAGACAGTTTCTCCTAAGATTAAAAAATGTGCGAAAAGGTCCCTAAAACATTAGATAATTTGCAAATAGGTCTCTGAAATATTTGTGGGTCATAAAATACCCTGAGAAAATTATGATAAAATCCTAAGAGGCAACTAAATATTTATTAAAAATTAGAAAGTACGTTGTCTCTAATTTAGGTAATTTATGAGATTATTTTCCTTGGGAAATAATGAGGCAAAATTAAATATCATTTTGAGGAACATAAATTGCCCCATGGTTTTTAATATTTTGCATAATGCATATATTATCAATTTTAGTAAAATAGTTGTGAGAAAATAATTAATCCTAATTAAGAAAATTGTCAACAATTAGTAAGTGATTAAATAAGTAATTAATTGTTGATTGTTTAAACATGAATAAAAGGAGATATCCAAAGTTAAATATATGAAACCCCTAATTTGATATTAATGACCAATGGAGGGTCAAGGTTGGCATAAAGAGTGTTGCTAATTAATTTAGCATAATTAAGAGGTATATTAAGTGAATTACAATTATTCTTAACAAAATAAGTTTGCACTAATTGAGATTAGTTGCATAATTCTTCAAGATGATTAAAGACAAATTAAAAGTATCAAATGATGGCTAATTATATTTGAAAATAATTAAGCCAAAGAGAATGAAATAATATATCAAGTAATTAAGTTTAAATCTTCATGTAATTGAGTTAGCTAATGGCAAAATATAATTAAGGAGCATGTAAACACTTGATTAACATGATAATTAAGAATTGCTAACTAGTATTGAAAAGTCAACAATGACACCTAAGCCTTGATTATGTCATTAAGATGACATCACAAGAGCACATGTGTGTGTTGTGAGTGTGTGTGTGTGTAGTGGATGAAAGAGAAAAGATGAATCTAAGAAAAGGGGGGGAGGTGGCATTTTTTGCAAGAGGTGTAAGGGCAAGATTAAGACTTCTTTACTAAGTTTAAACCCAATGGTTAGAATGGAATTAAAGTTGCTAGGAAGTTAACCAAGGATTGGCTATAAATAGAGAGCTCTCCTCTCTTCATTCTTCACACCAAACTCATACCAAAGATTGGAGAGTTTAATAGGAGAGTGAAGCAAGAAGGAGGAAGGAGTTCAAGAGTCTTCAAGAGGTAAGCTCTAGTTCTTAAGTTCTAGTTTTTAGTTTTTATAAGTTCTTAGTATAAATGCTAGTTTAATCTAGAAAATTAGAGAATAAATTCCTACACTTGTTTTTAGGCCTCATTGCATTGAAAAATGCCTGAAGAGGTAAAAACATAGTAGGGAATAATTTTTGGGAAGCAATGGATTAATGTTGTGAAAGTTGTAGAATTTTCGGTTCTTAAATCTTAGATAGGCAACGAAAAAGTTGCTATGATTTTATGTAACAAATGAAGTTATAAAATCATGAAATTTTCCAGAAAGAAAGTAGACATGTAGGGCTTTCCAAATATATAAAATATGCAACGTTTTGATCTTTGGTCAAGGAGATATGAATTTTTGAAGTTAAGCCATTTTTGCTGGAATAAAATCTGGGCAACGTTGAGAAAAGTTAAAAATGGTAATGACTCATTAATTCTAGGTGAAAATGAATATTTTTCCTCAAAAATAGGCATCCTAAGGGTTCCGGGGAATTTTACGAATCCTCATTTCGATTTTTGTAGAATTAGTTATGATTTTTCAAAGTTACCGAAAAATCTGCTAGAAAACTCTGCACTACGTTTTTAAATAAATGTAAGGGCAAAGTTGTAAATAACAAATCCACCAAGGGTAGATGGGTAAATAAAGGTGGAAGTATATCTTAGGTTATTATTCTAAATGATATGGTGATATATTAGGATATCCGGGAGGTCTAGGTGTAATACCTAAATAACTATTATCTGGAATATTATGTCACAATAATGAAAATGCCCATTTATGAAGATTTTGGTCTCAACATGTTATGTGATTAGTATATGGTCAAAGGAAAATATTAAGAAAATTAAAGGAAATTTAATATCGAAAATGTGAAAAATGTGTCTTAAGGCCATAAATCATCTTGAGAAGAATTAGGAAAAATTCTAAAAGGCATGGAATAATTATTAAAAATTTAGAAAGCATATTATTCTTAATTTAGACAATTGAATAAATTATTTCCTATAAAAATAAAAAGAAGGGAAATTAAAAAGTATTCTGAGACTAAAATTGACTTTATGATTTTTGATAGTTTGCATAGAGTTTAAATTATTAATGTCAATAAAATTGTTGTGAGAAAATGATTAATTTTAATTAAGAAAATTATCAAGAATTGGTAAGGGATTAAGTAAGTAATTTTTGGGAATTTTATAAGATTATAGAAAATTTAGGAAACATGAAAAAAATGCAAAATAAATAGGATATTATGGTAAATGAAAATATATATATATATATATATAATTATATGTGTGGGCCGAAAATTAGGGGGAGATAAAGATGGAATTAGATATTTGTATAGAATAATAATTTAAGATAAGGCATGTGGTAATTAGGTAATATTATAATAAAAGGTGAACAGGATAAATGACCATGGATAGAAATAAAATCCTACCTAGGAAACCGTGAACTAGGTTACTAGGGTCAAAGTATATTATGAACAAGTAAATTTTTATCTCGGAGTAGGCTATCTCCGAAGTTATTTCTGTAACCGGTAGCGAATACCGAGGATTTTCGGCAGGTAACAGAATCTCCTGAAAGGGATCAAAAATTTAGTTAAATTAAATAATTTAGAAGAGGAAGAAAAGACCTTCAGGACATAGCTTCTGGAATTTTAAGATTTTACAAAAACTTTCGCGATCAGGACACCGAACCAGGAATTTCATTTGATAAAGCAAGATGACATAATATGATGATGTCATCAATTTTGTCTTCTTGTGGGGGGGGGGCGGGAGGTCGGCCTATATGTGTATGGCCAAGATCAAGCCACTTCAAAAAAGTGCGATCCGACGGTCAGAATTCAACCAGACAAAGTTCAATAAAATTACGAAATTGCCATTGAGATTTTCTATAAATAGCCCTTCATTCCTCTTCATTCTTCACCAATTCACTCACAATCCTAGAGAGAAGTTAGAGAGAGAAGCTCTGGAGGAGGAGTAAGAAGTTCATAACAAAGCTTTAAGTAAGTTTCTCAGTCCTTAGTTTTTAGTTTAAGTAGTTCTTTCGGTAGTTATAGTAGAATCGCTAGAGTAGTCTCTAATTTTTCAAGTTAGCTTAGATATCATGTTTTAGGAATAAATATGATATTTATCTCAGAAATCTGTTAGGGGAAAAGTTACAGCAAAATTTTGAGAGTTTAAAGTCAAAATAGCGAAGCTTTGGCAAAATTCCACTAAGAGATCAAACTAGGGGCAAAATGGTATTTTGTACCTAAAATGCCTGTTATGATCTTAAATATTCATATCAGTGATGTTATCCCTATAGGGTACCTGAAATCACGAACCGCTGTTTCCGCTGTCACCGCTGTCGTGCAGCTGTCAAACGTGCCGTAATTTGACGAAAGTGCTAGAAACCGTCAACGGAGGTACGGACGCGTATTGTAACCTTAACACTTATGTTGCTCATATACATATATGTGATAGACATGTTTATATACTGAGGCTCTGTCTAGGGTTGTCAGTTATACATACAGCTTTTTAAGGCTTATAGTCTTGATAACACCATTGGGTTTTCCTAGAGCTGAGGACACGATGGGCCGTCGTGGCACTGGTTAGGTGCAGACATGTTGTGGGACTTTACATACTGCTTTGTGCTTATGTTCTGTCAATGTTGTGATCATGCATCTGCTGTGTGCTTATGTAGTGATTTACTGCTGTTATGAGTTGTGAATAACTGTTATCCATATACTGTTTATTTGAGCATATGGTTAACCGTTACCTGAGATGCAAATGGTAATTGGATCTCAGCTGTAGCTTCAGGTTCGAGCGAACCAAGGGGTTGAAGAGAGGGGCGAGCGACTGGCGTAGGACGACAGAAGGAATTTTATGGGTTTAGTTTTATATGCCTAGTTAGGTGCTGCTTCCTTTTGATAGTAGATGACTGTATAAGTACATTTACACTACGGTTATGTAATGTTAAGATTCAGTTACTTGTGTTGCGAAATTACTCTACTCTGATCAATGTTTTTTAAAAAAAAATTTCCGTTGTTTTTAAGTTGGGATGTTACACCAGGGCCGGATCCAAAGGTCGGACGTTTGACAGTTACCCGGTGAAAGGTACGAACGCGTATTGTAACTCTAACTCTTATGCTGCTTGTATGCTCTATATGTGATGTGATGATTCATATAGTCGTGGACAAGATTGGGTCTTGGGTCATGCACCGTGATTAAGACTCTATCTTAAGTCACTGTTTATACATTTAGCTATTATGTGAAAATGGGTTACAGTCTTGGTAATGCCGTATGGATGTTTTCCTAGCGCTGAGGACATGCTCTAGGGTGTGGCACTGGTTTATGTGCAAACTATGTGGACCTTACATGGGCTGTGTGCTATGTAGAGGTATTGTTGTGATATGAACTATGACATGTGCTGTGTGCTATGTATAGTTATATGTTGAATTGTAAATGAATATCTATCATGCATACTGTTATACTTGAGCATAAGGTTAACTGTTACCTGAGGTCTAATGGGCATTGGACCTCAGTCTTAATGAATAGTTAAGGAAAGGCACCAGGATAGAGAAGGTACCGGTAGATGGAGCCGTGAGAAGGCACGGGTGGACGGAGCTGGAAGAGTCATCGGTCAAAGCCAATGCCGGAAGAGCGTCCTCAGAGTATTCATTCTGGCATGATTTAACAAGGTTATCTCAAACGGTTTGGTGCTGAAGGCAGGGCTAGTCTATGTGGGTTAGTCAATAAGTCGCTGTGAACTCAGTGAGACTCCCATGACAGACACCTTGTAACACCCCAAATTCCATGCTTGAAAATTGTGTCGGTTGACACTTAGTTTTGGGAAAGTCAACAGAGTTTGAGGTGCTACAACTTAGAATACTGCGGAAACGGATAGCATGCGCTAATATTCAGACAATGAGTATCTGATATAAAATGCCCAAACATATGATGATGCCCCGACATAAGCTGATATTTTAAATATCCCGAAGGAATATTCATGTGATACAAGTTACAGAGATTTGAATACATTTCTCTGATAAAGAAAGTCTTAAATTAGACCTATGGCTTGGAACCTAACATCAGTTAATCAGACAATTTGGCCAGGTGGGTGTTCAATCTAATGGGAGTCTCACCAACTCTATGGCGACTTGTAACAACCCACCGATGAAACCTTCCTTAGTTTAAGCACCAAATGGTCCGAAATAACTTTGTTAAATCCATGCCAGAATACTCTACCAGAAACTAAGTCCTAATAACTTCTACCGACCTTCGTCTTCGACCGCTGCCTCTTCACGGCTCTTTCCACCGGCACCTTCTCTATCCCGGTTTCTTCCCTGTACTATTCATTAAGACTGAGGTCCAATGCCCATTGGACCTCAGGTAACAGTTAACCTTATGCTCAAGTATAACAGTATATGTATGACAAATATTCATTTACAATTCAGCATATAACTATACATAGCACACAGCACATGTCATAGTTCATATCACAACAATACCTCTACATAGCACACAACCCATGTAAGGTCCACATAGTTTGCACATAAGCCAGTGCCACGCCTCGGAGCATGTCCTCAGCGCTTGGAAAACATCCATACAACATTACCAAGACTGTAACCCGTTTTCACATAATAGCTGAATGTATAAACAGTGACTTAAGACAGAGTCTTAATCACGGTGCATGACCCAAGACCCAGTCTTGTCCACGACTATATGAATCATCACATCAAATATAGAGCATACAAGCAGCATAAGAGTTAGAGTTACAGTACGCGTCCGTACCTTTCACCGGGTAACTGTCAAACGTCCGACCTTTGGATCCGGCCCTGGACCTCCCGGATATCCTAATATATCACCATATCACTTAGAATAATATCCTAAGATATACTTCCACCTCTATTTACCCATCTACCCTTGGTGGATTTGTTATTTACAACTTTGCCCTTACATTTATTTAAAAACGTAGTGCAGAGTTTTGTGGGCAGATTTTTTGGTAACTTTGAAAAATCATAACTAATTCTACAAAAATCAAAATGAGGATCCGTAAAATTCCCCGGAACCCTTAGGATGTCTATTTTTTAGGAAAAATATTCATTTTCACCCCGAATTAGTGAGTCATTACCAGTTTTAACTTTTCTCAACATTGCCCAGATTTTATTCCAGCAAAAATGGCTTAACTTCAAAAATTCATATCTCCTTGACCAGAGATCAAAATGTTGCATATTTTATATATTTGGAAAGCCCTACATGTCTACTTTCTTTCTGGAAAATTTCATGATTTTATAACTTCATTTGTTACATAAAATCATAGCATCTTTTTCGCTGTCTGTCTAAGATGTAAGAACCGAAAATTCTACAACTTTCACAATTTTAATCCAAGGACTTCCAAAAATTATTTCCTACCATGTTTTTACCTCTTCAGGCATTTTTCAATGCAATAAGGCCTAAAAACAAGTGTAGGAATTTATTCTCTAATTTTCTAGATTAAACTAGCATTTATACTAAGAACTTTTAAAAACTAAAAACTAGAACTTAAGAACTAGAGCTTACCTCTTGAAGACTCTTGAACTCCTTCCTCCTTCTTGCTTCACTCTCCTCTTAAACTCTCCAATCTTTGGTATGAGTTTGGTGTGAAGAATGAAGAGAGGAGAGCTCTCTATTTATAGCCAATCTTTGGTTAACTTCCTAGCAACTTTAATTCCATTCTAACCATTGGATTTAAACTTAGTAAAGAAGTCTTAATCTTGTCCTTACACCTCTTACAAAAATGCCACCTCCCCCCCTTTTCTTAGATTCATCTTTTCTCTTTCATCCACTACACACACACACACTCACAACACACACATGTGCTCTTGTGATGTCATCTTGATGACATAATCAAGGCTTAGGTGTCATTGTTGACTTTTCAACACTAATTAGCAATTCTTAATTATCATGTTAATCAAGTGTTTACATGCTCCTTAATTATATTTTGCCATTAGCAAACTCAATTACATGAAGATTTAGACTTAATTACTTAAGATATTATTTCATTCTCTTTGGCTTAATATAAATAGCCCTCTTTTAATTTGTCTCTAATCATCTTGAAGAATTGTACAACTAATCTCAATTAGTGCAAGCTTATTCTATTAATTATAATTGTAATTTACTTAATATACCTCTTAATTATACTAAATTAATTAGCAACACTCTTTATGCCAACCTTGACCCTCCATTGGTCATTAATATCAAATTAGGGATTTCATATAATTAACTTTGGATATTCCCTTTTATTCATGTTTAAACAATCAACAATTAATTACTTATTTAATCACTTACTAATTGTTGACAATTTTCTTAATTAAGATTAATTATTTTCTCACAACTATTTTACTGATGTAACATCCCACCTTAAAAACAGCAGAATTTTTTTCTTAAAATTTTGATCAGAGTAGCGCAATTTCGCAAAACGAGTAACTGAATTTTAATATTACATAACCACAGTGTAATAGTACTTATACCGTCATCTCCTGTCCAAAAGGAAGCAGCACCTAACTAGGCATATAAAACTAAAGCCAGAAAACTCCTTCTGCCATCCTACTCCAGCTGCCTGCCCCTATCCTCAACCCTTGGTTCGCCCAAACCTGAATCTACAGCTGAGATCCAAATACCATTTAGATCTCAGGTAACGGTTAACCTTATGCTCAAATAAAACAGTATATGGATAACAACTATTTAACAACACATAACAGCAGTAAATCACTACATAAGCACACAGCAGATGTATGATCACAACAATGACAGAACATAAGCACAAAGCAGTATGTAAAGTCTCACAACATGTCTGCACATAACCAGTGCCACGACGACCCATCGTGTCCTCAGCGCTAGGAAAACCCAACAGCGTTATCAAGACTATAACCAGTATAAAGCTGTATGTATACCGACAACCCTAGACAGAGCTTCGGTATATAAGCATGTCTATCACATATATGTATATGAGCAGCATAAGTGTTAAGGTTACAATACGCGTCTGTACCTCCGTTGACGGTTTCTGGCACTTTCGTCAAAGTACGGCACGTTTGACAGCGACACGACAGCGGAAACAGCGGTTCGTGATTTCGGGTATCCTATAGGGATAATATCATCGATATGAATATTCAAGATCATGACAGGCATTTTAGGTGCAAATTACCATTTTGCCCCTAGTTTGATTACTTGGTGGAATTTTGCCAGAGCTTCGCTATTTTAACTTTAACCTCTCAAAATTTTGCTATAATTTTCCCCTAATATGTTTTTGAGATAAATATCATATTTATTCCTAAAACATGATATCTAAGCTAACTTGAAAAATTAGAGACTACTCTAGCTATTCTATTATAACTACCGAAAGAACCATTTAAGCTAAAGACTAAGGACTGAAGAACTTACTCAGAGCTTTGCTACGAATTTCTCCGGACTCCTCCTTCTTCCTTCTCTCCCAAATTTTTGAAATCCTCAAGAGGATTTGGTGAGAGAATTGCAAATGAGAGGGTGGCTATTTATAGAAAAACCCAATAGCATTTTCGTAATTTCCTTGAACTTTGTCTGTTTGAATTCTGACCGTAGGATCGCACATTTGCTAGGTGGTTTGATCTTGGCCCTCCCTTGCTTGGCCAACCTCCCCCCCCACAAAGAGACAAAATTGATGACATCATCTAGCCTTATGTCATCTTGCTTTATCAGATAAAGTTCTTGGTTCGGTGTCCTGATCGCGAAATTCCGTAAAAACTTAAAATTCTGGAAGCAATACCTTGAAGGTCTTGTCATCCTCTTCAAGATTACTGGGTTCTCCTCACCTTATACCCTCATTAAGGACATTCGCTATCTGCCGAAAATCCTCGGTATTCGCGACCGGTTACAGAAATAACTTCTGCCGGCACCAACTTCTGGATAAAAATCCACTGATCAATAATATACTCTGGTTTTTCTTAACTCATCCCTGGATTCTAGTTTATGAATTATTTTCTATCGGTTCTTATTTCCATTATCTGTTTACTCCTTATTATTATAACATTATCTATTTAACACATGCTCAAATTTATTTTATTATTATATGATAAAAATTAAACTTCATCCTTATCCCCCCCTAAATTCGGCCAACACACACACACACACACACACATTTTCCCAATTACCATAATATCCCATTTATCCTATATTTATTTCCCCTAAAATTTCCCTATTGATCCATAAGCAATTTCATGGATTTAGGCTTTTATAATTTCTTGAACAATCCTAAGCTTTTGATCTTGGTTTTCCAAGATTACTTCTTGACCTTTATTATTTATTTAATTTTGGCCCAAAAATTTCGATCCTTAATAATACTCATTCATATTTATTTTATTTTTCATGTTTCCTAAATTTTTATAAGCTTATAAAATTCCCAAAAATTACTTAATTAATCCTTTAATAATTCCTAATAATTTCTTAATTAAAACTCATCATTCTCTCACAACAACTTTATTGATATTAATAATCTAAGCTATATGCAAATTATCAAAAGTCATAGAGTCAATTTTAGTCTTAAAATACTTTTTAATTTTCCTTCTTTTTTATTTTCATAGGAAGTAATTTATTAAATTGTCTAAATTGAGGATAATATGCTTCCTAAATTTTTAATAATTATTCCATGCCTTTTGGAATTTTTCATAATTCTTTTTATGGTCTTAAAATGCATCTTTCACATTTTTTTATTATTATTGCAACATAATATTCCAGATAATAATTATCCGGGTATTACAACTAAAATTGATAATTTATACATTATGCAAAATATTAAAAATCATGGGGTCCAATATGGTCCCCTAATACTTTTTGATTTTTTTCCTTTAATTTTTCCATGGTAATAATTTAATAAATTATCTAAATTAGGGAAAATATTCTTCCCTATTTCAAATAAATATTTATTTGTCTCTTTATAATATTTTCAGGGTATTTTATAACCCATAAATATTTCAGGGACCTATTTACAAATTATCTAATGTTTTAGGGACCTTTTTGCACATTATTTATTCTTAGGAGAAATTGTCCTAATAATAAGGTAAATTTAATACAAGGTGTTTGAGACCTCATATTCACCTATTTTAAATAGGTATATTCTACCAATTTATGATATTTATGCTAAGTCAAATTTTAGGGTATTACACACCTACTTGGCTAAACTGTTTGATTAACTGAGTTAGGTTCATTGCCCCAAGTCTAGCTGCGGCTTGGTTGAAGGTTGTATAGTTACCATGTAAGAATTGTAATTATACAAAGCTCTGTGATTGTATCACATAAATATTCCTTCGGGAAATTTTTAATATACCAGCTTATGTCGGGCATCAGCATATGTCTAGGCATTTTATATCAGATACTCATTGTCTAAATATTAGCGCACGCTATCCATTTCCGCATTACTTGAAACTGTAGCACCTCAAATTCTGTTGATTTTCCTAAAACTAAGTGTCAACCGACACAGTTTTCAAGTAGGGAATTTGGGGTGTTACAATGGATATCGTTACATTGGTTGAACATTTCTGATTGGGTTAAGATGTAAAATGCACATGTGCTTTACATTGAGGAGTGTCCAATATCAAGTGTTTTTTTTAGGTGCAAAAGTGTATATGTGGTTACAAGTTAGGTGCAAAAATACCGTTTGACCGTTATGTTTGATTTTTTGTTGCTCACTGTACGATGGCATGACATTTCAAAGATACAAAAATATATATGTTGTTTGGCAGAAATACGGTTCAACACCAAGTTATTTTTTTTTAATTTAATAATTTTATTTCAATAATTGAAAATTATTATTTCTCTAGATATGATTCCTGAAAGGCCAAAATTTTTATTTCTATAATTTATTTTATTTTTTTAAATCCTTATTACATTTTATAATTAATAATTAATAAATGAGTATTTATGCATTCAAAATTTGATATTATAAATACTATATTTAATGAAAAATAATTTTAATTTTCTGATCTAACAAAATGAATGAAAATAAATTAAGGAATGTTATAGACTTATAGTTAAGAAATAATAAATGAATTATTTTTTAACTATTTATTTTTGAAAAAAATTAAAATTATGTTTAAGTAAATATATTATTTATAATATCAAATTTCAAATGATAAATACTCATTTATTAATTATTAATTATTAATTAGAAAATTTAATAAGGATTTTTTTACCATTTTTACCCATTGAATAGATTCTCCTTTCCAAAATGATAAATTAGAACAAAAAATTTGGCCTCTCAATCTAGAGAAATAATATTTTTCCTTTAATTGAAATAAAATTATTAAAAAAAAAAAGAACTTGGTTATGAGTGCTTATTTTGCCAAACCACATGTGTATTTTTGCACATTTAAAATGCCATGTCATGACCCAGTCAGCAAAAAAGGTAAAACTTAACAGTTAAAGTCAAACTTGGCGGTTAAACGATATTTTTAACCTAATTTATAACCACATGTGTGCCTTTACACCTAAAAAAACATTTGGTATTGGACTCTCCTCAGGATAAAGCACATGTGTATTTTTGCACCTTAATCCTTTCTTATTTAAGGCTTCTTATCAAAGAGGAGAGGAAAAAAAGAAAAGAAAGAAAAGAAAAGAAGCAGATTTAAACAAAAGTAATATATTAATTTATTACTTACACACTACTACCAAAAACCCAAAAAAGTCCTAAATAAGACTCAATTAACGTCTATTTTCAGAAGGACGTCAGTGCGGGGGTAGTTAAAAATTTTGACTTTTGGCGTTTTGAATAAAATTCAGGACGCCTTAGCTAAGGCGTCTTGAATTTTATTTACGACGCCTTATTGCTTTTTTTTTTTAAAAAAAATCCAAAACCTAAAGGAAAAGGAACCTCAAAAAACTGGAAAGAAAAATAGAGAGACAGAGATGGAGTAGATCTGGTGTAACATCCCAAATTCCAGGTTCGAAAATCGTGTCAGTCGACACTTAGTTTTAGGAAAATCAACAAAGTTTGAGATGGTACAGCTTAAAGTACTGCGGAAATGGATAGCGAGCGCTAAGATTCGAACAGTGAGTATCTGATATAGAATGCCCAAACATATGATGATGTCCCGACATAAGCTGATATATTAAATATCCCGAAGGAATATTCATGTGATACATCTTACAAAGATTAAATACAATTCTCTGATAAAGAAAATCTTAAACTAGACCTATGGCTTGGAACCTAACATCAGTTAATCAAACAATTTGGCCAGGTCGGTGTTCAATCTAATAGGAGTCTCACCAACTCTATGGGGACTTGTGACAACCCACCGATGAACCCTTCCTTAGTTTAAGCACCAAATGGTTTGAAATAACTTTATTAGATTATTGCCAGAAACTAAATCCTAATAACTTCTACCGACCTTCGTCTTCGACCGCTGCCTCTTCACGGCTCTATCCACCGGCATCTTCACTATCCTGGTTTCTTCCCTATACTAGCCATTAAGACTGAGGTCCAATACCCATTGGACCTTAGATAACAGTTAACCTTATGCTCAAGTATAACAGTATGCATGATAGATATTCATTTACAATTCAACATATAACTATACATAGCACACAGCACATGTCATAGTTCATATCACAACAATACCTCTACATAGCACATAGCCCATGTAAGGTCCACATAGTTTGCACATAAACCAGTGCCACGCCCCGGAGCGTGTCCTCAGCGCTAGGAAAACATCTATACGGCATTACCAAGACTGTAACCCGTTTTCACATTAAAAGCTGAATGTATTTAACAAGGTGACCTAAGACCCTGTCTTAGCCACAGTCCATGACCCAAGACCTAGTCTTGTCCATGACTATATGAATCATCTCATCATATATAAAGCATACAAGCAGCATAAGAGTTAGAGTTACAGTACGTGTCCGTACCTTTCACCGGGTACTGTCAAACGTCCGACCTTTGGATCCGGCCCTGGACCTCTCGGATATCCTAACATATTACCATATCACTTAGAATAATATCCTAAGAGATATTTCCACCTCTATTTACTTCTCTACCCTTGGTGGATTTTGTTATTTACAATTCTGCCCTAACATTTATTCAAAAACGTAGTGCAGTATTTTATGGGCAGATTTTTCGGTAACTTTGGAAAATCATAATTAATTCTACAAAAATCATTTTGAGGTACTGTAAAATTCCTCATGACCCCTGGCATGTCTATTTTCAAGGAAAAATATCCCCAGAACCTAGAACACCATGAATCATTCCCAGTTTTAAATTTTCTCAACGTTGCCCAGATTTTATTCCAGCAAAAATGGTTTAACTTCAAAAATTCATATCTCCTTGACCAGAGATCAAAAGGTTGCATATTTTATATATTTGGAAAGCCCTATATGTCTACTTTATTTCTGGAAAATTTCATGATTTGATAACTTCATTTGCTTTATAAAATCATAGCATCTTCTTCGCTGTCTGACAAGGACTTAAGAACCGAAAATTCTGCAACTCTTACAAATTTAATCTAAGGACTTCCAAACATCATTTCCTATCATGTTTTTACCTCTTCAAGCATTTTTCAATGCAATGAGGCCTAAAAACAAGTATAAGAATTTATTCTCTAATTTTCTAGATTAAACTAACATTTATACTAAGAACTTATAAAAACTAAACAGTAGAAATTTAAATGCTAGAACTTACCTCTTGAAGACTCTCCTTCTTGCTTCAAGATTCCTCCTCCCTCTCCTACTTAGAAATCACATTTCTTGAAGTTCGATTTGGTGTGAAGAAAAATGAAGCATGAAGCCTCCTATTTATAGCCAACCATGAGTTAGCTATCTAGCAACTTTAATTCCATTCTAACCATTGGATTTAACTTAACTAGGAAGCTTAAATCTTGACCTTACACCTCTTACAAAAAAAATGCCATCTCCCCCCTTTTCTAGATTCATCTTTTCTCTTTCCTCCACTACACACACACATGCACAACACTTAGGCACACACACACTCACAACATACACATGTGCTCTTGTGATGTCATCTTGATGACATAATCAAGGCTTAGGTGTCATTGTTGACTTTTCAACACTAATTAGAAATTCTTAATTATCAAGTGTTTACATGCTCCTTAATTATATTTTGCCATTAGCTAACTCAATTATATGAAGATTTAGACTTAATTATTTAAGATATTATTTCATTCTCTTTGGCTTAATTATTTTTTAAATATAATTAGCCCTCTTTTAGTTTGTCTCTAATCATCTTGAAGAATTGTGCAACTAATTTCAATTAGTGCAAGCTTATTCTATTAAGGATATTTGTAATTTACTTAATATACTTCTTAATTATGCTAAATTAATTAGCAACACTCTTTATGCCAACCTTGACCCCCCATTGGTCATTAATATCAAATTAGGGGTTTCATATAATTAACTTTGGATATTCCCTTTTATTCATGTTTAAACAATCAACAATTAATTACTTATTTAATCACTTACTAATTGTTGACAATTTTCTTAATTAAGATTAATTATTTTCTCACAACTATTTTACTGAAATTGATAATTTATGCATTATGCAAAATATTAAAAATCATGGGGTCCAATATGGGCCCCTAATACTTTTTGATTTTTCTCCTTTAATTTTTCCAAGGTAATAATTTAATAAATTACCTAAATTAGGGACAATATTCTTCCCTATTTCAAATAAATATTTATTTGTCTCTTTATAATATTTTCAGGGTATTTTATAACCCATAAATATTTCAGGGACCTATTTGTAAATTATTTATTCTTAGGAGACATTGTCCTAATAAATTCAATATAAGGTGTTTGAGACCTCATATTCACCTATTTTCAATAGATATTATTTGTCTAAATATATATTTAAATGTATTATGAAAATTAGGGTATTACACTGGCGTGAAGGCTTAGGAATTATTCAAGAACAAGAGGATTAGGAATTATTTAGATTTATTTTGCATTTTTTTGGCCGAAAAGCAATCACAGAGATACGCACCTTAAGATTGTTGGGAAGTTTAGAGGCCAAAGCCGCTGCAAAATTGGCGATGGCAGGGTTCAGATAAAGAACCATAGAATGCTGCAATCGCTTTGTTTGGTCCACTATGGCCGCCACCACATCAAGGTGGCAGTGCCTGCAACACACTGTCGCAATCCCTCCAAATGCATCCAAATACCTTCTCCCCTCCTCGTCGAACAAGTACTGCTTTCTACCCTCCACCACGTGCAACTGTCATTCATATTTTCCTCAAACAAAATTATTCTTCTACTCATTCTCAGTAACTTCGAACAAAGCAGGATAATATGACAGTTAAATAACCATATTTTTGCTGCCAATGAAAAATAGAATAGAGGTTAATCAACCAGGAATAACCTGGGTTTGCTTTCAGAACCAAGAGGGGAGACAACGGCTTGGTTTGCAGCCCTATATCTTGTCATCTCGTGAGCAGAACTAGCGACCCAGGCAAATCTGGCGAGACGACATCGTTGAGGGGAGACGGCAGTCTAGTTTGCAGCCCTGGATCTCATCATCTCATCAACAGATCCGGTGACCAAAGCAAATCTTGTGAGATGATGGTGAGGGGGGACGACGACGAAGCCTTCATCGCAACCTGATAGAGAGCGATCGATGGGAGAGTGAACTTGGGAAAATGATAATATATTTTAAACTAAAAAAAGAAAAAGAGACATCCTGATTTCAAATATAGGATGCCTAAAAATATTCTTTTGGTGTCCTGAACCTCATTCAGGACGCAAAAAAATTATTTTTGGCTTCCTAAACATTGTTCAGGACGCCAAAAAATTATTTTTGGCGCCATGAACAAGGTTCATGATGCCAAAAATATTATTTTGGCACTAGAAAAATACCCTAGTGCCAATTGTTTTTTTTAAAAAATTCTCTGGGCGCCAAAAAAGTTCCCTTTTAGGCTTCCTAAATATAATTTTAAGACGTCAAAAATATTTTAGGCATTCTAAAAATATATTTAGGAAGCTTAAGTCTCAAAATTTAGCCAAATAATTACAAAAATACTACTGCCTATACTTTTTATTTCTCTTTTTAAAATAAGGACGTTGTTTAGGAAAGTAGTATTCACTTTTTGTGTAGTAGTGACAATTTGCATTTAATTAATTCTTGAGATAATTTCAGAGTGCGTGTGAGATCCATAAAAAGACTATAACGTGTGTTGTTTTCTTTCAAAGTCAACAAATGTGCGGAATATGGATTTCAAAGAGGGGGAAATTACTTTACAACGAAAGCAATTCAAATTAAGAAGTAGAGGAAGAGGTTAAAAGAAAAGCTAAAACTCTGTGAAAAGAAAAAAAGCCACTTGAGCATGTAAATTGTAACATCCCAAATTCCAGATTCGAAAATCGTGTCAGTCGACACTTAGTTTTAATAAAAACAATAGAGTTTGAGATGCTACAGCTTAGAGTACTGCGGAAATTGATAGCGTGCGCTAAGATCCAGACAACGAGTATCTGATATAAAAATGCCCAGACATATGATGATGCCTGACATAAGCTGATATATTAAATATCCTGAAGGAATATTTATGTGATACAATTTACAGATATTTGAATACATTTCTCTGATAAAGAAAGTCTTAAACTAGACCTATGGCTTGGAACCTAACATCAGTTAATCAAACAAATTGGCCAGGTAGGGGTCTATTATGGGGCCTCACCGACTTATACAGCAACTGATTGGCTTCCCAAATAGATTAACCCAGCCTTAGACACCAAATTGTTCAAAGTAACTTTGTTAAATTAGTGCCAGAAGCTAAGTTCTAATAACTTCTACCGACCTTTGCCTTTAACCGCTGCCTCTTCACGACTCTATCTACCGACGCCTTCTCCATCCCGGTTTCTTTCCTATACTATTTATTAAGACTGAGGTCTAATGTCCATTGGACCTCAGGTAACGGTTAACCTCATGCTTATGTAAACAGTATATGACAGATATCACAATGATAAAATCACATTTATAACTTTCAAAACCATATCAGCAAGCAACATAACACAGCCACTGCAATATGTATGTTACCCAAGTCTGCACATAACCAATGCCACGATGGCCTATCGTGTCTTCAGCGCTAGGAAAACTCAACGGTGTTATCAAGACTATAACCCGTATACAACTCAAATCCATGAGCAATTTCAAAACAGAGTATCAACATGTGAAAACAATTATCATATATAACCATACCATAAGCATAAGCGTTAATGTTACAATACGCGTCCGTACCTTTTACCGCATAGTCGTCAAACATCCGATCTTTGATTCCGGCTTTGGACTGCCCGGATATCCTAACATATCACCATATCACTTAGAATAACATTCTAAGAGATATTTCCACCTCTATTTACCATTCTACCCTTGATGGCTTTATTATTACAATTTTGCCCTTACATTTCTTCAAAAACGTGGTGCAGCATTTTCTGGGCAGATTTTTCGGTAACTTTGAAAAAATCATAACTAATTCTAGAAAAATCAAAATAAGGATCCGTAAAATGTTCCAGAATCCTTGAGAAGTCTATTTTTGAATAAAAATACTGGGACTTACCCAGAACTCATGGATAATTCCCAGATTTCACGTTTTTAAATACTGCCCAGAATTTCGCACAGAAAACATTGCCTAACTTCTGAGATTTTTATATTTTTGTACAGAGCTTCAAATGATACACTCTTTATAGATTTAGAAAGCCCTAGACGTCTACTTTCACTATGAATTTTCTCAGAATTTTAGAACATCATCTTCATCATAAAATATTGACGTTTTTACCCCTGACTCCAGAAATCACTGTTTGAGGAAATTTCGCCAGAGTTTCGCTATTTTGATCCTAATCTTCCAAAAATTTTGCTATAACTTCTTCTTCATCAATTTTTCGAAATAAATGCAATGGAAACCATAAAAACATGAAATTAAAACTATATTTGGAAGATTGAAGATCAAAACAACATTCCCTAATATTTCTACCAAAACTTCATAAGCTAGGAACTTGAACTGAAACTAAAAGCTTCCTTACCTCTTGTAGAACCTTGCTACTGTTCTTGGAGCTCTTGCACACACTCCTAACCTCTCTCAAATTTCGGCCTAAGCCTTGGTGGACTTGTGAGGAATTTATAAAGCTTGGAGTCTCTATTTATAGCCAAAGATTGGGTAGCCTCCAAGTAACTCTCAAGTGATCTTAGCCCTTGGTTCTTGACTTGGTGAGGGGGTAAAGATCTCCTCCTTACACCTAAAAAAACGTCCTCCCATCTTCCTTCTTCAAGAAGGTCTTTTGCTTTGTCCCCAAGACACATTACTTCTTCCCCAAGTTGTCCTAATTAATCCCAAATGCTAATTTAGTTAGGTGTAAGTGGGTGTTCTAATTCAAAACCCAATTTCACTTTTGAAATCCTAATTTTGTGATTAGATTTATGGTGATTTTTAATTCCCAAAATACTTAGGTATAAATCTTAAAAGTAACCGAAAACGACTTTGGGAATAGCCAAGTTGAAGCTCATAATTTACTGATTCCAAATATGTATTTACATTTACTACTTAGTTCCAATATTTCAAGACATAATTTATTTTCTATTGATTCTCATCTAATTTTATCTCATTAGGTAACAACTTGCTCACTAAGTTTAATTACTTTCTCACCAAGTCTTTGAAGCTTCTCTCACACACCACTTAATTGACTTATGTTTTTGCATTTACAATTATTCTTCCTTCTTGTTCCCCTAGCAAATTTGTCCCCCTCCCTATATCTAATTATTCAATTTATGTTTTTCATGTTCTCACATATTTAAGAAGGAAAATCCTTCATTGGTTCACTTAGATTTTAGGATTTAAGGTTAATATAATTTGGTTCTTTATTGTATAATTTATTTACCATCAAATAGGAATTTTTGTCCCATAGAGGTAAATTTGGAATAATTAGTTTAAATCCTAATTTTAATTTCTAACATCATGTTTTAGGGGTTACTAGGCTTAACTACCAAAATTGACAAGGTTTCTAATTTAATTTAGATAATTAAAAACTCTTTGTGTGCCAATTTTAGCTTCTGACTATCAGTTGATTCTTAATTTCATTGATATTTCCTTAATTATGACCTTTATAAAGTAATTATTAACTAATTTCAAAAATTACCAAAGTATCTCAATTATTGCAAATTTCAATTGCCCAATAATTGTTGTCAATTTCCTTTAATTGATTTTATCATCCTCTGATGATTTTAATTGCTAAAAAAATGGTATAATTTCCTAAAAATAATAATAAATCAATTAAAACTTTAGAGACAACATACTCTCTATGTTAATAAATATTTAGTTGCCTCTTAGAATTTATCATAACATTCTCAGGGTATTTTATGACCCATAAATTCACTTAGGGATTTTTAGCTCTTTATTTACTCTAATTTCATGAGAAATCACCTTAAAAGATAAGGTAATTATTTTACTAGTTTTGAGACCACAAATTCACCTATTGTAATAGGTGTCATTTATCAAAATTTAATATTTACATGTATTATGAAAATTGGGGTATTACATAAATTTTCTTAATTTTGTTTCAATTAATCATTATTCCAGTAAAAACCATGTATGTGTTTCTTAGTTGCTACACTGGGGTAATTATTGGCTAATTATATTGTTATAATTGTTTCGGCTCTTGGTTCTCTACTTCTGCTGGTTTTTGAGTCTGCATATTTAGGGGCTGCTTTAAAAATAGCCTCATTTTAAAAAATAAACAAAAAATTGTGCATAATGCTTGATAGTTATTACAGATAACCATGACATATTATCCAGAACTGATACCATAATATTTGGCAGTCATATTGCAAAATCGTCAAGCATGTAACTATACTTAAAGGCTATTAAAAACAAACTGTCAAATAATGTTACCTTTAGAATTCACATGGTCATACGAAAGCCTCAATACTTGGTGATTGTGATATAAGAACTGTCAAACATGGTATTCAATATTTGACAATTAGGAATATCAAATATTTTTTTCAAAAAATATATAACGCATCCATCATTATTTGACGGTTCCTAACAGTCAAATATCTTCATTTCTATGTAATAGTGTTCTATGCTAGCCAAAATAATAAGTTTTTTTGCCCACCAAAAAATATTGAGTTATGAATTGATAAGGCATATGTGTGGACGGCAATTAATTAATCACATACAATATAATATATGCATTATCCATCTATGATGGACATGTAGATAGACTCTAGAATCATAAAAAAAATGAAGTATGTGATAGGGCCATTGTAATTAACGGAATTGGCTACTTAAAACTGTGCCGTTTTGGCACAATTTTAAGGGAATATTTTAAAAAAAAAATTCAGGATACTGACAGGTACTAAAAAGATACTCTGTACTACTGATTGATATTAAAAAAAAATACTTCATAATCTTGAAAAATTATTTTTAGGATTTTGAAAAAATATCCTGAATTATATTTTTAGTACTATTCAATACCGTAAAATATTTTTTTTAGTACTGGTTAGTACCTTAAAATATTTTTTCAAGATCATGAAATATTGTTTTAATATTATTCAGTATCCTAAAATATATTTTTAATACTAGTCAGTACTATAAAATATTTTTTTTAAGATTATAAGATTATTTTCAAGATCATGAAGTATTTTTCAGTTCAAGTCAGTAGTTAAGTATCTTTTTTAATACTTGTCATTACCTTGATTTTTTTTTTTTTTTAAAAGCAAAGGTTCCCTTAAAACTATGCTAAAACGGCTCATTTTTAAGTATAGGACGGCAGCAAACACTAGCCAAGTCCGTAATTGACAGCTCACACTTCACTATCCTATGGAAAATATAAAAATAGGGTTCCATTTCATTTAAGAAAATCCTAATTAAATCCATGAGAAAATAAATCAGATGACTTTATTATTTCAAAATCTATTGCAGCTGTCCAACACTCGTCCGATCTGGGTTTGTTGCTTAGATCTGGGTATATTATTGCAAAATCTATTGAATATGCTTCAATTTTTTAAGAGTAGATGTTATCTATGGATCAAAATGCTAGATGCTGATTTATTGCAAATATATACCCATTATAATATAATAAAGATTCATTATAATTCAGTCAGTCATCCATTTATGCAGGCCAAATAATATTAAGTTATCCATTAATAATGGACAGCAAATTAATCATACCCAATGTACTATAAATAATATAATGTCATCCATCTACAACGGATATGAAAAAAAGACTAGAAACATTGTTGGCCCAAAAAACAAAAACAAAATACTAGCAGCAACTTTACATGTAATAGCGTGTAATAACAACTTTACACATCAAAATTGCCTCCAATAGAAGTCATTAGTTAGAGGAATTTAATTAACTAGTTATAAAATTTTATAGTTAGTTAGATAAACAACAACAACAAAATTTTATTCCACTAGCTGGGGTTAACTATAAGTAGAGTTGGTAATATATGGACTCAATCCGCAAATCTGCCATTTGGGGCAGGGTTAGGGTTGGGATTTTCCTAGCCCGTAAAAGTTCGGGTTGCACATGGCCACATTGCATGGCCTTCAAGTTGATGTGGGCCAACTAGAGGTAGGAAAACAAGCCAGCCTAGCCTAGCAATGCCGGCTCTTCATTGGCTCAGGCTTAAGCGGGGCTTGCCCATTTAGGCTCGACTCCTAGGAAAAATCTCTATTTTGAAGCCCGGCTTGCTTACTAATTGGATTGGGCCGGCCTATGGGCTTCAAGCCTGTTAAAAAAAATTCATTTTCTTAAAGAAATTAAATTAAAACACTAAAATTTTTTATTTAAGAAAAATATTTTCAAATCATTAAATGCTTTAGCTTTTTTAATAAATAAAATAAGTGACAATTTTCCTTAAAACAAAATTCTTTTTGAGATAAAGACTCTACTTTCTCATTTTTCAATGTGTCATTAGTTTATTTTTTTGAACTAGTTTGCATAATATTCAGATATTGTGACGACCGCCCTGTGGGGCCTTTATTTATTAGAATTAACGTGTACAGGGATTGAGGTGATTTAGACGACTTAATTGCGGAATAAAAGTTTTTTGAAAATGTCTTAGTTTGAAAACATGAGGACGATTTTTTTCGCGATTCAAATTCATCGCATAGCTAGATGTTAATACAGTAATCCAAATTCGACAAATGATAAACGATATGATAAAATCTATCTACTTGTATTTTCCAAGAAATTCCATTTACTTTAAGGCATCTTTCCCAAAAGTTCATTCTGCTGTAAGCGTTACAACTACATCTTTTCCCTTGATCCCGATTCATCACTTGTCTCTTTCATGTGAGCTGGAGTTCAAATGAATGAACTCCAGGGTAACAATTAATCTCATGTACATGTATAAAAGCATAAATGACAGAATAACACATGTTACAGCATGAAAGCATCTACAAATAACCGTAACCGCAGTTAACGGCAAAGAACCGTAGCCTTTGTCTAAGACACACAGCCCCATGAGATCGCAGCCTCAAATCCATATCTAGGAAAAACATATAGCAAGTAAATCAACCAGTATACATGATCAGCTAATCAATACATAAGCACTTACACACATGCTTACAAGATTAGAGTTACCCACCTCGATCTTAAATCCTTAACTCTTCATCTGGTAGGTGTTGAGATTAGTCGAGGCGTCTATGGATTTCCTATAAACATTTATCATCGTTATTAGTCACTTATTTGTGTCGCAACACAACTAACTACGCGGATTACTCTTAGGGAATTAAAAGTAATTAAAACCCTAAAAATTCCCCTTATTGATAATACCCCTATTTATTAATTAATAATAACTCTCATTTATTATTAATTAATAATCCTCATATATTTCCTTTAATCTTTATTAATTAATAATAATCCTCATTTATTATTAATTAATAATTATTATATATTTCCTTTTCATTCACTTCAGTCAGTTATCCTGTATTCGATATTCTTTCATAATTAGCAACTTAGGTGACTGTTCTAAGAGTTATCAGAAATTGACCTTTAATTTTCACGGGTATTTAGAAAATTTGTAATTTGGTCTATATAACTCCGAATGGAGTAATTGCAATTTCTATTTATTCATTGATAAGTTTATTTCCATAAACTAAAGTCACCAAGTTGACTTATAACTGAGAAAAATTCCAAAATTTTGAAAGTATAAGCACTGCCTAATTTGGGAATAGAAACTTTCCAATTTTCATAGTTTAGGTGGTTCAAAATCCATATCTAGAGTTCTGGGCTTCGGATTTAGGTGGTTCAAAATTCCAAGAACTCCTTGATGAGTCTAATTTCTATGAAAATTGGTTTTAGCATTTTAGCATATGCCAATTATTCCCAGATTGCAAAAACGTTACCACTGTCCCCAACTTCCGAAATTCATAACTTTTTGTATACTTATCGAAATGCGACCAATTACCCATAAAATTAAAGCTCTATGTGTCCTCTTTATTTCTGGAAACTTTCATAATTTTATAACTTCATTGACTAGGTCAAAAAGTCAACGTCATTTGCTTTTTCCAGAATAATACCAAAAACGTTTTCAGATTTTATCTCAACTTCCAAAAATCATTTTAGATCTTTGTTTGAGATAAATCAAAGCTCATTTTAAAGCTTAAGGAGAGTACTATCTCCTGTAAAATTTTCAGATGCAAAGTCAAATGTTTACCCTAGTTTTGGCTTTGTAAAATATCACTGTCCTAGCTGCCAAGTTCAGTTTTCCAAGAAATGTAAGCAGCTTATCTTTTCTTTTCTTCATATATTCACACCATGACAGTTGCAGCATGATTCACACACATTCACGTGGCTAGCTTGCATTGTTATAGATATATGTAGAAATAGCAACTTGGGTTTATTAAACTCCATCCTCCACGGCTATGTATGACTATATATATATTATAAGTATTTCATGAGAGCAACTATAATTAGTTTGATAGCAAACTCTCTTCTTTTATCTATGGTAGCTGCAACATGTATTAAAACTTCTTCTCTGGAACTAAGTTATACATATATGATTACACTCATACAACAAAACCAAGGAAAGCAACGTATATTTATATATACTATCAACACCCCCCCTGTTTTTGTCTTATACACATATAGGTATGCAGAAAACACTTAACCAAGGCATTACTGACGCAAGGCATGCATGTGATAAGATTAATATACATTAATGGATGTAAAACCAAGATTCTTAACATCCCAAATTTTGGGAGTTGAAAATTTAATATTTTATGGAAGTAAATTATGGAATTTGGAATTTAGGCTCTTTTCTCTCAGACTGTCTTGGGAAAAAATAATAATAACAAGATAAGTAATTAAATAAATTAAAAAAAAATGAATGAATGAAAAAAATGGAACAGTAAAAACAAACAAACCCAATATGTAACACTTCAAAAAAAAAAGCCCAACGTGATCCAACATTAGTTAAATCAGCCCAATACATTTAAACCATTTCAGTCCACTTTTCTTCATCAATATCATCTCTTCGGCTTCACGTAATAACAGAGGGGGAAAACAAATGGAACCATGAGCAATCAGCATCAATTCCATACCCCACTATCTTGTGTCTTTCACAGCATGGTCTACTTGGTGTTTCCCAGTCACGTTCTTGAGTTCCACGGTCTTGAGATTCGGCAAGTTAGCACGCCATACTCCACTAATCATCGTGCTTGGTCTGAACGTTGAAGTCTCTATATATATGGCCCTCGTTCCAGTTCCATACCCTCTGCTCAACACTTAGTTAGACAGAAAGCAGTGAGAGTTAGAGAAAGTGTGAGAAAAATGGAGAGTCCGAGAGAGTGAGGGAAGACGAATGAGTTGCTGAAGGGTGTAGTTGTGTAGGGGTGCAAACGAGGATCAATGTGTTCTCTGTTCTTTGTCGGGAAAACAGAGGAGTGTAATACCTGAATAATTATTTACCTGGAATATTATATTGACAAATAATACCTATTAGAAATAGGTGAATTTGTGGTCTCAAAACTAGTGTCATAATTACTTTATTTCCAAAGGTGATTTCTCATGTAATTAGGAAAGATAAAGAGTTAAAAATCCCTAAGTAAATTTGTGGGTTATAAAATACCCTGAGAATATTATGATAAATCCTGAGAGGCAACTAAATATTTATTAAAAATTAGAGAGTATGTTGTCTCTAATTTAAATAATTTATGGGATTATTTTCCTTGGAAAATAATAAGGCAAAATTAAATATCATTTTGGGGAACATAAATTGCCCCATGATTTTTAATATTTTGCATAATGCATAAATTATTAATATCAATAAAATAGTTGAGAGATAATAATTATTACTAATTAAGAAAATTGTCAACAATTAGTAAGTAATTAATTAGATAATTAATGGCTAATTTTCTAGACATAAGATAAAGAGAAAAAGGTGGAAATCACTTAAAATAAATATATATATATAAATAAAAACGAAAATTAGAAGAAAAATAAAGAAAAATAAAATAAATAAATATATGGGATAAGGATCAAGTTGGATCTTTTCATATAATAATAATTTAGAATTTAGACATGTGTTAAACAAGGAATATTATATTAATAAAAAAGATGAACAGGATAAATGAGAACCAATAGAAAATAATTCCGTTGCGAGAATCCGAGGATAAGTGGAGAGAAGTCAGAGTATATTATTAATCAGTGGATTTTTATCCTGAAGATGGCGCCGGCCGGAGTTATTTCCGTAACCGGTAGCGATTACCGAGGATTTTCGGCAGTTAACAGAATGCCCTTAATGAGAGTATAAGGCTAAGAGAACCCAGTATTCCTGAAGAGGAAGAAAAGACTTTCAGAGTGTCATTCCCGGAATTTTAAGATTTTACAAAATTTCATGATCGGAACACCGAACAGGGACTTTATCGGTAGAAAACTTCTTGAGAAAGTTGGTGACATCACCTTGGTGACTAAGGATGACATCATCCTTGAGAGGTGTAAGGCCAAGATCAAACCACCTAGCAAAAGTGCGATCTAACGGTCGAAATTTAACCAGGCAAAGTTCACCAAAATTACCAAAATGCCATTGAGATTTTCTATAAATAGCCACCCTCTCATTTGGAATTCTCACACCAAATCCTCTTGTGGATTTCGAAATTTGGGAGAGGAAGAAGGAGGAGGAGTCCGGGGAAAATTCGTAGCAAAGCTCTGAGTAAGTTTTTCGGTCCTTAGTCTTTAGTTCGGTAGTTCTTAAAGTTTTAGAATAGACGTTGTTTTGATCTTTAATCTTCCAGTATATTTTAGATATCATGTTTTAGGAAAGATATGATATTTATTTTGGGAAATATGTCGGAGTAAGAGATATGTTAAAATTCTGGAAGATTAGAGTCAAAGTAACGAAGTTCTGGCGAAATTCCGTCGATTAGTGGATCAGGGGCAAAATGGTAATTTGTACCTCAAAAGCCTGTTGTGATATCAAATATTGATATTGTACCACTGTCATTTCGCTGTCGTTCCGCTGTTTTCCGTTAAAAGTGCATTTTATCGTCGACGTACTAAATGCTCGTCAACGAAGGTACGTTCGCGTATTGTAACTCTAACTCTGATGTTTATATTATGCATATATGTGGTATGTGTGTTGTATGTTTAGAATGTTTGTACTGTGAAGTGCATATAAAGGTTAGAGGGTATCTGTAATGCTGGGAGCGATGTGTCCATATGCTGGGAGCGATATATCTATGTGCTGGGAGCGATATGTCTATGTGCTGGGAGCGATGTGTCTATATGCTGGGAGCGATGTGGTTACATGCTGGGAGCGATACATATGCATTTGTTATGATAGAAAGTTTGTGTGCTGTTGATGTGTGGTAAATGCTGTTCATATATTGTGTTTGTAAACACGAGGTTAACTGTTACCTGGGGTCCGTATGCATGGGACCTCAGCTCTTAACATAGCCTCAAGGTCAGGAGAACCAGTGACTAAGGAGAGGGGAAAGCAGCATTCTTAGAGACCCGGCGGAAGACTTCCCGCTGTTGTTCTGGCAGAAGCCATCCTTTTGTTGTTGTACAGTCCTTTTGAGATACTCAGTTTTCTTACCGCTATTGTACCCCGCCAGACTTATGGCATTTTGAAATACAAATAACAGATACTCTTCCGCTCAAATGGTCTACTCTGATGGTTTGAAATAATTTTAAATGAAAAGTTAATTTATTTCCACTTGTGAAAATTGGGATGTTACAAGGAGAAGGGCAGCTAGCTACCTCTTTCGGTTCAAGCTTGAAAACTAAGGTAAGTCATGGAACTTACCTTCCTCAAAGTTTTCATTATTACCATCAGTAGTTTGTGATTCTTAAGTAAAAGGAAACCAAGTTTAAACTCACTAAAAATGAAACCAAAATAGGGGGGACTGTTTAACCGAAAATATATCAGAATATTAAATGATTTTCCTGTCATGATATTTTTGAACGTTGCTGATTATATGATGCAAGGAATGTTTTTTTTCGTTTCTGCATCTTTATGTGGCTGATCCATTTCATTTTTGCTGTATGTATATATATATATAGTCACCGTTAGTTCTTCTTTCTTTTCCATCGGTTACCTACCTTGAAGAATATGAATAATGAATCTTAGAGTTTTAAAATAAAGAGTTATAGGAAACTGAACTGAAACTTTGACTGTTATGTTTCTTTTGGTTCGATGTTGTTGTATGAGTATAGGTATGTTTTCCGCATGAAATGACTCTAGTTACTGTCATGCCTTTTTGTGTGTATATGTGTTAATATATATGTGTGCACATGCGTTTTAAATATATGCATGTATAATATGTAATAAGAAGCTTGCTGTCTCTGTAATTTTCTGCACATGGGGTCAGTCATGCTGAAAACTAGTGGTGTTATTCATGAAACTGTATGAGTGTATGCAAGGTTAAAGGAGGAAAGAAAAACATAGCTATTAAGTAACTCTAAATATACACACATACAAATACACACACACACACACACAAAATAGATACTTATATGATTACTATTTCATCTGCTTGTTGCCATAGACGCTAAAAACATAAGAAGGCAAGAGAATAATAAATGATGCATGTATATATATACACACATAGTTGAAATGGGGCTGCTGAACTAAACTTATATATAATAATGAATGCAAGCTAGAAATGTATAAATGCATATATATATAGTATGTTTCGTGTCTCTGTTTCATAAAATATATGTAACTAGAATGTTTAACTAAATTAATATATTCATATATATTAAATGAATGCAAACCTTATATCTGTTGCTATTTTTGCAATTGTTTTATTGTATGTGTGTGTGTATGCTATCTGTTTGTGTGTTGAGATATATTTATAATGAAGCATATTTTCTGGGTGCTATTTTATTATCATTTAAATAGTATTTATTAAATTTAAATTGTTATTTATATATAAATTTGAAGTATATGTGATATTAGTATATGTTAGATTTCTAATTCAAAGTTGAGTACTTGCTTAATATTGGAATAAACTCGGGAAGTTTAAATAATTGAAGAGTAATAATAGTAATAAAATAAATAAATAGATCATATTATTATTATTAGGAAAGGAATAAAATGAACTTGTATATAAGTATATTAAATAATTTGGAAAAACCCATGAGAAATATTAAAAGTAATAGGATAATTTTAGGGAGATTTAATTAATTTTAAGATAAATAATATTATTCTTGGAAAAGAAAATAAGTAATAAATTAGAAAAAAAAGAGATTAATAATAAATAATAAAAAGGGAATTATTAAGTAGAGAGTATTATTATTAATCAATAATACTTTGAGAAAGTATAAATGAAATAACAAATTTATTAGGGGTAGAAGGGTCATTAGTGGCAATGCCACCTTTTAGGATATTAATCATAAGAGAAATAATGCGATGATGCTATTATAGGATATTCGGGAAAGTTTGGAACCAGTACCGAAAGGTGTACAAATTGTTAGCACCAAGGACTAAGGTACGGACGCGTACTGTAACTCTAACTCTTATGTTGCTTGTATGCTTTATATGTGATGTGATGATTCATATAGTCATGGACAAGACTGGGTCTTCGGTCATGGACTGTGGCTAAGACTGGGTCTTAGGTCACCATATGAAATATATTCAGCTTTGATTTGGAAACGGGTTACAGTCTTGGTAATGCCGTATGGATGTTTTCCTAGCGCTGAGGACACGTCGGGGGCGTGACACTGGTTTATGTGCAAACGATGGTTGGACATTATATGAGCTGTATGCTATATATTGTGAGACATTACATCTGCTGTGTGCTATGGATTGTTTTACATTACATTTGCTGGTGCTTTGTATTGTTGTGTTATGAACCTACATGGACCGTATGCTATGTATGGTTAATGCTGAAATGTAAATGAATATCTGTCATACATATACTGTTATACTTGAACATAAGGTTAACTGTTACCTGAGATTCAATGGGCATTGAATCTCAGAATTTACCCTAACTTCAGGTTCAGGAGGATCGGGAGCTGGAGAACAGGGTGAGCAGCACGCGTAAGGACTCGGAAGAAGTTTTAATTTGGACTGTATTAAATATGTACTATTGAACCTTTCAGATTACTGTAACTTAACGTGTTAACTAAGATCAACGCGATGATGTTTAAATTGTATCACGTTTTTCTTATTCCTTAGGGAATTTTTAAATTAATCAGCATATGTCTGCGTATATGAAATCAGTTACTCAGTCGTCCAAACCATTAAGTACGCTATCTGTTGTGTTCTATTATGATCTATTAACACCTTCACTCTGATAAATATACACAAATTAGTTTAATAAAAGATTTAGGATCATAATTGGACTTCATAATACACTTAGGAAATAAGGGCGTTACAAATGACAGCAAGTTCACGCCATTAATACATATTCATTTCGGCAGTGTTTTAGTGTGTGTGTGTCTATATATATATATATATATATATATATATGACCACACACGCACATTATTATTATTATTGGAAGTTAATGTACTATGGGTGTCTGCAGCGTTTTTCTTTCCTTCCTGCTTATATGTGTGTGTGTGTGTATTACACCCATCTATATTTATCCAGTGAATTCACCCAAACCTCCAAATATATAACAGTTGACGTCATGCAGCAACTAAAAACTTAGATGCTGCCCCTGTTTTCTGTTCAGTTTCAGCAAGCTCAAGTGTTCTTACTTCAGGTTTAATATTCAGAGATTCTTGACAGGAAAATGACGGAAGTTAGAGGGGAAAGAAACTTAATAAATTACCTACAATTCCAAGCTTAAAGGACATAGATAGCTTGCTGAGTTTTGCTCCTCTGCTTCCCGACGTGATGAGCAGAGGAAGAGGTTATGGTTTTTAAGTTCTCTCTCTCCTTTCTGTGTCTCTTTCTGTATCTCAGCCCTCTCAAACTACTCTCTCGGTTTCAGCCTCTGTTTTCTGTCTCCTTCATGCTCTCGGACTCCCTCTTGCTCTCTACGTCTCTCTCTCACAGTGAAGGGGGAGTTGAAGAAGGCAATATATATATATATATATAGGTAAGGTCTAGTTTGAATGCAAAAATCCAATGGATAAGCAGCACATGGCTCGAGATGTATGGTCTTCCACTGATTCTACGCTACTGATGATCTTTTGTTTCTTTTTTCTGTGTTTGCGTGCTGAAGTTAACTACTGTTGCTAATTGTATGATCTGCTTTATAGCTTTTGGTTGATACACCTTTCCCTCTCTGCTGATTGTGCTGGGTCGATGGGAAAAGAGTAGAATAATGGAGAGGTACTAATGCAGAGAGACGGGCCGAAGGAATGAAATGAAATGGAGGGGCTGTGTCGTGCATGTGGGCTGAAGGGATCAAATGAATTGAAGCAGGCTGTATTAAAGGATAAAGGCGTTGGTTTGGTTCTGTAAACATTGCACTAATAAATTTAAGTGTCGGCCCATATGGATAATATTTTTAAGCGGTTTAGTTTTCTCATGTTGCATGAAAAAACTAAGATTCCTACACACACATGAAATGATGAGACCCACATATACATATATGAATTACTATATAAATATATATGTGTGTGTGGGTCCTACCATTTCATGTGTGTGTGACATGAGAAAACACTTCTCCTACAACATGAGAAGTGTTTTTCCTTTTAATACCCTAAACTTAATCTTTAGGATGCCACATCATATATAACAAAATAGCAACTTTTCTTTTGGTCCTTGTCTGCCACCACATTCACTAATATATATATATATATATATATATATATATATATATATATATATATATATATATGTATGTATGTATATAAGTATATCTTTTATCCTCCATGGCTTAGTGCAGCAAGATATGCAAGCCCAAAAGCAACTCATAATGCATGTACACCTACTGCGCTTAACATTATTATTTTTCTTTCTTGAATAAATGGGAAAATAGGCCCTAAATGCCATTTAGACCAAATTTTTGTAGTTAATCCGTGTTTAATATTTTCATATCTTCCAAAAATAATATTTCATAATTTTTCCTCAAGTCCAAGATAATTTTATTAATTATCTTAAATTTCTCCTCATAATAAGCTTAAGACTTTGGATTCTTACAGGTCTAGTAGCCTTCTTGTTTCAGTCTTATTTTAAAACTTCATGTCTTAAAATTTAGGATGTTAAAGATATCATCAAATATAATTAAAAAGTTGTTCTCTTTTTTTACATTACATTTTAAAAAATGATTCTTTCAATATTTCAAAGGGAAAAATTTCTTGGTAGAAATATTAAGAATTAAATGAAAGATTCTTAAAAATTGAGTATGTAATACCCTAATTTTCATAATATATGTAAATATTATATTTTGATAAATAACACCTATTAAAATAGGTGAATATGTGGTCTCAAAATTTGTGTAAATTATTAATTAAATTTTAGGCAATTTTCCTTTGGAATTAATTAACCAAAGGTTAATTATGAGACATTATTTAGGGGCTATATTTTAGCCTAAAGACAAGAGGTAGATGACAACAAAAATTAAATGGATAATTAAGGGAATTAAATGCATAATGATTAAGGCAATTTATGCTAAAATTGCATAAGCCTATTAAAAGAAAAATGCCTAATCAAATGTGAACTAACTATTGGAAATTATACCATAGGGGCTAATCATTATATAACTTAAACTAATTGAGATATCGTATCTCATATTTGATTTATGAAGATAAATCAATTATATATCTAATTAAATAGAGATATTGTATCTCTGATTTAATTTTCAAATTAAATATATCATATATCTGATTTAATTTAAATTGAGATATAATATCTCAATTTTAATTAAATAGATATATATCTTTTCTCAGATTTAATTTATAAAGATAAATTAAATTTGTAGGCTTTTAATTTTAGATTAAATAAATAGATTAGATTAGATCTATTAGATAGATTTAATTAATGCTATTTAAATCTAAAATTCGAATTCAAGATTAATTGAGATTAATCTTGAATATTTTAATACGGCCCAATTATGGTTTTAGAAACTTTATAAAAGGACATTGATCTAGTCATATTAAAGAGAAGAGAATAGCCGCAAAAGAAAACCCTAGAGAAAAGAAAAGGCGTAAGACGCAAAAAGTAAGAAGGTGCTAGCACGCTAACGTTCATGTGTGTTGAAAACTTGTTCGGTGTGGATACCGGTAGAGGAAGGCGATTCGAAGAGTCGACTTCTGCTGATCGGGAAGGTAGCCCACCAATTCAAATAGAACAAGACGTACATGAACTTTTGAAAGGTACGGTTTCTTATAATGAACCTTGATTTAAACGCAGTTGAGCGATTCTCTTCGGTATTCGAAAAGTTTTTTTAATTCCGCTGTGTGTACGGATCCCAACAGTGGTATCAGAGCCAACTCAACCAAGCGTTTAAATTGGGTTTCTCTACATGTATATGTGGTATATATGTTTAAACCGAATCCTGTAAGCATGTAAATTGATAATTCGCTTAGGGTTTCTATGAATAGCTAGTTATTGCGCCCGTTTCTGAATTGTTCAGAACGGTGGATGATCACGTTGAATCATTGATCACATTCGCGCATAGGTCGTGTTCTGAAACATTCGGAATGAACGATCATGCTCGAATTTAATCTAAAGATATCATATCGATCTTATATTTAATTTATAAAGATAAATTAAATCTATAAGCTTATAATTTGAATTAAATAAATATATTAGATTAGATCTGTTGGACAGATTTAATTAATATATTATTTTAATTTTATATCATATTATATGATAATATAATATGATATAAATTCGAAAATAATAATGATATTATTTATAGATAATAATATGATTATATATAGTATTTAATTTATTTGATAAATTAAATAACTATAATAAATTGAGATATCGTATCTCATATTTGATTTTCGAATAAAGATATAATATATCAGATTTAATTAATTTGAAATATAGTATCTTAATTTAATTGAATAGAAAGATATCATATCTTAGATTAAATTTATAAAGATAAATTAAATATATAAGCTTATAATTCGAATTAAATAAATATATTAGATTAGATCTGTTGGACAAATTTAATTAATATATATTATTTTAATTCATATTCGAATTTCAAAATTAATTGGATTAATTTTGAATATTTTAATACGGCTCATTAGGGTTTTAGAAACTCTATAATAGATATTAATCTAGTCGTATTATAAAATGAATGAATTAGAAAGCCGTGACTAGCTGTTTGTAGCACGAAAATTGAAATCATAATATATTATATAATTATATAATATAATTTAAATTGAAGAATTTATTATATTATTTGTATTATATAATATAATATAAATTAGAAAATTTTAATCATGAATTAAAATATGTTCTAATTTACCTTTCAATGTGTTGTTTGGGTACGGTGAACAACATGGCTCTAGATTTTACAATTGTTGTAAATTTAAATATGGCCTGCGAGTTATACCTCTCTCTGAATATTCTTGATGTACATTCTCTTCTCATCTTATTCACCTCGTATGTGAAACGAGGTTTCTCCTTATGTATTTTCTTTTATTATTTAGAGAGTCCTCCCATTAGCTTGAGAAGATTTAAGGTTAGATGAGCCATGTTGTGTCACAGTTTTAATTTAGAATTTTAATTATGTTTTGATTAGATCACTTATAATTAATTTAGAGTTTTAATTATGTTTTGATTAGATCATCATAATTAATTTAGAGTTTTAATTATGATTTAATCAGATCACTCATAATTAATTTAGAGTTTTAATTATGATTTAATTAGATTACTTCTTATTAATTTAGAGATTATATGAGATATAATAGTGATTGTATTCATATAAGTTGAATTAATAGGATTAATTAGATTATATTAGATAATACCCTCTAAATAAAATCTTAAATCATAATACCATCAATAAATGAATACTTGTCAAAACCTAGATCACCCATTTGTATGTTCTACCAAAGTGGATGCATTTGAGTTATCTTGGTGAGACAAGAGTGAGTAATGATGATACTCAACATTCATTATTGTCTTGACTTAATTGAGATTTTCAAAACGGTTTTGGATCTCAAGGCATTAGATGGGATTAAACGTGCAGGTCATATGATGATCAAATCCCATAAAGATCTAAGAGTTACATGTTATGTAATTGACAAAAGAGTTGCCTACCTAAATAAGTTAATTTTAAGCGTCCTGCCAAAGCGGACTTAAATTTAAGCCAAATATGGATCTTAGCCCACTAATTATAATGAGGGTTATTAATTCAGTGGGAGGATACTACTTAAACTTTGCATATATTAGTTGTAGAATCATATCATCTAGCAATATTACCACACCATCAATGCGATATGTCCTTAAGAAGGACAAACTCGATGAGACAAAATTTTGGACTTGTTTGGGAACTTAAGCATTAATCCCAAACACAAAAGAAAGGAGCATCTCATCATCAACCTATTCCTAACGAGCTAGCAGCTAAAGCTCCAAGAGCTCATAAAGATGCTTACACGAAGCATCTGGATGACTCTATGGATGCAGGATGCCTGATGCCTACCACTATGGTTCCAGACCTCGATGGAGATTTGGAACATGTGTAGATCTTTGAGATGATTGTTCCTCTTAAGAAAGACAAGGGAAAAAGAAAGGGTAAAAGCTCAACTGGTAAGACCAATGAGTCAAATAGACCCGAACTTAAACCTGCAGCCAAGAAGGTAAAACCTTCGAAGGATGGGGTCTGCTTCTTCTGTAATGAAATCAGTCATTGGAAGAGGAACTACAAACTCCACCTTGAAGATCTGGAAAAGAACAAGAAGGATAGAGGGGTCATCGCTTCAAGTATCTATGTCATAGATACTCACTTCTCTACATCCTCAACATGGGTATTAGATACTGCATGTGATTCTCGCATTTGTATAAATGTGCAGGATCTCAAGGATAGTAGAAAATTGAATGGTGTTTCTGAACGGAGGAATCAAACTCTATGAGATATGGTTTCAATCTGTGATGAGTCAAACAGATCTTCCACTGTCCTTTTAGGGCTATGCTCTAGAAACAGCTGCATTCACACTAAATTGTGTTCCATTAAAGGCAGTTGAAAAGACACCATATGAGATATGGACTGAAAAAAACCCAGTTTGTCATTTCTTAAGATTTGGGGATGTGAGGTTTATGTTAAACAACAAGCATCTGGTAAATTATCATCCAGATCCTCAAAGGCCTTTTTGTGGGGTATCCTAATGTAATACCCTAGATTTTCATTCTAAATAATAATAATACTAATAATAATATTGATGTTAAAATTTAAAATTAATAATATAGTAATAATTATAAATAAATAAAAATAAATTACAATTAGAATTTAATAAATGACTTATTATTTTTCTTCATTAGATTAGCAGTAGTTAAAAAAAACAAAAAACAAAAAGGCCCAACCCACAAAGTCCAACTCATAATTAAACCCTAAGAGTTTAATTATAAGTTAGGTTTAGCCACCTAACTTTAGTCATCGTTCATTAAGCTCTCTCTTTGGAAATCCCTTGCGGCAGAGTTTCCCTTCTAGGAGCTTAGCAACCACGGAGGCTAGGTAATCCTAATCCCTTGAGCAATAAAAATTAATTGTTGGTAGCGTTAGAATGTTGATTAGAATTAATTGATTGTAATCCCAATCCATAAGACGATAAGAACTAAATGATGGTAGTGTTAGAACATTGATTATGATCGATTCTCTTCCTATCTAGTTTTAGAAGGTGTGCTGCGTGGATGAAGCAAGTAAATCTTTTTCTTCTTCTTCTTTCAGTGTGATATTCGGATGCTTCCAATAAAACAAAATTGCATGATAAAAAAAAGAGGGGGATTGAATGATTAAATTGACCGATAATTGGCAAATCTAGGTATGGAGTTATAATGATAGATGTGTATGTATGTCCGAGTTTACTCTTTCTATTGAGTTCTACCTGTATGTGCCCTATTTCTTTTTTTCTCCAGTCGTCCCCTTTAACAGAAATCAACTTAGGGTTTTATTGTTTTGCGCGACGATTCATGTGTCAAATTCAATCTGAAATTTCCTAATCAATTTCCAATCTCCGCGGGGTCCACACACATCTTGATTCAAATATACATGCATATACAACACATTCTTGTGGCTTTGTGGTTATATTATTAATGAGCGTGCCATGACGTTTCGGGTTCGAAACCTATACACAAACACAGCTGGAAATTTTATATGCATATCATGTGTTTAACTTCAGCCTAATTTACTCTCAGTTTGCGTTTGTTTTGGGCATGTGGGGTCCACCCATGTTTTATTCAATACCATTCCTGATTCAAATATACATATGTATTTGACTTTATTCTATTCCTTTTGGATTGCTTTTGGTTTGGGCATGTGGGGTCCATGGTTCATGGCTATTAATGAGTATATATATATGTATGAAATATTTAGCCTCTACATCTGCCAATATTCTGCAAGTAGGATAGGATATAAGTAGATATAATATCAGACCATCTTTCCATCTAATAATTACTTAAAGATAGAAAAGTATATAAAAAAAGATAATTTAACAGTGGGAGGATAACTTTGGGATGGTACCTCCTAAAGTGATGAACACACTTTTAAGGCTTTATGCCTTTGAAAAATTATTTGATGTGAACCGATATATCCGTTCTTCCTAAAGTGGTGCTTGGCAGGATATCCGGGGCACTAGTAGCAACTTTGGGAAGAGGTGTGCACACTAGGAAGAAAATGATCTGTGGCCAATTTGATGATGATTTGTGACTGGCAGGTTTCCGGGTCACAGGGTAGACTGGCAGGATATCCGGGTATACCATGGTTCTCTTCCCACTAGAAAACTCTAAAAACAATGACACCCTTTTATTTTTATTTTATAATTATTTTATTTTATTTTGTAATTAATTTATCTTATTTTTTATAATCATTTTATTTTGGAATTAATCTATTTTGTTTTACAATTATTTTATTTTATTTTATAATTTATTTATTTTATTTCAATTCATATCAAATTTAATTATCTACCTACTTATTTCTGTTTTATTTTATTTTATCATTATTTAATTAGGATTACCAGCGTTTGTTGATGTGTGTATTCTTGGGCCGCGATGATCCTTCGGGGGAGCAGAATTTTAGTGAAACAGGTGCTAAGGGCTGGGGTTAGCAGTGAGAAGTGAGGAAAACGTCCGATTTTAGCTTTATTTAAATTTCTTGTATTTTTATTATTTTATTTTATTTTGCGTAAAACATTTTTGTTTAGGTTTAGATTTATTTAATGTACTTAATAGCCTTGCACTTGTCCCAGTACAAGTGCGGCGGTACACCTTCCCGAAGTAGTTTATTTTGGATTTTATTATTATTTATGAAAACTATTGACATTTTATGTTATTTAAATTCTAGAAATTCGGGGGTGTTACACCTAAGGAAACTAAGGGATACTATGTCTACAATTCCACGGATCACAAAGTGTTTGTTATTTGTAATGGTATCTTTTTGGAAAAGGAGTTTATCTCTAAAAGAACCAGTGGGAGTAAGGTGAACATCGAAGAAGTTCGAGAGTCACAAGACAACGTAGAACCACAGATGGAAAATGGAGAAGACTCACAACAAGTTGTTGAGCCTGCTGAAGTAACACAAGGCCCATGAAGATCCGATAGAACACAGCAACGGCCTCAGAGATATGAATTTCTGATTACTGGAAGTCGTGATATTTTGCTCATTGAGCAGAATGAGCCAACTACCTATCGAAAAGTTATAGTGGGACCTAACTCTGAAAGATGACTTAATGTCATGAAGTTTGAAATGCAATCCATGTACGACAATAAGGTATGGAACTTAGTCGATCCACCTGAAGGTGTAAAAACCATTGGGTGCAAGTGGGTTTTCAAAGAGAAAACTGACATGGATGGCAAAGTAAATGTCTTCAAGGTACGACTGGTTGCAAAAGGATTCACTCAAACTCATGGTATGGACTATGATGAAACCTTTTCCCCAATTGCAATGGCCAAATCAATCAAAATCCTTCTTGCCATTGCATCATATTATGACTATGAAATATGGAAGATGGACGTCAAAACAACCTTCCTTAACGGAAAGCTGCTTGAGGATGTGTACATGACACAACCTGAGGGTTTTGTGTGTCCAGAGGACTCTGGTAAAGTTTGTAAGCTTCAAAGATCCATTTATGGATTGAAGTAAGCATCTCAGAGCTGGAATCATCGTTTTAATGAAGTAGTCAAAGAGTTTGGATTCATTCAAAACATAGATGAACCTTGTGTTTACAAGAAGGTTAGTGGGAGCACAGTTGTATTTCTGGTGCTTTATGTTGATGACATCATACTCATTGGGAATGACATTCCTACCTTGTAGAGTGTCAAGTCTTGGTTAGGAAAGTTTTTCTCAATGAAAGATTTAGGCAAGGCCACTTACATCCTTGGGATTAGGATCTATAGAGATAGATCCAAGAGGCTGATAGGCCTAAGTCAGAGCACATACATAGACAAGATACTGTATAGATTCAATATGCAAGATTCTAAAAGGGGTTACATACCCATGTCTCATGGCATCCATCTCAGCAAGGATCCGTGTCCTAGTATGCAAGATCAAAGAGACCGCATGAGTAAGATTCCATATGCATCTGCCATTGGATCTATCATGTACGCCATGTTATGTACTCGACTGGATGTGTCATTTACCTTGAGTATTGAAGATGGAAGAAATTACCAAGAGGGAGGTGAATTGGGGATTTAAAAATTTCTTTTGGACTCCCTTTTTTTAAAAAAAAAACTGTGAGTAGTAAATGATGAGAGAGTAAAAGTAGAAAAGCTGGACACAAAGAATTTATACTGGTTCGGTCTCAACCTTGACCTATATCCGGTCTCCAGATATCTACTGGGTATTTTCACTAGTTCAACAAGCTTAAACTACAACAATGTAAACTACAAGCAATCCTATCCACTAAGGACTTGCTCCCCCTTACACTATGTAATTAAGCTTCCCAACTCACAGGTTTCCACAACCTTGAGCTTTCACAAATACAAATGATTTCAAAGAATCAAAACTCTCAAAAAGAGTAGATAAAAATAAACACTGAAGAACAAGTTGAAAATAATAATACAGACTCAAATTTCAAAGTATAATTAAGATAGCTTTGTTGTGTGTCTTTTGTTTTGAGTCTTCATAGCCTTTTATAGACTAAATGGATGAGCTAGCCGTTGCAATCCTTTCTCTAATGTTCAGTTGCAATTCTGGAAAAATGGCAGTTGCATATTTTGCTCTGTCCTTTGAATTCTTAGGTGGAATTTTGGAATTTAGTTGTTCTAGAAGGTCTTCCAGATTTTCAGTCATTCTATGATCGTAATTTGACCATTTAGAGTGATCCTAAAGTGTTACAACGGTCTGAACTGAGCATTTGGGATAAGGGAGAAAGATCAGTCCTGTTCTTGGTTCTTCATTTAATGCACTTATCCTGGATCTTGATCTCACCTTGATCTTAGTTAAACTTATCTGAAAAATACTCAAAACTTCATCAAAGACATTAGAAACAATAATATCATATGATAGAATAATTTTAGATTGACCCATTAAGATTTCGCAGATCAATATCATTTGATTTTTCAAAATCCTCGATGCAAACTCGAGTTTGTCCTTCCAAACTCGAGTTTGGAGTTCATCCAGAAAGCATGTCGTTTGATCAGTGGCCTAAACTTGTAGTCTGTAAAAGCTAACTCGAGTTTGGCTTTTACAGAGAGAACTGTTGGGCTCTGAACTTGGGATGGAACTTTGGGCATGAAGCTAAACTCGAGTCAATTAGTGACTAACTCGAGTTTGAGTCTATGTTTGAAGAACATGCCTAAGTTCGTAATCTTCCAGACTGAAGTTTTTAGGGTCATAGACTCGAGTTTGTAGTGTAGCCAAATGGATGATCTTTCTGTATGATCCAGACTTGAGTTTGGGGAGGAAACTCGAGTTTCAGTGATTTACCGAAACATTTGAGGTTTATCTAGGTCAAGTACAAACTGGAGTTTGGAAGGCCAGACTGGAGTTTGGGAGTCTATTGAGTTTTCTGGGTTCCTTTCTGTTTGGTCTAAACTCGAGTTTGATAATCCAGACTCGAGTTTGGCTTGCTTGGGATTCTGTATCTTCCAGACTTTAGGTTTGATTTGCAAACTGGAGTTTAGCTTGATGTGAAAATTTTGGATTCCTTTCTGTGTCTGCCTAGACTCGAGTTTGTCTATGCAGACTCGAGTTTGGCTTTTATGCAGAATTGAACATCTTTCTGTCAATTCTCAAACTCGAGTTTATATACCTAAACTCGAGTTTGCCTTTGACAGTGAGATTTTCATATTGCCAAAAACAAACTTCATATCAAGTTTACAATTGCTAGTTATCATCAAAACACATTGAGAACTAACAAGTATGACTAGCAGATATCAACAAGATCCCAGTGAGGGTCACTGGACTGCTGTCAAGAATATCCTGAAGTGCTTAAGAAGGACTAATGACCTATTCTTGGTATATGGTGGCTTGGAGGATGAGCTCTGTGTGATTAGTTATACAGATGCGAGTTTCCAAAGTGACCAAGATGATCTAAGATTGCAGTCAGGATATGTATTCCTGTTAAATGGTGATGTGGTAAGCTGGAAGAGCTCAAAGTAGAGCATTGTAGTTGATTCTGTAACAGAAGCTGAGTATATAACAGCATTGGATGCAGTTAAGGAAGCCATTTGGATTAAAAAGTTCGTTATTGAACTAGGGGTAGTTCCTAACATCTCAAATCCAGTAAACCTGTTCTGTGACAACATTGGGGCTATTGCGCAAGCCAAGGAGCCTAGGTCACATCAAAGGACCAAGCATATACTCAGGCGCTTTCATCTTATCAGAGAAATCAATGATAGAGGTGACATAAAGATATGCAAAGTATTAGTAGAAGACAATGTTGCTGATCCTCTTACTAAGCCGTTTATACAAGCAAAACATGAGCGTCATGTTAGGACAATGGGAATTAGAGTAATTAATGATTGTATCTAGTGCAAGTGAGATTCTATTGCAAAGGCTAAGTCATTATACTTTAAACGTTTATGTTAAAGTATTCTCTTTTGGTTATCATTTTATTTGCATGTTTATATTGAGAACTGTATCCTTGGATATATCTTATAGATTATCCTAAATGTCCCTTGTAACATCCCAATTTTCAAAAGCAGAATATTATTTATTTCCAACAAAATCATTTAAAATCATCAGAGTAGTGCATTTGAGCGGAAGAGTAACTGATACTTATATTTCAAAATGCCGTAAGTCTGGCTGAATACAATAGCGGTGTAGTAACCGCGTGATTCAAAAGGGAAGTACAACAACAAAAGGAAAGCTTCCGCCAGAATGTCAAAGGAAATCTTCAGCCGAGTCACTATGCGTCCTGCTTGCGCTTCCCTTTGTCCTCTGTCCTTGGTTCTTCTGACCCTAACGCTATGTTAAGAGCTGAGGTTCAATGCCCATTGAACCTCAGGTAACGGTTAACCTCATGTTTATATATACCATATATGGATCACAGATATTCACAAACATAAACAGTTCATAAGCATTTAGACAAATGTATCCCTGGCATATAAGCCCCTTAGCAGATACGTCACACTTAGTATACATTTCACACCTAGCAATTGTTTCACACCAAGCATTTCACACCTAGCAAGTGTATCCCAATACCCAGTAAGAATAATCATAACAACAGTACATGAACATATCACAGAGCAAATAGCTATCTCATATAACATACCATGCACATAGCACATATACGCATACAGTAAACATCAGAGTTAAAGTTACCAGTACGCGGACGTACCCTATACATACAACACACATACCACATACATGCATACCATAAACATTAGAGTTAAAGTTACCAGTACGCAGACATACCCTATACATACAACACACATACCACATACATGCATACCATAAACATCAGAGTTAAAGTTACCAGTACGCGGACGTACCTTCGTTTGACGCTATACGGTATTTCTGGCGGAATACGGTGCGACAGTTGGTCAGAACGTATTCAGGGATATCCTATAAGGATAATATTGTTTCTATCAATTCATAAACATTATTCCAAGAGATATCTTGGCTATATAAGACCATTTTACCCCTGGTGGATTTATTTTCCAATTTATTCCCTAATTTTCGGATAAAACGCTGATCCAGCATTTCTGGGCAGAATTTCGCCTAACTTCGAAAAATCATAACTAATTCTAGAAAAATCGAAAAGAGGATCCGTAAAATTTCCCGGAATCCTTGAGATGTCTACTTTCAATGAAAAATACTAGAAATTACCCAAAACTCATGGATAATTCCCAGTTCCCAGAATTCAAACCGCTGCCCAGAATTTCGCTCAGAAAATGTAGCTTAACTTCTGGGATTTTTATCTTTTCGAACAGAACTTCAATTGACACACTCTTTATATATTTGGAAAGCCCTAAATGTCTACTTTTATCATGAATTTTTCCAAAATTTTAGAACATAATCTTCATCATAAAATACTAGCATTTTTACTACTGACTCCAGAAGTTCCTATTTGCTGAAATTTCGCCAGAGCTTCGCTATTTTGATCCTAATCTTCCAAAGATTTTGCTATAACTTCTTCTTCATCAAATTTTCGAAATAAAGACATTGGAACCCATAAAAACATGAAAGTAAAACTATATTTGGAAGATTGAAGATCAAAACAACATTTCTAGCATTTCTATTTCATAACTAAGAACTTGAACTTATGAACTAAAAACTCTCTTACCTCTTGAAGAACCTTGCTTCCTACTTCTTGAAGCTCTTTCACTCTCTCCCACACACTCTAAATTTCGGTTGTAGCTTGGTGAATTGGTGAGGAGTTTGTGTTGCTAATGGTCTCTATTTGTAGCCAAAAACAAGAGTAGCCTCCAAGCAAAGACAATTGATCTCAACCCTTGGTTATTACTTGGTCAAGAAGCTTCAATCCTCTCCCTCCACTTCTCCCAATTTGTCCCTCTCTCATCTCTCTCCTTAAATTCTTGCTTCATCTCCTATTTAATCTCAAATGCTAATTTAATTAAGCATCAACTAATGTTTTTCTAGCTCTTTATTCCTCCTAATTTCATGAGAAATCGCCTTAGAAAATAAGGTAATTATTCTACTAGTTTTGAGACCACATATTCATCTATTTTAATATGTATTTTCTATCATCATATAGTGGTTATGCTAAATAGGATTTTTGGGGTATTACATCCCTGGTCGGTCATCTACGCGGGGAAGATGAGATAAGACCAATATGGCTTTGATGAGGTATGGAGATACGAATCAAAGTCATAGGCACTTGTAAGAGTACAAGGTGCTAGACCAACCCACTATGAGAAAGCTGCATGGATTTAGTCATAAGCTTATCTCATGTATAACTGTGTCACAGCGCCCTATGACCTGAGATCATCATGGATTCCTACATGATGAGTCACTGATCTTTGACCTAGTCAAAAGTCACCTTTGATCGGGTGATGATAAAGGCTTGGATCGGGATCAATGGTTTTCATGCAAAGGAATGCGAGTGGTCAAGATGGAATTTGTTTCTCACATTTGTAGAGAGATAATACTGGGCCCCTTGATGAGAAACGTATGGCCATACTACGGTGGAAAAGAGTTTCCATTTTAATTATTAGACTACTCAAGAATCGAGAAAGTAATGATCAAGAAAAGGAAGTTGACATCATCCATACCTCATCCTTGACCAAATTATCGCGTGACAAAAGGGACGTGACATGGTTATACGATAGGTTGTTTTGTGTCATCGATCCCCATATGAATTGGGTAGTCACAATGTCTTGCTAGAGGCCGCTTGCGATTTGTGGGCTAGTACAGTATTGACCCACTGCCAATCTCATGTGGGCCTGCAGGGTTGCACACAAGAATGGCCCAACACGAACAATAGTCTCTAAATTCATTGAATCTTAGATATGTCTAAGAATTAATGAATATAAATTTTTATCTAGGGAAGATATTTATAATGATTGCACCTAGTGCTAGTGGGAGTCTATTGGAAATTATGCCATATGGGCTAATCATTATATAATTTAAACTAATTGAGATATCGTATCTCATATTTGATTTATGAAGATAAATCAATTATATATCTAATTAAATAGAGATATTGTATCTCTGATTTAATTTTCAAATTAAATATATCATATATCTGATTTAATTTAAATTGAGATATAGTATCGCAATTTTAATTAAATAGATATATATCTTTTCTCAGATTTAATTTATAAAGATAAATTAAATTTGTAGGCTTTTAATTTTAGGTTAAATAAATAGATTAGATTAGATCTATTAGATAGATTTAATTAATGCTATTTAAATCTAAAATTCGAATTCAAGATTAATTGAGATTAATCTTGAACATTTTAATACGGCCCAATTAGGGTTTTAGAAACTCTATAAAAGGACATTGATCTAGTCGTATTAAAGAGAAGAGAATAGCCGCAAAAGAAAACCTTAGAGAAAAGAAAAGGCGTAAGACACAAAAAGTAAGAAGGCGCTAGCACGCTAACGTTCGTGTTGAAAAGCTGTTCGGTGTGGATACCGGTAGAGGAAGGCAATTCGAAGAGTCGACTTCTGCTGATCGAAAAGGTAGCCCACCAGTTCAAATAGAACAAGACGCACATGAGCTTTTAATAGGTACGGTTTCTTATAATGAACCTTGATTTAAACGCGGTTGAGCGATTCTCTTCGGGATTCGTAAAGTCTTTTTAATTCCACTGTGTGTACGGATCCCAACACTAACTTGTGTAATTATTTTTAATTTGATTAAAGGCAATTAAAGGCATTAGTTAAAGACTAATTGCAACATGATTTGGGATATTAAATCATTAATAGGGGGCTGTTATATTTTGGGGAAAAAAATGAAGAGATTAATTGATGAACATTAAATTGCTAATAATGCTTTAACCACTTGAGTTAATTAGCAAACCAATTAACCTATCATATTAGTAATAAAAGGGGGATTAAGCACATAATTAAAACTAATTAATTGTGCCCCAAAAAGTCAACAATGACATGGTGGAGCTTTGAGAGCCAAGTATTTGAGATATTTTCCATGGGTTTAAGATTAAGCATTCAATTAGTTAAAGTAACCAATGATGGTTATAATTAAGAAGCTTTAAGCACTTGATTAACAAAAACTAATTAAGCCTTGTTAATCAACTTTGAAAAGTCAAAGTGGGTAGCTAAAATCAAAGGCCAAGATTAAATTTAATAAAGCTAAATCTAAAGGTTCTAATTAATTGAATAAATAATCTAAATCCATGTGAATGTGAATGAACCAATGGGAGGCTTTAATACTAGCTATTAAGAGACAATAGAAACACACTTCCACTGGGCCAAAAGATGATGGTAGGCACGATTCATATGTCTTTGTTGAAGGAGTAAGGATTTGTTTATAATAAACAATTAAACACATGCAATTGGAACATTAATGGAGGGAACAAATTGGAAGAGGATAAGGGTATTAAGTTAAGCTTCTTGATGACTTTGGAAGAAGATTAAGGATAGAGAGTAAGAGAGGGACGTTTTTTTTCTTTGCTTAGAGAGGAAGAAGAGGTTTGTCATATTTTAAGGGAGATATTTATGTAAGAAGCACATAGGATAATTACCAATTAAGCCATTGAGTTTTCCTATAAATAGAGAGCTCTCCTCTCTTCATTCTTCACACCAAACTCAAACCAAAATAGGTGAGTTTAAGAGAAGAGTGGAGCAAGAAGGAAGAAGGAGTAGCAAGATTCTTCAAGGGTAAGTTTTCTAGTCTTTAGCTTTTGTAGCTCTAGTTCTTAAATTCCTAGTCTTTAGTTATAGTCTTTAGTATAAATGTTAGTTTAATCTAGAAAATTAGAGAATAAATTCCTATACTTGTTTGTAGGCCTCAATGCATTGAAAAATGCCTAAAGAGTTGAAAACATAGTAGGGAATAATTTTTGGGAAGCAATGGATTAATATTGTGAAAGTTGTAGGATTTTTGGTGTTAAAATTTTGTGCAGCCAGCGAAATTTATTACATTATTTTATGTTGAAAATAAAGTCGATAAATCATAAAATTTTACAGGAATAAAGTAGACATTTAAGGCTTTCCAAATATATAAAATATGTAACGTTTTGATCTCTGGTCAAGGAGATATGCATTTTTGAAGTTAAGCCATTTTTGCTGGAATAAAATCTGAGCAACGTTGAGAAAAGTTAAAACTGGGAATGATTCTTGGTGTTCTAGGTTCTGGGAATATTTTTCCTTGAAAATAGACATGCCAAGGGTTATGAGGAATTTTACAGCACCTCAATTATTTTTTTTAGAATTAGTTATGATTTTTCAAAGTTACCAAAAGATCTGCCCAAAAAATATTGCACTACGTTTTTAAATAAATAAAAGGGCAAAGTTGTAATAATAAATCCACTAAGGGTAGAAAGGTGTAACATCCCATTTTAAAAACAACGGGTTTTTTTTAAACGGTGATCAGAGTAGAGCTTTTTGACCAAAATGAGTAACTGAACCTTGATAAAACATAACCACAGTGTAATTGTTCTATTACAGTCTTCTAACATTAGAAGGAAAGTAAAATACATAACTAGAGACATAACAAAATAAAACTCCGTCTTGGGTCCTACGCAGCCTGCTTGCCTCTCTCTTCCGACCTTGGTCCTCCCGACCCTGAAGCTACAGCTGAGATCCAATTCCCAATTGGATCTCAGGTAACGGTTAACCTTATGCTCAAATAAGACAGTATATGGATAACAGCATGTACATAATCACATGATAGCAGTATATCACTACATAAGCACACATCAGATGCATGATCACATATTGGCAGAACATAAGCACACAGCAGTATGTAAAGCCCCACATAATGTTTGCACATAACCAGTGCCACGACGGCCCATCGTGTCCTCAGCGCTAGGAAAACCCAACGGCGTTATCAAGACTATAACCCGTATAAAGCTGTATGTATACCGACAACCCTAGACAGAGCTTCAGTATATAAGCATGTCTATCACATATAGTATATGAGCAGCATAAGTGTTAAGGTTACAATACGCGTCCATACCTCCGTTGACGATTCCGGACACTTCAGTAGGATTGTGGTACGCTTGACGGCGGTATGACAGCGGAAACAACGATTCATGATTTCGGGTATCCTATAAGGATAGTATCACCGGTGTGAGCATTTAAGATCATATCAGGAAAATTTTGGTACAAATTACCATTTTGCCCCTAAATTGACTATTTGGCGGAATTTCGCCAGCACTTCGTTATTCTGATTTTAAACTTTCAAAATTTTTGCTATAACCCTTCCTCTAGCATACTCCTAAGATAAATATCATATTTATTCCTAAAAACATGATATCTAAGCTAACTTAAGAATTAAAGACTACTCTAACAATTCTACTATAGCTACCGAAAAACTACTTAAACTAAAGACTAACAACTGAAGAATTTACTCAGAGCTTTGCTATGAACTTCTTACTCCTCTTCCAGAGCTTCTCTGTCTAACTTCTCTCTAGGATTGTGAGTGAATTGGTGAAGAATGAAGAGAAATGAGAGGCTATTTATAGAAAAAGGGAGTGACAATTCCGTAATTTCGTTGAACTTGTTTGGTTAAATTCTGACCGTCGGATCGCACTTTTTTGAAGTGGCTTGATCTTGGCCATACACCTATAGGCCGACCTCCCCTTCCCACAAGAAGACAAAATTGATGACATCATCATGCTTATGTCATCTTGCTTTATCAGATGAAATTCCTGGTTCGGTGTCCTGATCGCGAAATTTTTTGTAAAATCTTAAAATTCTGGGAACAACACTCTGAAGGTCTTTTCTTGCTCTTCAAGAATACTGGATTTTCCTATCCTTATACTCTCATTAAGGACATTCCGTTATCTTCCGAAAATCCTCAGTATTCGCGACCGGTTACAGAAATAACGTTGGCCGGCGCCAACTTCGGGATAAAAATCCACTGATCAATAATATGTTCTGACCCTAGAAGCCTAGTCCACGGTTTTCTAGGTAGAATTTTATTTCTATCCATGGTCAATTATCCTGTTCACTCCTTATTATTATAATATTACTTATTTAACACATGCTTTATCTCATATTATTATTATATTCAAATATCTAATTCATCCTTATCCCTGCCCCTAATTTCGGCCCACACACACACACAGATATATATATATACTTTTTTCCATTTCCCATAATATTCTATTATCTTGTATTTATTTCCCCAAAATTTCCTATTGGTTCATAAGCAATTACATGGATTTAGGCTTTTAAAATTCCTTGAAAAATTCTTAAGCCCTTGATCTTGTTTTTTCAAGATTACATCCTAACCCTTACTATTATTTAATTAGGCCAAAAATTTCGGCCCTTATTATTAATTATTTATATTTATTTTATTTTTCATGTTTCCTAAATTTCTACAATCTTATAAAATTTCTCAAAAATTACTTAATTAATCCCTTAATAATTTCTAATAATTTTCTTAATTAAAAATAATCATTTTCTCACAACAATTTTATTGACATGAAAAATTTAAGCTCCATGCAAATTATCAAAAATCATAGAGTCAATTTTTGTCTTAGAATACTTTTCAAGTTTACTTTTTCCTATTTTCATAGGAAGTAATTTATTAAATTGTCTAAATTAAAGATAATATGCTTTCTAAATTTTTAATAATTGTTTCATGTCTTTTATAATTTTTCTTAATTCTCCTCAAGGTACTTTATGGCCTTAAGGTGTATTTTTCACATTCCCGCCAATAAATTTCCTTTAATTTTCTTCGTGTTTTCCTTAAAGCATAGACTAATCATATATCATGTGGAGATCAAAATCTTCATAAATCGATATTTTTATTATTGTAATATAATATTCCAGATAATAGTTATCCGGGTATTACATTTCTCCCCCCTTAAACAAAATTTCGCCCTCGAAATTTATTCTATCGCGACTAAATTTTGGGCTGTAAACTCTGGGTACTTTTCTTCCATGTCTCTCTGTTTCCCACGTCGCCTCTCGGGGTGACATTTCTCTCCAAATTACCTTTACCATCGGAATGCTTCTATTCCTAAGATATTTCTCACGACGTTCGAGGATTTGTTCCGGCTCGACCACGAATGTGTTGTCATGTCGTGCTTTAATGTCCTCGAATTCGATGACGTGCTCAGGATTTGGTTGGTATTTCCTCAATTGCGAAACATGGTAGACGTCATGGAGATTGCTTAAATTCGGGGGTAGGACTATTTGGTACGCGACTGGTCCTCGCTTTGCCAAGATCTCGAATGGCCCCACGTACCGTAGACTTAGTTTCTGCCTTTTAAGCGTCCTCCCAACACCGGTCACTGGGGATAATTTTAGAAATACATGATCCCCTACTTCGAATTCTAAGAGTCTTCTTCTCTTATCAGCATAGCTCTTCTACCTACTTTGGGCTGCTAGGAGCCTCTTCTTGATTAAAGTGATTTGTTCGGAGGTTTGTTCAACTATATCTTGTCCGAGCAACTGCCTCTCAAACAATTCTGTCCAGCATATCGGTGACTGGCACTTCCGCCCGTATAATGCTTCAAACGGTGCCATTTTTATACTCGAATGATAACTGTTGTTGTACGCGAATTCTGCTAGTGGAAGATGCCAATCCCAATGTCCTTTAAAGTCTAACACACAAGCTCTGTGCATATCCTCCAACGTTTATATGGTTCTCTCAGATTGCCCATCGGTCTCCGGGTGATAAGCTATACTCAACTTGAGCTTTGTCCCCATAGACTCTTGCAATGACCGCCAGTACCAGGATGTGAATCGTGGGTCCCGGTCCGAGATAATACTCTTAGGTATACCGTGGAGTCGCACAATTTCTTTGATGTAAATTTCCGCCAACTGTTCTGATGAGTAGTTGACACTGATAGGGATAAAGTGTGCCGACTTAGTCAACCAGTTCGTAATAACCCAGATTGCATCGTGATTCCTGATCTTGGGCAAACCCACTACAAGATCCATAGTAATATTCTCCCATTTCCATTCCGGAATTTCCAACCTTTGAAGAGGGCCAGCAGGATGTTGATGTTCAATCTTCACCTTCTGGCAGGTCAGACACTTGGCTACATACCGGGTGACATCCTTCTTCAATCCGGGCCACCAGAATTCAGACTTCACATTATGGTACATCTTGACCACTCCTGGATGTAGAGTATATTTACTCTTATGGGCCTCATCCAATATCATGCGTCTTAGTTCATCAACCGGCGTTATGTAACATCGTTTCCTATACCTGACCAGTCCATTAGGCGAGAGGTCATAGTCTTGAGTTTCGCCTCGAGCGATCATCTCCCGTATCGCTTCAGCCTGCTCGTCTTGCAATTGCGCTTTCTCAATTTCATCTCTCAGATCGTATTCCCCATGACTAACCAGAAGATTCGCAAGATAAGCATTACTGGGTGTAGGGTGATTCAAACAAATTTGCTTTGACAAGTTTAGATTCATAAAATCTTCAAGCAGTTTCTGTTCTCGAATCATCATGTACGCCACCTGCACCGATTTCCTACTCAGAGCATCTGCAACGACGTTTGCTTTACCTGGGTGATATTTAATTTCCAGGTCACAGTCCTTCAGTAACTCCATCCAGTGACGCTGTCTCATGTTGATCTCCCGTTGATCAAAAAGATATTTCAAGCTTTTGTGGTCGCAGTATAGTTCTACGGTTGTACCGTACAAGTAATACCGCCATATTTTCAAAGCGAACACGATAGCTGCAAGCTCTAAATCGTGTGTAGGATAGTTCAACTCGTGAGGCTTCAACTGACGAGAGGCATAAGCTAACACTCTGCCCTGTTGCATTAGGACACACCCCAATCCATGCCCACTGGCATCGATATAGATGATATATGTCTCATTCAGATCGGGAATAATCAACACCGGGGCTTTAGTCAACCTCTCTCTCAATGTTTGAAAACTTTCCTCACAGTCGTCCCCCCATACAAAGGGTTGATTCTTCCTTGTAAGCTTCGTCAACGGTAAGGTAAGTCGTGAAAAATCTCGTATAAATCTACGATAATAACCCGCCAGACCGAGAAAACTGCGTATCTTAGTTACCGTTTCTGGCCTTTTCCAGTCTAGAATTGCCTCCACTTTGCCCGGGTCAACTGCAACTCCACCGCTTGATATAACGTGGCCCAGAAATTTAACTTCTGGCAACCAGAATTCGCATTTGCTCAACTTAGCATAGAGTCGCTTCTCCCTGGGTATATTCAACACAAGTCGCAGATGTTCTTCATGTTCTTCTCTGCTCTTAGAATAGATGAGTATATCGTCAATAAACACCACCACAAATTGGTCTAGGTGTTGACGGAAGATGCGGTTCATGTAATCCATGAAGACTGCAGGGGCATTTGTCAATCCGAAAGGCATCACAAGGAATTCATAATGCCCGTACCTGGTTCTGAAAGCCGTTTTGGGGATATCACCATCTCTAACTCGCAGCTGATGGTATCTCGATCATAGGTCAATTTTGGAAAAAACAGTGGAACCAAATAACTGATCCAAAAGATCATCCATCTGGGGAAGTGGATACTTGTTTTTGATGGTCACTTTGTTGAGCTAACGATAGTCAATGCAGAGTCGAAGACTGCCGTCCTTTTTCTTCACAAATAGCACAGGCGCTCCCCATGGAGATACACTGGGTCGGATAAACCCCTTCTTTAAGAGTTCCTCCAACAGCTTCTTCAACTCTTGCATCTCATTTGGAGCCATACGATACGGCGCCTTTGATATTGATCCTCTACCAGGCATCAATTCAATAGTGAACTCTACTTCTCTCGAAGGTGGTAGCTCAGAGAGATCCTCAGGAAATACGTCAGGAAATTCATTCACCACAGGAATGTCCTTGAGTGAAAGTTCGTTTTCTGCCTTTGTTGAAAACAGTACCATGTACGCTTGGCAACCTTGCTTTATGTATTTATCAGCTTCCGTAGCAGAGAGGAAATTTAGTCTCATGTCAGACTGGTTGCTCTTGGGTGTATCGGAAAATAGTATTTTCTTGTTGCTACAATTTATTGTAGCACCGTTCGCCGTAAGCCAGTTTAGACCGAGTATAACATCGATACCGTGAAGGGGCAGTCGGATAAGATCTACCTTAGAGATTCGCCCATCCACATCGATAGTACAGTTTACATATGCGTCGGATGCTAATGATTTCATGCCAAGCGGTGTAGATACTATCAGATCATAAGGTAATCTAGAGGCATGCATCCCTAAGCGATTCGCATAATCATAGGAAATAAACGAATGGCTAGCACCTGAATCATATAATGCTTGTACTAGACTCCCATTTAAAGATATAGTACCTTGAACCATGTCGGAGGACTTCCTGGCTTCTACGTCGGTCAGTGCAAAGACTCGTCCCGGGTTTTGTGGCCTTGTTCCTGCAGACTATTCCGGACAGTTTCGGCTTATGTCTCCCGTCTTCTGGCACTTGAAGCAGATTTGCTTCCCATCACAGTTTGTACCTGGGTGATAGTTCCTGCATTTTGGACAAGGTTGGGATTCCCTCATGCTTGGAAAAGTTCGCTGCCCAGACTGGTTTGGCCTCTTATTCCCACCTTGGAAATTATTCCAGGGTGTCTTTCTTTTCTGAGAAGCATTTCCTCGGCTAGAGTTGCCACGAGTTGTATTGCTGTTATTGAACCTACGAAGCTGCTTCAAGTTTCGTTCAATCAGTCGGCATGATTCTGCTGCCTGTGTTATCCTTGAGAACTGCTGGGATACTAGCCTTTCCCGAATCTCATACTTTGCTCCGTAAATCAGAATATTTGTCAGACTGCTCTCATTATCACCTTGTCTCAAGTGCGGTGAGTAGCGAGACAAATTGGTGAATCGAGCAAGGTAATCATCAAATAACTCCTCCTGCCCTTGCTTGTTATGGAGGAATTTCGACTCCTTGGTTATCTGCACAGTGGGAGGGAAATACTGTTGGTTGAATTCTCTTAGGAATATCTCCCATGGAATTGGATAATGGTGTGGTAGGAGTGTTGCCGCAATGTTCCTCCACCAATGATCTGCATCTCCCTCCACTTTAAAGATTGCCAACTGGGCCTTCTTGCTTTCTAGGCACTCCATGACTTCGAGGATTTTATCCAGCCTCATTAACCACTCTTCAGCTGCATCTAGCTTGCCTCGAAATACCGGGGGTTTCATCTTGCAGAACTGAGTAACCCAGTATTGCGAATTCTCCACTGCTCGGTTGCGCTGAGAGGGTATTCTCATTTCTCTCTCCTGTCGGGGTGGGGATCGAGATTGATCCGATTCCTCGGCCTCATCATCGTGTTCATCGTCCTGGTCATTCTCTTCTTCTTCTTCTTCGTTTTGTTGCTCTTGCAGCCGATGTCCTTCAGCCTGTCGTTCTTGTCTTTCGGCCATCAGTACGTCGATAAGAGCCCTTTGCTCCTACACTTGTCTTCTCATTTCTAGCACGTCGTCTAGTTCTGGCTGGTTAGGTGCTTGATTCTGTTCTTGTTCAGGTATTGGTATGGTCCGGGCTCGTCTACCCCTTCCTCTACCTTTACCCCTACCTTGGCTTCTTGGGACTCCAGCACCTCTTATAATCACCATCTTTTAAGTTCTTCCTTTATTTGATAATGGTGAAAATAAACTATCAAACTTATTGTAATAGCAAGTGCAAAAACAAACACATATTTATTATTGCATCATAATTTACAAACGACCAAACTAGTGGTCACGTTCTACCTTGGTTCTACCAGTCAAAATATATACAACCCCCTTTATTTAACAGCTATTTTACAATCCCTCAGGGTTTTTAGAGAGATATTGCACACTAGTTTATCTACACCTACTACCTTATGCCACAGCTTTCTTCAATTGCTTCCTGCCTTTTACATGTGCTGGCGCACCAGGCTCTTCAGATAACAGAGGTATATAGAAACTTCTAAGATAGGCCCCTCCTCGAGTAGCTCGTTAATCATCCTAGCCCAAAAGCAAGTTCAGGGAAAATAGAACATGGTAGACTTAATGATGTCTCCGGGTGAGTACTGGCTAGTCAGGGCATGATCGTTTTTGATTCTATTGAGGTAGGTTAAGTACCATCTCTGTACGGTACCTGTGGTCCGTTCGACGTAAGTGTGATATGACTCAAATAGTCGTATCAGTGTAACATTATTGTCTAAGAGGTAGTGGTAATCTTCTGGGGTGGCCTCCTCATTATCCAGGTCGCGAATGACAGGGTAGTCAAAGTTGTCTCCTACTGAGGAACCGCTTGATCTGGTAGGGCTTGAGATCGGGGTATCAGAGTTATCATCTTCAAGGTCGTTTGTTTCATCAGGTTCAGGATCATAAATATAGTCGGGGTATTCGGGACTAGGCTGATAGTCAGGCTCAGGGTCGTTCAGGTGTTCTATAGGAAAGTCAGGATTGTAACAGGGTTCAAAATGGTACTCAGGTACAGGGTGTTCTGGAACAAATAGGGAAAGAGGATCAGGGTTCAGTATCCGTCCCACCATCTCAGGTACCACTGTCTTCCTAACTGTACGTCTCCTCATCCCTCGATAGGTGATGTATGGGTTCTCCTCTCTGTCCATCTCTATACATTATACCAGGGTTATATCAGTACTCCTTTCAAAATTATTTTTCAAAAAGGCGTAGAATCTAACTCTGTTATTTAAACCAATTGGCCAGGTAGGGGTCTATTATGGGGCCTCATCGACTTTTACGGCGACTGATTGGCTTCCCACATAGATTAACCTAACCTTAGACACCAAAGGGTTTGTCATAACTTAGCCAGATCTATGCCAGGAAAACTGCTCTGATATCAAAAATGTAACATCCCATTTTAAAAACAGCGGAATTTTTTTTTAGAACGGTGATCAGAGTAGAGCTTTTTTAACAAAACGAGTAACTGAACCTTGATAAAACATAACCACAGTGTAATTGTTCTATTACAGTCCTCTAATGTCTGAAGGAAAGTAAAATACATAACTAGAGAAACAACAAAATAAAAACTCCGTCTTGGGTCCTACACCACCTACCTGTCTCTCTCTTCCGACCTTGGTCCTCCCAACCCTGAAGCTACAGCTGAGATCTAATTCCCGATTGGATCTCAGCAACGGTTAACCTTATGCTCAAATAAGACAGTGTATGGATAACAGCATGTACATAATCACATAACAGCAGTATATCACTACATAAACACACATCAGATGCATGATCACATATTGGCAGAACATAAGCACACAGCAGTATGTAAAGCCCCACATAATGTTTGCACATAACCAGTGCCACGACGGCCCATCATGTCCTCAGCGCTAGGAAAACCCAACGGCGTTATCAAGACTATAACCCGTATAAAGCTGTATGTATACCGACAACCTAGACAGAGCTTCAGTATATAAGCATGTCTATCACATATAGTATATGAGCAGCATAAGTGTTAAGGTTGCAATACGCATCCGTACCTCCGTTGACGATTCCAGACACTTCAGTAGGATTGTGGTACGCTTGACGGCGGTATGACAGCGGAAACAGCGATTCGTGATTTTGGCTATCCTATAAGGATAGTATCACTGGTGTGAGCATTTAAGATCATATCAGGAAAATTTCAGTATAAATTACCATTTTGCCCCTAGATTGACTATTTGGCGGAATTTCGCCAGCACTTCGTTATTCTGATTTTAAACTTTCAAAATTTTTGCTATAACCCTTCCTCTAGCATACTCCTAAGATAAATATCATATTTATTCCTAAAAACATGATATCTAAGCTAACTTAAGAATTAAAGACTACTCTAACAATTCTACTATAGCTACCGAAAAACTACTTAAACTAAAGACTAAGGACTGAAGAACTCACTCAGAGCTTTGCTATGAACTTCTTACTCCTCTTCCAGAGCTTCTCTCTCTAACTTCTCTCTAGGATTGTGAGTGAATTGGTGAAGAATGAAGAGAAATGAGAGGCTATTTATAGAAAAAGGGAGTGGCAATTCCGTAATTTCGCTGAACTTGTTTGGTTAAATTCTGACCGTCGGATCGCACTTTTTTGAAGTGGCTTGATCTTGGCCATACACCTATAGGCCGACCTCCCCCTCCCACAAGAAGACAAAATTGATGACATCATCATGCTTATGTCATCTTGCTTTATCAGATGAAATTCCTGGTTCGGTGTCCTGATCGCGAAATTTTTTGTAAAATCTTAAAATTCTGGGAACAACACTCTGAAGGTCTTTTCTTGCTCTTCAAGAATACTGGATTTTCCTATCCTTATACTCTCATTAAGGACATTCCGTTATCTTCCGAAAATCCTCAGTATTCGCGACCGGTTACAGAAATAACGTTGGCCGGCGCCAACTTCGGGATAAAAATCCACTGATCAATAATATGTTCTGACCCTAGAAGCCTAGTCCACGGTTTTCTAGGTAGAATTTTATTTCTATCCGTGGTCAATTATCCAGTTCACTCCTTATTATTATAATATTACTTATTTAACACATGCTTTATCTCATATTATTATTATATTCAAATATCTAATTCATCCTTATCCCTGCCCCTAATTTCGGCCCACACACACACACAGATATATATATATACTTTTTTCCATTTCCCATAATATTCTATTATCTTGTATTTATTTCCCCAAAATTTCCTATTGGTTCATAAGCAATTACATGGATTTAGGCTTTTAAAATTCCTTGAAAAATTCTTAAGCCCTTGATCTTGTTTTTTCAAGATTACATCCTAACCCTTACTATTATTTAATTAGGCCAAAAATTTCGGCCCTTATTATTAATTATTTATATTTATTTTATTTTTCATGTTTCCTAAATTTCTACAATCTTATAAAATTTCTCAAAAATTACTTAATTAATCCCTTAATAATTTCTAATAATTTTCTTAATTAAAACTAATCATTTTCTCACAACAATTTTATTGACATGAAAAATTTAAGCTCCATGCAAATTATCAAAAATCATAGAGTCAATTTTTGTCTTAGAATACTTTTCAAGTTTCCTTTTTCCTATTTTCATAGGAAGTAATTCATTAAATTGTCTAAATTAAAGATAATATGCTTTCTAAATTTTTAATAATTGTTTCATGCCTTTTAGAATTTTTCTTAATTCTCCTCAAGGTACTTTATGGCCTTAAGGTGTATTTTTCACATTCCCGCCAATAAATTTCCTTTAATTTTCTTCGTGTTTTCCTTAAAGCATAAACTAATCATATATCATGTGGAGATCAAAATCTTCATAAATGGACATTTTTATTATTGTAATATAATATTCCAGATAATAGTTATCCGAGTATTACAAAAGGTAATTTAAACCCTTAGAATATTATTCTAAGAAATATGATATTTATCAAATATCATATATTAATCCAACAATATTGTGTAGGATATCCGGGAAGTCCGGAGTCGGATCAAGAGGCTAGATGTTTGGCCACGACACGGTGAAAGGTACGTTCATGTACTAATAACTTTAACACTTGTGTGTCTTGTATGCTTATATATGATTGTTTGATTCATGTGTTATGAGAAAAATTGTGGTTTCAGTCGTTTGCATACATTCAGGGTAGCTGTGGATTCAGCTTGACGTGGGTTATAGTCTTGATAACACCGTTGTATGTTTTCCTAGCGCTGAGGACACGTGGGTATCGTGGCACTAGTTATGTGCAAACATAGTTTACATGCATGTGTTGTGTGCTATGTATGGTGCTTTTAACATGCATTTGCTTTGTACTATGTATTGTCCACTAAATGTATTGAATATCTGTCATATATATGGTCATTACTTGAGCATGAGGTTAACTGTTACTTGAGATCTAATGGGTATTAGACCTCAGATCTGTCTAAGGTTCAGGAAAGGAACCGGGATAAGGAAGGTACCGGTAGATGGAGCCGTGAGAGAGGCACCGGTGGACGGAGCTGGGAAGAGACACTGGGCAAAGCAAATGCCGGAAGAGCGTCCACAGAGTATTCATTCTAGCATGATTTAACGAGGCTATCTCAAACGGTTTGGTGTTGAAGGCAGGGCTAGTCTATGTGAATCAGTCAATAAGTTACCGTAAACTCGGTGGGACTTCCATGATAGATACCTACCTGACCAAACTATTTGATTAACTGAGTTAGGTTTATTGCCCCAAGTCTAGCTACGGCTTAGTTGAAGATTGTCTGATTACCATGTAAGAATTGTGATTATACAAAGCTCTGTATTGTATCACATAAACCTTCATTCAGGAAATTTTTAATATACCAGCTTATGTCAGGACATCACATATGTCTGGGCATTTTATATCAGATACTCATTGTCCGAATATTAGTGCACGCTATCCGTTTTCGCATTACTCTAAGCTGTAGCACCTCAAACTCTGTGATTTTTCCTAAAACTAAGTGTCAACAGACACGATTTTCAAGCATGAAATTTGGGGTGTTACAGAGTATGGAGTAATTTTGTTTTTAAAATCAATTAGAAGATTTTTAACTATGTACAATGTCATCAACAAGCTTCTCTTGACTTTTTAATAAGAATATAATCAATTTTTTTCTTTTAAAAATGTTCTACTGGCAATACTATGTAATTTGAAAAACATTTCCAATTTTAAAAAACTCATTAGACTCAAAACAAAACTCAACTTGTAGTCATAGTCATTTAATAAAAGTTATTTTAAAAAAATTGATGGGCTTAATCGGGCCGGCTCAGTCCGGCCTTTGACTTAAATGGACTCGACCTGGTTTTCCGGCTCTAGGGCCAACTCATACAATTTTTTTTTCCTTATATTAATTTCAGAAAACCCATAAATTACACACTCCTATCTTGGTATCTTTCAATCTCAAAAAGAAAAAAATCTCAACCTCCTTTCTTCTATAAATCAAATTATTATATTTTGATTACTTGAGGATGATTTGATTTTTCTTTTTTATAAATGTTGGTAAATTTGATAACTTTATCTCTTATATTGTGTGTAATACTCAGATAATTATCATCTGGAATATTATGTTGCAATAATAACAATAAAAAAAAAATGCTCATTTATGAAGATTTTAGCTTCAACATGAAACACTAAGAAAATTAGAGGAAATTTATTGTCAAAAAAAAAAGTGAAAGATGCATTTTAGGACCATAAAACATCCTGAGGAGAATTATGAAAAATTCCAAAAGACATGGAATAATTATTAAAAATTTAGAAAACATATTATCCTTAATTTAGATAATTTAATAAATTACTTCCCTTGAAAATAAAAGAAGAAAAATTAAAAAGTATTCTAAGACTAAAATTGATTCTATAATTTTTTATAATTTGCATGGAGCCTAAATTATTAATGTCAATAAAATTTTTGTGAGAAAATGATTAGTTTTAATTAAGAAAATTATTAAAAATTATTAAGGGATTAATTAAGTAATTTTCGGGAATTTTATAAGATTATGGAAATTTGGGAGATATGAAAAATAAAATAAATACAAATAATTAATATTAAGGGCCAAAATTTTTGGCCTAATTAAATAATAGTAAGGGTTAAGATGTAATCTTGAAAACAAAGATCTAAGGCTTAGGATTTTTCAAGGAATTATAGAAGCCTAAATCCATGTAATTGCTTATGGACCAATAGGAAAATTTTGGGAAAAATAAATACAAGATAAATAGGATATTATGGTAAATGGGGAAAAAATAAATATATATATGTGTGAGCTGGCCAAAATTTTAGGGGGAGGGATAAGGATGATTTGGATATTTGTATATGATAATAATATAAGATAAGGCATGTGTTAATTAAGTAATATTATAATAGAAAAAAGTTAACAGGATAAATGATCACGGATAGAAATAAAATCCTACCTAGAAAATCGTGAACTAGGTTTCTAGAGTCAGAGTATATTATTGATCAGTAAATTTTTATCCAGAAGTTGGCGCTGACCGGCGTTATTTCTGTAGCCGATGACGGTTACCGAGGATATTCGGCAGGCAACGGAATGTCCTTAATGAGAATATAAGGTCAGGAAAACCCAATATTCTCGAAGAGAAAGAAAAGATCTTTAGAGTGTTGCTTCCGGAATTTTGAGATTTCCAAAATTACGCGATTCGGACACCGAACTGGGACTTTATCGTTAGAAACCTTCTTAAGCAAGTGTGTGACATCACCTTAATGACTAAGGATGACATCATCTTTGAGAGGTGTATGGCCAAGATCTTGCCATCTCTAAGAAGTGCGATCTAACGGCCAGAAACTGATCAGACAAAGTTCAAAGGAATTACCAAAATGCCATTGCCTTTTTTCTAAAAATAGCCCTTATCCATTTCATAATCTCCACACCAAATCCTCTTGAGGATTTCGAAAATTTGGGAGAGAAGGAAGAAGGAGGAGTCTGGAGAAATTTATAGCGAAGCCCTGAGTAAGTTCTCCGGTCCTTAGTCTTTAGCTTAAGTAGTTCTTTCGGTAGTTATAATAGAATTGTTAGAGTAATCTTTAATTCTTAAGTTAGCTTAGATATCATGTTTTTAGGAATTGTAACATCCCACTTAAAATAGCGGATTTTTTTTAAAACAAACAAACACGGTAATCAGAGTTTGAGCATTTTCATAAACTGAGTATCTGAATCCAAAGATGCATAACCATAGTGTAATTTTTTTTTCTTATACAGTCATCCCAAAAGAAGATAGTGTTAAACAGAATATACAAAGATAAACTGATAAACTTCTTTCGCCCTCCTACACCGGACACCTGCCTCTATTGTCATCCCCTTTGTACTCCTGACCTTGAAGCTACAGCTGAGATCCAATTTCCAATTGGATCTCAGGTAACGGTTAACCTTATGCTCAAATATAACAGTATATTGATAACAGCATGAACATATTCACATAACAACAGTATATCACTACATAAGCACAAAGTAGATGCATGATCACATATTGGCAGAACATAAGCACAAAGCAGTATGTAAAGCCCCATATAATGGTTGCACATATCCAGTGCCACGACGGCCTATCGTGTCCTCAGCGCTAGGCAAACCCAACGGCATTATCAAAACTATAATCCGTATCAAGCTGTAAGTATAACTGACAACCCTAAGCAGAGTTTCAGTATCTAAGCATGTCTATCACATATATGTATATAAGCAGCATAAGTGTTAAGGTTACAATACGCGTCCGTACCTCCGTTGACGAATTTTGACACTTTCGTCAAATTACGGCATGTTTGACAGCGGCTCAACGGCGGTGACAGCGGAAACATCGAAAACAGCAGTTCGGTGTTCCGGGTATCCTATAAGGTTAATATCACTAATATAAGTATTTAGAACCAAAACGGGCATTTTAGGTACAAATTACCATTTTGCCCCTGGTTTGACTGTTTGGCGGAATTTCGCCAGAGCTTCGCTGTTTTGACTTTAATTTCTCAAAATTTTTGCTATAGCCTTTCCTCTATCATATTTCTAAAATAAATATCATATTTATTCTTAAAATATGAAAATTAAAGACTATTCTAGCATTCCTATTATAACTAGTGAAAGAATTACCGAACTAAAGACTAGGGACCGAAGACTTACTCAGAGCTTCGCTGGGATTTTTCTCCAGACTCCTCCTTCTTCCTTCTCCTCTAGATTTTCGAAAATCACAAGAGAGAATGGTGTGGAGAGAAATGAGAGCTATTTATAGAAAAAGGAAGTGGCATTTTCGTAATTTCGCTGAACTTTGTCTGGTTGAATTCTGGCCGTAGGATCGCACTTTTGCTAGGTGGTTTAATCTTGGCCTTCCATGTGTCTTGGCTGTCCTCCCCCTTCCAATAGTGATGTCACCCTTGCTGCATCATCCTCTTGCTTTATCCGATAAATCCCTGATTCGGTGTCCCGTTCACGAAATTCCGTAACACCTTAAAATTCCGAGAACAATACGCTGAAGGTCTTTTCTTCCTCTTTAAGAATACTGGGTTCTCCTTCTCTTATACTCCCAGTAAGGACATTCCGTTATCTGCCGAAAATCCTCGGTATTCGCGACCGGTTTCAGAAATAACTTCAGTCGGTACTAACTTCTGGATAAAAATCCACTGACCAATAATATATTCTGGTTTTTCCTAACTCATTCCCAGAATCTCACAACGGAATTACTTTCTATCCGTGATCATTTATCCTGTTCATTTTTCCTCTGATTATTATATTATTATCTAATTAACACATGTTTTAATTATATTATTATTTTATTTAAGATCTTCTTTCATATTTATCCTCCCATTTTCTATTTATTTTTTTTCTTTTTGGGCCTAATTTTTGGCCATACACACACACACATATATATATATGTAATTATAATTTTTCCATTAATCTTAATATCCCATTTATCTTATATTTATTTTTCCCAAAATTTCCTATTGGTTCCTAATCAATCACATGGATTTAAACCTTGTAAAATTTCCAAAAATTACTTAATTACTCCTTTAATAATTCCTAATAATTTTCTTAATTAAAATTAATTATTTCCTCACAACAATTTTGTTAACATTGTTAATTCACCCTTTAAGTAAAATATTGAAAATTATGGAATCAATTTCCATTCTAGAATACTTTTTAGTTTTCCTTCTTTTTATTTTCATAGGAAATATTTTATTAAATTGTCTAAATTATGGATAATGTGTTTTCTAAATTTTTCATAATTATTTCATGTTTCTTTGAATTTTCCATAATTCCCTTGGAATGTTTTATGGCCTTAAATGGTATTTTTCACATTTCCGACAATAAATTTCCTTTAATTTTTTCTTAATTTATCCCTTTGAACAAAACTAATCCTATAATATGTTGAGACAAAAATCTTCATTACTGGACATTTTATTGTTATAATATAATTTTCCAGATAATGGCTATCCGGGTATTACAGGAATAAATATGATATTTATCTTAGGAATATGCTAGAGGAGGGGTTATAGCAAAAATTTTGAAAGTTTAAAATCAAAATAGTGAAGTGCTGGCGAAATTCCGCCAATTAGTCAACCTAGGGACAAAATGGTAATTTGTACCGAAATTGCCTGATATGACCTTAAATGCTCACACCAGTGATACTATCCTTATAGGAAACCCGAAATCACGAATCGCTGTTTCCGTTGTCTCCACTGTCATACCGCCGTCAAGCGTACCACAATTCTACCGAAGTGTCCGGAATCGTCAACGGAGGTACGGACGCGTATTGTAACCTTAACACTTATGCTGCTTATATACTATATGTGATAGACATGCTTATATACTAAAGCTCTGTCTAGGGTTGTCGGTATACATACAGCTTTATACGGGTTATAGTCTTGATAACGCCGTTGGGTTTTCCTAGTGCTGAGGACACGATGGGCCGTCGTGGCACTGGTTATGTGCAGACATGTTGTGGGACTTTACATACTGCTTTGTGCTTATGTTCTGTCAATGTTGTGATCATGCATCTGCTGTGTGCTTATGTAGTGATATATTGCTGTTATGTGATTATGTACATGTTGTTATCCATATACTGTCTTATTTGAGCATAAGGTTAACCGTTACCTGAGATCCAATCAGGAATTGGATCTCAGCTGTAGCTTCAGGGTCGGGAGGACCAAGGTTGGAAGAAAGAGACAGGCAGGCGGTGTAGGACCCAAGACGGAGTTTTTATTTTGTTATTTCTCTAGTTATGTATTTTACTTTCCTTCAGACATTAGAGGACTGTAATAGAACAATTACACTGTGGTTATGTTTTATCAAGGTCCAGTTACTCGTTTTGTTAAAAAAGCTCTACTCTGATCACCGTTTTTTAAAAAAAAAAAATTCCGCTGTTTTAAGGTGGGATGTTACATTGTAGATTATGTTTTTAAATTTTTATAAGTAGAATAATTGATGCTAGAAAGGTAAATTTAATTACTTATACATCTTCGTCTCAAACTTTTGGCCATCTTTAAAAAATAGAAAAAAATTTCACAAGAAAAAATGTTGGCCCGCTTGCTCACCAGCAACCGAACACTACAGGTTAGAGTTGGTATTTTTCCAACCTGTAAAGTGTGCCCGCGGGTTAGCCTGCAACCCGTGGGCTAGTCCACATTCCAAGCTCCGACTATACAGATCGGTGCTATTGTGCTCTATAAAAAAAACCTCGTTTCAATTACCTTATTGATTGAGTGTTTCCTATAATAAGTATAGGAGATATCAAGAGTTTAACAAGAGTTGCATACGATAATGATCTTCGGTATAAACATTATCATATCAAGAGTTGCATCTGGGGCTGGCTACTTATCAATTGTCTGCCTAACCTTTCCTTAATATCCATGGAGTTCTATAATTCCGTTCCATACGATATAGCCAAAGACCAAGAGCATTGAAAGTAAAGAAGAGACAATTAATGACTCATTGTTTCAACAAAATTCACAGTTTAGTTCCGCATTCATATAATGATCCTTCTACGTACTCCTAGTTGGAATAGCCTCAATACAAAGTTTCCAACAGAACAAATGGATTCTAGGTAGGAAAACCAGTGCTTTGATTGTATTCGTAATCTGATTAACCTGATTGGAGGAAAGCATATCAAATTGATCATTCAGTTTAATTATCTCTTATTTGTCATATAGAAAACGGGGTTGAGGTAATTCTTTGCTCAACATTTGGACTATATAAGTGATACAGCAATTCCATGTTCCAGGATCCTCACTTCTGCAGAATAAGATCAACTACCGTTGAAAAACAAATACTAACTGGGGTAATCAATCTTTTTTTTTTTTTTTTTGTGGGGCAAGTATGGGGTAATAATCTGTATTGGCCAAAATAATTACGTACGATATTATGTAATATCTTGATAGTCTTAGGTTTGTTTCTTATTATCATGTGTACTCTTCTATGAAAACATGTATGATTTCATTAAAAAAACAGAGACTAGAATAATAAAAAATGAAGTATTTCATGGGCCTCAAATTTGGTTCAAATGCCTGTGGGTCTATATTATGTGAAAAGTAGCCGGCCTAATAGATAATCATTGGATGGGAATCTTAAAAAATTACTCGTAGAGTTTCTTTAGTTAATTACATTAAATCATGTGAAAAGTAGCCGGCCTAATATTAAGAGCAATTTTCTGAAGGAAAAAACTCCAAACAAATTATGTTAAGTTGACTGATTCAAATGGAGGTACCAGGAGAGGTCACTTTCCTTATCTGATTCTAGCCACTGGATCAAAGTTTCAACATAATTTTTTAAAAATATTAAATTTCAACCAATTGTTAGGATCAGAAAAGGAGAGCAAGATGTAATACCCCAATTTTCATAATACATGTAAATATTAAATTTTGATAAATGACACCTATTACAATAGGTGAATTTGTGGTATCAAAACTAATAAAATAATTACCTTATCTTTTAAGGTGATTTCTCATTAAATTAGAGTAAATAAAGAGCTAAAAATCCCTAAGTGAATTTATGGGTCATAAAATATCCTGAGAATGTTATAATAGATCCTAAGAGGCAACAAAATATTTATTAAAATTGGAGAATATGTTGTCTCCAACTTTTTAGTTGATTTATTATCATTTTTAGGAATTATATCATTTACTAAGCAATTAAAAATATCGGAGGATGATAAAATCAATTAGAGAAAATTAGTAACAATTATTGGGCAATTGAAATTGCAATAATTGAGATGCTCTAGTAATTTTTGAGATTTGCTAGTAATTAATTTATAAAGGTCATAATTAAGGAAAAATCAATTAAATTAAGGATCGAATGATATTTAGAAGCTAAAATTAGCACACAAGAAGTTATCAATCATTAAAATTAAATTAGAAACTTTGTCAATTTTGGTGGTTAAGCCTAGTAACCCCTAAAACATGATGTTGGAAATTAAAGTTAGGATTTAAAATAATTATTCCTAATTTATTGCTATGAAACAAAAATTCCTATTTAATGGTAAATAAATGGAAAAACTAAATTAAATCCAAAATCTACATGGACCAATGGGAGAATTACCTTCTTTAGTCATGTGAGAGAATTAAAAATATAATTGCATAATTAAAGTTAAGGGGAGGGGGACGAATTTTAACTTAATTAAGGGAAAATAATAAGTCAAAGAGTATGGAAGAAGATTGAACAAACTTAGGGACCAAGTTTTTAAAACTTGGAGAGCAAGAAAGTGATGTAATTAAATACAATTAGATGAGAATCCCTAAGAAATAAATCATAACTTGAAATATTGGAACTAAGTATTTAAGATAAATACATATTTGAAATCAGTGAATTAAGAGCTTCAACTTGGCTATTCCCGAAGTTGTTTTCAATTACTTTTAAGATTCATACCTAAGTATTTGGGAAATTAAAAATCACCATAAATCTAGTCATAAAATTAGGATTACAAAAGTGAAATTGGATTTTGAATTAAAACACCAACTTAGACCCAACTAAATTAGCATTTGAGAGTAATTAAGGTAACTTGGGGAGGAAGCAAGGGAACTTCTTGAAGAAGGAAGGAGGAGGACGGTTTTGGTGAGGTGGAGGGCTAGGATTTATGTCTCCTCTCCAAGCAAAACTCAATGGACAAGATCAAGTAGGAATTTCTTGGTGACTACTCCTTCTTTTGGCTATAAATAGAAGCCTTTAGCAACACAAATTCCTCACCCAAACTCAAGGCAAAGGCCAAAAAACATAGAGAAGAGGGAGAGAGTGAGGAGCTTCAGGAATTAGAAGGCAAGTGTTCTTCAAGAGGTAAGAGAGTTTTTAGTTTTAATTTAAGTTCATAGTTTATGAGATAGAAATGCTAGAAATGTTGTTTTGATCATCAATCTTCCAAATCCAGTTTTATTTTCATGTTTTTATGGTTTCCATTGCATTCATTTCGAAAAATTGATAAAGAAGAAGTTATATCAAAATTTTTGGAAGATTAGGATCAAAATAGCGAAGCTCTGGCGAAATTTCCTCAAACAGTGATTTCTGGAGTCAGGGTTAAAAACGTCAGTATTTTATGATGAAGATGATGTTCTAAAATTCTGAGAAAATTCATGATGAACGTAGACGTCCAGGGCTTTCCAAATCTATAAAGAGTGTGTCATTTGAAGCTCTGTGCAAAAAGATAAAAATCTCAGAAGTTAGGCTAGTTTTTCTGTGCGAAATTCTGAACAGTATTTAAAAACGTGAAATCTGGGAATTATCCATGAGTTCTGGGTAAGTCCCAGTATTTTTCCTAGAAAATATACTTCTCAAGGATTCCGGAACATTTTACAGATCCTCATTTTGATTTTTCTAGAATTAGTTATGATTTTTCAAAGTTACCGAAAAAATCTGCCCAGAAAATGCTGCACCACGTTTTTGAAGAAATGTAAGGGCAAAATTATAATAATAAAGTCATTAAGGGTGGAATGGTAAATAGAGGTGGAAATATCTCTTAGAATGTTATTATAAGTGATATGGTGATATGTTAGGATATCCGAGAAGTCCAAAGCAGGAATCAAAGGTCGGATGTTTGACGACTATGCGGTAAAAGGTACGGACGCGTATTGTAACATTAACACTTATGCTTATGGTATGGTTATATATGATAATTGTTTTCACATGTTGATACTGTGTTTTGAAATTGCTCATGGATTTGAGTTGTATACGGGTTATAGTCTTGATAACACCGTTGAGTTTTCCTAGCGCTAAGGACATGATAGGCCATCGTGGCACTGGTTATGTGCAGACTTGGGTAACATACATATTGCAGTGGCTGTGTTATGTTACTTGCTGATATGGTTTTGAAAATTATACATGTGATTTTATCATTGTGATATCTGTCATATACTGTTTACATAAGCATGAGGTTAACCGTTACCTGAGGTCCAATGGGCATTGGACCTCAATCTTAATGAATAGTACAGGAAAGAAACCGGGATAGAGAAGATGCCGGAGGGTAGAGCCGTGAAGAGACAGCAGTCAAAGGCAAAGGTCGGTAGAAGTTATTAGGACTTAGCTTCTGGCTCGAATTTAACAAAGTTACTTTGAACAGTTTGGTGTTTAAGGCTGGATTAATCTATGTGGGAAGCCAATCAATCGCCGTATAAGTCGGTGAGGCCCCCATGATAGACCCCTACCTGGCCAATCTATTTAATTAACTGATGTTAGATTCCAAGTCATGGGTTTAGTTTAAAACTTTCTTTATCAGAGGATTGTATTTAATCTCTATAAATTGTATCACATGAATATTCCTTCAGGATATTTAATATATCAGCTTATGTCGGGTATCATCATATGTCTGGGCATTTTTATATCAGATACTCGTTGTCCGGATCTTAGCACACGCTATCAATTTCCGCAGTACACTAAGCTGTAGCATCTCAAACTCTGTCGTTTTTCTTAAAACTAAGTGTCGACCGACACGATTTTCGAACCTAGAATTTGGGATGTTACACAAGAGGTGGGGAAAGAAAGGAAAGGCCGCTGATCACAAAGAGAGTGGAGAAGAAACAGAGTAAAGTAGTGGACTAGAAACAATACAATGCATTTGTAATGGACTAGAAACAATACAATGCATTTGTAATGGGCACTTGTCTTTGGGAGAACCATACATTGCAAAAGTGAGTTGTTGGATTCCTTCTGTAGGTCTAGTTAGCCTACTCTCAATAATGAAAGTATAAATTTTTGGGAGAATTATATCCTAAAAGGTAAATATTACATTGGATAGGGGAAATTGTGGCCTTATAAAGCCTCTATTTCAAGAAAATCCACCTGAAGTGGACTCATGACAATATCCAAATTAAATGCCTTGTACTCTTTGTAATGATTTCACAACATCCATTAATATTGTCAATTGCATTGACTTATGTTTATTAAATCCCCACCTAATCACGCATATACGCACTAGGTTAGTGGTAGAATCTATTTTACATATTCAACAAGTTCATCAATTTATTCGAAATTTCAGCAAAATATGTGCCTATCACATCAAATCGCACCCTTCGTTTTCTTTAAGTTAAAGGAACAACTACGACCAATGTATGTATATATATGTATTTGAATATATGTATATAATGGCGATACAGTAAAGTGAGAAGATATGCTTCTGATTTTGATATTCCCAGTATCAGCAGCTTTTCTTTCTTGAAGGTCTAATACTGCATTACCCTCCTCCCAAGTATTATTGGTTACTGTCACATTATTATCACCATTTCTGGCGTGGGATGAAGAGAAGAAAAATGCACAAAAAGAAGAGGATAAATCACCCTTAACATTATTTGTTGATTATATATGAAGTTGGGATAAATCAATAGAAGAGCAAGATGGAGCAGGGCAAAATCATATTTTTGAAATACGAGACAAAGGGGCAGGAACTTGGTTTATTAGTTCCCATTCAATTAATAATTTATTCTAGTTTCTAGCGTATGGCCTCAGCCTATTATCCAAGGGAATATGTGATTCTTGTGAAGAATCTTCCCACTTGATGCCCAAAAATTTATATGGCCCATAAAGGACCGATTAAGGAATCACCTGGTGATGAATATAATTGACCCAATAAGAGATTTAAACAGGTATGATCAGGTTCGTCACTCATGAACATGCATGTGTATAGAGAAGCTAATCGCTGTGTGGCTTAGTTGGCACATCAATATTGATTTATATACTATCATTCCTATTTAAGTGAAACTAGTTTGGTTGGTGAAGATTCGAGTTTTGAAAGCAAAAAGGGTTGCTGGTTTGAAAAGGGATGCATTAGAATTTGAAACTATTCTAATGGCATTTTTTTTTTCCTTAAATATAATGGGCTTTGATTGGAATTACGTCTAGTAATTGCAATGAGTACAAGAAATGTGGTAAATTTTAGAGGCTCTGTTTATGTATATAATAGAAGCTTTGTTTTGGTATAAGAAATGATCTATTTTAGTATTCTCACCTTTGTTTTAGAGTTGCTTTTGGCGTTGGGCTTTATATTAAATCTTTTTAGGTAATGTGCTGAGATTTTTCAGATTGAAGCTTTAGTTATACTTGTTTCCTTAAGTCACCTCTTATCACGAACCAATTTTAATGTACTCCCTTTAATTTTTAATATAAAAATTTCCTAATTTACTCTATGGATGCTCCCTTTATAATAATTAAGAATAAGAGGGAATAGGGAAATTAAAGATGACTAGAGTATTAAAAAATATATATATTTTATGTTAAAGACTGAAGAGAGTACTTGAATCCTCCCCCCCCCCCCCCCCCCCTCTTTAAAGGAAAAACTGAATACTTGATTTCTGAACAGATTACGGGAAAGAAAGATCAGCTTAATTAAGCCTCTCATAATCCACTACTTTCGTATACATGAAGGTAGTGGATGATCAAAGGAGCAAAAATCACAGCCTTCTAAACCATAAGAGTTCCTAGCTCGAATATTAACACATTGACTCGCTTCTCTATGCAAAAGGTTAAGAGAGAGATATGCCACTCCATAGGGACAAATTAGAGAACTAACTCAATAATGTAAAAAAAAAAATGGTGATTTCTATCAAACGACCAAGAAAGTATTCCAATAGCCACACTACAATCATAGAAAGAAGAAAGATTTCTATCAAAAATTACAATTTGTTTATTTTTCTCATACAAATTCAATTTGTTGAGTGACGTAGAGCCTAAAAAATATAGCTATAAGAGGCTCTATCAAATTCATAATAGCATCATGCAGTAATGTTGTTTATGGAAATTTAGACATTGAAGGAGTAGCGCATTCACCTACCAAAATAACAATTAATTGTAATACAGTGTTTGACTTTACTTTCTTCATAAAAGAAGAGTCTAAGAGAAGATCTGAGATTGAAATATAATTAATGATAAGGAATTTTATAAGCTCATAAATTTATAATAGTAGCATATCTCAAGTGGCATTTCAAGCTCATACATTGTTACAATTAATTTCGACTTTTTCCCCAAGATCAAAAGCGTTTTTAATTTGATTTAGCTCCTTTAGCACACCCATCATGTTCATCCTTTCCTTCGGGAGTTCTGCTGAACAAGCAAGCCCAAGCTCAAATAGTGAAATTAGAGTCTTCTTATGGTTGGGATGCATAAAAGCCACCTCCTCCATCCTAACTTCACCTCCAGCTATTGTTGTCTGTTGAATTTGCCGAAGTAAAAGAGTTGTGTCCAAGATCTCTAGAAGATTGTGTGGAAATGCAACTTTGGCATAGCTATGAAGATTGTGGCCATCTCCAAAAATTAAGTCCGTTGGTCTTCTTCCGGTTAACATTTCCAAAATAAGAATACCAAAAGAATATACATCACCTTGTGTTGATACCTCAAAACTTATTCCATACTCTGAAATATGCATGTCGGACTATGGTTAATGTTCAAAAACTCACTGTATTCAAACTAAAGAAATAAAAAAAATTCATAAAAGAAATAGAGTTCACAAGAGCGTTAAGCCAAAACAATAATAAATTGTACCTGGAGGAGCATAGCCAATTGTCCCATGTATTCCATATGTGCTTATTTGCTTTTGAGAACTGCCACTGGGGGTGGCAAGAAGTCTTGCTAACCCAAAATCACCCACATGAGCCACCATATCAACATCAAGAAGGACATTGCTGGGCTTCAAGTCACAATGGACGATTGGTTGCTCATTTTCATAATGAAGATAATGTATTACAGAGGCAACATCATATATAACATTTAATCTCTGAAAAATATTCAATGTTGACCCATATTCACTTTCTTGATTAGGATGCAACCATTTTTCAAGGCTTCCATTTGACATGTACTCAAACACCAATGCCTTGAATTCTTCTCCCTTGTAGTCCATGCTTGAGCAACATGTTATAATTTTTACCAAATTCCGATGCCTTGTGTTTTTTAGTGCATTGCACTCAGAAATAAAACTCTTTTCAGCTCCCTTCTTTTGAAGGTTCAATACCTTTATTGCAACAAGTTTATATTATGATTCAAGCCTTCCCTTGTATACCGAGCCATAACTCCCTGATCCAATCAAGTTGTTGGAAGAGAAACCTTCAGTTGCAATGTGTAGATTTTGATATGACACCTTGGGAAATTGTTCAATTCTAGATGAAGCTGAAGATAATTTTTTGTTTCTTTCACACCACCAATAGAAAGAAAATAAAAACATCAATGAGATGGGAAAAGCTAAACAAATCACAATAATCATTAACTTCAAATTGTGTTTTGTTTCTATGTCAATTTTCTTAGGGCATGATGGTAAGTACAGCTTAGAAATACCTCCACAAAGATTGATATTTCCAATCACTGATATTGCACTTGAATTGCTGAAAACCCCTTCTGTTGGAACCTCCCCATCAAACAAATTGAAAGAAACATTTAAGTATTTGAGAGACATATTTTGTAGGTCGATCAGTAGTGATCCAGATAAGTTGTTTCGAGATATATCCAAATGTGTGAGGCCTCTCATTAAAGTTAGCGAAGGTGGCATGGGCCCATTGAAGGAATTTCCTTGTAAGTTAAGGAATTCCATACTTGTACACTCTCCAATGGTTTGAGGAATCTCTCCCGAAAGATTATTTTCAGAGATATCCAAAGTGCCAAGGTTTTTTAGCGTTCCTACCTCAATAGGCAAAGATCCATTCAATGAGTTGTGAGATAAGCTTAATAAAATGGACAAGGAGGGAAGTTTAAAAATCTGCAAAGGTATAGTACTACTAAGATTGTTTTCTGAAAGGTCTAAGTGTAGCAAATTTTTCATGTTTCCAATTGTGGTAGGAGTTTTCCCTTCAAGCATATTCCTTGAAATGTCTAGCTTAATCAGTTCACTAAGGTTTCCTAAGGAAGCTGGTATCTTTCCTGAGAGTTTGTTTCCATCCATAGCTAATAGTTTCATCGCACCTAAATTTCCAAAAGATATAGGAATGGTGCCTGAGAATTTGTTGTAATCAAGACCCAAGGTAGCTAAAAATGTGTACTTTCCAAAAATATCAGGAATAGTTCCATAGATCTGATTACCACCTAGGCATAGTTTAATGAGTTGGGTAGACAAATTTCCTATGGAGTTGGGTAAAATGCCTCCAAATTTGTTGCTACTCAAATCTAAAAATTCAAGTTTACTACAGTTTTTCAAATATGTCATGACATTAAGGTCATTATTTGAGCTGTTCCCAAAATTATTGGAATGGAAATTTAGCCACCATAGATCTTTTAGGCCTCCTAGATTGGGAACTTCTCCAAAAAACTTATTTGAAGAAATCTCAAAAGCTTGGAGTGAAGATGCATTTGTGATGGAATTTGGTATTGGACCAAAAATTTGATTACCAGTTATTTCAAAACGTCTAAGATTTGGAAGGGTGGAGAACATGTTGTTTGGAAGTTGAGTGCCATTGAGATGATTTTCTCCTACTGATATCAAAGTGAGAGATGATATATTGAAAAGTGAAGAAGGAAGAGCACCAGACAAACTATTGTCCGACGCTACAAAAAATGTCAACTTCTTCAAGTGGCCTATCTCTTCCGGTATGCTTCCTTCCAAATTATTTCTGCCTACTGCAAGAATGGTAAGGGAAGTAAGATTCCATATAAATAATGGAATTTCTCCAGTTAAATAGTTGATAGGAAGATGCAACAATTCAAGCTTATGAAGAGCACCCAGCTGATATGGTATTGTGCCAGTAAGACTATTCCTACCCAAACTCAAGACCCTCAATTCAGTGCAACTCGTCAAGTTCCACGGAATCTCTCCTATCAATGTGTTGTTTGAGAGCCATAATTGCTCTAACCTGAACAAACGTCCCAGCTCTGGTGGGATTTCTCCATGGAAATTGTTGTCTACGAGGGAGAGATTTCTCAAGAAAGAGAGATTGCCAACGTGAGGTGATATGGTCCCATGCAGATGGTAACCTTCTAGATTCAACTCAGTGACTCGTTGATACTTGTGGCCACATGTGATTCCAGTCCAGCTGCAGAAGTGATTCGAGCTGTTCCAAGAGCTCAAGATTTCATCAGGATCAACAGTTATTGACTCTTTAAACTTGAGCAATGCCAAATAATCAGTCTCATTTGATGTAGCTCTAACATGCTTGAAGCAAAGGGAGTTTGTGTAGCAGATGATAAAGATTAATGGTTGAAGGTAGTATTTGGAAAGAAAAGAAAATGACATGGAGGCAAAAGCCATGGTTTTGCTGAAGAGCATGAATGGTTTTTTGCTGATTCATATATTGAAATGGTGCTGCTTTTATAGGTGCTTTAGTTTGTTCTTAATTACAAGTAGTGAAAGGGACACATGTTGGTCAAGACATGCACAGTGATATGTTCGATTGGAACATCTTTTGAATTGTTCTGCTGCACAAGTTGTTCCAAGAGCTCAAGATTACGTTAGGATCACGCGGTATTAAATTTATTCTTTAAACTTGATCAGTGCCACGTAATATGTCTTGTTTGTAAATGTAGAAGATGATAAGGATTAATACATCTATGTATTTGGATTGTAATGAAAACGACAGGCCAACAAAAAATTATAACGTGGTTGAGTTGAGGAACTGAAGTTGATGAATTGGAAATATGCCTGACATTCTAATAAACTCCCTCTGGTCACATATTGAATTTAATTACATTAAGTTAGTTAGTTAAGGTAAATAATGTAACATGATTTTTCTAAAACATTATAATCATCTTCTTTATTTCCCTCAATTTTTCTTTTACTTAATTATGATTGATGGAGCATTAATAGGAGTATATTCACAAAAGATTAGCAAATATGATAAATAGGTTTTACATATAGGACTGAACAAACTCCACAATTAGGTCATAGATTCGATCATTCATATATATATACAAGTCTTCTGATCTTTAGCATTGTTTTCCGAAAAATTAGATCTCGGATTATATAATATACAAGTCTTTTTTTTTTTTTTGCATAAAAAAAAGGTTTAATAAAAAGTAGAAATATTTTGAATTGTAAATTATGATTTGTATTCCTTTATAATATCCTTAAAATTACTAAAAGAAATAAACTTAATCAAAGAAGAAAATTACAGAATTGATAACGGATGGCAAATTAATCATACCCAATATATTATAAATATAATATAATACAATATAGGGATTAATGCTTCTATGTATTTGGACTGAAATGGGAACGACAGGGCAATATAATATAAGGATCAATGCTTCTATGTATTTGGACTGAACAGGGAACGACAGGGCAATACAAAATTAACACTTGGTTGCGTTGAACAACTGTAAGCGAAGTGTAGATGCCTGACATGCTGAGATACACACACACTCCCTCCTATGAGTTCAATACTTAATAAAAAACATTTTCTCAAACAGCCTTGTCCAATACATGGTTGTTTGTTTATTGACTCTTCTGCATATTTAATGTAATACCTGAAATTTTTTTTATCTTAAAATAAATAATATACCTTAAATATTCTATGTGCATAAATAATACCGGTTGAAAATAGGTGAATTTGTGGTCTCAAAACTAGTGTCATAATTACCTTATTTCCAAAGGTGATTTCTCATGTAATTAGGAGAAATAAAGAGCTAAAAATCCCTAAATGAATTTGTGGGTTATAAAATACCCTGAGAATATTATGATAAATCCTGGGAGGCAACTAAATATTTATTAAAAATTAGAGAGTATGTTGTCTCTAATTTAGATAATTTATGAGATTATTTTCCTTAGGAAATAATAAGGCAAAATTAAATATCATTTTGGGGAACATAAATTGCCCCATGATTTTTAATATTTTGCATGATGCATAAATTATCAATATCAGTAAAATAGTTGTGAGATAATAATTAATCTCAATTAATAAAATTGTCAACAATTGGTAAGTGATTAATTAAATAATTAATGGCTAATTGTTTGGACATAGATAAAGGAAATAACCAAAGTTAGTTATATGAAACCTCTAATTTGATATTAATAAACAATGGACGGTCAAGATTAGCATAAAGAATGTTGCTAATTAATTAATAAAGATTAAGAAAAATATTTTGAGATTTAGTACATAAAGATCCCTAATCCTAAAAGAATTGTCAAGTTCGTGATTAAGGCACTAATTAGGTTTGAAAAATCAAATTAGATAAATTAATAATTATTAAGGGTTAAGATGTAATCTTGAAAAGCAAAAATCAAAGGTTAGGATTATTCAAGTAATTTTAAAAGCCTAAATCCATGTAATTACTTATGGGCCAATAGGGAAATTTTGTGGAAAATAAATATAAGATAAATGGAATATTATAATTAAGTAAAATAGGAAAAAATAATATATATGTATATGTTTGTGCTAGCCGAAATTTTGGTCAAAGAAGAGATAAGCATTAGGCAATTAAAAATCTAGAAATTGAGCTTACAACCACATGTGCAATTGAAGTCATAAAGGCATGGAAGAGGATAGAGAGAAAAGGGGTGTAGGTGGCATTTTTTTGTAAGAGGTGTAAGGTCAAGATTTAAGCTTCCTAGTTAAGTTAAATCCAAGGGTTAGAATTGGATTAGAGTTGCAAGGAAGTTAATGCATGGTTGGCTATAAATAGGAGGCTTCATGCTTCATTTTTCTTCACACCAAATCACACTTCAAGAAAGGTGATTTCTAAGTAGGAGAGGGAGGAGGAATCTTGAAGCAAGAAGGAGAGTCTTCAAGAGGTAAGCTCTAGCATTTAAATTTCTAGTCTTTAGTTTTTATAAGTTCTTAGTATAAATGTTAGTTTAATCTAGAAAATTAGAGAATAAATTCCTATACTTGTTTTTAGGCCTCATTGCATTGAAAAATGCCTGAAGAGGTAAAAATATGGTAGGGAATAATTTTTGGGAAGCAATGGATTAATGTTATAAAAGTTGTAGGATTTTTGGTATTAAAATTCTGTGCAGCCAGCGAAATTCATGACATTATTTTATGTATGAAATGAAGTTATAAAATCATGAAATTTTCCAGAGAGAAAGAAGACATGTAGGGCTTTCCAAATATACCTAGAGTGTGTCATTCTGAGTTTTGTGCTAGAAGATAAAAATTCTGGAAATAAGGCTACGTTTTCAGGGAAATTTCTGGGCAGCGTTAAGAAAAATAGAAACTGGGAATGATTCTTCATGTTCTAGGTTCTTGGAATATTTTTCCTCAAAAATAGACATCCTAAGGATTTCTGAGAATTTTACGGATCCTCTTTTCAATTTTTTTAGAATTAGTTATAATTTTTCAAAGTTAGACGAAAATCTACCCAAAATGCTGAAATCAGTGTTTTCCGAAAATTTAGGGGATAAATTGGAAAATAAATCCACCAAGGGTAAAATGGTCTTATATAGCCAAAATATCTCTTGAAATAATATTTGTGAATTAATAGAGATGATATTACCCTTATAGGATATCTGTGATCGCAATCTGTCGAAACGTACCGAAAATCATCAACGAAGGTACGTTTGCGTACTGTAACACTAACTCTGATACTTATTGTATGCTTATATATGATAGACAACTATACAAGTGATTTGTATAGATAACTTTACATGTGATGTGTATTGTTAACATGGATAACTATACATGTGAATTGTATAGATAACTGTACTTGCGATGTGTATTGTTAGCATAGATAACCTTACATGTGATGTGTACAGTGGATATATTAATCTTGCATCTGCTATATACTTATGTGTTGATTAATGTTGTGATGTCATACATATATTGTTTACATAAGTATGAGGTTAACCGTTACCTGAGGTTCGATGCATAGACCTCAGCTCTTAATATAGCTTCAGGATCAGGAGGACTGAGCACCAAAGATAAGGGCAAGCAGCATGCTTAGAGTGTAACATCCCAATTTTCAAAAGCGGAATAAATTAACTTTTCATTTAAAATCATTTCAAACCATCAGAGTAGACCATTTGAGCGGAAGAGTATGTGTTATTTGTATTTCAAAATGCCATAAGTCTGGCGGGGTACAATAGCGGTAAGAAAACCGAGTATCTCAAAAGGACTGTACAACAACAAAAGGATGGCTACTGCCAGAACAACTGCGGGAAGTCTTCCGCCGGGTCTCTAAGCATGCTGCTTTCCCTTTTCCTCCGACACCGGTTCTCCCGACCCTGATGCTATGTAAAGAGCTGAGGTCCCATGCATACGGACCCCAGGTAACGGTTAACCTCATATTTACATATATGGTATAAAATCACAGCAATTGGTTCACTTCCAAACATGTCACTCCCAGTGAAAACAAATATATCACTCCCAGTGTATGCAGATGTACATCTATCCTTTAATAACAACATGTACTCAAACAGCACACTACAACATGCACACAATACACATAGCACATATACACATACTATAAATATCATAGTTAGTGTTACAGTACGTGAACGTACCTTCGTTGACGAGCGTTTAGTACGTCGACGATAAAATGCACTTTTGATGGAAAACAGCGAAACGACAGCGAAATGACAACGGAACAAGATTACTGATATCCTATAATGATAATATCACATTTATCAATATTTGATATCATAACAGGCATTTTAGGTACAAATTACCATTTTGCCCCTGATCCCCTAATCGGCGGAATTTCGCCAGTACTTCGCTATCTTGACCCTAATCTTCCAGAATTTCCACATATCTCTAACTCTATGATGGTTTTCGAAATTAATACCTTAATTACCCCTAGAACATGATTTCTAAACATACTTGGAAGATTAAAGATCAATCTAGCAGTTCTACTACAACTACCGAAAGAGACACTAAAACTAAAGACTAGGGACTGAAGAACTTACTCAGAGTTTTGCTATGAACTTCTTACTCCTCTTCCAGAGCTTCTCTCTCTAACTTCTCTCTAAGATTGTAAGTGAATTGGTGAAGAATAAAGAGGAATGATGACCTATTTATAGAAAAGCCCAATGGCATTTTCGTAATTCCTTTGAACTTTGTCTGATCAGTTTCTGGCCGTTAGATCGCACTTCTTGGAGGTGGCAAGATCTTGGCCTTACACCTCTCAAGGATGATGTCATCCCTGCTGCATCATCAAGTCTTATGTCATCTTGCTTTATCTGATGAATTCCCGGTTCGGTGCCCCGATCACGAGATTCCGTAGCACCTTAAAATTCCGGAAGCAGTACCCTGAAGGTCTTTGCTTCCTCTTCAAGAATACTGGGTTTTCCTAACCTTATACTCTCAGTAAGGGCATTCCGTTATCTGCCGAAAATCCTCGGTTTTCGTGTCCGATCTCAGAAATAATTTTGGTCGGTACTAGCTTCTAGATAAAAATCCACTGACCAATAATATATTCTGGTTTTTCCTAACTCATTCCCAGAATCTCACAACGGAATTACTTTCTATCCGTGGTCATTTATCCTGTTCATTTTTCCTCTGATTATTATATTATTATCTAATTAACACATGTTTTAATTATATTATTATTTTATTTAAGATCTTCTTTCATATTTTATTTTATTATATTTTTTTTTCTTTTTTTTTTACTACACACACACATGCACAACACTTAGGCACACACACACTCACAACTCACACATACTCACAACTCACAAATATCTCCACCTTCTCTCTCTCTTTATTTATGTCTAAACAATTAGCCATTAATTATCTAATTAATCATTTACTAATTTTTGACAATTTTCTTAATTAGTAATAATTATTATCTCACAACTATTTTACTGACGTTGGAAATTTATGTACCATGCATAATATTAAAAATCATGGGGTCCAATATGGTCCCCCAATACTTTTAGATTTTTCTCCTGTAATTTTTCCAAGGTAATAATTTAATAAATTACCTAAATTAGAGACAACATAGTTTCCAATTTTTAATAAATATTTAGTTGCCTCTTAGGATTTTATCATAATTTTCTCAGGGTATTTTATAACCCATAAATATTTTAGGGACCTATTTACAAATTATCTAATGTTTTAGGGACCTTTTCGCGCATTATTCAATCTTAGGAGAAATTGTCCCAATAACAAGATGAATTCAATACAAGGTGTTTGAGACCTCATATTCACCTATTTTCAATAGGTATATTCTACAAATTTATGATATTTACCCTACGTCAAATTTTAGGGTATTACATAGAGTCCCGGTCGAAGAATTTCTTTTTGGACTTGTATTACCACATTAGTAAATATTCAGACCTTTTGTACTGTTGTATAAGCAACTAGGTACCTCAACAGGATGTTTATCAGATACTCGCTCTTTTAAATTGCTCCGATGCTCTACTCTAATGAAAGTACCTTATTCCGCTTTTGAAAAATGGGATGTTACATTTAATTTCACATGAATAAATATTTCTCGTAAAGAAGTAAAGTGTTATGCTCAATTCAAATGTACCACAGGCTAACATTTTTTTTTTTTTTTTGTGTGGTTAATTTAAGAGGATCATCATTATTTTATTTACACTTGTTAACCAAACAGATTAGAGAGACATCGTAAAGAATAAAAAAGATGAAGTTAGTAGAAGAAAAGAACCCTCAACAACCACGAAGCACTCATGTAGGAGGAAACTTAAATAAGCAAGGAGACAAGACAAATATGGTCCATCACAATATTCAATAGGATTAATATTTTTTTTTTAATAAATGCCAGGTGTTCCACTAGCCAAGGAAAAAAACATAGTTGGAGGACCCAATCATTTCGTATATCTATATACTTAAATACATCCACATGAAAACATGATAAGCAAAATAGAGTCTCAGGAAATTATGTCAATTTTTTCAAAAAAGTAATAATTATAAAAACTAGTATGACAAAAAAAAAAAAAACTCCATTTGGTCCTAAATGAGACGTAGTAGATTTTTTTTCTAGAAAGATTTAGGAAAGTAAATAAATTACTTAATGATATCATATATATTGTGTATTATTAGATTATATAGGAGTTTGTTAGTCAAATAAATTAATTTAGAAAAAAGTATAAATATAAAATTCTAAAGTAATTTAATTAGTTTCTTTAATCTCTCTAAAAAAATAAAAAAAAAATTATATTTAAAATTAGAGGAAGTATAATCATAGCAGAGTCTATTACAAGTGAGTAACATGTAACAACAAGATTTAATATTTACTTAATTGAATTAGATTAAGTAAGTTAGTTAATATGATACACATTTTCTCAAACAGCCTAGTCATATTTCCTAATTCCATTTCTCTCTGTCTCTTCCTTAATTGTTATTGAGGGAACATTAATATAGGTAAATTAAGAAAATATTGACAAATATAAAAATTATGTCTTATATTTAACACTTAGATAAACTCCATAAATATGTTTTGTATTAAGAACCGGATATATAATATATAAGTCTTCTTATCCCTAGCATTAATTTCCAAAAATGTAGAAGGATAAATATTTTGAATTAAAAATTATCATGTGCATACCTTTATAATATCCATAAAAATGATAGAAATAAATTTAAACAGAAAATAAAATTACATCTTTGACAACAAACGGAAAATTAGTCATGCCCAAATGCCCAATATAATATAAATAACATTTAAGTATAATTCAATCAGCCGCCCATTTATGCAGGCCAAATAATATATTTTTCTTGGTCCAAAAATATATGGGTACCAAAAAAATATTATTTGGCCTGCATAGATGGTGATTGATTGAATTATACCTAATATTAAATTATCCATTGATAACGGACGGAAAATTAATCATGTCTAATATAATATAAATAATAATAATAAGGTATGTATGACGTATCTGCAAACAAACTATAAACATATTGTTACGAAAAAATAAAAAACTAGAATCATACATGTAATAACAACTTTACATATCATCAAGAAAACCTTCAATAAAAGTCATTAGTTAGAGGATTTTTATTAATTAGTTAGAAAATTTTATAGTTAGTTAGACATATCAATGCTATGATGAAACATGAATGCTGAAGGTGATCATAAAAAGCATATCAAGAGTTGCATCTGAGGCGGACAAAGAAGACCTCAAAATAGTGACTCCTGTTTCAACAAAATTCACAGTACAAAATTTCCACCAGAATTCTGGGCTGGAAAGGCAGCCATTTAATTGTATTCATAATCTAACCAACTTGATTAGAAGAAAGCATATCAAATTCATTAATCAGCTTATCTCTTATATGACAGATAGAAAAAGGTCACCGTTGAAATACCAAGTGCGGTAATCATATGCGTTGGCCAAAATAGTTTCTTGTGATATTTTGTATTACAATAAACTATTTTTTTTTTAACAAATTTTAGGAGTGGGCCACCCCTAGCTCCTTCTAGCTCCACCCCTGTTTATAATATCCTTAAAAATACTAAAAGAAATAAACTTAATCAAAGAAGAAAATTACAGCTTTGATAAGGGATGGCAAATTAATCATACCCACTATATTATAAATAAAAATATAAGGATTAATGCTTCTATGTATTTGGATTGAAATGGGAACGACAGGGCAATACAAACTTAACCCTTGGTTGCGTTGAAAAACTGAAAGTGACGAAGTGTAGATGCCTGACGTTCAGATATATATATATATATATATATATATATATATATATATATATATATATATATATATATATATATATAAACTCGACACATATGTTCTATATTAAGGGCCGAAAGGATCATAACAAGTAAAATTTAATAAAAAGGAGAAATATTTTGAATTATGAATTATCATGTGTATAACTATATAATATCCATAAAAAGGATAAAAATAAAATTAATCAAAGAAGAAAATTACAACTTTGATAACAGACAGCAAATTAACCATACCCAATATAAATATTAGAAAAATTTAGAATAAAGGACCTAGAGAAAAAGATATTTATGGAGAATGACCATAAAATTATAATTATTTAGAAGGACCAAATATAAAAATATAAAATTAAAAGTACTAAAATGCCGTTAATAAAATCTTCTACATTTCCTCATACATTCTCTTCCACATTCTACTTTTGAAATTCATACAAACTTCTAAATTTTATTAAATTAAATAATATTTATCTCATTTTTCATTTTTCACAACTTGAATAGATATCTATGAAAAAAATTGAGCATTCTTCAATTTATAAAATTATAATTTTTAAAAAATAAAAAATATAATTAAAAATAGAATTATAATTTTAATCAAAGTCAAGGTCTTTAATAATTTATCATGTATGTTAAACCAAGAAAGTTTATATGATTTATATTTTAGAAGAAATTTAAGTTGGTTAAGAAATTCATGAAATGTTAATAAATTTAGGAATATAATTAATTAACCTTTCATATCCTACAAATATGAAATGAGTTTAGTTTTAAATTTTATAAAAATAGCTTAATTGATATTAATGCTGATAATATATATTGGGCAACTTTATGAAACAAATTGGTGAAAAATACAAATTAAAAAAAAATATGAGTTTATTCATTGTTAATTAAATAATGTATAGGAAATTTTTATTTAAAAAAAAAACACAACATGAACATATCATAATGGGAAATTTTAGTTTAACTTTAGTTATTTTTTTAATTATGAACACAAGAAATAATACTGGATGTTTGATTAGGGCCATTTTAGTAATTTTAAATTTATATTATGATATGTGGCCATTCTAAGTAATTATAATTTTTATAGTTTTTTTATAATAAATATTATTTTTTCTTGGTCCTTTACTTTAATTTTCCCTAAATATTAAGTATAATTATGCATGCCAAGGAATTTTTTTTTGGTCCAAAAAAATATCATCTGGCCTGCATAAATGGGTACCAAAATAATATTATTTGGCCTGCATCCATGGGTGACTGATTGAATTATAATTAATATTAAGTTGCATGGATAACGGACGGCAAATCAATCATTCCTAATATAATAAATATTAATAATAAGGTCATCCATCTATGACGTATATGCATGCAAACAGACTATAAACATAATGTTGCGGAAAAACAAAAACTAGAATCATTCATGACTCTCGCAATCATAAGCAAGGACTTCCTGAGGATTAGCAGCAACTTTACATGTAATAACAACTTTACATAATATCAAGAAAACCTTCAATAAAAGTTATTCGTTAGAGGAGTTTCATTAATTAGATAGCAAATTTTGGATTTGACTTTCCTCCTATACCCCTTACCATCATTTTCCTTCCTTTTTATTCTTGTATTATTGGATTAAGACCTCAATAGTTCAGATATATCATCTTTTTTTATCATCATTTTCCCTCATTTTCCGTTATAATAATATTTTAATTATATGATAAATCTAGACCGTTGAGATCTTAATTCAATGGTACCAAAAAAAAAAAAGGAAAAGAATGGTAAGGGGTATAGGAGAAAAGGAAAATTCAAAAATTTTATAGTTAGTTAGATATCCTAAGAGGAAAAAATTAATGCTTAAAACGATACAAGCTATATATGATGAAGGTGATCATATAAATAGCATATCAAGAGTTGCATCTGAGGCAGGCTCCTTATCAGTTCAATCTCCCTAACTGCTCCTTATCAGTTCACTCTCCCAAACTATTCACAGTACAAAATTTCCGACAGTAATTCTAGGTAGAAAAGGGGTCGAGTAAAGATCTTTGCTCCTGCAGAATAAGATCACCCACCGTTGAAATACCAAGTGGGGTAATCATCCACGTTGGCCAAAATAGTTTCTTGTGATATTTGTATTACTATCTCCAACCTTTAATATAAGAGAATTAACTTTTTTTTTCATAGGTATTAAAGAAGCTAATTAAATTACTTTAAAAATAGTTATATTAATTGTTTTTTCTTCAACTTAATTGTTTGACTTATAAATTAATATAGAATCTAATAATATACAACATATGCTACCATTAAGTAGTTTATTTAATTTTCTTAATCTCACCAAAAAAAAAAAAAATCAACTAACTCTCATATGGTGGACTGGAATGGAGGTAGTATCTTGCAAGGTTTAGGTTAGTTTCTTTTTTATCATGTGCTCTCTTCTATGAAAATAAATCTATAGTTTCATCTGAGAGAGAGCGGGGGTGGGCTACAATCATTAAAAAAAAAAATGGAGGGTTTGATCGGCTCATTCTGATCAACAGCTCAAATTTGGTTCAAATGCAATGGGTCTATTATGTGAAACGTAACTGGCCAAATAAATAATCATTGGCCAGCAATTTTAAAAATATTAGTTACTTCATGTAATTACATTAAATTTATTAACAATTCACACGATTTTTTTTTTTGTCAAAGTTACCTGACCATGCTCGCTTAATTTCTTTTCTCCTAATTAATTAAATGTGCAGTAATTAAGAGCGTTTTTCTGAAATAAAAAATAAAAAATAATGTAGTATATATTTGGGAAAAAAAATCTTATTAAAAGGATCAAGTCAAAATTTCCAAAAGATTCCTATAATATTATCATAAGGAATAAATTACTTTATAGTTTTCTTTTTACTAATATTTAATTTAATTAAATAAAAATAAGTAAATGAGAAAATGAACTCTATGTTTCGTACACAAATGCTAAAAAAGGATAAAATTAAATCCATTGCTATAGCCCAAATTAACAGAAAGAAAGCATTAACAGGGGAAGTGACGGAAGTCAACGATGTTGGGTACTACATAGAGTTAATTGCTCAAAAGAGGGACGGCTTAAAACAGAGTGGAACGAGAGAGGCCCATCCAAGTAAATATTTATTGCATTGTGTAACACCTTCCTCTGAGTCCCTTATCAGAGTTGTTTAGTCATTTAAGAATCACACATGACCCAATAGGTACCCTAAAAAACACAAAAAGCTTAAAACCTGTAGCTTTGGCAGGTAAACATCTCAGGGCATTCAGTTATACAATGGCCCTAGTTTCTAAATGAAAGTAAATATACTAATTAATCATTTATGCTCAACCACAACTACTATCTATCAACTATATATAAACATGTTCTTGCCATTTTCACATATGGCACTTATCTTTAGGCTATTACATCCTTGACTCTCCTCCTTGTAAAGGGTATTTACAAGCCAAAATATATAATACATGCATATTTAACTTTAATATCATAATAAATATAACTTAACATACAACAGAGCTTATATATACAACAAAATAGCATATTCTCCAACTCCATCCACTTCAGTCTTCACTGACTACTATACCCTTACCCTTAACAATACTTGCCTTAATTGTATATCATGGAAGAAAGGGATGAGATTTGGGGAAATCTCGGTAGCAACTACTTTTCATTATGTAAATCATACAAGGTTAATAACTATGCATGTAAAAAACAAGCCATAGAGAACAAGACCTTGCGAGTAATTGAGCTGAAAAACTAACTCATGCACGTATATCTTAGTGATAACTAAATAGAATAACTAACTAGTGCACAATCTCTTGCAAATAGATAAACTATATAAATAACTTGTGCACATTCATCTTACAAATTTACAAATGGATAAAATGAATTTTTTTTTAAAAAAAAAAACTAGTGCACATACTAGGCAGATAACGGCTATGCCGATTTATCTGCTGCACATAGCCATGGAAAATATCTATGCAAGGAAAGTTTACATGTTCTCATGCTTAATGACAGCAAAATGGCACAAACAACCAATACACAATAACATAAGAGGAAAAGAGTCACTACCTATTGTAATTGCTTCCAAATTACCTTTCTACCTGCTTCTCTCCTTTATGATTTCGTTATGGGCCGGCTTGGACAATTATAAATACCTAACATTTATGTAAGGGTAGGTTAACACTTTAACCATTCACAACTTATAACTTATATAAACTCCTACCAAATCTTAGTTTTAAAGAAACTCTACCCTTTATGAAAGTGGTTGGTCATCTTGGATAAAAAGATATGTGAATATATACCTCAATGTGTAATACCCGGATAACTATTATCCGGAGTATTATGTCATAATAATAAGAATGTTCATCTATGATGATTATGGTCTCAAAATATTGTATAATTAGTCTATTTTCAAAGGAAAATACTAAGGAAAATTATGAAAAATTCTGAAAGACATGGAACAATTATTAAAAATTTAGGAAGCATATTATCCTTAATTTAGACAATTTAATAAATTATTTCCTATGAAAATAAAAAGAAGGAAAATTAAAGAGTATTCTAAGACTAAAATTGAGTCTATGATTTTTGATAATTTGCATGGAGCTTAAATTATTAATGTCAATAAAATTGTTGTGAGAAAATGATTAGTTTTTATTAAGAAAATTATTAGAAATTATTAAGGGAGTAATTAAGTAATTTTCAGAATTTTATAAGATTATAGAAATTTAGGAAACATGAAAATAAAATAAATATAAATAATTATTATTAAGGGCCGAAATTTTTGGCCAAATTAAATAAATAATAATGGTTAAGATATAATCTTAAGAAGTAAAGATCAATGGCTTAGGATTATTCAAGAAATTATAGAAGCCTAAATTCATGTAATTGCTTATGAACCAATAGGAAAATTTTGGGAAAAAATAAATGCAAGAAAAATGGGATATTTGATTAAATAGGAAGGAAAAGATAATAAATATATATATATGTGTGTGAGTCAACCGAAATTTTTAGGGGGAAAAGATAAGGATGATGGAAAATTAGGGGGAAAAGATAAGGATGATGGAAAATAATAATAATATAAGAATAAGACATGTGTTAATTTAATTAAATAATATTATATTAATAAAAAGTGAACATGATAAATGACCATGGATAGAAATAAAATCCTAGCTAGAAAACCATGAACTAGGTTACTAGGACCAGAGTATATTATTGATCAGTGGATTTTTATCCAGAAGTTGGCGCCGGCAGAAGTTATTTCTATAACCGGTAGCGAATACCGAGGATTTTCGGTAGATAACGGAATGTCCTCAATGAAAGTATAAGATTAGGAAAATCCAGTGTTCTCAAAGAGGAAGAAAAGACCTTCAGAGTGTTGCTTCCGGAATTTTGAGATTTTCCAAGATTACGCGATTAGAACACCGAACCGAGAGCTTTATCGGATAAAAGCTCATAAAGCAAGATGACATAAGCATGATGATGTCATCATTTTTCTCTTTGGGGGAGGGGAAGGTCGGCCAAGATGTGTATGGCCAAGATCAAGCCACTTCAAAAAAGTGCGATCCGACGATCAAAATTCAACCAGACAAAGTTCAGCGAAATTACGAAAATGCCATTGGGTTTTTCTATAAATAGCCACCCTTTCATTTAAAATTCTCACACCAAATCCTCTTGAGGATTTCAAAACTTGGGAGAGGAAGGAAGAAGGAGGAGTCCGGAGAAATTTATAGCGAAGCTCTGAGTAAGTTCTTCAGTTCTTAATCTGTAGCTTAAGTAGTTTTTTTGGTAGTTATAGTAGTCTCCAATTTTTCTAGATAACTTAGATATCATGTTTTAGGAATAAATATGATATTTATCATAGAAATATCTTAGAGAAAAATTTATAGCAAAATTTGAGAGTTTAAAGTCAAAATAGCGAAGCTCTGGCAAAATTCCACTAAGTGGTCAAACTAGGGGCAAAATGGTAATTTGTACCTAAAATGCCTATTATGATCTTAAATATTCATATCGGTGATATTATCCTTATAGGATACCCGAAATCATGAATCGCTATTTCCGCTGTTTCTGCTGTCTCCGCTGTCATACCGTCGTTGTACCGCCGTCAAGCGTACCACAATTCTACCGAAGTGCCCAGAATCGTCAACGAAGGTACGGATGCGTATTGTAACCTTAACACTTATGCTACTCATATACTATATGTGATAGACATGCTTATATACTGAAGCTCTGTCTAGGGTTGTCGGTATACATATAGCTTTATACGGGTTATAGTCTTGATAACGCCGTTGGGTTTTCCTAGCGCTGAGGACACGATGGGTCGTCGTGGCACTGGTTATGTGCAAACATTATGTGGGGCTTTACATACTGCTGTGTGCTTATGTTCTGCCAATATGTGATCATGCAACTGCTGTGTGCTTATGTAGTGATATACTGCTGTTATGTGATTATGTACATGCTGTTATCCATATACTGTCTTATTTGAGCATAAGGTTAACCGTTACCTGAGATCCAATTGGGAATTGGATCTTGTAATACCCGAATAATTACTATATGGATTATTATGTTACCATAATAAAAATATCCATTTATGATGATTATGGTCTCAAATAGAGTATAATTGGTCTATTTTCAAAGGAAGGTACTAAGGAAAAATTATGGAAAATTCAAAAAAACATGGAATAATTATTGAAAATTTAGGAAATATATTATTCTTAATTTAGACAAATTAATAAAATATTTCATATGAAAATAAAAAGAAGGAAAATTAAAAAGTATTTTAGAATCAAAATTGATTCTATGACTTTTAATATTTTGCATAAGGCTTAAACCATTAATGTTAATGAAATTGTTGTGAGAAAATAATTAATTCTAATTAATAAAATTATTAGGAATTATTAAAGGATTAATTAAGTAATTTTCAGGAATTTTATAAGATTAGAGAAATTTAGGAAACATAAAAATAAAATAAAATAAATATAAATAATAATTATTAAGGACCAAAATTTTTGGCTAATTAAATAAATAATAATGGTTAGGATATAGTCTTAAAAAGTAAAGATCTATGGTTTAGGACTTTTCAAGAAATTATGAAAGCCTAAATCCAAGTAATTAGTTATGGAATAATAGGAAAATTTTGTGGAAAATAAATATAGGATAAATATAATATATGTGGTTAAGGAAAAAATATATATATATATATGGTGTGTTGGCCGAAATTTTAGGGGAGATAAGGATGAAGAAGATATTTGATTATAATAGTAATATAGGTTTAAGCAAGTGATAAATAAATAATAATTAAAAGTGGACAAGATAAACGAGAATAGATGGAAATAAAATCCTACATAGAAAACCGTGACCTAGGCTTCTAAAGTCAAGGTATATTGTGAACGAGGGAATTTTTATCTCGAGATGGCCGGTCTCCGAAGTCATTTCTGTAACCGATGGAGTGATTTGGAGATCCGAATAGGAAGATATTTTGTATAATTAAAGCAGATAGCCAAAAGGAGAACCGATAGAAAATAATCCCGTGTTGGGAATCTGGGGATAAGTGGGGAAAAACCAGAGTATAATGTTAATCAGTGAATTTTTGTCTCGGAGTTAGTACCGGACAACATTATTTCTGTATCTGGGTACGAATACCGATGATTTTCAGCTGATAACGGAATGTCCTCAGCGGGATCAGAAACTGAGTTAATTTAGATAATTTGAAAGAGGAAGAAAAGACCTTCGGAGTGTTGTTCCCGGAATTTTAAGTTTCTACGGAATTCCGCGATCAGGACACCGAACCAGGAACTTATCAGATAAAGCAAGAGGATAAGGTTTGATAATGCAGCTAGGATGAGGTCAGCAATTTTGTCTTTTAGGGGGGCAAGAAGTCGGCCTAATAGGTGTAAGGCCAAGATCAAACCACCTAGCAAAAGTGTGATCTTACGGTCAGAATTCAACCAGACAAAGTTCAACGAAATTACGAAAATGCCATCCGGGTTTTCTATAAATAGCTTCCTTTCCTCTTCATTCTTCACCAATTCACTTACAATCCTAGAGAGAAGTTAGAGAGAGAAGCTCTGGGAGAAGTTCATAGCAAAGCTCTGAGTAAGTTTTCGGTCCCTAGTCTTTAGTTCGGTAGTTCTTTCAGTAGTTATAGTAGAAATGCTAGAGTAGTCTTTAATTTCTCAGGTTAGTTTAAATATCGTGTTTTAAGAATAAATATGATATTTATTTTAGAAATATGTTAGAGGAAAAATTATAGCAAAAATTTTGAAAGTGTAAAGTCAAAAAAGCGAAGCTCTGGCAAAATTCCGCCAAAAAGTCAAACTAGGGGCAAAATGGTAATTTGCACCTAAAATGCCTGTTATGGTCTTAGATGTTTGTACCGGTGATATTATCCTTATAGGATACCCAGAATAACGAACCGCTGTTTCCGCTGTCACCGCTGTCAAATCACCGTCATACCGCCGTCAAACGTACCACAACGCTACTAAAGTGCCCAAAATCGTCAACGGAGGTACGGACGCGTATTGTAACCTTAACACTTATGCTGCTCATATTCATATATATGGTAGACATGTTTATATACTGAAACTCTGTCGTGGGTTGTCAGTCATACATACAGCTTGTTACGGGTTATAGTCTTGATAACGCCGTTCGGTTTTCCTAGTGCTGAGGACACGATGGGAGATCGTGGCACTGGTTTATGTGCAGACATAGTGTGGGGCTTTACATATTGTTGTGTGCTTATGTTCTGTCCATTGTTGATCATGCATCTGCTGTGTGCTTATGTATTGATATGCTGTTATGTGGTTATGATTATTTGTTGCCTATATATGATTTATTTGAGCATAAGGTTAACCGTTACCTGAGATCCAATTGGGAATTGGATCTCAGCTGTAGCCTCAGGTTCAGGAGGATCCAGGGTGGAGGAGAGCGGCAAGTAGCCGATGTAGGCGGATTGGAAGAGCTTATATGTTATAGTTTTTGAACTATTTAGATATTGTCTTTTTAAATCAACAGATGACTGTATAAGGATGACTACACTATGGTTATGTACTTCTAAATATTCAGTTACTCGTTTAATCGAAATGCTCGACTCTGATCACAGTTCATTTTAAAAACAAAAAAAAAATTCGGCATTTTCAATTGGGATGTTACAGATCTCAGCTATAGCTTCAGGGTCGGGAAGACCAAGGTCGGAAGAGAGAGGCAAGTAGGCTGCGTAGGACCCAGGACGGAGTTTTATTTTGTTATGTCTCTAGTTATGTATTTTACTTTCTTTCGGATGTTAGAAGACTGTAATAGAACAATTACACTGTGGTTATGTTTTATCAAGGTTCAGTTACTCGTTTTGGTCAAAAAGCTCTACTCTGATCACTGTTTTAAAAAAAAAAATTTCCGCTGTTTTTAAAATGGGATGTTACACAATGGAAAAAGTAATCTTTCTCAAATTCCAACTCTAATTTCATATTTTTAACTTATTCTTATATATTCCTTTATTCTATGAAATCTGCTTAAACAATTCTTATCTTCTTTAAGCTTATTGGATGAATAGTAAATAAAGGTATAGTTCCTATCATTACCAATGTTCCGCGGTTTCCGTACACAATAGAAATTTTAAGCACCTAAATGTATGTTTATCATCTTTAAAAACCTTAATTCCACATTACAAGTATCGAACAGCAAGCTTGATCCATATTTTCCATATTTTAAATCGCACCTCAACAAACGATACTACGTTCAGTTTCAAGCTTATCATTTGGGTAATTGATTCTGAAAATTTCCAGCTCTTATAGTGTTATTCTAACCATCCTATTACGTCTTCTAATTGCCATCTATATACTTTATTTCAATTCTTTATATTTTGGGTAAATAATGGTAATCAAAATAGTAAACGTTTCTTAGACCTTGGCTACTAAATTTCAAGCAATGTCCCATACCAACAACTGAAAACTTCAGCTTCAACAACAAGATTTTAACCTTAACTTTATAGTCTCTAGACATGGGTTACACATCTAAAACATTTATGCAGCATTTAGGGACATCAAACAGTAAAATCTGAATCAGTTTTTAGCCTCCACTACTCAAACTTTACAAGCTTATACCTTCCTCCTTTATTCTCAAATAGTTCTCCAGCTTTATATAATCCAGTAAATATTATTCTATCATCATCATAAAACTTAGACCACTATCCAATAACTTAAACTGTTCCTTTTTACACTCAGGGTCTTCAAAACAGCAACTATAATTAGCTTTTGATAAGCTTCAACCACTCTGATCTTTAAAGTTGTCAACAACAGAATATCATTTATATTACTCTACCAACATCTAATTCAAGGACTACACACTTTCTCATTCATTGGGCACTTTAGGTGTTATTCTGAAACTTTTTCATACCATTCAATCAATTGAAACTTTAATCACATTTATAATATGTATATCCACTAGTATCTCGTTTATAACTATCTAAGTAAGTCCTGCCTCTTCTTATTCTCTCACACGGCTTCCCCCTTTAAGTCTGCAAATTTCAGAATAAGGTTGTTTTAACCATCATCTTAGAGCCTTTATGGAAGGCGTATTGATCTAGGATAGTTATCCAACATTTGGAAGCATCAAACAGTGACTTCCTTATCCACTTTTTAGCCTCAAAATTCAAACTCTTGAAGCTTGCAACATCATATATTCCATCTTCATATTTGACATGATATCTAAAATTCACAGAGCCCCACCGCAGAAATCTGAAACTTTTCTCCAACTTCAAGAACATTATTGTTGATCTTGATTTTAACATCTATAAGCATCATTTAACTACCAATAGCTGTAACGCCCCTATTTCCTAAGTTTGTTATGAAGTCTAATTATGGCCCTAGGGTTCTTATTAGGCTAATTCACGTGTATTTATCAGAGTGTAGGTGTTAACAGATGTAGAACACAACAGAAAGTGTACTTAGGTATTTAGACGACTGAGTAACTAATTTCATATACGCAGACATATGCTGGTTAATTAAAATTCCCGAAGGAATAAGAGCGTGATACAACTTACATTCATTGTGGTGATCTCGGTTGATATGTTAGGTTACAGTAATCCGAAAGGTTCAACAACTTATACTTGATACTATTCCGAAATGCAACTCCTTCTGATATAACTTCTTCTTCATCAAATTTTCGAAATAAAGACAATGGAAACCTCGAAAACATGAAATTAAAACTATATATGGAAGATTGAAGATTAAAATAACTTTTTCTAGCATTTCTACTTATAAACTAAGAACTTAAACTTAAAAGCTAAGAACTCTCATACCTCTTGAAGACTTCTTGAATCTTTTTCTCCAGCTGCTCCTTCCTCTCTTACTCTCCCTAAATTTCGGTTTTGGCTAGGGAATTTGGTGAGAAATTTGTGAAGACCAAGCCCCCTATTTATACTAATTTGTGATGGCATGTTTGGTAATTTCTTCTTTTGCTTCAACCATTGGATTTTTGCTTGGTGGGAAAGGAATGATCTTGGCCTCTCATCCTCTCTTGGCCGAAAATTTGGCCCCCTCCCCCTTCTAGATTTTTCTTGCTTGGTCACCAAGCACTCTCCTTGCTCATTAAGCAAGCTTAATTAACCCCAAAACTCAATTTGGTTAGGTGTTAATCAGTGCTTTGATTCAAAATCCGATTTCACTTTTGGAATCCTAATTTTATGATTAGATTTATGGTTATTTTAATTCCTGAAACACTTAGGTATAAATCTTATAAACAACCGAAAATAATTTCGGGAATAGCCAAGTTGAAGCTTATAATTCACTGATCCCAAATATGTATTTATCTTTAAGATCTAGTTCCTAAATCTCAAGTTATGATTTAATCTCCATAGGTTTTTATTTAATTTTGTCTAATTATAACACAACTTGCTCCCTAAGTCTTACTAATCTTCTTCTACACACTTTTGACTTTATTACTTCTTCTTTTTCCTTCATGAAATTCGCCCCCCACCCTTAGTTTTAATTAAATCATTATATTTTTAATGTTCTCTCACCCTTAAGAAAGGAATTCTCTCATTGGTCCAATTAGATTTTTGGATTCAAGGTTAATATATCTTAATTCTCTCATCTATTTGTATAATTTATTTGTTCATCATTAAATAAGAATTTTTGTCCCATTGAGATTAATTAGGAATAATTTGCTAAATTATAATTTTAATCCCTAATATAGTGTTTTCCATGGTCACAAACTAATTTAATTCTTAGACTCTTAAATTCTATGGAAAAATTGCCAACTAATGTAAATTAATACAACACCAAAATTTGATAAGTTTTTAATTTAATTTTGATAATTAAAAACTCTTTTTATGCTAATCTTATCTTCCAAATCTCATTTAGTCTTTCATTTAATTGATATTTCCCTAATTATAACCTTTATAATTTAATTATTGACTAATTTCAAAAATTATTAAAGCACCTCCATTATTGCAATTCCAATTGCTCAATAATTGTTACTAATTTCCTCTAATTGATTTCATCATCCTCTGATGATTTTTAATTGTTCAAATGGTATAATTAAGATTATCTGATAATCTTAGGATATTTTATGACCTCCAAATGAAATTTGAAAATTCAGGTTTTTGGTCTATTTAATTCTAGAAGAAAATTTCCTAAAATAAACTACCAAAATTTGAGACCACATATTCACCTATTTTTAATAGGTATTTTCTTCTCAAAATATAGTGGCTAAGCTGAATAGGATTTTTAGGGTATTACACTCAGCGCTAGGAAAACTCAACGATGTTATCAAGACTATAACCCGTATACAATTCAACATTCATGAGCAAATTTCAAAACAGAGTATCATCATGTGAAAGCAACTATCATATATAACCTAACCATAAGCATAAGAATTAAGGTTACAGTACGCATCCGTACCTTTTACCGTATAGTTGTCAAATGTCCGACCTTTGAATCCGGCTTTGGACTTCCCGGATGTCCTAACATATCACCATATCACTTAGAATAGTATCCTAAGAGATGATTTCACCTCTATTTACCCTTCTACCCTTGGTAGCTTTATTATTACAATTTTGCCCTTACATTTCTTGAAAAACGTAGTGCAGTATTTTTTGGACAGATTTTTCGGTAACTTTGAAAAATTATAACTAATTCTAGAAAAATCATTTTGAGGTGAAACCAAAGCCAAAATTTCCCTTAACAAGTCTATTTTTAAGAAAAAAATAACGGCTTCAAATCGTTCCAACCATATCATTCCCAGTTTCCACGTTTCCCAACACTGCCCAGAATTTCGCCCAGAAAATGTAGCTTAACTTCTGGAATTTATATCTTTTCACACAGAGCTTCAAATGACACACTCTTTATAGATTTAGAAAGCCCTATATGTCTACTTTCATCATGAATTTTTCCAGAATTTTAGAATACCATCTTCTTCATAAAATACTGGTATTTTTACCCCTGACTCCAGAAAACACTAATCGATAAAATTTTGCCAAAGCTTCGCTATTTTGCTCATAATCTTCCAAAAATTTTACTATAACTTATTCTTCATCAAATTTTCGAAATAAAGCCATTGGAAACCATAAAAACATGAAAATAAAACTATTTTTGGAAGATTGAAGATCAAAACACATTTCTAGCATTTCTATTTCATAACCTAAGAACTTAAACTATGAACTAAAAATTCCCTTACCTCTTGAAGACCACTTGCCTCCTATTTTCTGCAGCTCTTCCACACTCTCCCTTTCTCTCTAAATTTTTGGTGATACCCTGAGGAATTGGTGAGGATTTATGAAGCCAAGGACCCCTATTTATAGTGGAAAAATGAGTAGCCTCCAAGTAACTTCCCATTGATCCTAGCCCTTGATTTTTGCTTGGTGAGGAGGCAAAGATCTCCCCCTTACACCTCCCCAATTCATCCATCTCTCTCCCTTTCACTTAGATTTTTGCTTTATCTTCTATTTAATCCCAAATGCTAATTTAGTTAAGCATCAACTAATGTTTTTCTTCAAAATCTAATTTCACTTTTGAAATCCTAATTTTGTGATTAGATTTATGGTGATTTTTAACCCCTGAAACTCTTAGGTATGAACTCTAAAAGTTTTCGAAAATAACTTTGGGAATAGCCAAGTTGAAGCATAATTTACTAATCTCAGATATGTACTTATCTTAAATACTTAGTTCTAATATTGCAAGGTATGATTTAATTCCTATGAATTCCCATCTAATTTCATCTAAATAAATCACTTCTTGCTCCCCAAGTTTAATAAACTTGGTCCCTAAGTCTTACTAATTTTCTTCCTTACATTACTTAATTGACCTATGTTTTATTATAATTAAATCGCATTTTTCCTTCTCCTTCCTTCATAAATGTCGGCACACACATATATATATCAATTCTTCCTCTTCAATCCTTTGGAATTTTCACCGCCTCCCCCATAAATTTTCGGTTTTCACTTTTTATTTTCTTCTTTTAATTTTATATTACATCTGAATAATCTTATAACAATATCTCATTGGTTCAATTAATTTCACAAGGCAATTTCTTCACTCTTTATCTAGTAATTTTCGCCACTTTTTATTAGTTAAAGGGAGAATTAATTAATTCTTGGTTACTATTGTTAATATAGTATTTTAGGGGTTATGAGACTTAATTCCCAAAATTTGACAAATTTCTAATTGATATTCCCTTAATTATAACCTTTATAATTTAATTATCGACTAATTTCAAAGATTAATAAAGTACCTCAATTATTGCAATTTCAATTGTCCAATAATTGTTACTAATTCCTTCTAATTGATTTCATCATCCTTGGATGATTTTAAGTTGTTAAAATGGTATATACCAAATTATGATAATCTTAGGATATTTTATGATCCTTATTAAGATTTAGAAAATTGAATTTGGATTTATTAGAATCCAAAGAAAATTTTCCTAAACATTTAGAGACAACATACTCTCTTATTCTAATAAATATTTAGTTGCCTCTTAAGATTTATCATAACATTCTCAGGGTACTTTATGACCCATAATTTCACCTAGGGATTTTTAGCTCTTTATTTACTCTAATTTCATGATAAATTATCTTTAGAAAATAGGATAATTATTTCACTAGTTTTAAGACCACAAATTCACCTATTGTAATAGGTGTTATTTATCAAAATATAATATTTACAAGTATTATGAAAATTGGGGTATTACACCATGCCCCGGAGCGTGTTCTCAGCGCTAGAAAAACATTCATACGGAATTATCAAGACTGTAACCCGTTTTCAAATAAAAGCTGAATGTATTTAACATGGTGACCTAAGACACAGTCTTAGCCACAGTCCATGAACTAAGACCCAATCTTGTCTATGACTATATGAATCATCACATCACATATAAGCATACAAGTAGCATAAGAGTTAGAGTTACAGTACGCGTTTGTATCTTAGACCTTGGCGCTAGTGGTATATTCACTTTTCGGTACTGGTTTCAAATTTTTTTGGATATCCTATAATATTATCACCGCGTTATTTCCCATACAATTAACATCCCAAGGGATAGCCTTACCCCTACTGACCCTTTCCGCTCCCGGTGAATTTTTATTCTATCTACATCATTTTTAATTCATCATTTATTATTTACTAACTTTTTCAGTTAGTTAATAATTCCCCTTAACAATAATAATTTTATTATTGTTATTATTATTATTATTATTGTTATTATTATCCCCAATAATAATAATAATAATAATTCTTCATTCGTTATTTATTATGATTATCACTCCTTAATTAATTTAAACTCTTATTAATTACTCATCAATAATTTATTTATTTATTCCCCCTTAATTATTTGTTATTAATGACTAATCAAAATTAATAAATATCCATTATCATATGAGAACATGACTTAATATTTTTATTTAATCATTCTCCTTTTATTTATGCTATTAACAATTTCCTCTTTCTTAGCAATCACATTTATTTATTTACCAATCTCCTTTTTCTAACAACACTTAATTATTTCTCAGCGTTTTTTATTAACACATACACATGTAATAGAGAAAAATTGGATCTTTTATATATATATATATATATATATATATATATATAAAACATACACCATCATGTGCACAAGAAAATGACTACACATGCTTATTCAAATAAACTCCTCCAGTGAGCATTTTTTTTTTCTTGTTTGTTTGTTTTTGTGAAACCATATATGTTTCTTTCCTTCACACCACACGTCTTGTTTAAGTATACTCATAAGTTAACGAAAACACTTATATCAACCCATAAGAAAGCTTTGACAGTGGAACACCAAAAGCTACACTATATATATTTATTGTTTTCAAAAGTTTTCCTCTTTCATTTGCTAAAAGCTTTATAGAATATATTCATATCAGCAGTAAAACAAACAACATGCAGTAGCATCCTTTTTCTTCTTTTTATCTGTCAACAAGTTTTATATCTTCTTATACTCAGCAGCAAAATATCTCTAAGATTCATTTTTCCTATCTTCAAGGTTGGTAACCGATGGAAAAGAAGGAAAAACTAACGACATCAACACCTCCTTTATGCTTTCGTTTTGGGTTTCAGTCATTAACTCCTTGTTCTTGTTTAGTTTAAGCGAAACTTTCAGTAGCTTAAGCTCTTCTTAAACCATCGGCATACCACAGAACCCATGCACAGTGGAAAAATGCAGACAGCAAGGCATGCACTATATCTACATATATGACAGCAAGTTCTTGACAGTAAAATATTTCTATGATCATGGATCCATGCTTGACAGCAAACTTCAAATATTCAAACACACAACATATGTTCATCTTCTTCTTTTCCTCTTCCCAGGCCATAAGTTCTCATTATTATATATATATACTATTATACACACACACAGAATCACATATACCCATATATATATATATATTTTTCAGCCACGTTTTGATAGCAAAACAAAGAGATCATTTCATGCAGCACTTTATCTATATATTCCTTCTCTCGTGCATGGCAACAAACACAGAAGTAGTATGCAACAGTCCAGCAACATTTAAAACCAGAAAAACAATGGTAAAGGCAAAAACTACAGCACCCACGTTTTCAGTTTTGTTTTTAGTTCGTTTGTGGATTCAGTTTCAGCGTTTTTTCTCTATTCTTCAGTTGAGTTCCAGCGACAAATGCGCACATATTAAAAATCCTACACACACACACACACACACACACACACACATATATATATATATTGTTTTTAATCACTCTCCCCAACCCCTGTTTTCTGTTTCGGTTTCAGCATGAATCATTTTAGTAAGTTTTTGGTTTTCTTACAATGGCTCTTGCTTGACCGAAAGTTGCTGAAACTAAGGAAGTAGGCTTGACACTTACCTTTGTCGAATCACACAGAAATGACGAGAAGGATGATTGGTTCCTTCCTCTGTTTTCAGTCACCTAAAACAGAGTTGTTTTGCTTCCCTTCTCAATTCTCTCTTTGGGTCTCTCCTTCTCTTCTCTTTCTCGGGTCACTCTCATAGTCTCAGCCTCACTCTCTTCTTTCTGCGTTCTCTTCTTCTTTTTCTCTGCCTAGAACTAGAACGAAATGGGAAATGAATGAAGAGCCATTTAAATAGAGCACCCATTGTCCAGATTTCTCCTTTCGGTCCAAGGGGATCTTGCAAGCATAGTGGAGCTGACAGCTGGATTTGTGACGTGTTGCATAATTACGTGCTATCTGTTTCTCAACTTGCCAAGTCAACGCCTGAACCAAATCATTTTCTTTAATCTCCTGCTGTTTCTGTTTCTCTTTTCGGTTTACAGCTAATGGGTTAATGGATGATGGGTTTTGGGTTTGGGCCGAAAGTTAATGGAGAAATGGGATGGTTATTGTGGCCCAAGATGAAGTTGTTTCTGCCATTGTTGGTTGCTGGTCGAATTCTGCCTCTCCGTTACTGGTTCGAAACTGAGCCTGGAGAAAGAGGTGATTTATTTGATTTTTAAGTGGGCCAGGTTAAGCAAGATGCTGATAGTTCCATGCTTCTCATGGGTTGGGCTTCAAGATTGCAAGAATATACATTGGGCCTTGGATTTCCTTTATCTTCACGTGGCCATATGATTCCCTTGTTCCTCTTTCTTTTCTTTTCCTTTTTTTTTTTATAATACTATTTTATTTACAATTAAACTTAATTGCAATAATCATGGAAATAATCCATAATTAATATAGGGATTTTTCCTTACCCAAATTACTTCTCCTAGGCCATCAAATATTAATCTTTTTCCCAAACTTAATTTATGGAAAATAAACTTTATTTCCCATAATTATTTTTGAATCAAATCTCATAATTTAATTCCCATAAAATATTAACTTTCAATTCCTAAAATTTAGGATGTTACAATAGCAGTGATTCAACTTTTAGAAATATCAAAGAGTAGATTTGAATTTAGCTCTCGGCTTGATTGGACTGATGGGAAGGTAAGGAGATTGAGCTTAACGATTTGCTTTATCAGAGTTGGTGGCATAAAGAAAGTAAAACAATTCAAATCTCAAAGTTTTCAATGTCATCAAGCTAGTTAACACTCAACATTTTATATGTTTTTGGCATTAAAATATTTTTATGAGCCACATAAGAAATATTGAACAGACTCATCTGGAACTTGCAAATACAGAATAAAAAATTTCTCCCAACTACACAAATCAACATGCAAGCCATGAACCAATCAATATAACCTATATTTGACCATCCTATTTGGTTTATTCAATTACGGGCCACGAGTTCTTCACACACACACACTCTAAAAACCAAATTCTCAACTTCATCCTCTTGCAGAACATGCCTTAACTAGAGGAAACAATGATGGAATAAGGTTTAGGATCCTCACGTCAACCAAGATTTAGCTAGGCATGTCGACATCCCATCCTTTCTTCCTCTTCTACACCGTAGGTCTTCCACCTCTCTCCCTATCATTCTAATTCTATTTTGGAGTTGCAGGGGAAGAAATTTTATGAGCTGATGGTTTAAGTGAAAGGTTATTATTTATATTTAAATATTTCCTCTGGTATGGTTAGCCTATAAGCCTTATCTTCCAACATTTGATTAGGCCACTATCCAAACAATCTGAACTGCATCTCTGTGGCCACTGGTAGCATGTTTTAGGCTTCTAATATTAGGCTACTATGTGGCCCAATTCCACTTTTGAGGTTTGGAAAGTGAATTTACTATTTTACCCTTATTTTATGGTACTTGATTGCTAAATAAATTCTGAAATTAATCATTATTACTATATAATAATTTTCTTCAAAAATTAGCTTCTTTAGCCCATAAAATAGTCTTTCTTAAATAATTGGGCTAAAAATCAATATATACCTATTTTTTTCTCAAAATTCTAGGAAATACCTTTATAATTATCTATAGCTCTTTTTAGGAAACAAACTTTTCCATAAACTTCTCTATTTATCGAAATAACTATATATATATATTTTCTTTAATTTTTCTAGGAATTTAAACATTTTTACAAATAATCTCATTTCTTATTTTCTTGAAATTCTAGCTTGAAAAATTAGCATTTTAACAAATAATTTATTTTGGAGGCTTTTCAGTTCTTAAATAACATCCCTAGCCTCAATTAAGTTTTGTAATTCTCTTTCAAAATTTTGGATGGAGTGACTAGAGTTTTATAGAAACACTTGAGACTTTTAAGAATATGTTTCCAAATGATAATGTGTTGCAGGTCGATATTATGATGCTAAAAAAATATTGTATCCACTGGGATGAAGTACAAAAAGACTCAGCAGGCCTTCATGATTGTATATTGTATAGAAAAGAATTTGAAGAGAAGCGAAAGTGTTCGATATGTAAAACCCTAAGGTACATATCAAATAAGGCTCCAACAAAAGAGTTGTGGTATTTTCCAATCTTACCAAGGTCCAACCACTTATTTGTTAATAAAAATGATGCAAAATGTTTAAGCTAGCTTGCAAATGAGATTATTTCTGATGGAAGGCTTCGACATCTAATTTATTTTTCTTAATGAAAGAAAATCAATAAATTATTCCTAACTTCGGCAAAGAACTTAGGAACCTTAGGCTTGGTCTTAGCACAAATGGTATGAAACTTTATGGTAGCTTTAACAGTATACATAGTTCATGGCCTATTCTCATGATTATTTACAACTTATCTTCTCTATTATGTATAAAATGAAAGTACATCATGTTGTCTATATATGTTGATTTTGGAACCAAGACAATGTTGAAATGACATTGATGTTTACTTAGAGCCTTTGATCGAAGATATGAAAGAGTTGTAGGAAGAAAATGTCGATGTTTTTCACTCGGACAATATATAAAGAGGTTTTTAAAATGTGAGCCATGATCTTTTGTACTATAAATGACTTCCTAGCATATGGAAACGTGTCATAATATAGTGTAAAAGGTCATAAAGCATGTCTAGTTTGTGAATAAGGAATATGCTACCATCAACTTCAACGTGAAAAAAAAGACAATTTATATTGGCCATATGAGATTTCTTAGACCAGGCCACCTATATAATAGATTAAAGAAAGATTTTTTTTGTGGCAAAAAAGTATCAAGATGCTCATAAGGCATTAAGTTGGGAGCAAATTTATAAAAACGTGAAAAATATCAATATCATCTTTTGTAAGACTGCAAAGAATAAAAATAAAAAACATATATGGAAAAAGAGATATGTCTTCTTCGAGCTTCTGTATTGGCGTAATCTTGATGTAAGACACTGTATTGATGTCATACATGTGGATAAATATGTATGTGATAGTATTGTTGGGACACTTCTCAACATACAAGGTAGTTTTAAGGATGGTGTGAAGACAAGAATAGATTTGCAAGCAATGAGAATACGAGAAGACTTACATCCAAAGCTTCTCAGGCGTCACATCGTCAATATCTCTTGACCAATTCACACCAGTTAGAATGAAGATGATGACCTATATATTCTTGCCTCAGAGGCCCAACAAGTTTATTATGTCGAGGATGAGAAGCACAGGGGTTGGAATATGGTGGTTCACTTAAAGCCGAGGAACTTTTATGACATAGGTGATGCCGTGATGGTGATAAAATCACCTATGACCATGAGTGTAAACCGTTCCAGCCTACCAATTTTAAAGACTTCTACCTATAAGGCGATGAAAGTTTACTTACCGTTCAATGAGTTTTTTTTTTTTAAAAAAAAAAGTTACGTTTTGTTGTCAATTGATTTAAGTTTTTTATTTTTGTTGAAATGTATTAAACTCACAACGAACATTTTCTCCTCATCTTTTTGGCAGTGATTGAGACGAAGAATGATTAAAAAAATGCTTATCTTACAATAATCCGTCTATATTTTTTCTTAAAAAAAATTCAAAAGTACTTGTTGTACCAGTTATAAACTCGCTGCAAAATAAAGAAAATTTGCTACTAAACTCAAGCCCACTACCGATTCCACCGCATAAGCAGCTACAAACAATAACCACTACAACAACTGCCATGTCAACTGTTACAAGTTTGATGCATAAATCTTTATAAATACCACCACCACACCTCATTTCATACACTCCTTCAATCCTTCCTTCCCAATTTCTCTCTCATTTTATTTTTCTCAATCAACATTTTCCAGAAAGATATCAAATATGGTAAATATTTTTTCATATCTTTTATTTTTAATTTCTTATATTCTTCGATACTATTGTAACGGTTATCAATTGTTTGGACCTCAAAACGCACTTTATTTACTATTGTTAGCTATAGCCAAGAGAGGTCTTGGCTACAACCAAAAAGTTTCTGTCTTGCTTCTAGCTGAAGCCAGTAAATGCTTTGGTTGACATCAAAAATTCCTCTTCACCTTTTCTTATTTTTCCATGGTGCAGGACTTTCTAATTTCTTAGTCATTGATTTGTGCTTTCAATGGCTCCACATGTGGCTCAAATGATAACCTATCAACACAAGAAAATCTATAAAAGTCAATGCTGATGAAATATGGCGAAATATTCACACCTAATCAAAGAATTATATCCCTTTATCCCAAATATCAACTAGGCACATTTCCATTGCATATGTATCCCCAAATATCTCTAAGTTCACAAAAAAATGTGACAAATTAAAAGCAAATTCTTGTGTTTCAATTCATCTAAATTTGCCTGCACATAACAGGTGTTTGCACCAAATTCCATTCAACCCACCCTCAACTGGCTAAAAATAGTAGAAATATCTAGCTAACTTATTTGGTAGAACCAAATTCTAGCACTCCTTTACACGCACACAATCGCGCAAAACATGAAGAATATCCTCGTAGATTCCCAAGCATACGCCACATTTGACATCACCTTGCATACTACATGAGCATGGACACTATTTGTAAGCCATCTTTCTCTCACAAACAAGCATAAAAATGTTTTAAAACGTTGGGGGAACATTAACCTTCCATACCCTCCTCCACACACCTCTATGTGCCACTCCACCTCCCCTACACAAATGCGATAAGCAGACTTAACAATATATTCTCCATTATGAGAGACAAGCCAAATTGGATGATCATGGGAAGACCCAGACCATTTAGATAACTTCGAGTAATAACCGAAAGGACTTGTCTTGCTAGCCAAGGTGCCAACCTATTCCAATCCTAACCTCCAGAAGATGTTAAGTAATCAGCAACCACTTTCTCTTGCATATCTACAAGTACCAATATAAGAGCATCAAAATTAATCAACCTGTTGTGATTTAGTAATCAATAATCCTTCCAAAATTTAATCTTGGAACCATTACCCACCAACCATCCTACACCACTGGTTATTTTATCCCAAGTTCTCCTGATCCCTTTCCAAGTTTGTGACTCTACCTGTTTGACTACTATCTTTGGTAATGCATCTTTACCACTTCTCTCACATAAATCAGACCCATAGGGCATCTCTTTTAGTTACCAGTGCCTACCCTAACTTCATCATGAATGCTGAATTTTGTTTATGGGCAACTCGTAAACCTAATCCACCCTCCTATTTATGTCGACAAACATCATCCTAAGCAACCAAATAAACTAATCTTGACACCCGTAGAGCCCCATAAAAATTTATGGCATTATTTACTAATCTACTTCATACAAACTAGGAGGTAACCACGACGATTGCATAGTATACTATGGGAGGGCGGCAACTATTGAAGAAACTAGAATGTTACATGCAGCCATCGATAAATAGTGTGTTAATCATTGATCCAACTAAATGACAATCCATTTTATCAAGTACACGCTGATACGTACTCTTAGACACCCTGGTGTGTGAAATTGGAACGCCCAAATACTTTCCAAGTATTGTGTAACTAAGAATCCCAAAAACTCACTAATCTCCTGACACCGGATATGGTTAACATTTTCTAAGAAAAATTTTCTAGATTTATGCCCACAATCTTTCTCACCAGAAGCTGAGCAAAAATCATCCAAACACACCTTTATAATCACAACCTAATCCGAAAAAGCCTCAGCAAACAGAACTAGATTATCTGTGAATAACAAGTAGGAAATGGTAGTACCATTTTTTTTTTAATTTAAAAGGCAACCAATTACCCTCCTGCACTTTGTTCTAAATGAGATGCACCAACCTCTCCATAACCAAGACAAATAAATACAATGAGAGAGGATCACCCTATTGAATGCCCCTCTAATACCATTCCGTAAAATCTTCATATCCATTGATGACATACAATGCCACACTAGGTCCACAAATATCGTTGGGGCACCCAGATCTCATAAACACTCTTTGATGAACAACCATCTAACCCGATCATATGCTTTCTCCAGATAAATTTTAATAGACATGAAAGCTTTCTTCCACTTTTTTGTTCTCATAGAATGAAGGGTTAAGGTGCAAAAATACACATATGTTTTTCCTCTAGGAGCGCCCAGCACCATATGTTTTTTTTGGTGCAAAAATACACACGCCGTTAGGTTTTAGGAGCAAAAATACCATTTCAGTTAGTTGACCATTAACTAACCGTTAGTTGACCGTTAACCATGGTGAAATTACGTTTTTGCCCTTAGTTTAAAATAATTAAAAAAGAAAAGGGTTAAGGGCAAAAGAGTAATTTCACTATGGTTAACGGTCAACTAATGGTTAGTTAACGGTCAACTAACGGAAGTGGTATTTTTGCTCATAAAACCTAATGGCGTGTGTATTTTTGCACCAAAAAAAACATATAGTGTTGGGCGCTCCTGGAGGAAAAACATGTGTATTTTTACACCTTAACACTAGAATGAATTATTTCTTGTACTAAAATGATATTATTCAAACTATGATGGCTAGGGATAAAACTGCACTGGTTAGGAGGCGCCACTTTCCCGATAATATCTTATAGATGACTAGCCAACACCATAGTTGCTAAATAAAAAAAAAAAAATTACACAAACTGATAGGTAGAAAATCATGAAAAGACTGAGGCACGTTCACTTTAGATATAAGCACGATATTAGCATAATTGACATGCTTAACTTCCTCAGGATTATTAATTAAAGATATCTGGTACTATTCTCACAACGAAATCCCCAACTACCTCCCATTGACTCTAAGAGAAAAGATGATTCAAGCCATCATGTCCCGGTGATTTTAAAGCACCCATAAAAAATAAAGCCTTTTTAACCGCTTCTTGTGTCGCTGTAACTACTAAATACTCCAAGCCACCATCAACCACCGGATAAGATCCCCAAGAACAAGCAAACCGTAACACTCCTATAGTGCATCAGAGTTTTGACGTAGCAGGGTATTTTCTGGTTGGATTACAGGAAATACTGGTATAACTAAAAGTAAGTAACAAAATATCATCCCTGAAGGGTTAATTATACAGTAATCCACCAGTGCCAATAAGGCCAAAAGAATATACAGTCATTCAAAAATCAAAATAAACAACAAAATAGTCTTCTATAACCCCCAACGACTCCATCTACTCCTGCCCAACAGTCTTACCATTTTCTTTAGAGTCTGCCTTCAAAGAACTTCCAGAAGCTCTACAAAAATCTGTGATTTATGAATAGATCTCAGAATAACTGTTAATCTCATATGTAATACATAAATAGTGTATGTATGTAACCATAATTAGGAAAATACCAAATAATAACATTCAGTAACAAACGCGCAGTAACACAAATACAACATACCAAGTATACCGTGTTAACTACGGAAGGACTACATGTCCTGGAAACAAACGCAAGACTACTCAACAAAGCAAGCTCTGGATCCACAGCGCCAGGAAAACACAGTAGTCGGGCTCTGAACCCAGACCACACTGAATGCACACAAACACATGTCCCGTTTTTAGAAGACACAAGTCCACAATCATGAAAAATACAAACATACAAAGTAACACATAACACATGATGATTAAGGTTACTACCTAGTAGTTGACCAAAATTATCGGTATTCCCTGCACACAAAATCAAAGTAACCTTAGAATAACCTATATATATATAAGTAACTCCTCCATAAAGACATTTATTTCATGCCTCAAAATAAGCCTTTTCTAAATTCTTCAAAACTCCAAATCCTCTTTCAATATTTCTGAAATTTTTATTCTTGATTTTAAAATATAATCCAAGGTTACTCCTACACAAATAATCATTTTAATCACTTCAAAGACATTAAAACTTCCTAAAACGATTTAGATCATGGTGTTTAGGAGGTTGAATGAAATTCTTCCACTAGATTAAGCAATCAATCTACCATTTTTAATCACCAACTCTTCTCATCTCATAGTAGTATTTCTTCATAGACCAAAAATTCCATATTTAATTTGATTCTCTAATCAACCATTTTACCCATTAATCAGACCAACCGACGATTATACACTCAACAAATATTTCCAATCTAGCAACTATAAGGTTATAAAGTAGCTAGGATTATTACTTACTTGATCTTGATCTTCTAATAAATTGAGGCTTTGATCCTTAGTGATTCTTCTCCTTCCTTTTTGACCTCAACCTTCAACCCACCATGAAAGATTCTCTTCAAGGTCTGAGTTTACTGAAAGAAGGAAGAAGAAAGTGGTTTGAGAATCTAAGGACCTTACTTACCTCTTTGAATGTTTTTACTTAGCCTTATTTGTATCTCCTTAATGATTTTTGATCTTCTTCTTTTCTCCTTCTCCAGACATCCAGCAAGCTCAAAGAAAGGAGATGAGATCCTTTAATAGATCCCCAAGTCGATTCTAGACCCTTCTTGCATCTAGATTTTCATCACCATTCTAAATAAATCAAAGAAAATCCTTGTCTCCACTCTTGCTTGGCCGGCGGTTTTTGAGGAGATCTGGTGAAGCAAAATATTTGTTTGATTTCCCTTTGATATTCACCTCCGACGCTCTGGGGCAGTTTAGGAAGAGAGAGAAGAGAAAAGAAATGCTTCTTCTTCAAGCTACTATTCCGCCAGGTACAATGAAAAACTTCTGAAGAAATTCTCAGTGTAAAACATGCTTCACACACGTGATTCCCTCACTCCTCCCTTCATTTATTTCGATTTTCTCAATCCATTAATTAATTTGTCATATCATCTCTCCTTTTTCATTCAAAGAAGCATGAAGTGACATTTTATTATTGTTTATTTATTCTTTTCCTTCTCAATTCCTTCCTTACGCCTGGCTCCATTAGGAATGTAAGAAAAACATATCTCCCCATCCAAAACCAAAACTCAATCTTCCATTAGGTGTGAATTGTCAAATCCATCATGTCATTTCCTTCACAATACCCAACGGTTTAAAAGAAGCACAAGGCAATTGAACATAGGGTTAATGTGCAAAAATACACATGTTTTTCCTCTAAGAGCGCCCAGCACTATATATTTTTTTTTGTACAAAAATACACACGCCGTTAGGTTTTAGGAGCAAAAATACCACTTCCGTTAACTGACCGTTAGTTGAACGTTAACCATGGTGAAATTACCTTTTTGCCCTTAGTTTAAAATAATTAAAAAAGAAAAGGGTTAAGGGCAAAAGAGTAATTTCACCATGGTTAACGGTCAACTATCGAAAGTGATATTTTTGCTCCTAAAACCTAGCGGTGTGTGTATTTTTGCAAAAAAAAAATATATGGTGTTGGGCGCTCCTGAAGAAAAAAACATATGTGTATTTTTGTACCTTAACCCTTGAATATATATATATATATATATATATATATATATATATATATATATATATATATATATCCTTGCCTCTCAATTCCTCTCTTACGTTTGGCATAGGGGAACTTAGAAAGATGTATTTTCTCATTCAATGCTCAATTTCCATTAAATGTGAATTGTCAAATCCATCAACTCATTCTTCTCCCTAAGTCCAGCGGTTTTAGAGAATGGAGGAGGAGCTAGCAAATAAATAAAAAAAAACAATATCCCTCTTCACATCTATCATATGGTGGCTTTTGTTATAGAATATATATATATGGTTTAAACTTCTCATGTTGTATGAGAAGAAGAAAATTCATACACACACATGAAGTGGTGAGACCTACATATATATATATGAATTAATTCATACATATGTATGTGGGTCCCACCATTTTATGTATATGTATGACATGAGAAAACACTTCTCCTACAACATGAGAAGTGTTTTTCCCTATATATATATATATATATATATATATATATATATATACATATATATATTCATATATTTATTTATTTATTTATTTTTCCCTTCATCTCTTCTCTTTCACATGAGGTGATAGAAAATAATAGAGTAGAAATAATATGTGCTCTTCCAGGCCTTATTTATTGTGCACCACTTTCCTTCTTAATTAATTAAGTCTCATCCAATATCCTCCTTTCGAAGGCAATTTAGATTTATATTGAAACTCTACTTAAAATTTTTCATCAAAATTTTCCCCTCCATTTAATGGGTGATAATTATAAGAAAGATAAAGGAGAAATATTTTTTTACCATCTTTGACAAATCTTATCTCAAATTATCTATAACCAAATTTATTAATCATATCTCAAATAATTCCACATTATTTTTCCCAATAATTAATTCATCTTATCAGAAAATAGTATATTATAGACTACTTCTTCTTATTGAGAAGTTCTTATATTCAAATAATTAATTTACATGAAAATTGTGAATGCTACACAAACTACTCTCACCTAGTCCTCCATATAAAGATTCTGAAAGAAACTAGGACCCATCTCCTTTAATTGATCCTGATCATAAACCGTTCCCAAAGTCATCTTGAAGTGGTTCTATAAGTTTCCCCTGAACATACCATTGACACCGCGATCTTTGAACCCACATGATCTCTTCCTTGATGAGACACTACTCCAATTCCTCCCATAATCTCGCTTGTTCACGTTGCTTCCAAGAATTCCGGCCATCATCGGTATTCAGCCACTCAAGTCTATGTAATAGACTTGCTTTTCTTGTATTAATATTACTGAAGGAAAACTTATTCTAATGACTTACTGCTTGTTGAAAGCCAATCACATTTTCCTCCCAAGTATTCGACCACCTCCAGCTATTTCTCACAACCTCTAAAAAATCGTCATGCGTTACCTACGAAGCGAAGAAATGAAACGAATGCTCATTTTCAAAACTAGGCAAGCGAAGGGCTGAAGCCTCTGTGGAACACTGAAACCACTGAGAATTAGATAAGAAGCAATCAATTCTACCGCTGGAACTACCCCTATACCAGGTACACTTAGGACCTTGAAACTCTATCTCTACCATTCCGCTATCCCGCATGTAACATCCCACCTTAAAACAGCGGAAATTTTTTTTTTCTAAAACGTTGATCAGAGTAGAGCAATTTTGCAAAACGAGTAACTGAACCTTAATATTACATAACCACAGTGTAAGTGTACTTATACAGTCATCTACTATCCAAAAGGAAACAACACCTAACTAGGCATATAAAACTAAAGCCATAAAATTCCTTCTGCCATCCTACGCCAATCGCTCGCCCATATCTTCAACCCCTTGGTTCGCCCGAACCTGAAGCTACAGCTGAGATCCAATTACCAATTGGATCTTAGGTAACAGTTAACCTTATGCTCAAATAAACAGTATATGGACAACAGTTATTCACAAACTCATAACAGCAGTAAATCACTACATAAGCACACAGCAGATGCATGATCACAACATTGACAGAACATAAGCACAAAGCAGTATGTAAAGTCCCACAACATGTCTGCACATAACCAGTGCCACGACGGCCCATCGTATCCTCAGTACTAGGAAAACCCAACGGCGTTATCAAGACTATAACCCGTATAAAGCTGTATGTATAACTGACAACCCTAGATAGAGCTTCAGTATATAAACATGTCTATCACATATACGTATATGAGCAGCATAAGTGTTAAGGTTACAATACGCGTCCGTACCTCCGTTGATGATATCTGGCACTTTCGCTTACTTATGGTACGTTTGATAGCGGTATGACGGCGGTACGACAGCGGTGACAGCGGAAACAGTGGAAACAGCGGTTCGTGATTTCGGATATCCTATAAGGGTAACATCACTGATATGAATATTTAAGATCATAACAGGCATTTTAGGTACAAATTACCATTTTGCCCCTAGTTTGATTACTTGGTATAATTTTGTCAGAGCTTCACTATTTTGACTCTAAACTCTCAAAATTTTGCTATAACTTTTCCTCTAACAGATTTCTGAGATAAATATCATATTTATTCCTAAAATATGATATCTAAGCTAACTTGAAAAATTAGAGACTACTCTAACAATTCTACTATAACTACCGACAGAACTACTAAAACTAAAAACTAAGGACTGAGAAACTTACTCAAAACTTTGCTATGAACTTCTTACTCCTCCTCCAGAGCTTCTCTCTCTAACTTCTCTCTAGGATTGTGAGTGAATTGGTGAAGAATGAAGAGAAATGAAAGGCTATTTATAGAAAAACCCAATGGCATTTTCGTAATTTCATTGAACTTTATCTGATCGAATTCTGACCGTTGGATTGCATTTTGTTGAGGTGGTTTGATCTTGGCCCTACACCTCTTGGCCGACCTCCCCCCCCACAAGAAGAAAAAATTGATGACCTCATCATGCTTGTGTCATCTTGCTTTATCAGATGAAATTCCTGGTTCGGTGTCCTGATCGTGAAATTTTGTAAAATCTTAAAATTCCGGGAACAACACGTTGAAGGTCTTTTCTTCCTTTTCGAGAATACTGGGTTTTCCTAACCTTATACTCTCATTAAGGACATTCTGTTACTTGCTGAAAATCCTCGGTAATCGCTACCGGTTACAGAAATAACGTCAGCCGGCGCCAACTTCGGGATAAAAATTCACTTGTTCATAATATACTCTGACTCTAGAAACCTAGTTCATGGTTTTCTAGGTAGGATTTTATTTCTATCCGTGGTCATTTATCCTGTTCACTTTTATTAATATAATATCATTTAATTATCACATGTCTTAATCTTATAATATTATTATTTTACAAATATCTAATTTTATCCTTATCCCTCCCCCTAATTTTCGGCCCACACATAAATATATATATATATAATAATTTTTTTTTTCATCTACCCTAATACTCTATTTTTCTTGCATTTATTTTTCCCAAAATTTTCCTATTGGTCCATAAATAATAACATGGATTTAGGCTTCTATAATTTCTTGAAAAATCTTAAGCCATTGAATCCTTACTTTCTAAGGTTACATCTTAACCCTTATTAATTATTTAATTGGACCAAAAGTTTCGGCCCTTAATAATAATTATTTATATTTATTTTATTTTTCATGTTTCCTAAATTTCTCTAATCTTATAAAATTCTTGAAAATTACTTAATTAATCCCTTAATAATTTCTAATAATTTTCTTAATTAAAACTAATCATTTTCTCACAACAATTTTATTGACATTAATAATTCAAGCTCCATGCAAATTATCAAAAATCATAGAGTCAATTTTAGTCTTAGAATACTTTTTAATTTTCCTTCTTTTTATTTTCATAGGAAATAATTTATTAAATTGTCTAAATTAAAGATAATATGCTTTCTAAATTTTTAATAGTTATTCCATGCCTTCTAGAATTTTTCATAATTTTTTTAAGGATATTTTATAGCCCTAAGATGCATTTTTCACCTTTTTGACAATAAATTTCCTCTAATTTTCTTAGTGTTTCCCTTTGAACTTGGACTAATCATATAACATGTTAACGCCAAAGTCTTCGTAAATAGACATTTTTATTATTGTAATATAATATTTCAGATAATAGTTATCCGGGCATTACACCGCACCCACTCTCTAAAACAACAATTAGGATGTACCAGAGATCTCGCCATTGAAACATGTTTATCTTCCCATAAAATTGATAGAAGTCCAACTCAATTTTGTGTTTCTCTTTATTTCCATTAAATTCACCGCCAGAATATAAAGTGGAACATGAGTTGTCAAATGGAAGCATGAGTTATCACCTGAATCAAAGCAATTTGCTTTTTTGCTCTTTCTCTCTTCCACCTAATTGAAGAGGCAAATGCTGCTAATGAGTTGTCAAAGAAAAGTCAATAAAGGTGGCTGCAATATGCTAGAATCATATGGAACTTGAGCCAGGAAGCAAAAGGTGCCGCAAATGAATAAAAGAAGATAAAGTTAATAGGGGTAACTTGGCTATGAAGAGACTGCACAAAGAAGTCAAATATAGCGGTTGGAAAGAAAAGCAAAAGGCTACACGCAAATATCCCTGAAGCTATCAAAACAAGTCGGTCGGTTTACTTAGCCTATATGTGTGTGTTTCAATGTTGTAGAATATATGATCTGTATCTAAAAGATTAGAGAGATCAGGAAAAGAGAGAAGAGAGATAAGTGTCGAAGCACCCTGAGAGAGAAGTGAGAAAAATATTTTGAGAGCTGTGTGTGTGAGAAAAACTAGAGGAGTGAGAAAAATAAATTTGAAATTTGAAATTATAAAAGAAATATTGTTTTTCATCTTTTCATCTTCAATTTTTCCATAAAAAAAAAGTGTTAAAATCACCTCCAACACACCACTTCCCAACCACTCTATTTTTTATCTCTCAAAGCTGCCCCATAAATTTCTTCTCAACACTTGATTTCGACTTCCATACACAATATAAAGGTCCCACCAACTCACACCATTTCTCAAAAAAGTTGTATGAATTACTTGAGAAACTTTCTATGTAACTGAGAAGTTAACACCATCATCCTAATAGCACCAAATGCCACCACTAAAACCCACCACTTTAACCCCCTTATAGTTTTTAAAACCAAGTCGTCAAGCAATGTATAACGCCTTATCGCTACATTGTCTAGATTCTAGCAAAGCGAGAAAATCAAACTTATGTTTCCTCTTCAGACCTATAAGCAAGCCAACAAAAGCTCTTTCTCCAACCCCCTTGAGTTCCATACTAGAATTTGTATATCCATAAAACACAATAATGAAAGTTAGAAAAAACCTGTTATTGATCACAAAGAGCCGAAGCTCCCATATCATCCATGCACATGTCGTCAAACTCCAAAGACAATGGGTTGATTCAGTTACAAATAATCTCACCCTACCCTCCCTTGGATCTTTTGGATTATCCATAGTCGCCTTACAAATTGATAAAGATCACAAAACCACCCTTCAAATTGCCTAGAGTAGAGCCAAATTTCATCGCAACCCCTCTCTATCCTTTCCTGAGCAAAGATTTTTTATTCTTTAAACCCCAACAAGGACTACTACTCTTATCCTTATCAATACTCCCCAATTCCTCCTTTTGACCTAAGCCCAACCTTGTCTTTACCTCTTAAATTCGGCCCATCTCACATCCTTCTTCAGATTCATGACCTTCTTGAGCCCACCATCAACCACTTTTCCCCTAGTTCCCGCTCAGCCCTTAATTTATGTCCTTTAGAATTGTCATTTGAATCAGCCACAATCACCTTATCATGATTTGATTTTTCCTTTAAAAGTGTCAAGTCAACCTGCTTTGAATGCTCTCCCAAAATTTTTCCTTCCTCAACGTCTAATACCGCAAGTCGAGATCATTTCCTTTCCCAGCTCTCCATCACACGATCCACCCACCTTTCCATAATATTGTCGCAGGCAGAAGGCCTTTGCTACTGGAGTGACAAAGTGTAATAAAGAAAATGGCTGGCTAATATTTGAATAATTGTTTAGGGTTAAGTAGAAAATTCACCTTGGATATACACGCTCGAGAGCAATGTTACCTTGGAAGTTTTTTTGGGCTCAATGTTGCCCCGAAGTCTAAAGAAGTAGCAATGTTGCCATTCTTCGTTAAAAAGTTAACCTGAAAAAACTTTCAGGGCAACATTTCTCCTCGACGCATACATCTGGGGCAGATTTACTACTTAACCCTAATTGTTTATGTTGAGTATTTGTTGTAATTATTTGGTTGTAACTAATTTCTGTTGTAACCATCACTTTTGGATGTAACTAGCTTAGTACCCCTTGTACATGTGTGTAGTGTATATATGTTGGAATTAGCTGTACGATTGACACAACTGAAATAATATTTGTTTTCTCAGTTTCACTTCTTCCTCAGTCCAACTTTCCCTTTCTCTACTTCTCTCTTCCATCTCCCTTCTTCTCTCTTTAGTTGCAGAAAAAGAGATTGGCTCATTGTCAACTCTTGTCTCATGGTATCAGAGGAATCCATTGGCATGGATAACTTATCGTCGGCCACTGATAGTACGAGAGCTCAATCTCCAGATGGTTCTAGTCCTTATTACATGCACCCAAACAAGAATCCGACGCTCGTATTTGTTAGTCCTGTTCTTACTGGACCAAACTACCATTCCTTGTCCTGAGCCATGAAGATGGCACTTCAATCAAAGAATAAGCTTGTATTTGTAGATGACACGATTCTACCACAGGCGACCTCTTCTTCAACTTATTCTGCTTGGTTACAATGCAACACGATGGTGTGTTCGTGGCTCACTCGATTGATCTCCCTGACGATTGCACAAAGCATTTTATGGCTGTACAAGGCTTGTATATCTAGATCGATATGAAAGATAGATTTTCTCAAAGTGATGTGTTTCATGTGGCTAAACTACAAGATGAAATCTTTTCTTTCCGGCAAGGTGATATGTCAGTAAGCAAGTATTATTCGAAGTTAAAAATATTTTGGGATAAATATATGATTTTAATTCCTATTACTCATTGTTCCTGTAATTTCACATGCTCTTGTGTCCAATATCGCGAAAATGACTATACCTTAAGGTTCTTGAAGGGTTTAAAAGATCATTTTGCGTCTGTAAAGTCTCAGATTATACTGATTGAGCTGTTGCCTACTGTCAATAAGGTCTTTTCCCTACTCTCATAGCAAGAATGTGAGATGCCGAATTCACTTGTAATAGAACCAGTTATCCTATTCAATAAAGGACCATCACGTCCTTCAAATTCCTTTGCTCCTGATTCTGGTTATAAACCTCCTTCTCACAACTCTGGCTCTGCAAATTAGAAATTCTGTACGTATTGTGATAGACTACGCCATATAGTTGACACTTGCTATCACAAGCATGGCTTCCCTCATGGCTTGAAGTTTTGAAATCAGGCTTCATCATCGGTCAATCAACTTCATACACAGGATCCAGGTTCCAATTCTGTGCAAGAGTAAAAACATGTTTCCACTGGTCTTTTACCAACGCCATCTCTACAATTTTCACCAGAACAGTACCAAAAATTACTTAACCTTTTTAAAACCAACTCCACCAATTCATCTAACCCTTCCTCTGCCCTAGTTGTTCATGCTATCCATTCAATTTCCTCATCTTATCAAGATCTAGGTAAATCATTTCCTGTTTGATCATTTTCCCATAGAAATTCCTAGATTATTGACGCCAGTGCTACTGACCACGTATGTCATTCTCTTGATCATTTTTCTAATTATTATTCCATTGATCCTATTCCTATTAAACTTCTCAATCGTAGTTCTGTTATTGCTTGATTTCTAGCACTGTTTGTATTTAAGCTTCTTCAACCAACATCAAATTAACCTTGCTGCAACCTCCCACCCCTAATTCTCTAACCATTCACCTTCCTTACTAGTTCCTTTCTCGTTATTCCCCAACGAAGCATTATTTTTCCTCACCTCCTTGCACCTACCCTTCATACAGGGGCAATGGTTAGCATCGTAACTAGAGCAACCGCAGCTAAAACATAACAAGTGAATGGCTTTGTATTGGATTCATTGCTCAACCTCATTGTAATATGAGAATCTAAAAGTGTTATCAAGTAAGATAAATACATGGGTATATATACAAGAAAAAGGCTAACCGTAATCTCCACTAATATGGATCTAACTTGATGGATCAACCGCAATCTATATCCTAACACTCCCCCTCAAGTTGGAGTACATATATTGATCATGCCTAACTTGTTACAAAGATATTAAACCCGTGTGCCATTTTAAGCTTTTGTTAAAAGATCTTCCAGCTGGTCGCTTAATTGTACGTGCCCTGTAGATACAACATTCTCTTTGACTTTATCACGAATAAAGTGACAATCAATTTCAATATGCTTCGTACGCTTATGGAATATAAAGTTCAATGCTATATAGAGTGCTGCTTTATTGTCACACTATAATTTCATAGGTAATGTCGTGATGATGCCAATTTACTTCATGAATTGAAATACCCTTAAAATTTCTTGTATTGATTGTGACATGACTCTATATTCTGCTTCTACACTTGATTTTGACACAACACCTTGCTTTTTACTTCTCCAAGATATCAAGTTTCTATCAACAAACACACAGTAACTTGTAGTGGACTATCTTGTGGCTTTAGACCTTGCATAATCTACATCAAAGAAGCACTCGACTTTAGTGTGCCCATAATCTGTATAGAGAATGTCACGACTATCATGCCCGCCCTGTGTAGCCTTTATTTATTAGAGTTATCGCGCACAGACATCAAGATGATTTGGATGACTTAATTGAGGAAGAAAAGTTTATGAAAATAACTTAGTTTGAAAATGTGAGGATAAATTTTTCCCAATTCGCATCTATCCTATAGTCGGACATTAATACAATAATCTAAAAATATCATACAAATGATAAACGCTATACTAAAGTCCAACTACATAATTTTTTTCCCAAGAAGTTCCTTTATTCACAGCTGCGTCTTCCTTCTTGATCCCGATCCACTACCTGTCTCTTTTATATGGTCTAGAGTTCAAATGAATGAACTTCAGGGGTAACAGTTAATCTTATATGTAAGTATGAAATATAAATGACAACATATCCTATGTTAAGCATAGGATAATTCATAATAAACAAGTCGCACTGTAATTGCAGTTATCAGCCAAGGATCGCAGCCCTTCAGGACAAGCAGCCCTGTTTTAGGATACACAACCCTATTTTAGGACATGCAGCCCTATGGAACACGCAGCCCCAATCCATAGCTAGGATACACATTTGGAAATATTCTAGCAAACATGGTTAGTCATACAAGAATACTTACATACAGGCTAATAAGATAATAGTTACCTACCTCAAACTTGAGTCCTTAAATTTCATCCGTGGATGTTGGGATCAGTGGAAGTGTCAAAGTAAGCCTAAAAACGTTTATCATTACCGTTAGTCACTTACTCAAATCGCAATGAAACTAATTATGCGAATTAGTTTAGAGGATTAATAATGGTTGTTAATCCCTAAAAAAGTTTCCCTAGTAAAAATAACAATTTTATTTATTATTATTATCATGTCTTCCCAATAATAACAACAATATCTGTTATTATTATAATTATCATAAATCTCCTAATAATAATATTCCTTTTTAATAAATAATAATAATGTTCATTATTATTTATTTGTCCAATTTATTTCTTATTCATCTATTTTATTGTTTATTCCATTTCCTAATAATAATATTTATCATCATCATCATCATCATCCTTATTTTACTATTCATTATTATTTTTCCACAATTATTTTAAACTCCCAGAAACTATCTTAACACTTGAAGTCAGGAGTTTACAAAATACCAATCATCATGTAAATTTTAATGTTTCCCATAATTTTCCAAAATATATGATATTTATATTTATATACTGAAATAGTAAACTTTTGGTTCATTACCTACTATTCGATGCATCACACACACACACACATATCATACACTCACAACATGCCTATGTATATATTCAGTAAACACCCCCTAGCAGCCCTTTTTTTTTTCGTCTTGTTCCCACTTGAATGTGTTTCATACAATACCCATAAAAATTTCAATCATACTCCCATTAACAATTACTCATTTCAAATTAATATTAAATTTTATGGAGTTCGAGGTCAACCATTCTCATTTACATTCACAAAACATCCACTGAACAGTACTTGACAAATGCAACATGAGCATCTACATTGGAACCAATGAAGACAGATTTGAACTTTCAAATTGATTTTTTGAAGTTCAGGACCAAATTACACTTGATGAGTTTTAATATGGATGAATTTGAGATTCATATTGTCTACTAAGAAGTAACATTACAGTTAAACACCCGTCAAAATATAACATTAATTTTATCTACTTAATAGTGCATTAAGAACAGGAAGACATTTCAAGAGCTGCATTTAATACGCTCATTGAAATGACAAAACCAATAACAACTGATTTAGCTACCAATTCATAAGTCTTTAAATGCACATAATACAAATATATATATATATATATATATATATATATATATATATATATATATATATATATAAACACCTGACAGCGTCTCATATATATATATAGCAAGCAGCAACCACGTTGATATACTCAGACGCAAAATGCATAGCAGCGTTTTCTTCTCTTTAAAACACACACACACACACACACAGTTTGTGTTTTTCTTATATATCTATACAGTGAGAATAATATATATATATATATATAGGCAGCAATTTATATGCATAAGTAGGCATGACAGCAAGATATATGATGCAGCTACGAATATATTTTCTTGCATGACAGCAAGCTATATAATAAACATTAAGGCATGTATTTATCTAACGTGATGGTGTGTATCTATTTGTTATATATATGTATCATATACACATACACCTATGGCATGCCTGCATCGTTTTTCTATATTATATTATGAACAGTAACTCGATGCTGAACACTTCTTCTGTTCTTCGTTTTCTTTTTCAGTAATGCATGGCTTTTCCTCCTAAGGCTTTTACTCGATAGAAAATTGATGGAATTAAAGGAAGAGAAGAATCTATGGTTACCTTTGTTGCTCTAGTTGAAACTATGAAGAAAGTGGTTGCTCCTCTGTTTCAGCGAAGATGGGCATAGCAAGAAGATGACTATCTCTCTCTCTCTCTCTCTCTCTCTCTACCTTCCTTTTTCGTCTCTCTCTTTTCTCTGTCTACTCTCTCCCTCTTGGCCTCACTCAATTATGGTCTTTGCTGTGGGTGAATAAATGGGACATGAAGAAGGTTATATTTAAAGACATATGAGTTTGACCAAGGGAGAAGGACTAACGGCATGAGAAAAAGAAGAATGGACCAAAGGAGAAAGGCCGTAGGTGTAACATCCCACCTTAAAAACAGTGGGAATTTTTTTTTTTTTAAAATATTGATCAGAGTAAAGCAATTTTGCAAAACGAGTAACTGAACCTTTATATTACATAACCGCAGTGTAAGTGTACTTATACAGTCATCTACTATCCACAAGGAAACAACCCTTAACTAGGCACATAAAACTAAAGCCATAAAACTCCTTCTGCCATCCTACTCCAGCTGCCTGCCCCTATCCTCAACCCTTGGTTCGCCCGAACCTGAAGCTACAGCTGAGATCCAATTACCGTTTGGATCTCAGGTAACGGTTAACCTTATGCTCAAATAAAACAGTATATGAATAACAGCTATTTAACAACACATAACAGCAGTAAATCACTACATAAGCACACAGCAGATGTATGATCACAACAATGACAGAACATAAGCACAAAGCAGTATGTAAAGTCCCATAACATGTCTGCACGTAACCAGTGCCACGACGGCCCATCGTGTCCTCAGCGCTAGGAAAACCCAACGGCGTTATCAAGACTATAACCCGTATAAAGCTGTATGTAAAACCGACAACCCTAGACAGAGCTTCGGTATATAAGCATGTCTATCACATATATGTATATGAGCAGCATAAGTGTTAAGGTTACAATACGCGTCCGTACCTCCGTTGACGGTTTCTGGCACTTTCGTCAAAGTACGGCACGTTTGACAGCGGCACGACAGCGGAAACAGCGGTTCGTGGTTTCGGATACCCTAGAAGGATAATATCACCGATATGAACATTTCGAATCATATTAGGCATTTTAGGTACAAATTACCATTTTGCCCCTAGTTTGATCACTTAGTGGAATTTTGCCAGAGCTTCGTTATTTTGACTTTAAACTCTCAAATTTTGCTATAACCTTTCCTCTAACATATTCCAAGATAAATATCATATTTATTCCTAACACATGATATCTAAGCTAACTTGAAAAAATTAGAGACTACTCTAGCTATTCTACTATAACTACCGAAAGAACTACTTAACTAAAGACTATGGATTGAAGAACTTACTCAGAGTTTTGCTACGAATTTCTCCGGACTCCTCCTTCTTTCTCTCCCAAATTTTCAAAAATCACAAGAGGATTTGGTGTGAGAATTCCAAATGAAATGGTGGCTATTTATAGAAAAAGGCAATGGCATTTTGGTAATTCCTTTGAACTTTGTCTGATCAATTTCTGGCCGTTAGATCGCACTTCTTTAAGATGGCAAGATCTTGGTCATATACCTCTCAAAGATGATGTCATCCTTAGTCATCAAGGTGATGTCACACACTTGCTTAAGAAGATTTCTACTGATAAAGTCCCAGTTCGGTGTCCGAATCGCGTAATTTTGGAAAATCTCAAAATTCCGGAAGCAACACTCTGAAGATCTTTTCTTTCTCTTCGAGAATACTAGATTTTCCTATCCTTATACTCTCATTAAGGATATTCCGTTATCTGCTGAAAATCCTCGGTATTCACGACCGGTTACCGAAATGACTTCAGAGACAACCTACTTTGAGATAAGAATTTACTTGTTCATAATATACTCTGACCCTAAAAACTTAGTTCAAGGTTCTCTAGATAAGATTTTATTTCTATCCGTGGTCATTTATCCTGTTCACATTTTTACTATTATAATATTATTTAATTAACACATGTCTTAAACTTTATAATACTATTATATACAAAAATCTAAATCATCCTTATCCCTCCCCCTAAAAATTTCGGCCAGCTCACATATAAGTGTGTGTGTGTGTGTATATATATATATATTCTTTTCATTTCCCATAATATTCTATTGTCTTGCATTTATTTCCCCAAAATTTCCTATTGGTCCATAAGTAATTTCATAGATTTAGGCTTCTAAAATTCCTTGATTAATCCTAAGCTTTTGATCTTGGTTTTTCAAGATTACTTCTTGATCTTTATTATTTATTTAATTTGGCCCAAAAATTTCGATCCTTAATAATACTTATTCATATTTATTTTATTCCTCATGTTTCCTAAATTTTCTATAAGCTTATAAAATTCCTAAAAATTACTTAATTAATCCTTTAATAATTTCTAATAATTTTCTTACTTAAAACTCATCATTTTCTCACAACAATTTTATTGACATTTATAATTTAAGCTCCATGCAAATCATCAAAAGTCATAGAGTCAATTTTAGTCTTAGAATACTTTTTAATTTTTCTTCTTTTTATTTTCATAGGAAATAATTTATTAAATTGTCTAAATTAAGGATAATATGCTTTCTAAATTTTTAATAATTGTTTCATGCCTTTTTGAATTTTTCTTAATTCTCCTCAAGGTGCTTTATGGCCTTAAGGTGCATTTTTCACATTTCCGCCAATAAATTTCCTCTAATTTTCTTAGCGTTTTCCTTTGAGCATAGACTAATCATATAACATGTTGAGACCGAAATATTCATAAATGGTCATTTTTATTATTGTAGCATAATATTCCAAATAATAGTTATCCGGGTATTACAGTAGGTGCAATGTTGTGACACAGGTTCAAAAAATGCTTTTAAGACCAGACAAAAGAGGCATTATAAGACCAGACTCGTGACCGGTCTTGTTCCATGTGGTATTAAAAGTATACTTTTAAGACTGGACATTTAAAACATTAGGTCTTAAAAGTGGTACTAAATAGAATTGAAATATTTTTTGTTCGGTCCTAAATCTCAATTTTTAAGATCGGACAAAAATAAATGCACTCTAAAAAAATAGCGGCTTGTTAGATCAAATGATTAATTATATGCGGTCTTAAAAGACTTACTGTCAAGACTAGATGATAAATACATCCAGTCTTAAAAATTAACTTTTTTAGACCAGACGTATTAAACCATCGGTTTTGAAAGACCAGCTTTTAATACCATACTAATATCAAATATGTTCACCTGACCTTTAAGACCGCACATATAAGTACATCTGAATACATACGGTCATAAAAGTTGAACTTTTAAGACTTGCGTTTTTATTTGCGGTCCAAATTTTCCTAAATTTTTTCCTTATTATGTTCTTCCTGATCATATATACACAAATCTACCACCCAATGCAACACATAAAAGGCTATACTTTAAGCTACAAGCTATGAACAATTATGAATAAATTGAATTGGAAAAAAGTAGAATACAAATATTATTGACCATGAGTTATGTGGCCTTTTAATTAATGATTATAACTATGACTACAACACATAAATTAATTTATACAATAAGATATATAACTTACTTACAAATATAATGAGTTACAAATACAACACTTAAATCAACATACATGTCTAATATTCACCATGCATAGCTTCATCTGATTTCCATCCAACAACGTAACATCCTCTTTTATAACATGCACATTTAGATATGATCCTACCACAAAAATAAAATAAGAACAAACTTTATAGAGTCAGTGACATTGTTTAAAAACATGGAAGGAAGATAATAATGTTGAAACCTTAAAGTTTTCAAAGAATTGTACAGATAAATATTATCTTATGAATTTAGTACAACACTTAAATAATGTTTTAAACCATGTCATACCCATACTATAATTACAATTGTTGCTCTACAAGAATATATTAACAAATGAATTTAGTACCGTAATTGTTGTATTTACTTTAAGAGGGCAATAAGATGTTGACAAAACACATTGCGTATGTGCTCCACTTCATCGTCAGAAAAGGGATTAGCACCGACAAACCTCTGTAACATCAAAGATAGAAATGAAATTAATTTACATGCATATTTCATATGTAACATTAAGCCGGAAACTGAATTCAGCTATAATATGTGACATCAAATACATTTACCTTTACAGTGAGTTTAGTCCTTTGTTGGGTGATAATATCATATATGTGTTTCATGATGTACAGGCCACAATAGTTGGACCCGTTGGTTGCTGATGGGTCTAAAAAGAACAAGAAATATATATAAGATTGGGCATATATAACTTATTGAACAACTTCACAAGACAGTGTGCCAGTACCAAATATGTACTAACCTTTGGTGTGAGCCATTTAGGATCTTTGATATCATACGAATGCTTTTTTATGACCTGGATTTGGAAGGTCCTTATGGCACTATCATCAAAATAACAAATTTATCAATAATGTTCGCTGAAAATTCACATCAAAGATTTCAGACAAGAGAATCAAAATGACATGCTTACTGATGGTTTGCAACAACATAGCCCTTGGTTCGTTGTGAGTGGAGCATAAGAAGATCACTGTATGTGTCTCCATGCACATGATGACCAACTGCCAGTGGTGTCTGAAAATTCATAGTAGTAAAGTAATCAGTGGTATATTATGCAGAATTAAGTGAATTGCAACAAGAGATCGATTGTGATATGTACCTATGGTAATATGGAAACAAGTACACCTTCCTTCTCACTTCATACAACTTCGTTGATATGTACTGTTGTTTTTCGTCTTTGGAGGTTGTATTTGCATATACTAGGAACAAGAATCCAAAATCATTGATTCTACCCTATTGATCTAATTCTTGATGCATGAATCTACAATAATGACATCGATCATGGAATTAGTATATATGTATATGTGTCTAAACGATGCATTTAAATTATGTACTCATAGAAGAAGATACTTACTTCAAAAACATTTGAACAATTGCTAATGTAAGCTCATGTCCAGGAAGCAGCAGGGACTTTATATCATCAGTGTCAACAAAAATCGGTTGAGGATGAGAGACCTACTACTTCATTGATAGGCCACGAGTTTTCTTTAAAATCTCCTTTGGATACCATATAGGATATTTTTTCCTTGACAATCAACTTAGCAGTAGGGGATGGAGATTGAGGAGGGATAAAATTCGAGGAGGAAATGAAGCATCAGGAGGTGTAGAGACATGTACAAGCTTCACTAGCCATGAGATGAAGGTTCCCTTGACATCACTCACATACTTCAGCTGATCAGTTGGGAAAGGGAAAGGTGCATCAATGATCACCTTTTCAACTAACACTCTTACTTCATCATCAACCATTTGCTTATGGTGTACAATTGATCTTAAGTTATGGATAGTCCCTTTAGCAACTAATTGTCTATGAGGTTCTGCCACGTATAGGTCACAAGGTTGCTCTGACTGTCCAACAATGCAACTCCCTCCAGTGTTCTGCTGTACAGGTGCAGGTATATGTGTCAAGGAAACACTGGTCTTTAGATGAGAGCTAAAAAGCATACTCATTTGATTCATTTCCTCCTTTATTTGCCTCATCTGGGATTCAAATATTTCTTTCAATGTAGCTTCTTTGGCCACTGCCTCCTTATTTAATTTAGCTACTGTTTGTTCCATCTCTTCCCGGGTAACCACTTTTAGGCCTACCCATCCTCCAATCCCCCTTACACTCCCCGAGTGATCCAGTTTTCCAGTCGCAACGATTAGAACATCATTCCTCCCGCTCGACACAAAAGATCCCTATGCTTCTTTCTTTTTAAGATCTTCCCGTGAGATATAGATAACGAGAAGCTTAGTAATGAAACATGTTTAGTAACTAAAAAATAACAATAACAATACTTACAATTCTTTCAGCAACTAGACGAGTTTGTTCACTTATGTAGGAGTTGCTTGGCTTTTGCCAAATATATAACCACAAATCCTCATGACATATTGGGGATAGCGGTTGATCAACTATCGCAAAAGGATTAGATCCAGCTTCTTCTTCCAATCTCTTCCGCTTGGTCACTATCATTTCTTTTTCGACCTTTTCATATCCGCCGTGAGAAGCCTTATGCAGACAATCATTCTTTCTCCCTATCTTATGTGCTTGTTCCCTTCTTTTCTGTGAATCAGAATTGAAAACAACTATTAATTATGAATTCCAGTCATCTCACTAACAGAAATTAGAGAACTTCTACTTGATATAAACCTCAAACACTAGTCAAATTCACTTCATCAAGTTTCAAAATTTTATTTAAGGAAGATGTATAATTTTATAGAACTAACATACTAATATACTAATAGCAATGTCTAACCACTACCTACTATAACAAAACTAACTAAGAATATAATAACAGTTAACATATTAGACATGCATAGAACTAAGACATGCTCTTCTAATGCAGGACAAAGGATGGAAATATATACTTCTATTCATACATTAAACCATCTAACTAACAGGATTAAAAGAACACAATAACATTCACATATCCGCACAAGTTAATAAGCAAACAAAAAAGGGCAAACAAAACTATATATGAATTCACCAAAGCATCAAGAGTGGTCCGTAGCTAAACAAATTGTTGCCAAATTTGTTCATCAATAAATGTGTACTTGTCCCAATGATTAAGCTCAGGATGATCCTCGACAAAAATATAGGTGTAGGCTAGAAAGCTCTTAAACTTCCTCCATCGATCAGCACAATAAGACAATGTCTTGTCTTTCAACTTCTTAGGGTCAGGGACAGTGTATGTAAGCTAAATAGTGTCCCAAATAGGATTCTTCACTGTGCGAAGGTCCACATTTTTCCACTCATCTATCAAGATGCTGACCTTGCTGCGTGCCATATAGTCGACAAAACTATTATATTTGTTTTTATTAGGATCGAAAAGTTCCAACCTTTCATTAAAATGAATCTCAAGCTTTGACACAATGTTCCGACTATACATCCTTCATTCGTGTGCTACTTCTCCAACGACGTGCAGGGCGGTTATGAGGCTCATTTTGAGATGAAGAGGGTTCGTTTTGGCTCACACCAGTAACATCAGTAACTGACGTTGAGTGAATAGGAAGAGAATGGTTTTATCCATTCATTTTCGAGAAAGGAAGAGAGGTTAAGAGTGGTGGTGCGAAAGAGGAATGCATGAGAAAGTGAGAGAGTAACAGAGGATGGTGGTGGTTGGTGAGGAATAGACGTAATGCAACAGGAAGAGGGGTTTCACAACAAGAACAAGGGTTTCAAAGTTCAGATAGAAAGACATAAGTCGTAAGTAAGGTTTCGTGTGAAGAAGTATATGTTTCTAGTTTTAAGACCGGAGTATCTTAAACAACGGTCTTAAAGGTTAACATTAAAGATCATCATTATTTATGTCCGATCTTAAAAGTAATAAAATATTAATTTAAAATTTTTCATTATTTAGTATCGGGCAAAAGTTATGTCCGGTCTTAAAAATATTAACTTTAAGATCGTCATTTCTATATGTATGGTCTTAAAAGTTTTATACGATTATATTTAAATATTTCCTTATTATTTTGGACCACAAAAAATATAAATCGGGCTATACGAGATTTCTCTTTAATGTAATTCATATTTCAATTTTTTTTCATAACAGTTTTAAGAGCGGTTGTTTTTTTAAGAGATCTAAATAATATATTTAAGACCTATCGAAAAATTAATACAGTCCAAGAAGTTCTTTATATTTACAAAATTGCCACCAGTCATATCTTTAAGACTGAGGCGTCGATACTCCACTGTAAATGAGACGGTCTTTAAAATTGATATGGGCCAAGAAGTTCTTTATATTTACTAAATTGCCACTAGTCATGTCTTTAAGACCGAGGCGTCCGTACTCCGCTGTAAATGAGGCGGTCTTAAAACACTTTTTTGTACTAGTGTGATGCTCGAGAGGTATGGTGCTATAATTCTGAGCTTGCGTGTGTTCAGCTGATGAATAATTTTCCTAACGTTTTTATGTGATCTACTTGGCATTTTCAGCTAATACATACATACATACATACATACATACATACATACATACATCCATACATACATACATACATACATATATATATATATATATATATTAATGTGTTTACATGAGGGTTGATAGAAGGTAACGTGTTGGGCTATTATATGTCTTGTTATGGGGCTCCATTTTTTTTTCTAAAGTTGGGCAGAGATGAGTGTGTTGCAACTAATATATATATAAGCCTGTCATGTGTTGGGCTTTTTTTTTTCTTTTCTAGAAATTTTAGTTTCCATAAAATGCTACAATTTTAAATTCCCAAAATTTTGGGATATTACAACGACCTAGGGAATCTTTCAAATAATGCAAGATATGCTCTAATGCTTCCCATTGAGCTACTATTGGAGTTTCCACCAACAAACACACATTAACTTGTAATGGATTGTCTTGTGGCTTTAGATCTTACATGATCTACATCAAAGAAGCACTCGACTTTAATGTGCCCATAATCTGAATAGAGAATGCCACGACCTAGGGAACCTTTCAAATAATGTAAGATATGCTCTAAGGCTTCCCACTAAGCAACTATTGGAGATTCCATGAATTGACGGAGTACACTGATCGTGAAGGTTATATCAGGACAAGTCACTGTCAGATAATCCAGTTTACCAATGAGTTTTCTATATCGCCCAGGAGATGCAAATGAGTTCAGTTTCTCTAGATCAATCTTCTTCTTCAAGTCATTAGGAAGTTTAGCAAAAATGCTATCATTAAGATCCAGGAACAAATTTGAAATCATAGGAATATTACTCAGTGCAGCGCCAAGTTTTCCCGTTTCCTTTAACAAATCAAGAACGCATTTTCTCTAATTAAAAGGATTCCTTTCTTGCTTCTCTAATAACTCAATGCCAATAAAGTATTTCAATGGACCTAAGTCTTTTGTCAGGAAGTGGGAGTTAAGGAAGATTTTAAGTTCTAAGATTCCAGAGATGTTACACCCAGTAATCACAATATCATCAACATACGCTACTAGAAGGATCATGCCTGTATTGGAATACTGGTAAAACATAAAGTGATCACACTTACTTTGGCTTAACCCAAACTTCTTGAATACACCACAAAATTGATCAAACTAGGCACGAGGACTTTGTTTTAGAGATAGCATACTTTCCTAGACTCCCCCTGAGCAACAAACCCAGGTGGTTGCTCCAAATAAACCTCCTCAAGAAAGTCACCATTCAAAAAGGCATCCTTAATATCCAACTGATACAAATCCCAATGATACGTGGCAGCCAGAGAAACAAGAAGACGAACGGAAGTGAGCTTAGCCACAGGGGAAAATGTCTTAGAATAATTAATACAATAAGTTTGAGCATACTCTTTTGTAATAAGTCGAGCTTTCAATCGTTCTAAGGAACCATCAACCTTGATCTTAACAACAAACACCCATTTACACCCAATGGCCTTCTTTCTAGAAGAGAAATCAACAAGAGTCCAGGTACCAACCTTTTCAAAAGCCATCATTTCTTCTTCCATCGTTATATGCCAACCAAGGTGAGTTAAGGCTTAGTGAAGGATGGTAGGGGTAGAGATGGATTCAAGGGTGGCCAAAAGGGAAGAGGAAACAAGGGAAAAACTCTGGTAGGGTACAAAAGATGAGATAGGATAGGTATAGTAATGTATCTTTGAGGAGGATAATGAGGACGGGTACCTTTTTGGAGGGCAATTGGTAGGTCATTAGATGGATCAATAGCAAGATCAGGTACAATTGGGTCAGAAATAGGAATGGCAAGACCTGGGGAAGTAGGATCAAGAACTAAGGAGGCAAGAACGAAATCAACAGTGAAGAAGGTACTGGTGAGGGCATAACATTGGCAACATCAGCATCATTGACTATATCAGGTTCCGAGACTGCAGCCTGTATTGGTGAGATAGGAACATGATAAACTAGGATATTATCAGACTCAAAAATGCCAGAGGAATACTTGGATAATATCAAAGATGGGAAGAAAGGAGAAGATTAATAAAAGGTCACATCTGTGGACACAAAATAACGATAGGGATTAAGAGAGTAACACTGATAACCTTTTTGAACTTGAGAATAACCAAGAAAGACACATTGCTTGGATTGAGTTTATTCACATTGGGACGGACATCCCGAACAAACCAGACACAACCAAAATATTTAGGAATAACAAGAAACAATTTAGTAGTGGGAAACAAAATGGAATAGGGGATTTCACCACTAAGGAAGACACACCACAACAAAGACACCCCGCAAGGACTTTGGATCAAGTTTACTCACATTGGGGCGGACATCCCGAACAAAGCATACACAACCAAAATTTTTAGGAATAACAGGAAACAATTTAGTGGTGGGAAACAAAATGGAATAGGGGATTTCACCACTAAGGACAAATGAAGGCATGAGATTGATGAGGAAACAAGCAGTAGATATGGTATTAGCCCACAAGGATTTAGGGACACAGGAGTGAAACATGAGAGCACGGGTAGTTTCTAAAAGATGGTGATTTTTTCTTTCAGCAACACCATTTTGAGTAAGTGTATCAACATAGGAGGATTGGTGAAGAAAGCTATGACTATGCATATACTTAGTGAATGGAGTGAAAAAAAATATTCTTTTGCATTATCACTTCCAAGGATTTTTACAGGCATATTAAACTAGGTTTGAGTTTTAGCACAGAAATGATGAAAATGAGTAAATAATTCAGAACAGTGTTTCATTAAGTAAAGCCAAGTAGTTCAAGAAAAATCATCAACAAAGGTAACAAAATATCGATAACCAGTTTGATACAAAACTGAACAAGGACCCCAAACATCAGAATGAACTAACTCAAAGGGGGACACAACTCGTTCATTGACTCAAGGTGCCAAATGAACACGATGGTATTTGGCAAACTAACACGATTCATAATCCAAAGAAGACACAAACGAAAAATGAGGATGCAACCTCTTTAGGGACGAAAGGGACGTATGACCAAAACAACAATGGACTTCAAAGAGAGACAACCCACCAAAATAAGCAACAGAACGTGGCACCTGATAATCATGAATGTAATTCACCAGATTCATAGCCTTTACCAATAATCAGCTTCGTTGTAAGATCCTAAATTAAACAGTGGTTAGGGTATAGTGAGATAAAATAGTTCAAATGATGAGTTAGTTTACTTGGAGACAAAAGATTAAACGTAAGATTAAGAACATTAAGTACTGAAGAGAGTGTAATGGATGTAGTGGGCATAACAGTTCCTAATCCAAGAACGCAGATTGGGGAACTTTTTGTAACATCCCAAATTTTCAAAAGCGGAATATTATTTTTTCATCAAAAATCATTTAAAATCATCAGAGTAGATCATTTAAGCGGAAGAGTAACTGATACTTGTATTTCAAAATGCCGTAAGTCTGGCTGAATACAATAGCGGTACATCATACCAAGTATTTTAAAAGTAATGTTCAACAATAAAAGGAAGGCTTCCGTCGGAACATCAAAAGGAAGTCTTCAGCCGGGTCTTCTATGCGTCCTGTTTGCGCTTCCCCTTATCCTCTGTTCTTGGTTCTCTTGACCCTGACGCTATGTTAAGAGTTGAGGTCCCATGCATACGGACCCCAGGTAACGGTTAACCTCATATTTACATATACGGTACAAAATCATAGCAAATGAAACACTTCCAAACATGTCACTCCCAGTGAATGCAAATGTACCGCTCCCAGCGAAAAGTACCACTCCCAGTGAAAACAGATATATCACTCCCAGTGTATGCAGGTGTACAGTTATTTCTTACCAAACAAGTATTCAAACAACACACCACAACATGCACACATACCACATATACACATACTGTAAATATCAGAGTTAGTGTTACAGTACGCGAAAGTACCTTCGTTGATGAGCGTTTAATACGTTGACGATAAATTGTACTTTTGATGGAAAACAGCGGAACGACAGCGAAATGACAGCGGAACAAGATTACTGATATCATATAATGATAATATCACATTTATCAATATTTGATGTCATAACAGGCATTTTAGGTACAAATTACCATTTTGCTCCTGATCCCCTAGTCGGCGGAATTTTGCTAGCACTTCGCTACCTTGACCCTAATCTTCCAGAATTTCAACATATCTCCAACTCCATAATGATTTTCGAAATTAATACCTTAATTACCCCTAGAACATGATTTCTAAACATACCTGGAAGATTAAAGATCAACCTAGCCTTTCTACAACAACTACCGAAAGAAACACTAAAACTAAAGACTAGGGACCGAAGAACTTACCCGGCACCTTGCTATTTCCACAGACTCCTCCTTCTCTCTAAAATCTCTCTCTAGAAAGCTCTAGGATTTGTGAAGAATGAAGAAAAGGTGAAGGCTATTTATAGAAAAAGACGATGGCATTTCGGTAATTTCATTGAACTTTGTCTGGTTGAATTCTGACCGTCGGATCGCACTTCTTAGAGGTGGCAAGATCTTGGCCATACACCTCTCAAGGATGATGTCATCCTTAGTCACCAAGGTGATGTCATCAACTTTCTCAAGAAGTTTTCTACCGATAAAGTCCCTGTTCGGTGTTCTGATCGCGAAATTTTGTAAAATCTCAAAATTCCGGAAGCAACTCGCTGAAGATATAATCTTCCTCATTAAGAATATTTGGGTTGACTAAATTTTTGATCCCATTAAGGACATTCCATTGCCTGCTGAATATTTCGGCCAAACGTCGTTGGCTACGGAAATTGCGTCTGCCGACGTCAACTTCTGGATAAAAATCCACTGATTAATAATATACTCTGGTTTTTACCAACTTATCCCCAGATTCCAGTTTATGAATAATTTTCCATCGGTTCTCATTTCTACTATATGTTCTAATTTCACAAAATATCTTCTTGGCCTTATCTCATGATCACTTCGCCAGTTACGGAAATGACTTCAGAGACAGCCTAATTCAAGATAAAAATTCACTTGTCTATAATATACTCTGACTCTAAAACTTAGTTCATGGTTTTCTAGGTAGCATTTTATTTCTATCCGTTCCCGCTTATCCTGTATAAAATATCATAATTATAATATTATTTAATTACTAAATATCTTAGATATTTTTTTCTTAATTTCCATTTTAATTTTTCTTTATTTTTCTTCATAATTTTCATTTTCATTTATATATATATTTATTTTAAGTAATTTCCACATTTTTCTCTTTATCTTATATCTAAACAATTAGTCATTAATTATCTAATTAATCACTTACTAATTGTTGACAATTTTCTTAATTAGTAATAATTATTATCTCACAACTATTTCACTGACATTGGTAATTTATGCACCATGCATAATATTAAAAATCATAGGGTCCAATATGGTCCCCCAATACTTTTAGATTTTTCTCTTGTAATTTTTCCAAGGTAATAATTTAATAACTTACCTAAATTAGAGACAACATACTTTCTAATTTTTAATAATTATTTCACAGCTCTTTAGGATTTATCATCACATTTTTAGGATGTTTTATGACCCTAAAATGCATTTTTCACATTTTTGGCAATAAATTCCATTTAATTTTCTTAGTATTTCCCTTTGAAAATAGATCAATTATACAACATTTTGAGACCATATCTATCATAAATGGACATAATATTCCAGATAATAATTATCCGGGTATTACACGATCAATTGCACATTGTTGTGTTGAAGTACACACTTGAGTGTGCACTCTTGCAAAAATTTGAGTACACACTCAAATTGACTCGAGTGTGCACACACTTATCAAATCTTGTCTTCTCCTTTCATTCTCAATATTATTAGAAAAATCTCATCCTCTCCTATTGGAAAAATTTCTAGCAAATGTTTGTGTCTCCTCCTCTCATTCTCATTGATAGATGCGTCCCGTCTACATGGCCATTTGAATCTTTTTCCTTCTTCACCATCATCTTCTCTCTTCACCATCATCATCGTTGCCTTCTTCAAAACTTTCCATATACAAGCAGAACACATACATGGCCATGGCATTATTGACCTTGCCATTGTCATCAACGCCGCACAAGGTGATACTCGTATAAACGGAAAGCTTAGCATTAAAAAGGGTAGGTTGGTCTTCTCCTACCACTGGAAAATATGTTCCCAGCAAAATAAGTGGGAACCAATTTTCCCATGTTTAAGGGAAAATGGCCCGCCACCGAAAAATATTTTCCTATGAAAATGCAAATCAAGCAGCCAAGTCCAACGAAAAATCAACATTTTCCATTTCCTTCCCCTAATTTTCTCCCATCCAGATGGGGCCTTAAGATCCGAAAGGGACAGCAAGAGGAGGATAAAAGGAATGGAAAGGCCACTGATCCCAAACAAAGTGGGGGAAGAAACAGAGTAAAGTGTGGACTAAAACCAAAACAATGTATTTGTAATGAGCACACGTCCTTGGAGAACCAAGTACACCTCGCAAAAGTAATTTGTACGGTTTGTAATGACTTCACAACATCCATTAATATTATTTACTTGGATTACCACCTAATAACACATATACACACACGAGGTTAGTGGTAGAATCAATTTAACATATTAAACAAGTTCATCAATCTCAACTTTCAGCAAAATAGATGCCTATCACATCAAATCACACCCTTCGTTTTCTTTAAGTTAATGGAACAACTACGACTAATGAATGTACGTAGGTCTTTGAATATAGTGGATGGTATAAAATGTGTGGATGCATACATGTAACTTTTGAATTTTATAAGATAAAGGAAAATGAAACTGTAAAAAGTATAAGCATATATATGCCTATGTTGTAAAAGGTGCTAAACTTAATGATAAGCCTTCGTCTCAGAATACACAATATGCAGCATTATATATAGGGATGATTAATATGCAAATCCTTATAGTTTCAATGAATTTTTAATTAGGTCCCTATCATTTTTTTCCTTTCTATCAAGTCCTTATACTTTCACTTGTTTGTTTTTTATTAGATCCTTATAATTATTTTTCTATTTATCACATCCTTATAGTTTCACATAACTTTTAATTCAGTCCTATACTTTTTTTATTTATTAAATAAATTCTAATAATATTCTTATTTAAATATAAAATATAATATTATCTTGTAGAACATTATTAAATATTATTCTATAAATAATATTATTATATAAATAATAAAGTATCATGAAAACTTTATTTTAACATTCTTTTTTATGTATTATTGTAATGTTCTTCATAATTTTCTTAATTAATTAAACATAGATTATATTCTTTATTTTTAATTATAATTTTTATAATTATAAAATTTGAATTATAATAATAAATTTAATAGAAATATCATTAATTAATGAATAATTACTAATTAATTATATTATTTTTTTGAATTATATAATAATTAATTAAATTTAGTATCAGTAACTTATATTTAATATTACTCATTAATTGAATTTCAATTAAATTAATAAAATAAAATCCAGAAAACCTACAATGACCTAATTAAATATTTGGTGAAAAAAATAGACCTCATAAAAAGAAAAACAACTATAAGGACCTGATTAAAACCATGTGAAAGTGTAAGGACCTGTTAAAAAAACTATAGGGACATAATAACAAATTTGTTGAAACTATAAGGACTCGCAGCACACACACACATACATATTAATATTATGATATGCTAATAATGATTATACAGTAAAGTGAGAAGGTATGCTCCTGATTTTGGTATTCCCAGTACTGCATTACCCTCCTCCCAAGCTTCATTGGTTACTATCACATTATTATCACCATTTTTAGCAAGAGAAGGAAAATGCACAAAAAGAAGAGGATAAAGTATTAATAGATACTTTCAAATCATTATTTGATCCTAATGATAAAACTAAACTTGGGTAGGTGTTATCAATGGAAAGTTCATCTTCATCT